>OX336389.2:421981521-423181521 GCA_946902985.2 Meconema thalassinum
ATACTTTGGCCGGGGTGTAATACATTTACTTCCCTAAGGGCCTGTTTTTCAATCGCTGGGCAAAGTTCGGAGTAGCATACTCCCAGCATTAAATGGCATATTGTGTTTTTCAATTGCAAGGCAGCGTTGCCAAGGGAATAAATATGGTGGGCAAGTTGGTCATATTTACTGGGTGCTATTTGTATTGGATAAGCATTAAACCTTCAGATTAGTGTCACTCCGTACTTGCTTGTTGATTTTCTCCTACCAGCTGTGAACACTTTATGATTTGTATCATGGATTTGTATTCTAATTGTGTTGAATCTTTATTTCAAGGCTTGTTTTCATTTATTGAAAAGTTCTGTGATTGGCTGCGCTAGAATTCAGCTTCAGTACGCACACAGGTGACGATATTTTTATACATTATACGGCAATAGAATATCAAAAATTTCAAATATTTCGTAGGCTATACTGCACAGCTTGGACAGTCTTAAAATTGTGATGAATGTGAATTTACGATCCGTTTCCATGTTAATAAATACCGATACTATGATCAATGTATAGAATGAATTGGAGATATGCTACTGTCGCACTTGTTTCAACAAACATCATATATTATTTTGTACTGTAAATTAAAAGGAGGGATGAAACCATAGTCTCTAGCCTATCATTAGACTACTAGAAATGGTGTTCAATAAAATCAAATATCTCAAATCCTGCTTGTTGCAACATATTGTGATAAATATGAGATAAATTGTAATTTCATGTAGACTCTGTTAAAATGACTCATAATGATATGACAAATATTGTTTAAATCAATAATCTGAAAGTCAAAATAATTATCACATCTGGGGTTCGAATCAGAGACCTCACGATTCTCAGACGAAGACGCTATCAATCACCACGGCTATTACAACCACGGAAATGCTGAGAACAATACGGCAACTTATTGTCATGTACCGGCAATATTATGGAAATAATATTTTAAGCTCCATTAATATTTTGCTCTTTCCGATAATGTTCATGCGTGGAATTGAGTTTTTAATTCGTTATGAATGGGTCTACTTGGCAGTAAAGGGAATTTGCAAAGTAGTCCATGAAGGGCTAGCCCAGTTCCTGTATAAACACATCTATATACTGAATATTGTGTTGATAACTCCATTACCACAATGTGGGCTAATATCTGAATAGCCACTGTGCAGAAACATAATACCGGTATTGCGAACTATAGTAAAGCCATCATTATTTCAGACTTGACGTTTCAGTGCTAGGGTAGAGTTTCGTTCGCTAAATCGCGACATCGCGAACGAAACTCAATTTGTCTTGATATATCGATTTGAATGGCTGCCTGTAATTGTCTAGTTAAAGTGATTTTCCTTCTGACCGCTAGATAACTCGGGGGGTAACACTGAAACGTCAAGTCGGATGTAATGATGGCTTTACTACAGTTACAATGTTTCATGTTAAAGTATATCATCATTTAAATAACAGACAGTGGTGGCTACGCTCGCTAAAGTGCAGCGTTAGGTCATGGGGCCAAGCTCTCTGCTGACTCGGTAGACGTGTGTGTTCGAGCCCCACCGTCAGCCGTCCTTGAAATGATTTTCCCATTTTCAACTCCAGGCAAATGGTAGGACGGTACCTTCTGACAGGCCATGGCCGCTTCCCTCCACATCCTTGCCCAGTTTCATTCACCATCATTCATTTCATCTCTCATTAACTCCTCTCATGAGGTTGGCAGCAGGAAGGGCATCCGGCCGTAAAAACCATCCACCATTGCATCTCATCCCCGACCCCGTCGGAAAACTGGAATAATAAGGGGTAGACATTTAAATACCGATACGAAGACTCAGACCCAGACCATGTGGTTTGTGTTTCAATCAGTTGACATCAGAGTTTGCATGAGCGTTTACCATTCAGAATTCAATTTTGACTAATCACATATCCCGTACTGTGGCCGTTTGTTGATACTTCCGTCGAGTAACTTTGCATTGATAAACATGTTTCAAATGCCAAAGGAATAATAGTGATGGGAAAAGTTACTCAAGGAGTTGTTGCCCATCCAGAGATTGAAAAACAGACCCTAATGCGATAAAGCAGTGGAATCAGGATCATTAACTGATCAGAACACAATCCTTCATCTAATCGTTTTCCCTTGTCCATGGGTATTTATCTTGTCCCGCCGAAAACGAATCAATGTTTCTCTCAACTGTTTCCTGTTTTGATTATTTCTACTTGTAAAATTCATGTTTGGAGATGATGGTACATTATGGAAATAAGTGCCCTTTTATTTTGACTGTATAATAATTCTACATATTTCTCTACCAACAGACTAATCCTGACCATAAGTTTCCCATAATCCCATGTCTTGACTTTCTGCCCTATGCTTCAAGGTGATCAGTGATAAGAATGGTTTTTGTGACATACCTTTAAACTATATTCTAAATCATGTGCTAAAGCATAACTGTTTTCTGTGGAAAAAGGCATAGTACCATATTCTCTTGCTTCCAGTAAAAAGAAACTCTTCAGAAGAGGGCTTCAACTGGTATAAGCTTCCAGAAGGGAAGTCTCTAGATCAGGGGTTCTCAAAGTAGGGAGCGCGACCCTCCAGAGGGGCGCAGAGAGTGATAAAGAGGGGCTTTGATTGAAATATTTACATTTCATATTCTGTAACACATATTACTATCCTCATATTCATGAACCTATCAAGGGCAGGTAGCTCCCAAGACCATTCAAGAATAATATACTTGTACTTTTGCTGTCTTATTTCACATGAACTGACCAGTAGATCTGCCAGCAGGAATTCTGAGAAAAGGTGGCGAGTAACATTTCCCACACAGCTCCCTTTCACTCGCCACCCGCAGTGACATCTCCTTACCAAACACTTAATGACAATAAGCTGCTTGACAATGTGACCGCCACTTCCTTTCAAGAATGGATTCCAAGAATGGATTCTTCTATTTCTGCCGTTGCCGATTCGAATTCAGCTAGGCCTTTCCAGTCAGTTCAAAGACAGTGAGTGAACAGGTGAATTCTAGTGCGTGGTTAGCCAACTTTACAATAAACTGATACGAGTGACGCCATTACCCATGGATAAGTGGCTTATTAGAAGTGGTAAAAAGAGACCCCATGAAAGTGATAGTGCTTGCCCTCCTTCGGAAAAAGAACAAGGTTCGAATTTAAAAGAAGTCTTCCGCGTCTACTTCTTCTCCCATCAGGATTATTAATTCTACACACAAAGTGAAAGTGCGTAAATATCAAGACGATTATCTGACATTAGGCTTTACCCGCATTCTTTCGAATAATAATCAGGAACAACCTCAATGCGTTCTTTGTTTGGAGATTTTAGCAAACGACAGTTTGAAGCCTGTGAAACTTAAGAGACACTTGCAGACTGAACATCCAGACTGTGTAAGTAAACCTTTAGCAATTTTTAAGCGCCACGAGCAACAACTAAACGGAAATGTTAGATTCCTAGAAAAGCACGCGACAGTTCCTAAGAAAGCGCTAAGAGCATCCTTGGAGGTATCCTATTTAATTGCTAAATCCAAATCACCACATATTGTTGGTGAGAAATAACTTCTTCCTGCAGCCATGAAAATGTGTGCGATCATGCATGGAGAAAAGTTCGGCGAGTGTTTGAAGTCGATACCGCTCTCAAATGATACAGTAACTCGTCATATTGATGTAATAGCCTCTGACATAAAAAATCAATTGCTACCACGTATTCATGATAGCCCAAAATTTGCCCTGCAACTTGATGACAGTATTGATATCGTAAACAGAGCCAAGCTTTTTGTTTTTGTACGCTACTGTCATGAAAATGAAATGAACGAGAATTTCCTATTTTGTGAAGCTCTGGAAGGGCGGACTACAGGCGAAGATATTTTTTCTCTTGTGAATTCCTTTTTTATTGACAACACTCTCTCATGGACAAATTGTGTTGGTATATGTACTGATGGGGCGTCGGCATTTACTGGAACTAAAAAGGGTTTCAGAGCAAGAGTGAGTCATCCATCATCATCTTGCACAGTTTCCAGCCACTGGCCGGGTCTGTTTGGAACACAAGCCTCCCCAACGTCTTCTGTCTTCCCACCATCTCTCAGCCTCCACCCTTGTCCAGTCTTCTCCTGTCTTCTTCACGCTTTCTTCCACCCCCTTCAGCCACCTGTCTCTCGGTCTTCCTCTCGGTCTCTTTCCTTCCCACTTCGTCTCGTGTATCCTCCTGGGTATCCTCTTCTCCATTCGTTTTACATGTCCATACCATCTAAGTCTAGATTTCTCTATACCATCCTGTAATGGTTCCTCCTTCATTAATTCTCTGGTCCTTTCATTTCTTATTCTGTCCATCTTTGTAGCTCCAATACTGCTTCTCAAGAACCTCATCTCACTGGCCTGTATTTTGCTCTTCTCCCTTCCTTTCATAACCCAGGTCTCCGAGGCATACGTCAGGATAGGGACATAGTACGTCCGATATATGATCTTTTTGCTTTTCTGAGGGACATCCTTGCTCCATAACATGCTTCTCCCACTCCTCCGAAATGCTTCTGCCTGCCTCCCCCGCTCATTTATTTCTCTATCGTTTCTTCCATTATCTTGTATCAGGCTTCCCAGATACTTGAAACTCTCCACTTTCTTCAGCTCTTCCCCACCAATTGTTATTCCCGTTGTGGTTCTTTCCTTCTTCCTTGTTGTGGTCACCATCTCACTCTTATTTATGATAAATTTCATCGATATCCTTGTATTATTCCTTCCCACATGTCCAATTGAAGGGGTCAGAGCCATAGTGGGCCAAGCACCATTTAAAAAAAATGGAGAAAACAAGGGTTAAAGTTAAACACTAGTCATAATTTATTGGAACAAAAATCAAGTCATTCAATACATGCACATTGTAACTAAAGGATACATAAATCTTGGAGCAAAAAGTAATATTGTTATCTTGATTCAAATAAAAATATAACAGCAACGAAGTTGAACAATTTTCGACAAGGATTTGGCCCATTCTGGTTCTATATTTACACTGTGCAATACAATGGGCCATCTCCATTCAGTACAAAATTTACTGGAGGAATATATTCCAGCATAGAAATTAAATCATCATATTTCTATTTTGTTATTGGAATAGGGGCGTTGTAAGCCTGACTTAAGCTGAAAGGTGAAGGCACTGAAGATGATACCTTTACTGTACGCTTTCCTCTGCGATTAGGAGTACAATCTATTAGGGATGTTCAGATTGACTGCAAGGATTTGGACCACTTTAGCTCTAAAATGAGCGGGCAATTTATTTTGCTTAATATTTTGAAGACAGAATATTACACGAATGGAAGTTATTGGAGATGGACCACTTTCACGACAGATAGGGAGTGCAAAATATCCCGCTAGATGGCATTATCCCATTTTACTGATTTTTGGAGATGGCCCACTATGGCTCTGACCCCTTCAATTGTTCCTGTACCTCCTCCTTCTTGTTTCCCCAAATCATCTGCAAACACCATTGCTTTCATCTTTTCTTCTCCAATTACTTGTGCCACTCTGGTCATTATGTCATCCATCACCACAATGAAAAGTAACGGTGACAGTGCACTTCCTTGTTTCAGGCTGTTTCTCTGTTCCAACCAATCCGATCTCTCTCCTCCCACTTTCACACAGCTCACGCTTCCCTTTTACATCTCCTTTATCCTCCTTATAGTCCATTTTTCTACTCCTCTATCCTCCAGGGACTTCCATACTTTGTTTCTGCATACAATGTCATATGCTTTCTCAATGTCCAGGAAGGCCATTAGTAGATCTGTTCCATACTCATAGTGCTGTTCTTGTAACTGCCTTACAGCAAAAATCAAATCCACTTTGGACCTTCCTGCTCTGAAGCCATGTTGTTCTTCCCTCATCCCTCCTTCTATCCTTGTCCTAATTCACCTTTCCAAAACTTTCTCAAACATCTTTGTACAATGACTCATCAGTGTTATTCCCCGATAGTTTCTGCATTCTGTTCTACTACCTTTCTTGAAGATCGGGACAATTATTCCCTTTTTCCAGTCCTCTGGGGTCTTCCTTTCCTTCCATGCTGTCTTCATCACACTGTGCAACCATTGTATCCCCACCTCTCCTGCTGCTCTCACCATCTCCACACTTAACTCATCCACACCCGGTGCCTTCCCTCCTTTCATCTTCCTCACTGCATCTTCCACTTCTTTCCATGTTAAGTCCTTTTCTGTTTGCAGTCCATCTTCCTCTTCCCTGATTTCTTCCTCCTAGCCGTGGTTTCCATTTGGGTTCAGAAGTTCTTCAAAATATTCTTTCCACATTTTCTTCAGTTCTTCCCTATTTTCTATCTCTTGTCCCCTTTTGTTCACCATTCTAACATAATCCGTAGGATCCTTCCGCCTCTTATTTTTTACCATCCCATACAGGACCTTTTTTGTACCTTCACTATCTTCCTTCATCATCTTTGTCCACTCTTCCATCCACTTTCTTCTCTACTCAGCCACTACTCTGTTTGCCTCCTTTCTTTCCTGGTACTCTACCCTTGTCTCTACCGTCCTATTTTGATACCACCTCCTAAAGGCTCTATTCTTTTCCCTTACTATATATTTTGTCTTCTCATTCCACCATGGTGTTTCCTTCCACCTCTTCTTACTACTTGTCCTCCCACATACTGCTTCTGCTGCACCTACTAGTGTCTTCTTAAATCTAGCCCATTCCTCTTCCACCCCTCTTTCTTCATCTGTTGGAATTCCTTCCTTTACCATTTTAGGTACTCGACCCATCTATCTCCTTCTTTCAGTTTCCATATCCTTATACGTCTTTCCTGGTTCTCAGTCCCTTTCTTCTCCTTAGCCCCTCTCAGGTTCATTACCAGCAATCGATGGTCGCTATCAAAGTTCTCCGATGGTATAACCTTGATGTCCGTGATGTTCTTATTTAATTCTTTCTCATACAGTATATAGTCTACAACAGACTTCCTGGTCAAGTGATCACTGTACCATGTGATTGTGTGGCTCTCTCTTTTCTTGAACCAGGAGTTCCCAACTAGCAGGCTGTTCTTTTGGCAGAAGTCCAACAGTCTCTTTACTTCCTCATTTCTTCTGCCCCAACCCTCTGGTCCAAACGCACTCACATACCCTTGTCTTTCTCTTCCTACATGAGCATTCTGATCCCTCATAACAATCATATTCCTTCCTTCCAGCCGCTTCTGCAATTCCTCATCAAACTCCTCCTTCTCTTCAGAGGTGCGGCCTACTTGTGGAGCATACACTTGCACTATTTCTACGGTCTCTCCCCTCAGTGCTACTTTCACTTTCATCATCCTATCACTTATTCTCTTCACTTCTTCTTTTAAACCATCTCGTACTACTACTCCCACTCCATTCCTCTTTCCGTCTTCATTCCCACTCCAGTACAGTCTATAGCCTTTTCTCAGTTCTCTCCCTCCTTCCTCTTTCCACTTTGTTTCTGCCAATCCCAATAAATCCAACAAGAGTGAGTGCTGTTACTAATTCTGTAGAATTCACACATTGCATGATACTCAGGGAGGCATTGGCTTCACAAGTACTACAACCGGAAGTCAATAAAGTGCTGAACGATGTAATTAGTGTTGTAAATTTTGTGAAAGGAAGAGCGTTAAACAGTCTTTGCGAGGAGATGGAATCTACACATGATTCGCTTCTATTGCACACGGAGGTACGTTGATTGTCTCGTGTTCTAGTCCTTCGTCGCGTTGTGGAGTTGAAGAATGAACTTCGTATTTTCCTATTGGACAGCAGTACTACACTCGCAACGCTGTTTCTGGATGAGAAATGGCTTCTAATACTGTCTGTGCTACTTGGCTGACGTATTTGAAAAACTGAATGAACTTAACGTGTCACTTCAGGGACGAAATAGTAATATTTTCATTCTAAGCGACAAAGTGCTTGCTTTTAAGAGAAAACTTGAACTTTGGAAAGCCCAGATGGACAAAGGTATCTGTGAGATGTTTCATTGTCTGAATGAATTCCTGGAAGAAAATGAGTTGGATATTTTGTCAAATTAGTGGAAGTGTCGTAGAACAACTCCAAAACCTTCGTGAAAAATTCGAGGTAGATTTCCACAACCTTCAACTGAGAATGACTGGATTCGCAGTCCGTTTGAAACAAACGTAACAGCCCACCTCTCAACGGTAGAACAGATGGAACTCTCAAGTGACAGAATACTTCGAAATGAATTTAAGTCGAATTCTCTCGATAATTTTTGGGTGCAGATTCGGAATAAATATTCCATTTTATCAAGAAAAGCAGTGGACCTTTTATTACCCTACGCTTCAACTTACTTGCGTGAGTGAACATTTTCCGCAATGGCATCCGTCAAGACGAAGCATCGGTCTCGGCTGCAGCTGGAAGGAGATCTGCGAGTTGCTATTTCAAACATCCAACCATGACTGGATTTACTTTCATCTCAAATTCAAGCTCACACATCACACTAACTCCGTAAGTGTCTGAGAATTACCAAATTCTGATCCATGTACACTTTTATTGTCCTGTTTTACTTTTTCATGGGTGAATTGTTTTAACATAACATATTTCAAATTCATAGTGAAATGTTGAAAATTGTATATATTATTTCTATTATAAGTCATGAGCTTTCAAATATGAAAAGCATTACTGAACTCAGGTGCCACAGCTAAAGAGCTAATTAGTGAAACAAACAAAATTTGCTCAATTCCAATAACTGCACGTGCAGCAGTTGTTTTTATTTTTATAAGCAAAAGTAATACATATGCATGACACCGACAGTAGTGGCTACGCTGGCTAAAGCGCAGCATTAGGCCATGGGGCCAAGCTCTCTGCTGACTCGGTAGACGCGTGGGTTCGAGCCCCACCGTCGGCCGTCCTTGAAATGGTTTTCCGTGGTTTCCCATTTTCAACACCAGGAAAATGCTGGGACGGTACCTTCTGACAGGCCATGGCCACTTCCTTCCACATCCTTGCCCAGTTTCATTCACCATCATTCATTTCATCTCTCATTAACTCCTCTCATGAGGTTGGCGTCAGGAAGGGCATCCGGCCGTAAAAACCATCGCCACAAAGACTTCCATCACATCTCATCCCCGACCCCGTTGGAAAACGGGAATAATAAGGGGTAGACATACATACAATACATATGCATGACATTTTTACAAAACGTTGTTGTACTTTGATGTGCTCTAAGAATAATGAATTGTGTGTTATTATTATTATTATTATTAATGTAACTGGTAGTTGAAATCCTAATTAGGCAGTAGCATACACAGTAGATCTTGTGTTTGTGTGATCTCTTTTTTTTTGGGGGGGGGGAGTAGCCTATGACAAGTGCTAAGAAACAAAATGAGAATATGGGGGAGGCGCTAGATATTTCATGTTTCAGAAGGGGGACGCGGCAGAAAAAGTTTGAGAACCCCTACTCTAGATGGCTGTCATGACATTGGAGTGGCAAAAGGTTTTGATCACACCTGTAATCTGTAGCTGATTGATTACATGTTCCAAGCAGGACTTTTACTATCAACAAGATAGTGAAAGTCCTGTTTGGAGCATGTAATTTTTATGAAAGATGTATTGTACAAATAGTATGCTAGCATAAGGCATTGACAGAAGCCACAACAATGTGTGGGGAAAATTTTACAAAAACACAACTATGTTGAAATAGACTTTCGAGAGCACTTGGACTCTATAGCGGTTCAAAACTTGATAACTTTAGAGATGGAAAGGTTTTATTTAATCTTTGTAGATCAGAAAGGAAAGATAGGATTGATAAATTCTGAGCAAGTCTGAGCAGCACATGACTCTGGTTTAGGAACCTATGTAGTTTCCATGGAAAGGCTTGCCAGGGTGTATTTAACAAAATCTTGTATGCACTATCTGATTAAGTTCAAGTGAATGTTTGATTTTGTGGTCTATCAGTATCTCATCATCACGCCTCTCGTCATCTGTCGGTGTTGGCTGAAGATGTGAAGGCTGAACCAGTGGTTGAATTGGGTGAGCAGCAGGTTGAAGATGAAATCCCCAGTCCTAGTCATATTCCTCGTGGTCCTAGCCCTGAACCCAAGATCGAAGATACGGAATGTCATCGCAGTCAAAGTGCTATGTAAGTGTTTTGGTGTAGTGTAAATTTTATGTTATAAGGAGGGTTGTTTATGATCTCTGGTAATTAATTCCACCTGGGTTTTACCTTCTGTAACGCTGTGTCTATGCTACCTTTTTGTTGCTTATTTTAGGGGCTGTGACTTTGTGTTTATATAGCTAGAGCCCTGCACGGATGCGGATATCCACAAACCTTTTCAACATGTGGATATAGTTTGCCTGTGCGGATAGCGAATAAGCTGCGGATATTGTTCAGAGTAAATTTGCAGTTAGTTTTCAGAATACAATCCGAATTTGTTGAATATCATTACTATGACATGTCCTATTTAGTGATATGAACTTTATCATTTTAAGAGCTTTCTTATTGACGTTTAAACTAAGTGAGCTACCATGGGTATTTAGTTTACATATCATTCTTCAGTTAGGCTATGTTTCTTTCATGATAAATTTTAGACGATGATTTCTGATAATCTCATTCAAATTATGTCATTAAGCACAATTATCACTCCGAGCTCAAAAGGGTTGCAATTCGTATCTTCTTGGTCCTTGCTGCTCTGCAGATAGAATGTTACTCTCAACACCCTCACTGGCCCAAGCGCAAGATCCCTCACAAAGGCCATGGCAAACTTTCTAATGTGGAAGGAGGGAGGAGATGGCAGGAGAATGACCACATAGTACCATAACCGAAATACTTTGGTTGGCAGTCAAGCCATGAACAGGATTAACCTGCAAAGATTGAATTCGTTATTGTCTACCTATGTCTTAGCCATTTACACCACTTGGCACATGTATGAAGCAGCCTACTCTGCATTGTATTACTAAACTTCAACGGATAAATCTGATTACAAATGAGATGTATGTTACTTAAGCTAATGGCTTAAAAAGAGCTAATGTGCGTTTGAATTCATTACGTTCTGTCAATTCATTGCCCAGAATAATCTAATAACATTAGTCACACAGCTAATCCATTTTATTATATTTGAATTGCAGCCAATGGCCATAACATAGTATTTTTAATTGAACGCCCATAGGCTCCCCAACAGGTTCAATTTCAAGTTCCAACTTTGGCTACCAGATGCCACTGTCACTGACACCTGACAGCGAACGTTGGAACTTGATAGAGCATTTCTAACCAAATAACCTACAAATTTAGCTACACTCTACCAATTGTAGTGGTAGGTTCTTTTACATGCCATAAACCTATGACATGGGCCCGCTGGCTTTACTTCCCCTCCGAAGGAAGGCATACTGAAGGATTGTAATGCTCTTAAAATCAGTCTACTTCGGCCTGGTTTGAACCCACGATCTTGGCCATAACAGTTCAGCATGCTACCGACTGCGCCACCGAAGCCGCAGCCAATCCATTTTAGGATCTTGTAAACCGCACTTAATGGGCTCCTTTATGCATAGATGTAGCTGCAAGAAACTAATAAAACTACTATAAACTCATTCCATTTTTGAGTGACTGTACAGTTTGTAATTTAAACTAAATATCCCCCCTCTTAAGGATAAGATCTGTTTATCTATGTTGTTATTCCATACTAATTTAATTAACTGTGAGATTTAGGTTTAGCATTTCTCTAGCATTTACAACTGTAAGTAATTTATACAGTGATACTGTATAATCATATGTCCCTCCCTCCCTGGAGGTTGATGACCATGATAATCTAAACCCCAAAATGAAATGCCATCTTTCCATCTTCCTTTCATTATTTTTGCAACTTGTATTTTATGTGTGTTGGTTAGGTTTATTATATCCTGCCAGTGGAGCAAACAGCTTAATAGCCTCAACATTTATATAGTCAACATTCAGGAGACACACACAAAAGATGAACAGGACCTTGCTAGAAGAGGACAAATACCGGGCTATACATTAGTTGAAGCCATCCATCACCAACAGTATGGAATTGCCACTTACGCCAAATCTGGCCTGACTGGAGTACAAGTTGTTGAATCGAGTGACAAAGATCTTATCTTCTCTATAGTAGTAAAAATTAATGACCTAATCGTCGTTAATGTGTACAAGCCTCCTTGCATCAGATGGACTTCGAAAGTTTTGCCCACCTTCAACCATCCCTGCATCTATACTGGGGATTTTAATAGCCACCACACAAACTGGCGGTATGACACAGTAGATGATGATGGCGAGGTACTAACTCAATGGGCAGAAATATCCGATCTGCATCTAGTTTTTGACGCGAAAGACAAAGGCTCCTTCCATTCTGCTCGTTGGGGAAGAGACTACAATCCCGACCTAACATTTGTGTCCAAGGATTGTCTTGATCAGCCTCTTAACACTGCACGTGAAATACTGTCTAACTTCCCAAACAGCCAACACCGACCAGTTCTTCTGGAAACTGGCACGAAGATACCCCTGGTGAACTCAGTACCTCTACCCAGGTGGAATTTCAACCGTGCAAATTGGGACAAATTCTCTGAAGATCTTCATCGGAAGCTATTTGATTTAAAACTAGAGCCAATTGCCAATAACTATGATGACTTCGTTAACCTAGTAATTTCAGCTGCTAAATTAAACATCCCTAGAGGTTTCAGAAAAGACTATGTGCCAGGCTGGAACCCTGAAAGCGAGGCGCTATACGAAGAATATCTAACAACAGGCAATCATGAAGTTGGTTCGAAGCTGCTACAATCACTACAGAAGAATAGGAAACAAAAGTGGGAAGAAACAGTGAAAAACATGGACTTCGCGAAATCGAGCAGAAAGGCTTGGAGAGTCTTAAATCGTCTTACTGGAAAACATGTCTCCAAAAAGCAGTATACTAACTTGAGCCCAGATGCCATTGCAAATAGAATGGTGGACATTACACGATCCAAAAGAGATAAATGTCACACGAAAACAGTGAAACAAAAGCTCACCGAACTCAAACGTAGAACTCAGAAGAATGAGAAACTGTCTAGGCTATTTTCTGTTCAGGAAGTTGAAACCGCTATCAAGATGTTGAAAACTGGTAAAGCTGCTGGTCCAGATGGCATCTATAATGAATTCCTGCGAAACATGGGTCCACATAGCATCAGCTGGCTTACTTCACTTTTTACTTTCATCCTTCAGACTAACAACCTACCAAAGCAGTTTAAACGGTCGCCCTTCTTAAACCTGGCAAGTCGGAGCAGAGACCTGAAAACTACCGTCCTATAGCACTTCTTAGCTGCATTTATAAACTTTTAGAACGAGTCCTTCTTGCCAGGATAGCACCACTCATTAAAGCTGTAACCCCACCAGAACAAGCTGGATTCAGGAAAAACCGAAGCTGTACTGATCAAGTCTTGGCCCTCACCACTCACATTGAAGCAGGGTTTCAAAAGAAGCTAAAATCAACAGCTGTCTTTATCGACCTGACTAGCGCATATGATACTGTCTGGCGACATGGACTGATCCTCAAAGTGCTGGAAGCTATCCCCTGTTTGGAAATTGCAAATCTTATCTCTAACATGCTTTGTGAAAGAGAGTTCGTAGTATTTCTAGATGATGCTAAAAGTCGCAAAAGGAAACTAAATAATGGTCTACCCCAAGGATCAGTTTTGGCCCCAGTTCTATTCAATCTGTACATTCAGGACTTGCCACCAACAACAGCTACTAAGTTTATTTACGCAGATGACATTGCACTGGTAGCTCAAAGCAGAACTTTTGAAGATGCAGAAGGCACTCTTACAACCGATCTGGAGAAAATGTCAACGTTCTTCAAGTCCTGGCGACTGATCCCAAGTATGTCTAAGACAGAGGTTTCATGCTTCCATCTTGCCAACTGACTAGCAAACTACAAGCCAAATGTTGTATTTCGTGGTGAAAAACTGAAATACAACCCTTTCCCGAAATACCTAGGTGTCACGCTGGACCGAACTCTGAGCTACAAAGAACACCTCACCAAGCTCTCTCACAAAATTTCCACCAGAAATAACATCCTGCACAAGCTTTGCGGTAGTTCATGGGGAGCCACGGCGGACTGCTTAAGATTAACGGGTATCAGTCTAGTCTATTCTGCAGCGGAATACTGTGCTCCAGTATGGTTGGAAAGTGCACATGTGCATAAAGTGGATACCAAGCTGAATGACACTATGCGTTGCATAACCGGCACCGTAAAATCAACCCCTCGCCACTGGCTACCAGTACTCAGCCACATTCCACCACCTCACCTGAGGAGGTAGGAAGCTCTGATCAGAGAAGCAAAGAAGATCTATGCTTCTCCCTCATTACCAATACACCAGGAATTCTGCCACCCACCACCGAAGCGACTTCATTCGAGGAAACCAACCAGTTTATTGGCCGACCAACTTCTGGCAAATCGATTCAACCTAAACCAATGCTGGCAGGACGAATGGTCAAACTCAACGTCTGGAACTAGTGCCCAGGAGATCAACCCAACGGTGAAAATACAAGGATTTGACCTTCCTAGAAAATTATGGTGTCGCCTCAATAGACTGAGAACCAGGCACGGCCGTTGCAATTACCTATGCCATAAGTGGGGTTGGATAGATTCCCCATTGTGTCAATGCAATGAGGAGGAACAGACCATGGACCATATCATCCAGCGCTGCCCTCTACATGCCTACTCCGGGAGCCCTAGTGATCTGTTTCATCTTCGAGAATGTACTGTGGAATGGCTCCAAAACTTGAACTTGGATTTGTGATTTGTTTTTATGTAATTCACCATACGATTAAATAAATAAAGTGGAGCAAAATAAATTCTTGTTAGTGTTTCCTCTGGAGTATTAGTAAATATGTTCATTTGGTTCATTGAATTGGGTGACAAATGGTCAGTAGTATGTATTCCCTATTCCAGGCTTAAATATAGGTTATGTTTATAAATAACTATTTTCATGTGTAGCTTCCTGAGGCATTGGAATCGAGGGGACTTCAATTCATGCACTCGAACAGATCTCACATTCAAGCCTGTACCAGATTCGAAATTGGCACGGAAGCGTGAAGAACGTCTGCGCAAGCAGGCTGAGCGGGAGCGTGAGGAACGAGAGAAAGCTGCATCGCAAGCTCAAGTGGTGAGTTACTGATTAGTGAAGTAAGTGTATTGCAACAACTTGTATATGTATCTCAACTCTGTGTTATTCTCGTTTCTCTGGGTTCGGGGATGACGTCAGTTCAGCTTCTCTTGTGGCAATAGTTTCATTGCCAGATGCCCTTCCTGACACCTACCTTGTGTGTGTAGTTAATGGTATGTGAAATAGGGTAAGAAGTTGGAAGGAAGCAGCATTATCCTAATACAAGGTACTGTCCCGACATTTGCTTGTAGTTATAAGTAGGGAAACAGTGGAAAACCATTTAGAGGATGTTCATTGATGGGCTTTGAACCCACTCATCTTCCAAGTTGGGTGACATCCTGGCCTCTTTGCATTGCTTTGTGAGGGAGAGTGAAGAGTGTTGAGAATTTGATGTGCACAGTACAGTTGAGCCCCTATGTAACGATTTGCAAAGTAGACACCAAAATCTATTCCTTAATACGGAGACTCTCAGTTTTTTAACTATCTCAATACTGAGCCATTATTTTGCATCTACTGCTGAAAACCAGTCAACTTCAATAATTTATTTCCTCCACCACAACCAAAAAACATGATTTGATAAAACTAATTGCACAGTAAATGTCTGATATAACGACGGGAATTTTTATCGTTAAAATGTTTCCTGGTTAGTACTGTTAGCGAGATGTTGCGGTGTTTAGTTTAGTAATTGGTGCTATTGGTGAGATTCCCATTAACCAAACGGTTTGAGTTCGTGAACAATCACTTTGCCAGTTAATATCAATTCACTATATTCTCTGAATAGGTATTGCAATGTTTGCAGTTGGTGCCATTTGTGAGATTGCCATTGTACAAATGATTCGGATTTAACAAACTATCACTTTGCCAATCAGTATCAGGTTGCTGTATTCTCAGGTATAAGTGTCACAGTTTCGTGGTTGGTACTGTTAGTGAGATTCCTGTCGTCCTAACCATATTAACAGTCCTAAATATTGTGAGTCTGTGCTTTGCCATTGCTTATCAGGTCACCCTTTTGGCAGGAGTGGGCATCATGATTTTATGCACTGGTTTTGTTCTCAGGCAAGTTGACAGGATTTCTTCCATTCTGATGGTCGTGAGTTCATGGTTACGGTTTGGTTATGTGGTTTTAATAGTTTCTGTAAGAGTAGATGTCCCAATGTTTCGCACTCGGCAACAACTTATCACAATTCATCTATGTGTATCAAAATGTTATTTCTTGTGACATTGTAGTAATAATTGATAGTAGTATCAGGGGTGTATATACAATTCTTTTCGGGGGGGGGGCTGACTATCCTGGAACATTGTGAGTATTCACAGGGGATTGTCACCGCAAAATACCCAGAAATATCAACCAATATCTTAGAGCATATAACTTTGTGCAATTATTTTAGATAAGAGTTAATTGTAAAATTCTAAGTTTATATAGCCTACAATTAGTTGCAATACAAAGAAAGTTGTAAAATACAACACAACACAAAATAAAATTTTATACTTAATGAATTTTCTATTATGGCCTATGGTGTATGAGTGGCAAATATCTAAATATTTGCCAATTTATTAAGCAGAAAGGTAAACATTTTTTTTGGGGGGGGGGGGGGGCGCTTCCCCCATATATACGCCCCTGATTAGTATGCATCCCATGTGGCCTGTGACAGGGCTTGCTAAATAGGACGAAAGCTTCATGCCAGAAGAATATCATCGTGCGAGTTCCTCCTTTATCTAGTAATGTATTGTTTTGTTTCAATATGAGGCACCATAATCCAGTAAATAATGCAACTTTAAAGTGGAGTTACCAGCAGAGTGCAAGTTCAAGTCTGATTTTGGGTATGAGCTGTAATATAAGTGGTCACGTTGTTTCAGCATTTATCAACTACTGAAAAAGAACTTCCCGATGACCAAAAAATTGTCCAGTAGGGTGGAACGAAAAAATATTGTTTTCAATTTCAATACGTAATAGTGATAAAAAGTTGCCTTTTGCTATTATTAATTCAATTGTAAAGTTTGAACACAATTGGAGTAGGGTAAGAGGTGCCGCAAAGAGTTAGATATTGTGATTTTTTTAATGAAATTTACGAATTTTCAATACATTTGCATCGGCAAGAAATATTGTTGTATTTATCAATTTCTGCTTAAAAATGGCAGTTTTAGGTGACTAAGATGCATTAGCTAACAGCTGATCATTGTGATCATAGTTGGTGACATAGTATGTATGGTTAGAGCGGAGAGGGAAGCGTGTTACTGCTTGTCTGCAGCAAGTAGGTGGGAGCCTGGGAGGGAGAGCGTGCCGTTTCATGTCGCGACTTGTCTCTCTATGCCTCAGAGGTCAGTCCAGTCCAAGTGTTGGTGTTAGACACAAGTAGTTGTTGTGAAGTGCAAGTTGTGAATGATTAATTTTGATCGTGTTGGTAGTGTCAGTAAACAATTTGTTAATAGACCTTTAGTGTATTTGCATAATACTTACAAGTTTTTTGTTAATGAGATGGCAGAGATGTTGTCAAAGCGAGTTCAGACTCGACTTCAGTGAGAATGTCCCATTTTCGGTCATCCTTAAGTATTGAGTGATACTTATTTACCAACCTATGATAATGTCATGAAGAATTACCTTTATATTCGACATGAGTTGAAACGAGATATATCAAAAAAAGAGCCAACGGTGAGTGAGATATTAGATATTCTAATGGAGAAAGTTGAAAATGTTTGGGTTAAAGCATCAATTCCTACAGTGTCTCGTACCCGTATGTTGCAAATGGGAAAAGCATATCATGACAAGTATGTATGTATGTCTACCCCTTATTATTCCCGTTTTCCAACGGGGTCGGGGATGAGATGCGATGGAAGTCTTTGTGGCGATGGTTTTTACGGCCGGATGCCCTTCCTGACGCCAACCTCATGAGAGGAGTTAATGAGAGATGAAATGAATGATGGTGAATGAAACTGGGCAAGGATGTGGAAGGAAGCGGACGTGGCCTGTCAGAAGGTACCGTCCCAGCATTTGCCTGGTGTTGAAAATGGGAAACCACGGAAAACCATTTCAAGGACGGCCGACGGTGGGGCTCGAACCCACGCGTCTACCGAGTCGGCAGAGAGCTTGGCCCCATGACCTAATGCTGCGCTTTTAGTCAGCATAGCCACGACTGTCGGTATCATGACAAGTATAGAAATATATTGAGATCAAACGGAAGAAAAGGCACAGAAAATTATGATTTAGCTGTAGACAAATTTTTAGATGAAAGTAAGCGTCTTTTTGATATAGCATCTTGCAAAAGTGACGGCTGACGGGGCTCTGGTGAAGCTACGATAGGCCTAGCAAGCCAGTAGCAGATCTTATATTTGCTTTCAAAACAGGAACAAGCCTCGGAAAGGACGGATGCAAACAACAACGACCCGGATATGCTAATGGACTACGAATTGGCACATCAAACATTTAGACACTGACAGGAAAGGTGGAGGAGATTGTAGATGTGATGGAGAGAAGTAAGCTGGATGTACTGGGCTTGGCAAAAACAAGATGGAAAGGAGAAGGTTGCAGAGAACTGAGGAAAGGGCACCGGTTGTACTGGAGTGGGAACAGTGAAGGAAGGAGCAGCGGAGTAGGAGTAGTTGTGAGAGATGGAATGAAGGAAGAGTGTGATGGTCCCAATTTGTGACCAGAATGAAATAATTTTGTATATTTTATTATTATTATTATTATTATTATTACTATCAATATTTTTTTAAATTTACATTTTACCTTTTATTAGTTATTATGTTAACTAATATGTTTATATCTATTATTATGCGGTAATGTAGAATATTATGGCAATTGAAAGAACTTGGAGCGATACACATTATATTTGAAATAAGTTAGACGCTTGACTGAATATTATTTCTGAAGAAAATTCGAACAAGAGAAGAAGAGGGTTGTTCGCAGAAGGGCGGCTTATCCACGGCTTCTTGGAAATGACATAAATAGACACTTATGTATTTCACATCAAGTATTCTACCTGTATACAAATCATACTAAGAAGGGATTCTAAGAAGACTTGCCACTAACAATGCTGGGCCGATGAATGAGTCCTTTGCAACTTTATACAAAAGGTGGGCTGGACCTCCCGAGAATTGCTACAAAGAAGTATTGTCATTGTTGATATGTGAAAGGCGTGCAAACTGCCTAGTGACTTCAGAAGTGGGGGTGGGCACGTGCCTTACCTGGGAACGTTATATATATGACGGCCGCCCAACTGAAAGGGGATTATTATTATTGAATTGCTGGAGAAGAGTGGAACTTGTAGCGAGAGGGAGTCTGTAACGCAGTGCTAAACTAGACAGTTGACTATTTAAGTATGTGAATTTGATAAGACATTATGTCTCATCAAACTGTGACATGGTTGTGTACGAGGCTATTGTCACAGGGATGATTTTTGGAATTTATTCCGTCATCCACATATAAATTAATTACTTTGAGGAACATCAGGAACTCTCTACGCAACACTCCAACTACAAAGATCTTCAATGCGGTGAGCGATTTAAACTGTTATACTCCAGTCATATCAGAAGGCTATCATGCTTATTAAATTCAATATATTCTATTCAATTAACTCAGTATACTCCAATTTCCAATCAAGGCCCATAATACAAGTAAATTCAGTAGATTCTTTAATTTAAATTTATTATTATTATTATCTTTAGTGTTTTATATTTTTTTTTGCACTTGTTGTTTTTATATATTAAATTCATTTTTAAATTCAAATGTTTGACTGGTTTCCTTTAGTAGCTAGAAATTACTATAAGGCAACACCATACTCCTGAACTAATTATCGTAAGGTTAGATTACGTAAATTTCACTATGGCTGGAGATAGGAATTTCGATGCTCTACCTCTGTTTAAGCGAGGTTTAATATATTATTTTGATCATGATATGTAAATGGTCTGGCGCCCTTGGCTACATATAATACTACACATTATGTACTTTTTTTAGTGAAGCTGACAACAATACAGATACACTATCAGATTAATACACAATTAAATGTTTCATTATGATCACCCAAAAGTGGGCGACTATTAAATAATTAACCTTTTTTTATTAACTTTATTCTTATTAACAGTAATCAAGATTAAGTTCTCTAAACCATTACAAATGACGCCCAACTAGCGGAGCGCTTTTCTTATTATTAATAGTCAATTAAAATCTCTCGAAACCATTACAAATGGCACCCAACTATGCGGCACGAAAACCTAACGATATTTATGGAAGGAGTGAGTGTAAATTCAGTGCAAATTGTCAGTGATTTTGGGGGAAAGTGAAGTGAATTAGTGTATTATTAGTGATTGATTTTGGGGGAAAGTGAGGTGAATTTTGGAACGGTTAACTTTATACGGTGTACTTCGAGATGGCGGATGAGGAACAAAGGAAATTGAGGAGTAGGGGTAAAGGCGAGAAAGCTAATTATACGAAAGTTGATAGTGGTACTGAGGCTGAGAGTGTAGAGGATTATACCAAGATGTCAGAAGTAAATTTTGAGAGTAATCCTGAGAATAATCCCGAGGTTAACCCTGAGACGAATACAGAGGTACATCCTGAAATAAATCCTGAGACTAGGGGAGGGAAGGAGAAACAAAAGCCTTTGGATATTTCGGAAAAGAAATTAGATGAGATCATGGGAATGTTTCTGGAGATGAATAGGCAAAATCAGGAGATGATTAGGGAGATGAGAAAGGAAATAAGTAGGCAAAATCAGGAGATAAGCAAGGCAATATACAAGAAGATAGGAGATAGCAATAAGGAACATCAGGAGTGGATGGAGAACTCAGTTAGAGAACGTCAGAAGCGGATGAGGGAGAGAAGATGTGAAAGTAGTATAGATGAGGAAGAGCAGTTGGCGAAGATAGTAGGAGAAAGCACAGTAGAGTTGATAGAGACGATAGAGGATTGTGAAGTACATGTGCAGTATTTAGAGACGAGCGTAGGTGAAACTAGGACAGACATAGGTGAAATTAGCTTAGATGAGGAAGAGCAGTTAGCGAAGATAGTAGGAGAAAGCATAGTAGAGTTTATAGAGACGATAGAGGATTGTGAAGTAGATGTGCAGTATTTAGAGACGAGTGTAGGTGAAACTAGGACAGGCATAGGTGAAATTAGCTTAGATGAGGAAGAGCAGTTAGCGAAGATAGTAGGAGAAAGCATAGTAGAGTTGGTAGCGACGGTAGAGGATTGTGAAGTAGATGTGCAGTATTTAGAGACGAGTGTAGGTGAAAGTATGACAGGCATAGGTGAAAATAGCTTAGATGAGGAAGAGCAGTTAGCGAAGATAGTAGGAGAAAGCATAGTAGAGTTGGTAGAGACGGTAGAGGATTGTGAAGTAGATGTGCAGTATTTAGAGACGAGTGTAGGCGAAAGTAGGACAGACATAGGTGAAAGTAACTTAGATAAGGGAGAGCAGTCAGTGGAGGTAGCAGAGATGATAGGTGAAAGCAGGATACCTGTAGAAGAAATTTTAGAACGTAGTAAGAAAAAGGAGAAACAGAAGATATTAAGATTTGAATTAATAGAAAAAGAGAATAATTTGAAAGAAAGAGCGGAAGTAGGTAAAATAAATAAAGTATTACGCACTCAAGAAATAGAAATGCTGAAAATCATATATGAAGAGACTAGGCAGACCAGGGAAGAATTCAAAGCCTGTATAGAGGAAGTTAATATGAAATTAACAGAGATAAAGAAGCGTGCGTTAAGTCATAGTCAGAAAGACATAATGATTGAACAAGAAAAGCAGAAGACTGAGATAAGGAATCTCAAGAATAGGAAGAAAAAGCACAAGCAAAGCACGATGTTAGAGGAAATGGTGGGGAGAGATAGTGGAGAAATGAAGGGAAGGTATGCAGGAAGAACTTTAAGAAGTAAAATGAAAAAAGAGAAAAGGATTAAGTTGATAGAGGAAATGGAAAATGGGATGACAGAGAGAGAGAAAGATTATGAGGTGCAGTGGCGTGCCATAGAAGGTAGAATAGGGGAAGTGGTAGGCGGAAAGGCGAAATTCAGCGTTACTATTAATAAATATAGTACGGGGGAGGAAGAAACTATTGTTATGAGGAGAGAAGAGAGCGTAACTATAAATAAATATAGAAGCGAAGAAGAAGGTGATAAGAACTTAAAAATGCCAGATAGAGTAGTTATGTAAGTCGGTATTACTATTTTGAGCGAACCGTATGACCTAAATATCCGCAATGGTTTATTAAGTGAATTTATGGAGGTATCTAAAGAACCTACCGTTATTAATTTTTACTCAGTCGAAAAATTACAAGTGTTAGGGGCGTGTATCGATACACTTTTTGTTAGTGGCTGTCAGGTTTTCTACATCAGTGCAGCATTTTATAATAATAGGAAGGAAAATAGTATAAAAAATATAGGAAATTCCAATTAGAACTACTATTGTGTTAACTGCGATGGGAAAGATATTCCGCATAATTTTTAAACAAGTGGTTGCAGAAATTTTAAAAGAAAGTAAGATTGGAACACAAGTATGTTTTTTGATTCCAAATCTGATATATTCACTAATTATGGGTTCGGACAGGATGTTGCAACATTCTGCACAGCTATATTATAAGGAGGGTAGTGTTAAATTCAGATGAATGGGTGGAGATATGATCATGTCATTTAATAATTGAAGTAAGTTATATGGTGGTTCTAAGAATATATGTACGCTTGAGGAGGTATTAATGACTAAAGGAGTCGATATTTGTAGTGAGGTGGTGAGTGGTGAGATTGTTGGGGTATCTCTTGAGAGGGAACCTTGTTTTTTTACATTTTTAGGCAGTATGATTACGAAGGATTATCTAGAGGATTCCTTGCGTGAGGCTGCATTACAGAGTGCGTTAGATTGTTGATCGTGTGGATCGAGTGTTGAAGGTGTTGTAAGATAATTAGTATATATTTGAGAACCGTATTGGATTAGCTAATTGCTACGTACATTCATTATATGTACATGATCATAGTATTTTTGTAGGTCATCGCTACACTGTGCCTTACAAATTTCAGGAAGCTGTGAGTAGGCAGATTGAAAGCATGTTGCAGGATAAAATTATAGAACCCTATATTAGCCCATATATATATTAATTCGTTAAGGGTAGTTCCCAAGTCAGAAAGAAAATAAAGCTATATTTTGATGCCCGTAATTTAATTAGACAGATTTTGTGAACAGTTAATATTTCAGTAGATAGGATGGTTAATAAAAGGATTTAAAGGTAAGTGATTTTTTTGCAGTGGAGAAATTAAGTTTTTATTGGTCATACGGATTCCGCGAAAGAAAGGTAATCTGAAGTAGAAAGAAGTGTAATTTTGAGAAATAAGGCAAATAACTACGTGTGATAAAGAAAGGTAATCATGAGTAGAAAGAAGTGTAATTTTGAGAAATAAAGTAAGTGAATACGGATTCCGCGAAAGAAAGGTAATTTTAAGTAGAAAGAAGTGTAATTTTGAGAAATAAAGAAAGTGAATACGGATTCCGCGAAAGAAAGGTAATCTGAAGTAGAAAGACGTGTAATTTTGAGAAATAAAGTAAGTGAATACGGATTTCGCGAAAGAAAGGTAATCTAGAGTAGAAAGAAATGTAATTTTGTGACATAAAGTAAGTGAATACGGATACCGCGAAAGAAAGGTAATTTTAAGTAGAAAGACGTGTAATTTTGAGAAATAAAGTGAGTGAATACGGATTCCGCGAAAGAAAGGTAATTTTAAGTAGAAAGAAGTGTAATTTTGAGAAACAAGGTGAGTAACTACGGGCGATAAAGAGGTGTAATCCTGAATAGAAAGAAATATAATTTTGAGAAATAAGGTGAGTATCTACAGGTGATTAAGAGGTGTAATCTTAGGTAGAATGGAGTGTAATCGTGATAAATATGGGGATCTTGAGTAGAACGGACTGTAATTGTGAGAAATAAGGTGGGTAACTACGGTTAAAAAGGTGAGTAACTCAGGTCAAAAAGGTGAGTACTTAGAAGACGCTGGAAAACGATTATACGGCACTTACAATGTGAGATCCTTAAGAAAATATGTATCATGAGTAATAAGAAGTGAAGCTGATGGTAAGTAAGGAAAGTCGCTTAATAATAAGTGAATGATTGTGGTCTGAACGAGCAGGTAATGGCGAGGGTTTGCATCAATCTATGATATTGTGTGTCTTGAAGAGCACAGAGGAAATATAAAGCGTATTTTGTCGGCTATAAGCTGGTGTATTTGAGTAGGATATATATACATATGTGGGGTAAATTAACGCACTACATTTGCACTGAAAGATGTTACCTTAGGTAATATAAGCTAATAAAGTTTCATTTTTTTTCTATAATATGCCTGTGTTACTAGATAATTCCTGAGAGACTGGAGTAGATCTGGTTATTCGCATCACATACCAAGTGTTGTGAAGTGATAAAGTGAATTAATCAGTTGGCAGTCCCACCAACTAGCCATAGTGTACTCAGTTCGACACCAGGCTGAAAATTGAATTCTACGTCCTCAAGATATAAAGCAAAGGTGTATGCCACCCAAATATACTTAAGTGCAACGATGACTTATGTCCAAAACAAGAATATAAAAGTGAAGGGTATTTTGATGTACATTGTTTACAGGTCGCTTTAATTATGTAAAGAAGAAAGAAAAAGACATTATGAACAGTGAAAGACTGAAATGATGAGATTTTTAAAAAATATATATATATTAAACTTGAAGGGTATATTTTTTGTATGTTAGTAATTGCTTTGAAGAGTATAATATTGTCGATGTTGGTAATTTCTTTGTAGGGTATAATATTTTATATTTGTACAAGTGTTGAAGAGAAGTATGGTGATATGATTGTTGACATATACCATAATTCTCTGGGACGAATGTGATGGTCCCAATTTGTGACCAGAATGAAATAATTTTGTATATTTTATTATTATTATTATTATTATTATTATTACTATCAATATTTTTTTAATTTTACCTTTTATTAGTTATTATGTTAACTAATATGTTTATATCTATTATTATGCGGTAATGTAGAATATTATGGCAATTGAAAGGACTTGGAGCAATACACATCATATTTGAAATAAGTTAGACGCTTGACTGAATATTATTTCTGAAGAAAATTCGAACAAGAGAAGAAGAGGGTTGTTCGCAGAAGGGCGGCTTATCCACGGCTTCTTGGAAATGACATAAATAGACACTTATGTATTTCACATCAAGTATTCTACCAGTATACAAATCATACTAAGAAGGGATTCTAAGAAGACTTGCCACTAACAATGCTGGGCCGATGAATGAGTCCTTTGCAACTTTATACAAAAGGTGGGCTGGACCTCCCGAGAATTGCTACAAAGAAGTATTGTCATTGTTGATATGTGAAAGGCGTGCAAACTGCCTAGTGACTTCAGAAGTGGGGGTGGGCACGTGCCTTACCCGGGAACGTTATATATATGACGGCCGCCCAACTGAAAGGGGATTATTATTATTGAATTGCTGGAGAAGAGTGGAACTTGTAGCGAGAGGGAGTCTGTAACGCAGTGCTAAACTAGACAGTTGACTATTTAAGTATGTGAATTTGATAAGACATTATGTCTCATCAAACTGTGACATGGTTGTGTACGAGGCTATTGTCACAGGGATCTTTTTTGGAATTTATTCCGTCATCCACATATAAATTAATTACTTTGAGGAACATCAGGAACTCTCTACGCAACAATCCGACTACAAAGATCTTCAATGCGGTGAGCGATTTAAACTGTTACCCTATACTCCAGTCAAATCAGAAGGCTATCATGCTTATTAAATTCAATATATTCTATTCAATTAACTCAGTATACTCCAATTTCCAATCAAGGCCCATAATACAAGTAAATTCAGTAGATTCTTTAATTTAAATTTATTGTTACGTGCCACCCCCCTAGTGGCACTTTTGTTAACTGGATTACGGTGGGGTACAAAGCACAACACCAATTACTGCTGGTTAGGATCTGTCAATGCGAGACCTCCTTTTTCGGGAAGGACTAGAAGTGAAGCTTCTAGTCTAATAAGAAAATGAACTTTACTAAGTAGGAACAGATTGAACATTGATGAGTAAATAGGAATGGAAACAGTTTGCCAATAACAGTGGTATTTTATTCAAAAACCAACTTTCAAAAGATTAACAATAAATAAATATATAAACATGTAATGGAAATGTGACCTTTGACAGGCCAACAACAAGCGAACAAGATTTCATAAGCTTGAAAAAGATTAACAATAAATATATAAATATGTAAGGGAAATGTGACCTTTGACAGGCCAACAACAAGCGAACAAGATTTCATAAGTTTGAAAAATACTAACAATAAATATATAAATATGTAAGGGAAATGTGACCTTTGACAGGCCAACAACAAGCGAACAAGATTTCATAAGTTTGAAAAAGATTAACAATAAATATATAAATATGTAAGGGAAATGTGACCTTTGACAGGCCAACAACAAGCGAACAAGATTTCATAAGTTTGAAAAATACTAACAATAAATATATAAATATGTAAGGGAAATGTGACCTTTGACAGGCCAACAACAAGCGAACAAGATTTCATAAGTTTGAAATGCCAAGAACCCTGAGAATAAGTAACCACTTTGTGGCCAGTTAGTCTGAAGTAGAACTATGCAGGGTAAAATAGTGAGTAACTAAAGTGCTCAAATGAAGGCCTAAAATTTAGCCTAGGACTGCACACAGAGAGTAGGCTAGTTTATTTACAGAAAAATCAATATTTACATGCCAGTAGGGATAGCATCCCACTAGTTGCCTGATAGTTACAAGGCGAGGTTGTTTACAATTGAAATGGGAGCATTCCCAAGAACACTTTGATAGATTAAATGAAGAACAAGCCATTCACTTCGTCAGATAGGTGAACTGGTGTTAAGCCCAATAGTTTGTACAAAAATAGAGAAAAGAATGATTTGTTTTGAAGGAAAGTTAACATGCGAAAGAGAGAGAACAGCCGTTTTCTCATAGCCTACAATTTAAAGGCATAATACATGCTTAAACCACTTAATAGAAAGAAATAAGTTGAGTTTGGCATAGTTTGACAAGTTGTTTAAGTCAGGTAACAAACCCTAAAAAGAAAGATATATTTTTAAGGTTTAGAAATTTTTGAGGTTATAATAAACACTTAGCTTGTTGGCGTTGGTGTAGAGGAATTTCCACATAATATAAATAGAGGAAGAGCGTGTTGATCACTTTTTTCCGTCTTGGAAATGTTGAAGACTTCGTGCCCAGCACAAAACTGACGTAGGCCAATCATCGATGTAAACTTAGACTTTGTAGAACTCGGTTTTGATCACTTTTTTCCTTCTTGGAAATGTTGAAGCCTTCGTGCCCAGCACAGAAGAAAATTTGTTTATCGTTTTTTGCTCACGACAAACTGACGTAGGCCAAGTATCGATGTTAACTCATATAGATTTCGTAGATTTTAGAATGCACTGCTGGTTTGACTAGAAGCATTTTGCGATGTATTAGCACACAGCGTTGAGACACATTCAAGCGTTGTGCAAACAGCGTGAAGACAGCTGACGACGAGTGACTGGCATTGTGACTTGCTGGAGACAGACAGTTGATGTAGGCCAGGGCAGGCTATATACCGGAGATCACGCGGAATGCGTGATGCGGACAGGTGGCGTCGGCCAATCCGAGAGCATGGAAAATTCTCGAAAACTGCTGAGGCCAATCAGAACAAGGGGCCAACTGAAAATGAACCTCGTGACCAACATTAGTTCCGGAAATCATTACAGTGTCATGGAACACGTGCTAGCAAGAACAGATTGAAGAAAAATGGAATGACATGACAGGCGAGAGGTTATGTTATAATAAAAATAAGTGAACTTTGTAAATTTCACTGAAAAGTGAACATACTGCCAGAGGGGCAACAGAGAACAAAAACAAAACAAAAATAACATGAGAGAGAAGAGCTAGAGTGGCAGAGGGCAAATGACTGAAATAGGACGACAACAGTGTCCTGATGAAGTTTTAAGTTTGACCACTCGAACTCTAGCATCTCTGCCATGATAGCATTTTATAACACGACCAGTTTTCCATACAAGAGGAGGACTTGGGTCTTTGAGAAGAACCAAATCACCCTCCTGAAGGTTAGGCTGAGAGAGCTGCCACTTGTTCCTCCTTTGGAGCGAGTGAAAATACTCAAGTCTCCATCTCTTCCAAAATTGAGCCTTAAGGGATTCTATCTTTCTCCACAAGATAGGCAAAGACAGATCAAGTTTACGATCAAGCAACGGGGGAGACGCAGCTAAGGAACTGCCCACCAGAAAATGACCTGGAGTCAAAGGAAGGAAATCACAAGGATCGTTGGAAAGAGGAGAAAGAGGTCGTGAGTTGACAATTCCCTCAATGAGTATAATTAAAGAATTGAATTCTTCGTAAGTTACAATACTAGAGCCTAGAGTTTTCTTTAAATGATTTTTGATGAGTTTCACACAAGATTCCCATCGTCCGCCATGATGGGGAGCGTAAGGAGGGATGAAATGCCATTTGAATTGGTTTAAGTGCGAGTAATTGGAGATTTGTTCTTTCGCACGAGGGGAACAAAGGGCTTTATACCATTGCTGCGAAGCTCCAACAAAGGTTTTGGCATTATCAGAGAAGACTTCTGAAGGAATGCCTCTTCGTGAAATGAATCTAGAGAAAGCTGAAAGAAAGTATGAGGTGGAGGCACTAGTTACGAGCTCAAGATGAATAGAGCCAGTGACCATACAGACAAATAGAGAAACGTACAGTTTTCCAAGGATTTTCCTTTTAGCACTGGGGTGATTTTGTTGATACACAAACGGACCGGCGTAATCAATGCCGGTGAAGGAAAAAGGCCTGCAGGGAGCTGAACGAAATGGGGGAAGGTCAGCCATGAGTTGCTGATTAGGTTTAGGCTTAGCTTTGAAACAAGTAATACATTTATGTATAACAGAAGTGACTTCGTGTAAACCATTAATAGGCCAGTATTTTTCCCGTATCAAGCATAGAAGGGTTCTAGAACCAACATGCAAGTTTTGATAATGAAACTGACGAATGATTATCCGAGTAACATGATGTTTAGACGGAAGGATAATAGGGTGCTTTTTTTCATCGGAGAAGTCAGAAAGAGAAAGTCTGCCGCCCACTCTTAACAAACCATCGTCATCTAGAAAAGGGCATAAGGCAAAAAGCCTGCTGTGTTTCTTGAGAGTTTTACCTTTAGCCAATATGTTTATTTCGACTGAGAATGCCTCTCTCTGGGTGAGCCAAAGAACTTTGATGGTGGCAATTTGCAGTTCAACAGCCGAAAGAAAAGGCTGAGGGAATAGAGGTTGATCTAGTACTAAAAATTTCCATCTGAGCACATAAGCAGTGACGCGCACTAGTTTTTGAAAAGAAGAGTAACGTTCCAACAAGGAAGGAGTGTTGGCAGTTACAAAGGCAGAAGCTTTTTTGCTGATTTCAGGAATATCCTCTAATGGGAAATTAGAGTTGGAAGGTCGGTTTTGAATCCTTTCAGAAAGCCATGAAGGGCCGTGCCAGTACAAACAGGATTGAGATAGTGACTTAGGTGAACAACCACGAGAAATGAGGTCGGCGGGGTTGTCTTTGCTAGAAACATGGTTCCATTGTTCTGGTTTAGAAACAGTTTGAATTTTCTCAACTCTGTTAGCTACAAAAGTTTGCCAATTAGAAGGAGGTTTAGAAATCCATGCCAAAGCAATAGAGGAATCTGTCCAAAAATATGTGTGCGAGAACTTACAGTTGAGTGTTTGTTTGAGTTTGTTAGCTAATTCGGCAGCAAGTAGTGCGGCACAGAGTTCAAGACGAGGTAATGAAACGGGTTTCAAAGGCGCAACCTTAGATTTAGCACATATCAAATTGGAGAAAAAGGGGGAGCGGCTTACAATGTAAGCACAACATCCGTATGCTTTGGTCGAACTGTCAGCGAAAAGGTGCAAATCCAGGACAAGAGAGCAAGAGAACGGAACTAGCACTCTAGGAATGTCTATTAATGAGAGATCACAAAGACTGTGCCGAAAGGTAAGCCACTTTTGTAAAAGCGAAGGAGGAATGGGATCATCCCAATCCGAGTTCAATGACCATAGCTCTTGCATAAAGATTTTAGCTAGAACAATTACGGGTGCAATGAACTGAAGCGGGTCATATATCTTAGCTATTTCTGATAGCACTTGTCTTTTGGTTTGTGGAGGTGAGGAAGACAAATTTACTTCGTAAAAGAATGAGTCAGCTTTAGGATACCAGTGTATTCCCAAAACTTTAGTAGCATCCTCCAATTTACAAAGCTCTACTGGAGTATCAACAGGACAATGTGGCAAGAGATTGGATAGAAGTTCCTCAGAATTTGAGTTCCAACGATGAAGTAAGAATCCTCCTCTGCTAAGTAAAGTTTTTAAACTTTGAGAGAGTTCGATAGCCTCAGATACATTCTTGAAAGAAAAAAGAAAGTCATCAACGTAGAAGGAATTTTTCAACAAAATAGGAGTTTCAGAAGTGAACAAGTGACCATCTTGGTCGGCAAGATGTTTCAAAGTACGAATGGCAAGAAAAGCCGATGGTTTAAGCCCATACGTTACGGTTTTTAATTTAAAGATCTTGATGGTTTTGGTAGGAGCATCACGCCAGAGAATTCGTTGAAGATTTTGTTGTTCGGAATTAATCAGAATTTGTCTATACATTTGTTGTATGTCAGCTACGATTCCAATTGGAAATAGACGGAAATTTAAAAGAATAGACGGGAGATCAGACTGAATGGCAGGTCCAGATAGGAGAGTGTCATTTAAGGAAATGCCATTGGCATCAGGGGCAGAACCATTAAAAACAACTCTTATCTTTTCTTTGGTGGAGGGATTCTTCCAAACGGGATGGTGATTTAAATACACTGAATCTAAAGAAGGGTCGAAATCTTGAACAGTCTCCATATGGTTTGAAGCTTCATAATCCTCCATGAATTCAAGGTATTGTTTGCGAGTGGAAGGATCTTGCTTGAGTTGATTCTCAACTGCAAATAAAGCTTTAAGAGCTTTCGGATAGGAATCACATAAAGAAGGAGGAGAAGGAATGCATGGCATTGTGACAATAAATCTGCCATCTGGGTTACGAACAGTGGTTTCTAAAAAATGTTGTTCACAAAATTCATCTTCCGATGAAAGAGAAGGAGCAGATTCAATGGACTCGATTTGCCAAAATTTTTCCAGACGCTGATGAAGATCTGCATTAGTGAAATGGCATTGAGAGGAACCTTGAACAGTTTGAAGAGGAATATAACCTGTGATAAGCCAGCCAAATTTTGTATGGTGGGCGTAGATACCAGATGAAATATTAACCCTTGACGGAAGAAGATTTTGCCAAAATGTGTTAGCGCCAAAAAGAATGTCAACGTGAGAGCTTTTATAGAATTGAGGGTCAGCCAGTTTTAGATCAGAGGGAAATTTCCATTCGTCAATGGAAAAAGAGCGACTGGGAGTAGGACTGCCAATACTCGGAATGGACAGACAGTTTAGATGAAAGTTAGTGCCATATTGGACTGAATCTTTCACCTGCAGCTTGACATAATTTAAGGAAGTAGACTTGCTGTTGTTGATACCAGATATTTCAATATTGGTGGAGAGAGGTTTGAGACCTAACCTTTCAACTAATGATGAGGTTATGAAGTCATGAGTTGCCGCATTGTCGAGCATGGCTCGTACTAAGTGCCAATTGCCGGAAGAATCTTTAACTTGGACCTGGATCGTAGATAACAAAACTTGAGCACTACGCCATGAGGGGGTTGTTTGATTGTAGGATTGGGCAACGGTATTTACAGTAGAAACAGAAGAGCTAGGTGGAGAAGCATCACTGGTGAGGCTCAGCGCAGGTTGGGCATTAGGATTTGAAACTGTTCCAGAAATAGACCGTGGCTTTTCGAAGCGGTGTAAGGTAGAATGATGTCTCAGCTTGCAATGCATGCAAACTCCTTTTGAAGGGCAGTCCGCTAAGATATGCTTTGAAGAGAGGCAGTTGAAACAAGATTTGTTTTGCGACACAGCTTTTCTACGATCGTCAACTGAAAGGCCTTTGAAGGTATTGCAGAAATATAAAGGGTGAGGACTATTGCAAAGAATACACGAGGTTTTATTACCTTGTATAGAGAAAACATGAGAATGTGAAGACTTTTCCGAGAAATGCTTGGTGGGTTTACTTTTGCTGACATCGGTGGAACCTTCAGCTTTATTGATTAAAGCAGAAAGAATTTGACAACGTTTCTTTATGAAAGAGATCAACACTTTAAATTTGGGTTCAGGTTTGTCCACTAAATCGGATTCCCATGCTTTACGCGTATTAAGGTCAAATTTGGAGGTAGTGAGATGTATAAGAAAAAGATCCCAATGTTCAACAGGTTGATTAAGATGTTCTAGGGCTCTTACATGAAGTTCAACGGTGTCTCCCAGACTTCTAAGGGATGATAAATTATCAGGGCGTGAGGCTGGTAAATTAAACAAGGCGTTCATATGGCGTTGAATTCTAAGTTTGGCATTGCCATATCGCTGTTGGATGAGGTCAATAGCTACCGAGTAATTTTCGGTTGTGAGAGGTAAAGCTTCAATTAACTTTAAGGGAGGACCCTGAAGAACAGACTTTAAATAATAAAATTTTTGAATCTCAGGGAATGATCTATTATCATGTATTAGAGAAGAAAAAAGTTCAAAAAAGGAATCCCACTGTTTTTCCTCCCCGGAAAAGGTAGGAAGTTGGATTTTAGGAAGAAACGGTTTGCTAACTTCGGTGTTTTGATGGGTTGCTAATTGCTTAATTAAATCCTTAGCTTCGCCATACATATTGTAATACAGTTCTTCAACAGAACTACGATCCTGTTCTTGATCAGGTTCGATTGTTTCAATTTCGGTTTGCAACACATCATACTCTTGAAAATGTTGCTGATAAACGTTAAAACGTTGAACTAGAACGTCATAATTGTGATCATCAAAGATTTGGAACCTAAAAACTGCTGAAAACGAGTAAGTTTGTTTTTACAGGCGGTTCTTTTGGCTACAAGCTCTTTAGGAAGAGACATGGCGGAACTTTGAGTACTTTCACTCACCGATCTGCTAGACTGCCGAGCGTCTGAAGTGGTAGTAGTAGTATTGGTACTGGTAGAGGTGGTAACAAGGGACATCTCCGCTCACCCCAACACAGCTTTCATAGCGATAGCTGAAAAATACAATTAGCATTAGTGACAGAAGTGAAAAGCTGCAATAGCTTATCGAATGGCTTGGCAACCTGTTTCATACAATAAACGATTATGAAGGTTATTTAAAGGTCCCTGGTTCGATCCCGGGTTTCGGCACCAACATGGTTAGGATCTGTCAATGCGAGACCTCCTTTTTCGGGAAGGACTAGAAGTGAAGCTTCTAGTCTAATAAGAAAATGAACTTTACTAAGTAGGAACAGATTGAACATTGATGAGTAAATAGGAATGGAAACAGTTTGCCAATAACAGTGGTATTTTATTCAAAAACCAACTTTCAAAAGATTAACAATAAATAAATATATAAACATGTAATGGAAATGTGACCTTTGACAGGCCAACAACAAGCGAACAAGATTTCATAAGCTTGAAAAAGATTAACAATAAATATATAAATATGTAAGGGAAATGTGACCTTTGACAGGCCAACAACAAGCGAACAAGATTTCATAAGTTTGAAAAATACTAACAATAAATATATAAATATGTAAGGGAAATGTGACCTTTGACAGGCCAACAACAAGCGAACAAGATTTCATAAGTTTGAAAAAGATTAACAATAAATATATAAATATGTAAGGGAAATGTGACCTTTGACAGGCCAACAACAAGCGAACAAGATTTCATAAGTTTGAAAAATACTAACAATAAATATATAAATATGTAAGGGAAATGTGACCTTTGACAGGCCAACAACAAGCGAACAAGATTTCATAAGTTTGAAATGCCAAGAACCCTGAGAATAAGTAACCACTTTGTGGCCAGTTAGTCTGAAGTAGAACTATGCAGGGTAAAATAGTGAGTAACTAAAGTGCTCAAATGAAGGCCTAAAATTTAGCCTAGGACTGCACACAGAGAGTAGGCTAGTTTATTTACAGAAAAATCAATATTTACATGCCAGTAGGGATAGCATCCCACTAGTTGCCTGATAGTTACAAGGCGAGGTTGTTTACAATTGAAATGGGAGCATTCCCAAGAACACTTTGATAGATTAAATGAAGAACAAGCCATTCACTTCGTCAGATAGGTGAACTGGTGTTAAGCCCAATAGTTTGTACAAAAATAGAGAAAAGAATGATTTGTTTTGAAGGAAAGTTAACATGCGAAAGAGAGAGAACAGCCGTTTTCTCATAGCCTACAATTTAAAGGCATAATACATGCTTAAACCACTTAATAGAAAGAAATAAGTTGAGTTTGGCATAGTTTGACAAGTTGTTTAAGTCAGGTAACAAACCCTAAAAAGAAAGATATATTTTTAAGGTTTAGAAATTTTTGAGGTTATAATAAACACTTAGCTTGTTGGCGTTGGTGTAGAGGAATTTCCACATAATATAAATAGAGGAAGAGCGTGTTGATCACTTTTTTCCGTCTTGGAAATGTTGAAGACTTCGTGTCCAGCACAAAACTGACGTAGGCCAATCATCGATGTAAACTTAGACTTTGTAGAACTCTGTTTTGATCACTTTTTTCCTTCTTGGAAATGTTGAAGCCTTCGTGCCCAGCACAGAAGAAAATTTGTTTACCGTTTTTTGCTCACGACAAACTGACGTAGGCCAAGTATCGATGTTAACTCATATAGATTTCGTAGATTTTAGAATGCACTGCTGGTTTGACTAGAAGCATTTTGCGATGTATTAGCACACAGCGTTGAGACACATTCAAGCGTTGTGCAAACAGCGTGAAGACAGCTGACGACGAGTGACTGGCATTGTGACTTGCTGGAGACAGACAGTTGATGTAGGCCAGGGCAGGCTATATACCGGAGATCACGCGGAATGCGTGATGCGGACAGGTGGCGTCGGCCAATCCGATAGCATGGAAAATTCTCGAAAACTGCTGAGGCCAATCAGAACAAGGGGCCAACTGAAAATGAACCTCGTGACCAACATTAGTTCCGGAAATCATTACAGTGTCATGGAACACGTGCTAGCAAGAACAGATTGAAGAAAAATGGAATGACATGACAGGTGAGAGGTTATGTTATAATAAAAATAAGTGAACTTTGTAAATTTCACTGAAAAGTGAACAACTGCTTAAAGAAATAATTAACTTTATTGTGGCCAGAAAATTACACGAATCAGCAAATACAAGCAATTAGGAGCCTTACTCCAGTTTCGTCAAGTCTCTTCCTTGAGCGCTCTTGGCCCTTCCACTTGTCAACAAACCACAGAAGTTAATCCTGCCGCTAATGAGCCTAGTGGCCTTGACAGAACTACATGCAACTTCTTTCTAATGTGCGCCTACTACAGTACTTACGAGCACTTGCTGCGCACTGTTCACCAGCTGGGAGAAACAATGTCACTGGATTTCGTAACCACTTATATCTCAGACACTCAGTGAAAGCACACTCACTCAAAACACAGGCAGTCCCCTGTATGTTTCTCACTTCCCCGCTTCACTAGGGGTTTCGCAAGTCACCACACTTCTGTCGCTCAGGATAATCGCTCACACTAGCTCGTAAAACACAACAACAACCAATGCTTGACAGGTCGCACTTATATAGCAGGCCGGTGACTCAATAAATGCTTCTAGATCCATCCAGGGTTCAGGGCTTCTCGAGGTTTCCATCGCTGGTCCAGTCACGAATATTCTGGACTATCCCTTTGTCCTAGTAGCCCTGTTGCATAAGGCGCACGCAATACAGGAGGCAGGGCACAGCCCAGCCCTGGGGCAGTTGTGACTCATGCGGCGAGCGATGAAACAAACTCACAGCCGTAACACCACCCCCTTCCTAAAAAGGCTGATCGTCCCGATCAATCATTGGTCCGTCTGTGTCCCTCCGTAGGCTGCCAGGCGATCTCGATGCACGATCTTCCTCTTCGCCCTCAGGCTCCGCTGGATCCTGTAGACGACATCGTTGATCCGTTTCACGACTCGGTACGGGCCCTCCCAGGACTTCTGCAGTTTGGGTGACAGGCCTTTCTTCCGTAATGGGTTGAAGAGCCAGACCAGGTCGTCCTCGTGGAATCCGCCGGCATCCGTCTGCTGGTCGTATCGGGTCTTCATTCTGTCGGTCTCGATCCGCAGTTTCCTCCTCGCGAACGCGTGCACGTCCTCCAGTTGGTCGACCAGTTCTTGACAATACTGGCTTACCGGGATCGGATCATTCCCAGGTCGGCCAAAGGCAAGATCGACAGGTAGACGGAGCTCCCTCCCAAATATGGCCCGGGCTGGTGTGCACCCGGTGGCTTCATGCACGGCGGCGCGGTAGGCCAGGAGAAATAGTGGAAGATGTTTGTCCCAATCCCTCTGGTGCTCGCTGACGACTATTCGAAGATGGTTCTCGATGGTGCGATTGAATCGCTCTACCATCCCGTCGGACTGAGGGTGTAGTGGCGTTGTCCTTGTCTTCCGGATTCCCAGCAGCTGGCATAGGTTCTGGAACACCTGCGACTCGAAGTTCCTCCCTTGGTCGGAGTGCAGCTCCAGGGGTACTCCGTACCGGCTGACGAATTCCTTCACCAGGGTCTCTGCAATCGTCGCGGCTTCTTGGTTAGGGAGCGCATACGCCTCCGGCCATTTGGTAAAGTAGTCGCTGACGACTAATATGTAGCGGTTCCCTGCCTCGCTTAACGGGAATGGCCCAGCAACATCGATGGCCACTCTCTCCATGGGGCCGCCCACGTTGTAGGTCTTCAGTGGACCCCGTCGTCTTCGTCCTGGGCCCTTGCTGGCTGCGCAATCGTCTGTTCGGCATCCGATCCAGTAGAACCGCTCTCTCAGCTTCTCCAGGGTCTTCTTTATCCCTAGGTGTCCACCAGATGATCCTCCATGAACTTCCTTCAGGACTTCCTCCGTCATAGCCTTTGGAACGACGACTTGTTCCCGAGATGTCTTCCCGTCGGTGCTCTCACAGGTACGGCAGATGAGGCCATCCATTACAATCAGCGATTCCCACTGTGCCCAGTAGGACTTAAACTTTGGGCTGCAGTCACTCACAATGTTCCACCCGGGTCTGGGGACACAGGCCCTCTTCCATTCGGCTATCAGTCCCAGGTCATCATCCTCTGCTTGTGCCCGCGTGAAAGATTCGCGGCTCCAGTTCCCTTGAAGTTCCACAGTAGTCCGTCGGCACAGTATCCCGGTGTTCTCCTCCCTTCGGGCACAGAAGGTGCAGTCTTCGGGGCACGGTCTTCGTGACAGGGCGTCGGCGTTAGAATGCAGTTGGCCTTTCCTGTGCTGAATCTCAAAGTTGTACTGTTGAAGTCTCTCTAACCACCGCGCGAGTTGACCCTCGGGCTGCTTGAAGTTCAGGAGCCACCGCAGGGATGCATGGTCGGTCCTGATGAGAAATTCTTGCCCGTACAGGTACTTGTGGAAGTGTTCAATGGTCTTCACGATGGCGAGCAGCTCCTTCCTGGTGACGCAGTAGTTCCTTTCTGGCTTTGACAAGGCCTTGCTGAAGTAGGCCACTACTCTCTCCTCGCCGTCCACTACTTGCGACAGGATCCCCCCTATGCCAAAGTCGCTGGCATCGGTATCGACGATGAACCTTGTTCCAGGTCTGGGGTAGGCCAGAATAGGCGCGGTGCACAGAGCCTGCTTGAGTTGTTCGAAGGCACTGTGGCATTCTGCTGTCCACGTGAAGAGTTGGTCCTTCTCAGTCAGTCGATGTAAAGGTTTGGCGATGTCGGTGAATCCTCTCACGAAGCGACGATAATAAGTGCAGAGTCCCAGGAAGCTTCGTAGTTGCGACTTGTCCTTCGGAACTGGCCACTCCCTCACAGCTGCGGTCTTCTCTGGGTCGGTGCGCACCCCTTCCTCGGAGACGATATGCCCAAGGTACTGGACCCGCTTCTGGAAGAGCTGACACTTCTTGGGGCTCAACTTCAGCTGGGCAGCCCGTAGCTTCAACAAGATCTCCTTCAGGTTGCTGTAGTGCTCCTCGAAGCTCCTCCCCAGAACGATGACGTCGTCTAGGTATACCAGGCAGGTCTTCCAGTGTAGTCCCCTCAGAATGGACTCCATTAGCCTTTCGAAGGTCGCAGGGGCGTTGCACAGACCAAATGGCATGACGGTGAACTGTCAGAGCCCGCTGCCCACAGAGAACGCAGTTTTCTCGCGGTCCTTAGGGTGGACCTCCACCTGCCAGTAGCCACTCTTCAAATCCAAGGTGGAGAGCCATCTCGACCCTGATATGGTGTCCAGGGTGTCGTCGATCCGGGGTAGAGGGTAGCTGTCCTTCTTCGTGACGTCATTCACCTCTCTGTAATCCACGCAGAACCTGGTGGAACCGTCCTTCTTCTTCACTAGCACGACCGGAGAACTCCAAGGACTATGTGATGGCTCGATCACCCCTTGCTCCTTCATCTCTTCTACCATCCGGTCGACTTCGGCTTGCTTGGCGAGCGGGACACGTCGGAATGGGGCCCTAATCGGTGCGCTGTCCCCAACGTCGATTCTGTGCTGGACCAGGCTTGTCCTGCCGAAGTCTTTGCTCCCCACGGAGAAGACGTCCTTGAATTCGCGTAGCAGGTCCTGAAGTTGGCGTGATTGTTCCTCGTCTAAATGGTCCTGGGATCCTTGGTACAGCTTCTGTAGTTCTTCTGGCAGTGTGCGTCTTCTTCGGTTGTCCGTCTGCAGGTGTCCGTCTCTCGTATCTGTGATGCGGGCAATCCAGGATACGGGCTCGCAGACTCCTAGGTTGGTGTCCCGGTGAACCGTAATGTCGTAGTCGTTCAGGTTGGACAGGCGGACGTACGGCCGAGACGTCGTGTTGATGAGGGTCTTAGCAACCAGCAATCCTTTTGTCTGGATGTCCTCATATTTTGGCTCGATGACAGCCGCCACTCCCTCAGCAGTTCCGTCGACAATTACGGCGGCGCTGACCACCGTCCTGGCAGGAACGATGACGTCCTCTCTCAGCCTTACTCGTCGTGCTGTGACGGCCTCGTGTGCTGGTTGCAAAGCAAGTTCCTCACCTCCGAAGTGCAGAGTGTTGGTACTCAGGTCCAAGATGATGTTGTTCTGGTCCAGGAAGTCCAGTCCGATGATCACTTCGTTTGATACGTCAGCCACAAGCACTGGATGCTTTATCACCCGTCGACCAATGACGAACTCCAGTGGTGCTTCGCCATGTACCGGTGCGGTCTCTCCGGTCGCGGTTATTAGCTGGAGGTTCCTTTGTGTGGGTTGCACTCTCCACTTCGGGATCACGGTGGGACTGACGATGGTCCTCGATGCTCCCGTGTCGATTAGCATGGGCCAGCTCTCTCCGTTGACGACTCCGTCGACCATCAGGCTGCTATTATCCCTCCGTAACTGCGTCACACGAACTTGGACTGCCGGGGCTTGACGACTGTCACAAGCCAACCTTTGCCCCCCTAGGCTGGCTGATACTTGCTTTCCTGGGCCGCGCGGTTTCCCTACGACTGACTGTCCCGACGGAAACCCTTGGCGGCGGCGATCACCGCAGTCCTTGCTCAGGTGGCCTCTCTTACGGCAGGTCCAGCAGGTCGGTAGTCCTCTTTCCGGGCCGCCTCTCCGGATGTCCTTCGGCTACGTTTTTGCTGGTGGTACCGCGACTATCGAAGAAACGGCTTAGCGCCTCCATTAATTCGTCGGCCAGGGGCTTGGTCTCGCTGGTTTTTACTGGTTCGTCGACGTCCACTTGACGCACCCGCGCGTGCATTCTAGATGCCTGTTTCGCGGTCTCAAACTCAAGTGCGTGGCTCAGCGCATCTGCCAGGGTCTTATTGCGCGCGAGTCGCAGCGCCTGTTGAGTGTCCGAGTCCCGTAGTCCGTCGGTGAAGGTTTGCGTCGCAATCTGCTCCAGAAAGTCGGCCGGCGCTGTTGGGTAGGCTAGCCTTACGAGGCGTGCGATGTCCATCTCGAACTCCTGCAGGGTTTCCGCGTTCTTTTGTACCCGGGTCCGGAGCTGCATCTGGTAGGCCTGCTGAAGATGGCTATCCCCATATCGGGACTCCATATGGGCGATCAGTGAAGCGTAGTCCTGGGATCCAGTCGGGATGGCCTGAAGGACGTTAAGGGCGTCCCCTCTCAGCGCTACAATGAGAGCTGTAGCCTTTTCCGTGCTGTTCCAGTTGTTTATGGAACAGGCTGCCTCGAACTGACGTAAATAGGTGCTCCACGGGACCTTTCCGTCGAAGGTTGGGGGAGTCACTCTGCTCTGTCCCGTTCCTGGTGTCCCGGGTGTACCTGTGGGCGGGCGTCGGCGCAGCTCGGCAACTTCCTCTTGAAGAGCGTTGACTTTCTCTTCCACCCCCGTGAGTGGGCGTTGGCGCAGTTCGGCAACTTCCTCTTGTAGGGCTTTGACTCTCTCATCCACCCCGGTCGGCGGGCGTCGGCGCAGCTCGGCGACTTCCTCTTGTAGGGCTTTGAATCTATCTTCCATCCCTGTCGGTGGGTGTCGGCGCAGCTCAGCAAATTCCTTCTGTAGAGCGTTAAATCTCTCTTCCACCCCCGTCAGCGGGCGTCGGCGTAGTTCAGCAACTTCTTCTTTTAAGGCGTCGAACTTCTTTTCCACTGCCGTGACTTCCTCACGCAGACCCAGTTCTAATTTCTTCAAGTCCTGTGCTAACTCATTCTGCCCGTCTTCCATCTTCTTCTGGCCGTCCTCTATCTTCTTGGTTAAATTCTTCTGGCCATCTTCTAATTTAGCAGTTAGGTCCTCGGCTAACTTCTTCTGGCCGTCTTTCATCTTCTTCTGGCCGTCCTCCATCTTCTTCAGGTCCTCCGCTAACTTATTTTGACCGTCTTCCATCTTCTTCTGGCCGTCTTCTAATTTGCAAGTTAGCTTCTTGGTTAAATTCTTCTGGCCGTCTTCTATGCCGTTTAACTTTTCTAGCAATGCTGCCAATTGCGCCTCCATTTTAGTTGTTTGCCTTGTAAAGGGCATGCACTCACAGGAAAATTTTTAAAAAATTGACCTGCTCGGGTTTTGAAACCAGGACCGTCAGGTGTTGTGCTTGAGTTCGTAATCCGGCTTCTGACACCAGTTGTTACGTGCCACCCCCCTAGTGGCACTTTTGTTAACTGGATTACGGTGGGGTACAAAGCACAACACCAATTACTGCTTAAAGAAATAATTAACTTTATTGTGGCCAGAAAATTACACGAATCAGCAAATACAAGCAATTAGGAGCCTTACTCCAGTTTCGTCAAGTCTCTTCCTTGAGCGCTCTTGGCCCTTCCACTTGTCAACAAACCACAGAAGTTAATCCTGCCGCTAATGAGCCTAGTGGCCTTGACAGAACTACATGCAACTTCTTTCTAATGTGCGCCTACTACAGTACTTACGAGCACTTGCTGCGCGCTGTTCACCAGCTGGGAGAAACAATGTCACTTAATTTCGACACCATGGTATCTGACACTCAGTGAAAGCACACTTACTCAGAACACGGCAGTCCCCTGTATGTTCCTTACTTCGCCGCTACACTAGGGGTTTCGCAAGTCACCACACTTCTGTCGCTCGGAATAAACGCTCACACTAGCTCGTAAAACACAACAACTGCTTCACGAGTCACTCTTATATAGCAGGCCGGTGACTCAATAAATGGTTCTAGATCCATCCAGAGTCCACGGCTTCTCGAGGTTTCCACCGCTGGTCCAGTCACGAATCTTCTGGACTATCCCTTTGTCTGTAGTAGCCCTGTTGCATAAGGCGCGCGCAATACAGGAGGCAAGCCACAGCCCAGCCCCTGGGGCAGTTGTGACTCAAGCGGCGAGCGATGACACAAACTCACAGCCGTAACATTATTATTATTATCTTTAGTATTTTTTTTTTTTTTTTTGCACTTGTTGTTTTTATATATTAAATTCATTTTTAAATTCAAATGTTTGACTGGTTTCCTTTAGTAGCTAGAAATTACTATAAGGCAACACGATACTCCTGAACTAATTATCGTAAGGTTAGATTACGTAAATTTCACTACGGCTGGAGATAGGAATTTCTGTTTAACAGAGGTTTAATATATTATTTTGATCATGATATATAAATGGTCTGGCGCCCTTGGCTACATATAATACTACACATTATGTACTTTTTTTAGTGAAGCTGACAACAATACAGATACACTATTAGATTAATACACACTTAAATGTTTCATTTTGATCACCCAAAAGTGGGCGACTATTAAATAATTAACCTTTTTTTTATTAACTTTATTCTTATTAACAGTAATCAAGATTAAGTTCTCTAAACCATTACAAATGACGCCCAACTAGCGGAGCGCTTTTCTTATTATTAATAGTCAATTAAAATCTCTCGAAACCATTACAAGAGGTAAAAGGAATAAGTGACAGTATCATGAAGATCAGAGTAACTTTAAAGGGAAGAATCCTGGAGATAGCCCAGGTATATGCCCTTCAAGTTGGATGTACAGCTCAAGAGAAGGAAGACTTGGAGGAGGAGCTACAACAGCAGTTGAATGGTCAGAGCATCATTGTCATGGGAGATTTGAATGCACATTTAGGAAGTGAGAGGCAAGGATATGAATATGTAATGGGAGCAGAAGGATGGGGGCAGCAGGAATGAAGAGGGAGAAAGTTGCTGGTTTTTTGCAAGAGAAACGGTTCAGTGGTAGGCTACTCCTGGTTCCGGAAGAAAGAAAGCCACAAGATAACGTGGTAAAGCAGTGATTTAACAAAGAAATCTTTGGTAGATTACATGCTGTACGACTGGGAAATGAAGAGTAGTGTCAGAGATATAAAGGTAATACCATCAGAGGTCTTAGATAGCGACCACAGAATACTTGTAATGAACCTGGGAGTTGTTAAGGATAGCAAGAGGACAGAGTACCAGTAAAGGAGAATGAAAGTATGGAAACTGAAAGAAAAAGAATTCGAGGAAGAATTCCAGAAGATAATAAGGGAAAGGATGCCAGCAGACAATCCTAAACCAGGGGAAGAGGAATGGGAGCAATTCAAAAATACAATGGTGGAAGCTGCAGTGGCAGTATGTGGAAGAACAAGCAACAGAAAGCGGTGTAAGGAGACACCATGGTGGAATGAGAGAGTAAAAGAAGCTGTGGGAAGGAAGAACAAGGCATTCAGAGTGTGGTTCCAGGAAAGAACTGATCTAACAAGGGAAGATTATAAGATAAAGAAGAAAGAAGCAAACAAGACTGTCGCAGGGGAGAGGAAGAAGTGGATGGTGAAGTGGACAGAGATGATGGAGGAAGACAGTAGAGGAAATATGAAAGTACTTTATGGGATGGTCAAAAGTAAGAGAAGAGGTCTGCGAGAGGATGTGGTAATGGTGGACAAAAACGGAAATGAGGTACACAACAAAGAGACATTCAAGACAGTGTGGAAATAGTACTTGAGGATTTGCTGAATCCAAATGGTCATAGGGAGGAAGACAACATATTGGAAGAAGGAGAAGACAACACAGGGATGGGAAAGGACCTGACTTGGAGAGAACTGGAAATGGCTATAGACAAGATGAAAGGGGGAAGGGCACCAGGTGTGGACGAAGTGAGTGTTGAAATGGTGAAGGCAGCAGGGGAGGTTGGGAAACAGTTGCTGTACTGTGTGATGAGGGTGGTATGGAAGGAGAAAAAGACCCCAGAAGATTGGAGGAAAGGATTAATTGTCCCAATACAGTGGAATCTCGTCAGTACGTTTTTCAAGGGATTGAAAAATTTGGACGTCATATGCGGGAAAACGTACTACCGAAAAACGCCATACTGCATTTACAATGTATAAGAAAGAACGCGGCGTATATATGGGCGTTAAATCGTCGTCCTTAGTATGTGATTTTATGCACTACTACAGTCACGACATAAACATAGGTTATCAGTTTATCAGTAACTTACACGGAATAAATAACATAAAATTGAATTACTGTACCTCTACACTACAGTATAATACAGGGTCTTTATTTTTGCTTAGCAAGGACACTCTCGCTCTTGCGCTCCGCCAGTGACAGCTCAGTTGCCGGCGACCGCGCACGCATATGTAGGCCTACGGCAGAATACGGTGCTTAAAATCAGTAGCCTACCATGCAGTTTTACTGGCCATGATTTACAAGAGATGCTGAAAATGTTCCCCATCCGCTTCCAAACACATATAATTCAGGGTCTTTCTTTATATTTGATCAGCAAGTACATTCTCGCTCTCGCACTCCGCCAGTGACGGCTCTGTTGCCAGCGACCGCACATGCATATGTTTGAAGCACAGGCTTGCTTGAACCACTTCATTAAACCGCTTTCTAGTTCAGGAAACTGTCCCTCTCGCACACGTTTCCTTTTGCCGCTCACCCCTTCTTCAAATGCACGTTCGATTTCCTTCCTTTTGCCGAGAATCGTGTTCAGTGTAGACGGAGGAATGTTCCACTTTCGCGCTATATCCACACGCTTCATGTGAGGATTGCAGTTCACGTCTCGAATGTATTTCATCTTCTCATCATTAGTTATCTGCCGTACTTTCTTCTTATCCATTATGAAGCACACAATAAAATAGGTCATAACTGGACGTGAACACTAAGAACTAGAAGACAATAGTGCAGAACACGACAATAATGCGCCTACGTGAGAAATAAACAAAGGGAAGGGGGTGAAGGGCAGCGGGAGAGAGACACGTCACCTGTGTTGCGTCATAGCTATAGCCTCTTCTACGCCGTCAAACACAATAAAATCATCTACACTGTCAATAACTATCGGAGAATATGAGGCAATATCGCGTCGTGTTTTCCAGAAGCCGAATTTTATAATGAAATAAGAATAAAATACGGTTCTCTAACAAATAGTTCAACGGAAATTTGATTGTTGTAAGCGGGAATAGAGAACGTATTAAGGGGATATATCAACATGAATTTAGTAGGATAGGGACTTGAGAAAGGAGAGAAAGGGCAGCGGGAGAGAGACACGTCGCCTGTGTTGCGTCATAGCTATAGCCACTTCTACGCCGTCAAACACAATAAAACCATTTACACTGTCAATAACAATCAGAGAATATGAGGCAATATTGCGTCGTGTTTTCCAGAAGCCGAATTTTATAATGAAATAAGAATAAAATCCGGTTCTCTTACAAATAGTACAGCGGAAATTTGATCGTCGTAAGCGGGAATAGAGAACGTATTAATGGGATATATCAACATGTATTTTGTAGAATTGGGACTGGGACTTGAGAAAATCATCACGCTAAATGGGAATGTCGTAACCGAGAACGTGATTCCACTGTATTTAAGAAAGGAAGCAGAAAGGAGTGCAGAAATTACAGGGGAGTCACACTCATACCACACTGTGCCAAAATATATGAAAAGATATTAGAAAGTAGAATACGAGCGTAAGTGGAGAGAGAATTGAGAGAGGAACCGTATGGATTCAGACCTGGGAGATCAACAGTGGATCTCATATTTTCAGTGAGACAGCTCCAGGAACACCACTATGAATTTGGAGAGGATCTGTTGATGGCCTTCCTGGACATCGAAAAGGCCTGTGATAGTGTGTGTAGGGAGAAGGTTTGGGAAGCAATGGAAAACATGGGAATGGAGAAAGGGACTGTAGGCAGAGTGAAGGAGATGTATTGTGGAAGTGTGAGTTGTGTGAAAGTTGGAGGGGAAAGAACAGACTGGTTCAGACAAATGAGTGGCCTAAAACAGGGTAGTGCACTGTCGCCCCTTCTCTTTATTGTGGTTATGGACGAGGTAATGACGGGTAGCAGGAAAGATAGGAGAAGATAAGATGAAAGCAATGGTGTTTGCAGATGATCTCATGGTCTGGGGAAACAAGGAGGAAATAATTCAGGAGCAACTGAAGGCTTGGGAAGAAACAGTGGGAGAGTACGGATTGAAGTTCAACATCAGTAAATGTGAGATCCTCTTAACGACCAGGCAAAAGGACAGACCAATGAGTTGGATAACACTTGGAGGTGGACAGCTGAAGAAGGAGGAAAGTCTCAAGTACTTAAGAAGTATAGTGGAGGAAAATGGGAGAAATGGCAAAGAGATTACAGAACGTGGCAGACAGGTAGAAGCATTTCTGAGAAGCATTAGGAGCTTAGTGTGGAATAAAGATGACCCACAAAAAATCAAAGAAGCTACTATATCCCGATACTGACCTATGCATCAGAAACGTGGATAATGAAGAAAAGAGACATAAGCAGAATACAGGCAAGTGAAATGAAGTTCCTGCTAAGTAGGATCGGAGTAACGAGAAGAGACAGGGTGAAGAATGAAAAGGTCAGGGAAATAGTGAAAGAGGAGCCCTTGCAAGGTAGGATTGAGACATCAAGACTGAGGTGGTATGGCCACTTAAAGAGAATGGAAGAGAAGAAGATTCCGAAGAGGATACATGAGATGCAGATGCAGAAGAAACGACCAAGGGGAAGACCAAGAGATAGATGGCTGAAAGGAGTGGAGGAATGTGTCAAGAAGAGAGGCGAGGACTGGACCAGAGTGACAGCGGAGAGGTGGTGGGAAGAAAGGACTAAGTGGCGAGGCTTATGTTCCAAACAGACCCAGCCTGGGGCTGGAAACTGTACATGATGATGATGATGATGATGATGATTATTTGGAAGCTGAGGCAGCTAATACAACACAAAATGACGTGGTGCTTCAATCTGACGATTCTGATGACAGGTTGTCAGTAGAATCAGCCAATATGACTGGAATTGATGTGCTTCAACCTTAAGATTATGATACAGTAGATGAGTTTCTGGCTGAATCAATTGATAATGCAAAGCCTTCCTCCTCTTCTCAGGCCCTCACAAAAAATATGCTACAACTGCCGACAGTAGCTTCTATCTGTGACAGAACTGGGGTTTCAGACAGGATTGCAGCAGCCATAACAAGTGCCGTTCTTAAAGATGTGGGAATGATTTCTGAGGAGACTAAAACTAACGTCATTGACAGGATGAAAATTCGAAGAGCCAGTAATCTAAAAAAGGCAGTTGCAACCAGTGTCAACAATCAAGTTGGTGAGAACAAAGGGTTGTTTTTTGATGGCAGAAAGGATAAGACAATTGTAAAAGAGGAAAAAGTGATGGGAGAAAACACATAAGCGAGTTAGGCCTCCGACGACTTTTGAAGGCAAGGTCAGAACAGAAGAATGAGGTACAGAAGTTTGTGACACCTAAACTAAACTTCAAAGCTGAAGATTACATCGACATGATCAATTGGGCTGATGTAACAATCACAGAACCCCCGATGACAAAGCACGTAACTGATGAGGACTTAGCCAAGTACATAAGTGAAACAAGAGAAGATGGCCTGATACATTCTATTGATTTTCCAAGTCTTCCCTGTCATACACAAGCAGTGGAAAGAGTAATCAAGCTTGTAACAGAATCATCACTCTGTGTTTGTGGTCTAGAAGAAAGAAATGGATTTGTCAAAGCCAGAATTGCTTCACACAAGATGATGCTGTTGGGATTCGTATAATGGATAAATAGTGATCGTGAAACACGGACGTCTTACTTAGCAGCCATCTTTTATTACACTAACTTATATCAAAGAGCTTCAAACATAAAGAATAAATACAAGAAATAAACCAAAGTATAAATACATGAAATAAGCCAAAAATGTCCATCTTCTCAGTCCTCCACATCCTCCCCACCCTGGTCTATCTCGAGAGGGAAGACCAGCTGTACAGGCCGACTAATCTTGGTCCCGTTGGCCATCTGAAGGATGAGGGTTCGCACCTTGTTGTCCCTGCCTGGTCGCCTTTCAGTTATTCGCGCCTTCTGCCACATGTGTCTAGGTCACATGTCGTCCTGTAGTAGTACTATATCTCCTACTCGGCACTCCTTCGTCTGTCCATTTGGGCGGCGTACTTCGTGGTAGCTTCTCAGATCAAGAAGATACTCATTCCTCCATCTCTTGAGGAAGTCCTCCTGCATTTTCTCTCTAAGTCTCCTCTCCTTCCTCAGGTCTATTCGGGTCGTGGGTTCGGAGACGTTGGGCAGGGTAGTGTACGCAACTTAAGATGAAGTAATAGAAATAAACATATACTTACGTACGCAGCAGACGTCAGTGGAAACGTAGCTGAAGCTCTTCCCCTATCCCCGAAGAAATATAAAATAAAAATAAAATAGAAGAAAGAAAAACGGGGAGATCGCAGTCTTGCTTGGCTTTCGCTGGGCCCAAATTTTAAAAGGCAAACCAGAAAGCAATCCCAAAAGGAAGGGGGAAAGCTAATTAAAATTAAACTACGGTAAAATCCAAAGATGAACAAATTTAAATCAGAGGCCGTGTAGGTCGTATTAACGTCACAAGTACGCTAATAAGACCGACAAACCGAAATATAGCAAAAACCAGACAAAACTCGAAGAAGGTTACTAAAATTAAAATAAGACGTGACGCAAAAGCAGAGATACTTAGGCAAAGATAAAATGTATTTAAATAAGAACCACAATGTACAACGATCCCAGAGATATTAAAAGCAAGAAGAGAAATGACCAACAAATTAAACACAAAATTAATTTACCGCAAGAAAAAATACAAATTAGGAAGAAAATCGAAAATATACTAAATTAAATTATATTAAAATGAAATAAAATAAGATAAGTTAAGGTAACGTGTTCAAGGCAAGACGAAACGATGACTAAATGTAAGTATGTCGTAATTAGATAAAAAAAAGACAAAACTCAGAAACGACTACACTCAACGAAGTCAAGATACGTTCTAAAAATTTAGACAAAGCGTGTCAAAAGGGATGAACAAAATAGGAGGGGGGGTACAATGGTTCAGAACGGGGTGGAGAGGGGTGAGAGGGAGGGGAGGAATGAGGAAGAAAGACGCGGAGGCACATGCAAGATCTAGTGAGTTACAAGAAAAATAGGAATTTAGACAAAAGGAAAAATTACATTAAATTATCGGCAAAGCCAAAAATATACTTTAAAAATTGAAAGTATGCGTAGGAGATAAGGGCACACAAAGACGACGAAAATATGTGATGCGCAAAATATGGGCATTCACAGACACAAGAATATCACAGATTAGGTCACCAGCAAAATAGCAAAGGCGAGACCTCCTTTTGTGAACTCTTTAAGATAAAGAACAAAGCATTACGGGAAGCAAGAAAAATAATCTCCAATCCCGTTATGTTGTTCTACGATAAGATACACTCTGGATGACAGACCCAAAGATGCCCCCTACAAGGTAGGCAAACCCACCGTCAAGCTCACCAGAGTAAAGCGAAGACAAGCCCACATACATGACTTTCAACCCTTAAAGTACAAAAACTACGTTATCAAAATAAATGAAAATAACACTATCATACAAAACAAAAACTTACCAGCAATTACACGCACACAAAGGGCGGAGGGAAAATATCGGGAGGGGACAAGTACACGCGACCAAAAGAAAAATAGCACAGAAATAAGAGTATTAAATTGCCGAAATATGAAACTGAACTACAGTAAAGCAATATTGATTACGACATACAGACACCTCGCCATGGTTTCACCTTGAACACGGGCACTTCCCCATAAATATGGGAATACGTCTAGCCTACTTGGCTGCAAGGAAGAAATGCCTCGAAACAAAGCAAATGACGACGCAAAACAAAGGTAACTGCGTGCTAAAATTTGATTGGTCACGACCCCTTCCAAAATATAAATCACTGGCCAATAAGGGGACAAGATGCAGATATGTCCATATATGGTATTAAGACATCAGAGGGCTATTAATAGCTTCACAGCCAAGGTTTCACAAAGGCGTGCATTGATCACGTCAGATAAAAATGGCACAAAGGAGTAACTTATATATCTCATAAAAATGGCTCAAAATTCCCCCACTTCCTTGAAAAAAAAAAAATGTTTACAAAAATACATACACAAAACATTTTTTTTGTATATATGGTATAAGATGCACTCTTGTTTCATTCATAAAATGGCTCGCAAGGAGAGAGTCTCATATCACACAAACACACGGAGTAGCTCACATTAGAGTTCCAAACTCATTGCCTTTCACAGAGGCTTGGTATAGCACAAGTCCATCTCTTTGAAGTATACATCAAACGCACAAGCAGTTAAGTGAGTGAGGGGAATTTTGGCTAAGTAAACCTAGAAAAATGAAATTTAGGTGCAAAAACGCAACGAATACAAAATCCGCCTCCTAAAATGCCAGCGAAGCAGTGCCCCATGAGAGAAGGTGGTACCGACCTTATCACACAAAACACTCAATTCACTAAACACGTTGGCAGCAAATTTTGACTAGGGAGAAAAAAAAAATTAACATATAAGTTATGAGTTATCTCACAAGGAATAACATTTTTCTGTTTTTGAAATTTCCGAAGAATATCGAGAAGTTTTAATCCAAAGGCCTGAAGATGAACAAGGGGGAACCCAGGACCACTGCAGTCGACGTCAAGGCTGCAGAGATTTTCCTTCCTCCCAATATTCCTAATATAGAAAAAAAAAAAAAAAAACAGTTACATTGTGGTATAAATGGTTAATAAAACTTAATCTGTGGAGCACCCTGTATTTCCAATGGAATGTTCTGTCGTCACAACCATTGATAAAATGATATTACACAACTTGGATGCGGTGTGGGGTAAGGGAGAGAGAAAGAAAACAGCGCGCGATAACACAGGCGGACGGTTAAGAGATACTGAAAACAATCATGGACACACTAAACTAAAATAAACAGGCAGGGATCCTGTAAAAACATCAACACTGGGATCGCCGCGTCAAAACACTGAAAGAAATACATACTCTAGATAAACAAATAATTACACAGACACCACATCATTCATGGTATTTCTTAAGATTTGCTACATGAGAAACAGAAATTAGTTGAGGATCGTCATCAGAAATCATTTCCACAGTCACGTTGTTCAGGAACCTGGTTATGGTCCTTGGTTCGGACCACCGCAAACACAGTTTACTGGAGATGCCGGAAGCTGCGTTACTAATAGGGTGTAGTCGTACCAAAACCCTATTTCCTATCTGAAAATGAACAGGTTTTCTACGCTGGTTGTACCGTGCTGAGACCTTCTGTCTAGCCCGCTTAAGGCTAGCGACGGCGGAATCCCATTTCTCTTGAGTAGAGACGGTTCGAGACGGGATAGACAAATACTCGATATTCCAACGGAGCATCAGGGGATCAACAAGTTTACGGCCTATAAACAATTCCGCAGGTGTGGTTTGAATAGACGAATGAAACGAGGTATTAAAACCTAAGGTAAAATAATGCAAGTTAACATCCCAATTGGATTGTTCCACATTATGGAAGGCGGTTAGACAAGCTTTCAGATTACGATGAAATCTCTCTACCTGATTGCCTTGTGGTCTGAATGGCGCCAATAACACGTGATTAATGCCCCAACTGAAGGTCATAGATTTGAAAGTTTTGGACTTGAAGATGGTAGCATTATCGGTAACAAGGAACTTGGACGGGCCAAATATAGCAAAAATATGCTTACATAATAAATGGACCGTCCCTTTTGCAGAAATGTCCTTAACAGGAAAGAGCCAGACAAACTTAGAAAAACCGTCGATCACTGTCAAAATCGCCTGATGACCAGACCTAGAACGTGTCATAGGACCGAATATGTCAATAAATAACCGTTCTCCAGGACGAGTAACAACATGAGCACTATGCAAACCTATCTGCGTATTTTGCGCTGGTTTAGAGCGTTGACAGGTGTGACATTTTTTTACAAAATCAAACACATCTGGTTTGATTGTAGGCCAATAGAATTCAGAGACAATTTTGCGTAAAGTACGGTACATTCCAACGTGTAAGCCTATAGCCGAAGAATGATAGTATGTCAAGAGCATATTACGAACATTCTCAGGGGCGAAAATTCTGAAGGAGTTTGAACCAGGGAGGAGACGGCCAATTACATCATTACGGACACAAAATTCACTCACAGTGGGGTCCTTGTTGGTAATTTTCTCACGGAGTTCACGACAATAAAGATCATCTGCCTGAAACTTACGTATATCTACGAAGGACCATGGACTAAACTGTAATAAAAACACATTTTCAGGCATTTCCTGAGGTGAAGTTTCGACAGAAGGAGGAACAATCTGACTAGGAGCGGAAATAGTGGAATCCTCGAACATGCGCGAGAGACAATCAGCCACAGAGTTTTCACTACCTTTCACGTGTACAATGTCGAACTTGAACGACGATAGTCTCAAAATCCACCGATTGATACGACCAAGTTTCTTTACATGTGACATGCTCCATTTCAGAGCTTCATTATCGGTGTAGACAGTGAAATGGCGATGTTCTAGGAAACTCCTGAATTTCTCGCAGCCAAAGACAACAGCAAGGGACTCTTTTTCAAAGATGGAATAGCGACGTTCATGTTCATTAAGCATGCGACTAGCAAATGCTACAGGCGCAAACTTCCCGTCCACGTGTTGACTTAAAACGCTTGACACAGCTAGATCACTAGCGTCGCAATGGAGGAAGAACCTAGACTCGAAATCTGGAGCTTGCAACACAGGGGCAGATATAAGACTCTCTTTTAAAGTGTTAAAAGCTTTATCTTGCTCTGGACCCCATATAAATTTAGTGTTCTTCTTTTTGAGGGCATTCAATGGAGCCGAAATATCTGAGAAATGTCTGATAAACCTGGAATAAAACCCAAACATGCCCATGGCACGGCGTAGAGCTTTCACAGAGGTTGGCACCGGTAGATTCTTAATACATTCAACTCTATCAGGCATGACGCTAATACCGTTAGTCGACAGAACATGTCCTAAAAACTTGATCTGCGTGCGGGCCAAAAAGGTCTTTTCGGGATTGATAGTGAGTCCCGCTTTTCTGAGGCGAGAGAAAACTTCACGGAGATGAGTTACGTGCTCCTCGAAAGATTTGCTATAAACAACAAGGTCATCTAAATAATTGAAGACAAACTTAAATTTCAAGTCACCCAAGAGATCATCTAACACACGACTAAGAATTTGTGCTCCGACAGCGATACCCATAGGCAATCTATTGAAGTTGAATAACCCAAAAGGTGTGGAAAAGGCGGTAAAATCACGGCTCTCTGCGTCTAACGGAATTTGATAATATGAGGAATTGAGATCAATAATAGAATAATAGGTAGCTCCATGAAAATGCTGAAAAGCGCTGTCGAGTGTAGGTAACGGAAAATTGTCAAAAACAACCTTCTTATTCAGCTTCCTGTAGTCGACAACTAATCTATATTCGCCGTCTTTCTTGGGAATCAGAAAAGCTGGAGAACCATACGCCGACTTGGAAGGAACGACTACTCCTTTATCTTGTAGTTCTTTGACATATTTTCTCATAGCCAACAGCTTTGGAGGTGAACATGCAAATGGCGGGGATCGAACCGGGACATTATCTGTGAGATCGATATGACATTCGTGACCTACCGCTGAACCTAATTTATCTGTGAGGACATCCGAGAATTCGTTCACCAAATCACTCAGCACATCACGCTCTTCCGAAAATAAAGACAGAGGCAGCTGGACAGAATGCACTGTGGACACTTCACTAACACGAGAGGTGCATTCTTCGAACGGGAATTGTTTGTTGGAATGAAACAGAAAGCTAAAGGAATTACTCGCAAAATCTAATTGTAAACCTGTTTTGCGCATGAAATCTGTCCCTAAAAGGACTTGGGTGGATAAATTATCAACTACGTGGAACTGGTGATCCCATGAAAAACCATGGATCTTGAGATGACATAAAACAGTACCGGTAACGTTGAGAGTAGATGAACCAGCTGACACGAACTTTCGCTCACGTCCATCCTCGTGAGGACAGATGCGCAGCGCTGGAATTTGTTCCGCCACAGAGCGAAGGATAAAGCTCTCCGTGGCTCCAGAATCCAAAATGGCTTGAGTTGTGACATGATGAAAAGATAATGTGACCGAAGGTTGCGATACAGAAGCAAAACAAAGATAAGGATCGCGATACCTGCTTTTAGGGCTGCCCGACGGGTCGAACTTAGGACAGCACTTCAACAGTTTTCCTGGTTGAAATTACAATTTGGACAGGTCAATTTAGTCACATCTGACATCCCACAACCGTAGCAGAACTTACGGGATCTAGCGGCACATTCACGGAAGTTATGACCGTGATTGTTGCAATTCCAACATAAGATATTTGCGGAGACTCGTTTGGTATCTGGAGGATTATTGTGGACATGGGAGGTAGAATGAGTTTGGCTGGCAGCGTGACTATCACTTTGGACGTGATTTATGGGAGGACGAGAGGGGAGATTAAAAGAGACAGTCTTGTTTGAGATAACGGGATGGGCCACAGAAGTAAACGCATGCTGTGTGCTAGTCGCACAAGCTAGTTCAGGAAACATGACTTCGTGGGAAATAGGGGGTGGAACATAACTCAAACTCTACCGAGAATTGTTCTCATATTCGCGTCCATGTAGAATTATGTCCTCAATACAGCGTACCGAAATGCGACGTATGAAGTACTTATATATAGGATTTAAATTCCTATAAATAATTTCGAAAAGTTCCTGTGGGTGGAATGGCTGAGGCAAATTGGCTGTGAGGAGGCGTACAGCCGTGACATAATCGTCAATCTTCTCGGAGGGGCCTTGAGTTCGAGCGTAGATTTCCTGTTTCAAAGCATACGCGAAATCTTGGGGAGTGAAACGGGCTTATATGTTGCACACAAATTTGTTCCATGAAGTGTAATGGAATGGTGACACCCTGTACCACTGCAACGCTTTACCAGAAAGTAAAATTGGTAGGCAACGAACTATCTTATCGGGACTTATGTCATGGCACTGACACAGTTCCTCAATCCTCTGAATGAACCAAAAAACTGAAGATGTTATTTTCCCCGGAAAAAGTAAGATTCCACTTGCTCACAACAGAAGCGACGTTGTCAGAATGACCAACACTGGTAGGATTAGAAAAACAGCCACTAGATAACGGGTCAAACATAAGTAAGTCTTTCGGTACACTAAAAAACTGGGGTTCTGGAATAGCCTTACTTGAAGAAATAGGTGCAGTCAACGACTCAAAATTAAAGGACGGTAAACGAACTTCCTGCTTAATAGATTTATCCATGACGAAAAATATTAAAAACACAGCACGGTACACACCAACGAGATAAGAAAAAGGACTACAAAGACTACTAATTTCAAACTACTTCAAAAATATAAAAGGTACCTAAACAGTATTACGAGAAGAAATAAATAAGTGCACATCACATTACCGTAAGATGTTGCTTTCCCACGTGGTAATTTACTCACGGGCACCAAGTCGTCATCCTCACACGAAACATACTGTTTGCGGCTGTGTGTTTTTCAAATGTTGATAGACCATACCAGACCTTTCTCTTCTTTCATGAAATTCTCAGCACCTTAAAACTCAGAAAGACAACATTATACTATAGGTACGAAAAGGATGGAATCGTTTCACAATGCAATTCAGCTCGAAGTCTCAGGAACGATCAGCTGGAAAAAAATTGTTAAATTAGAAAGGTGATTTTGTCTCAAAACCACGCTCTGAAATCCATTTGGTACGCAACTTAAGATGAAGTAATAGAAATAAACATATACTTACGTACGCAGCAGACGTCAGTGGAAACGTAGCTGAAGCTCTTCCCCTATCCCCGAAGAATTATAAAATAAAAATAAAATAGAAGAAAGAAAAACGGGGAGATCGCAGTCTTGCTTGGCTTTCGCTGGGCCCAAATTTTAAAAGGCAAACCAGAAAGCAATCCCAAAAGGAAGGGGGAAAGCTAATTAAAATTAAACTACGGTAAAATCCAAAGATGAACAAATTTAAATCAGAGGCCGTGTAGGTCGTATTAACGTCACAAGTACGCTAATAAGACCGACAAACCGAAATATAGCAAAAACCAGACAAAACTCGAAGAAGGTTACTAAAATTAAAATAAGACGTGACGCAAAAGCAGAGATACTTAGGCAAAGATAAAATGTATTTAAATAAGAACCACAATGTACAACGATCCCAGAGATATTAAAAGCAAGAAGAGAAATGACCAACAAATTAAACACAAAATTAATTTACCGCAAGAAAAAATACAAATTAGGAAGAAAATCGAAAATATACTAAATTAAATTATATTAAAATGAAATAAAATAAGATAAGTTAAGGTAACGTGTTCAAGGCAAGACGAAACGATGACTAAATGTAAGTATGTCGTAATTAGATAAAAAAAAGACTAAACTCAGAAACGACTACACTCAACGAAGTCAAGATACGTTCTAAAAATTTAGACAAAGCGTGTCAAAAGGGATGAACAAAATAGGAGGGGGGTACAATGGTTCAGAACGGGGTGGAGAGGGGTGAGAGGGAGGGGAGGAATGAGGAAGAAAGACGCGGAGGCACATGCAAGATCTAGTGAGTTACGAGAAAAATAGGAATTTAGACAAAAGGTAAAATTACATTAAATTATCGGCAAAGCCAAAAATATACTTTAAAAATTGAAAGTATGCGTAGGAGATAAGGGCACACAAAGACGACGAAAATATGTGATGCGCAAAATATGGGCATTCACAGACACAAGAATATCACAGGTTAGGTCACCAGCAAAATAGCAAAGGCGAGACCTCCTTTTGTGAACTCTTTAAGATAAAGAACAAAGCATTACGGGAAGCAAGAAAAATAATCTCCAATCCCGTTATGTTGTTCTACGATAAGATACACTCTGGATGACAGACCCAAAGATGCCCCCTACAAGGTAGGCAAACCCACCGTCAAGCACACCAGAGTAAAGCGAAGACAAGCCCACATACATGACTTTCAACCCTTAAAGTACAAAAACTACGTTATCAAAATAAATGAAAATAACACTATCATACAAAACAAAAACTTACCAGCAATTACACGCACACAAAGGGTGGAGGGAAAATATCGGGAGGGGACAAGTACACGCGACCAAAAGAAAAATAGCACAGAAATAAGAGTATTAAATTGCCGAAATATGAAACCGAACTACAGTAAAGCAATATTGATTACGACATACAGACACCTCGCCATGGTTTCACCTTGAACACGGGCACTTCCCCATAAATATGGGAATACGTCTAGCCTACTTGGCTGCAAGGAAGAAATGCCTCGAAACAAAGCAAATGACGACGCAAAACAAAGGTAACTGCGTGCTAAAATTTGATTGGTCACGACCCCTTCCAAAATATAAATCACTGGCCAATAAGGGGACAAGATGCAGATATGTCCATATATGGTATTAAGACATCAGAGGGCTATTAATAGCTTCACAGCCAAGGTTTCACAAAGGCGTGCATTGATCACGTCAGATAAAAATGGCACAAAGGAGTAACTTATATATCTCATAAAAATGGCTCAGTAGTCAGCCGTGCCCCAGTCAGGAAAATACTTGGAGTCAGTGTCTCCGAGCCATCTTGGATTATGGGTCGGGAGTTAATGGCGGCTTCTACTTCTACCAATAGAGTTCGGAGTGTGTCCCCACTAATCAGAGCCTTTCCCAATACCTTTCTAAGGCATCTTTTAGTCGTACCCACCATTCTTTCCCACCAGCCTCCCCACCAAGCTGCCCGTGGGGCTATAAATTTCCACTGGACTCCGTTGTGGGCGAAGTGCTGGCTCGTTCGTGGGTCAGTGAGGACTTGGCTGAGTTGTGTCATTTCTTTGTGTGCTGCATGGAACGTTCTAGCGTTGTCTGAGTAAATGGTGTTTGGAAGTCCTCTTCGTCCCGCAAATCGTCTGAGAGCCATCAGAAACATCTCCGTAGTCATGTCCAAAGCCAGCTCAAGGTGAAGGGCCCTTGTAGTCGCACATGTGAAAAGCACAATATATGATTTCTGTACGAGATTCCCCACCTTAACGAGTAGTGGCCCTGCAAAATCCACACCCGTAACTGCAAATGGCGTAGTAAGTCGCACACGTTCTGGAGGCAACGGGGCTTCGATCTCGTTACCTTGTTGGCTTCTGGCGATCTTACACGGTAAGCACGTGTGGATGACCTTCTTGACAGCCTGGCGTGCCTTGAGGATCCAAAATTCTTCGCGTAGTACAGAGAGAACGATTCGTACTCCAAGGTGGTGTAGCCGTATGTGAGTCTGGAGGATCAACAACTTAGTGAAGTGGTGTGCACCATCGAGTACTATAGGATGTTTCTGCTGCGTTGGCAGGTCTGCATGGTGGAGGCGCCCTCCCAGTCGAATAAGGCCGTCCTGTAAGAAGGGGTTGTAGCGGGCAATCCTGGACTTCCCCCCAAGTTTCTCTCTTTTGTCAGAGCGTCGTACTCTTCGGAAAAGCACTCACGTTGGACTGTACGTATCCAGCACAATCGGGAAGCCTATAATTCACGTGCAGTGAGATTCCCAGAATTTTTCTCCGACTGTCTGATGTTGTTCAAGAAGCGTAACCAACCCATGATGTGCAGTATTTTCCAATAACTGCTGAATCTGGAAGCATTGATGAGAGGTTCCGTTGTAACGACGTTAAGTGTTTGCTGATGCGTCTTGCGAGTCTCTGGAAGTGAGGCGTTAGGCACACTGCTGTGGGGACAAGAGCTAGGATGATTGGCTAGCCATACAGGCCCGTGCCACCAAAGTGAAGAAGACTGTAGTGCTTTTGAGGATATTCCTCGTGACAAGAGGTCGGCTGGATTATCCTGGCTCGGGCAGTACCGGCACTGAGCTGGACTCAGGATGCCTTGAATTTCCGTCACTCGGTTGAAGATGAATGTCTTCCAACGGTTTGCATCGCTTTTAATCCAACCTAGAGCGACCATGGAGTCACTCCACAGAGTAGATGTGGTGACATTAAAGTCTGTTGCTTGGCAGAAATACCTCAGAAGACGGCAACCCACTAAGATGGCCAGTAGTTCTAGTCGTGGGAGTGTAACCTTCTTGACTGGAGACAGTCTATTCTTAGTGCAGACCAGGTGTATATAAGTGTTTACGTCGGTAGACGTTCGAATATACAGTGCAGCTCCGTAGGCCCGCTCCGACGCGTCGCAGAACACGTGGACATGTGAAGTCTCCGATGTTGTCCTTGATAAACCAATCCATCTTGGAATGACCACACTTGCCAGATCCTTGAGGCTGGTTATCCACAGCTGCCATCGCAATGCAATGTCATGTGGAAGTATTTCGTCCCATGCTATGCCCCTACACCAGGTGTCTTGGAAGAGAACTTTTCCAACTATGGACACCGGTGAAAGTAATCCAAGAGGGTCGTAGAACTTTGCGGTCGTTTTCAATAGCGTTCGTTTGGTTCCTGGATCCTGCGAAAGGTTGTCGGTGATATCTGTATGGTCAAAGAGTAGTGAATCTGATTCTGTGTCCCATCGTACACCTAGTACTCCGGTTTCCCTTTTCGTTTCACGTCCTTCGGCTCTCCATATACCTTCCAATGGTCCAGAATTTGTTGCCCATTTTGCCATCGGCATCCGTATCTGCCGTAGTAGACCTGTCACCTCGTAATATAAGGTGATAACTCTGTTGTCATCTTCAGCTCCCGCAACAAAGTCGTCCATGAAAGTGCTTTGATCCATAAGTGCTGCTGCTGACGGGAACTGATCCTTGAATCTCGTTGCTAGTTCACGGAGAGTTGCAGACGGAAGAAAGGGACTGCTTGCAAGGCCGAATGGTAGACGAGTGAATCTATAGACGGCTGTATCATCTCTTGCTTGCCATTTTCCAAGTTCGTCCTTCTCCACATTGAACCAGAAGAATCTTGTTAAATCTCTGTCTTCAGTATCCAGGCATAATTGAAGGAAAGCTCGAGTTCCATCCCCTACTATGGCTTTGCGGTAAGTCCGGAAGCGGATCAACGTGGACAGTATCTCTGGTAACAGATTAGGGCCTGTTTCCAGAACATCATTGAGGGACGGTGCATCTCTCTCGTGGGATGATGCGTCAAAGACGATCCTCTATTTCTCCGTGCCATTTCTCTCTTTCTTGATGGCGTGATGAGGCAGGTAGTATACATCATTTGTGGTTTCCTCTGTAGTGATCAGCTGAACATGTCCCATGTTTACGTAGTCCATCATCTGTGCATGGTACATTTCTTTGTACTGGGCATTAACGGCAAGTTTTCTCTGCAATGTGTGAAAACGATTTAGAGCGTTCTTACGGTTTGAGGGTAAGACCAGATCTTCTTTCTTCAGTAGGGATACTACCCTCCGCCCGTCTTGTAAGTGAAACGAATCATGGAATTCTTGAAGAATGGTGGCATCTTTCGTTGTGAGGGTCCTTTTCTGATCTTCCCTTATTCCTAGGGACTCGAGATCCCAAAATCGTCGCATATCATCGTCCTCGACAGATGGGTCATTTGCAGTATGAATGTGGTGCACGTTGACGCTGTGGACAGTAATTCCTGACCTATTTCCACTCAGAATCCATCCAAATCTAGAAGGAAGCAGTACTAACGTGTCTGAGAGGCGTATTGGCTTGTCGTCAAGTATCACCTTCCAATAATGGTCTCCACCTATTAGAAGTTCTATAGGAAGTTCATTGTTGTCATCCTTGGGATCAGCAAGTCTCAATTTTCGTAAGCGTGACAGGGACTGGACGTCGAGTGGAACAGTCGGATGTGGCAAGTAAACGTTGTCACTCTCAAATGCAGAAATACGCAGAGCAGCCTCCGTGCATAGTCCACTGATGTTGAGGTCAATGAGTCTGCGAGCTGAAGATGTGTGACGAGATGACTCGAATCCGGTAACTGTCAAATCCTTGTGTCCCACGATATTCAGTTGAAGCTGATCTACCAGACTTCGGCTTACGAAGGTTGATTGACTGCCAGCATCCAATATGCATCGTGTACGTTTTCTCAGTCCGGTGGGCCCTGTGATCCAAATATTCGCCGTTTGAAGATAAGTGAACTGCGGCATAGTAACGTCAATTTTCCCCACGGATACTGATGCGGGCTGTTCTCCGGTGCAGATGGAAATGTGATGATTCTTTTTGCACTTAGCGCATGATACCTTACTCTTCTTCATGCAGGTCTTCACACTGTGACCTTTATTGAGGCACAAGAAGCATCGGTTGGCAGTTTTTAACTTTTCAATCCGCTCAGCTACATTGCGGATCTTCACACAGTTCTGGGCCCAGTGGCCTTGAGTCTCACAGAACACACAGAATTCGGTATACACTGTCTTTGTGTTCATGCCCGTCCGTTTTGACTTTGTGTTCACATGGAGTGTCGCGGCAGTGCCTGAGAAGGATTCGAGTGAAGTGATATCTCCTCTGATCTTCTGTGTGATCACAGCGCCCTCTACCTCCTCGTTCAGGAACTCCATCAACTTGGTAATGTGACTCTCGGGAATGCTCTCGTTTGGAATAAATTATCCAACGGCGGACAATACCTTGAGGGAATGCTCGGAGAATTTTAGGGCATAACATCCGCCCGTAATTATCTACATTTTCCCCTAAGGCCCGTAAGGCTTGTACGCGTCTATTGCATTCTATGTACATGGCATTTAGATTAGAAGGAGTATCGTCTGAAATTGGTTGTAAGGCTTCGAGATAGTCAAGATGGGCCTGAATTATGCGGTCAGTGTTTCCGTAGCGAGATATTAATATCCGGTTAGTTTCTTCATAAGCATCAGCCGTTATCGGTATTCCATCAACTAGATTCTTCGGCTCACCCTCCAGATATCCACGGAGATAGACGTGCTTGTCAATGTGAGCGAGAGATTGATTGTTGTCAACAAAAGATTGGAATTGCTCCCAAAAACGTGCCCAATTCTCAATGTCACCTGTGAATTTGTCTAATTTTACGGCAGGTAGCTTCACTGTGTGTGTGTGACGGGTGTTGGGACTGGAGATCCTGGCGTTGGTTGCATACTCATTCCGGCGACCGATGTTGTCAAACTGGAGAGTGACTTAGAGTTATTCTCGGCGTGTGATGCTTTCAGAATCGCTCTCTTCGCGATGTCGATGTATTCCTCACATTTTTCGACATCGGCCTCGTATTCTGCGTCGGTCAAACATTCCTGTATACTATCGTCCAGAACTGTGAGATGATCTAAAGCTTCTTGGAGTCTAATGCGATTATATTCGTATTCTGAGATGTCACCGACCGTCGCACTATTTATTATCGTACTGAATTTAGTTATAGTTGCTCGTTCCGTCTTCCGCTTTCTTTTCAAAAACGCTAGTTTACTCTTAACACTCTCGTCTTGCATCTTGAAGAATGGGTGACGAAATAATTAAATAGTACCGTGCTGCGACAAGTGAAGGTGATTGTCTGATGTCAGCGCATGCGTGAGATCGTCTTGTAGTGTCCGTGATGGCTACGAGGTATTTAGTTTAGGATCTACCGCAAGATGGCAGCACTTGCTCGTCTATCATTCGTGAATTCCGTTACGTGGTGTAAAGTAATGATATTACAATTTGTGCACTGTTTAGTCGTAGTAGTATCACTTTTGCAATAATATTAAAACTGAAATATCACGTTAGTATGTGGCGCGTGTAGAAGTTCCAGTATCTTCTTACCTCGTAATCCGGCGTGGCGTGGCGTGGCGTGGCTGCTTGTACATAACGTGATTGCTGTTTGTAGTGATAGCATCACCAGTTTACTTTGTACACAAGTAAAACACAATTGCCCGTATTCTAATGCACATTTCTACGTAATCTAAAGTTTTCGGCACCAATGTTGGGATTCGTATAATGGATAAATAGTGATCGTGAAACACGGACGTCTTACTTAGCAGCCATCTTTTATTACACTAACTTATATCAAAGAGCTTCAAACATAAAGAATAAATACAAGAAATAAACCAAAGTAGAAATACATGAAATAAGCCAAAGATGTCCATCTTCTCAGTCCTCCACAGATGCCCAAGTTTGAAACAAAGAAACACTTTACCTAAAATGTATTTGAGAACATCGAACATTGAATATTGATTTAGCTTTTTTTATATGTCTCTTATTTGCATTTTATGAATAAATGTGTGTTCTTATCTCAATGGTTTTGACTTTATGCTTAGGTTAAGTACCTTTTCTACTTTCTGATTTGGTTCAATATTATCACAGTATTATAAAAATGAAAGGAGATATTCTAAGTACCTTAAATAAGTTTTAGTCAAAGAAAGATCATTACAATATCATATCTACCCCTATCTTACTATGACAAAGCCAAAAAAGTATATTATTATTAAGATAACCTCTTATTTATTCATGTTTTAATACCTACTAAGTGGGCCTATAAATGATGATGGACAACAAATTTTAATTTTTTGCATTATTTTGGGCATAGTTTTAATGAAATTGAAATAATAAACATAAAAAACCATCAATAAAATAAAAAATAAAATTATAGAAAGGCTTTTGCAGCACCTCAAGATGTGGTTCAATCACAATAAACTTTGTAGAATAACTTCTCACATAAAAAGACAAATTTTAATCACTATGAGAATGGGTAATACAGAAAACTATTTTTTGCCCTATACCAACGTTCCACCCTGTCCAGGCCCTTTCTCTGTACCTCACAATTCAACCTTATTGAATATACGAAGTTTCAAATGCATTTCAGTTTAAAGTTTTGGACATCACTTACTCTAGTCCTATTCACATTGTCTTTATGTCGAGCTAAATTGGATGAAATTACCTAGCAGCTCCATCTGTATTTGGAATGACAATGGCTATATTGGACGTCTTCCCTCCCCCTCTAGTTCCCCTGCAGTGCACGCACTGCCTGTCTGCCAGGGAACTGAGCAAAAGAGCAGCATGCTGGAATGGCCGTATGTACACAGCTGTCTGGCCCTGATCTACAAAGTTCATGGGTTATCTGTTAAGTTATAAATTCCATGAATAAATTATTTTTAAAATAACCTCACTACAGTATTTGCTCTTAATAAAAAAAAAACCTTTGCTTTTAGCTGTAAAATAATCTTGCCTTTTGCACATCCCTAGTCATCAGTAAGTCACTGTCCTCATTCAGATATTATTGTATGTAATGTGAAGGAACATGCATTTTTCAAAGGTGATAAACTGGAAAAGACTGAGGTAAATGACAAAAATATGGGTAGTTTTACACCACTTATAGTCAATAATTAATTTAAGAGTTCGTGGCCCTGTAAAATAAACGTTAAGGATTACAATTCTATATGTATTTTAAAAATATCTTACTGTGCCTTATGGAACAGGTGATTAATGTTCCCCGATTAAATATTGACCATTTATACAGTATTTCTCAGATTATTTCACATGTGAATAAACGCACACAACCGGTAGCGTGTAATACTCTCACTAAATTTATTCTCTTATTGCTACTATATACACCAGTATTTACAGGATGCCAGTTTACACTACACTTGCTCTGTAAGCAAGTCACCATAGCACTCATGCTGTGTACTTCTCTGTGCATTCGGTCCAATCTCTACAGTTCGCACGTACTGCCACTCCCGCTCTAGGTTCCACAATTACAATCCCGCTGAGGTAGCTTCACGTGCTCTCCTGCCCATACCACGTCAAACTCTGGTCCATGCATGCGTCTGGATTGTTCCACAGACAGAACAATCAGAACAATCGTTATTTCCTCCCGATCATTTCACTTTCAGGCCTAAGGGCTGGTTTGCCAGCAATGCCTAAGACCCTGCTTACAGCCCTTTTCTCCCAATGTGCACTTGACCCCTGCATCTACCCACCAGCTTGTGCCTGGCCAGTGTGACACATGGCAACATGTCACAATGTTATGGAGAGAGAAAAAAAAAGACACCGTATATTATTTCAAAATTTTATTTCAAATTTACATTTTTGTGCTAATTTGTTCCCTTATATATTTCAGCGCAAAATATGTACTCCTGAGAAGGCAGAAGGGCCCAAGCCTCCATCTCGAGGGCCTATTGAAACTATCACATCTCCATATGATCGCTTCGCTCCAAGACAGGGATACCCAGACACTCCGGCTCTTCGCCAGTTAAGGTAAGCCATAAGCTGGCACATTATCTGTATTCACCTTGTAGAACTGATGTGAGAAGGAAATAGACTCTGCCAATGGCAGCTGCTGAGAGAAGTCCAGGCCCCCCTTGCTCAACTTGATGCCTGTGTTATGTATCTGTTATACCCTGTACATACAAGTATACGAGGTCTGTTAGAAAAGTATCCGACCTTTTTTTTTTTTGCAAAAACCTGATGGATTTGAATCGAGCGCGCTTGCATGAGCCGACCTTGAACCTTCGTGCGCATGCTTGAATTTTTTCCCACCTGTCAATAGCGTCTGTTGCTGGCAAGCAGCATTTGAGTGAGGTAGTGGGTAGTGCTCTTATTGGGCTTTTCATTGCAAGGACTGGGATTTGGTTTCCGGGTCTTACCAATATACCCAGGACTTGTAACCAGTGATTATGGTGTTCATGAAGTCGGGTTCACTGGTTGTGTAGTCCAGCATGTCCTGTGAGACTTCAACACGAAATTCGTGCCGAAGCTGCTGACGGCGGAGCAAAAGAACTTCGTGTTGAAGTCGCACCGGACATGCTGGACTCCACAAACAGTGGACTTAATGAACACCATAATCACTGGTGACGAGTGTGTGAAACTTCTCGGTGCGTAAAAGACCGTATTCCCGAAAAAACATAAAATTTGTCTTATTGAAACAAGACACTGGCATTGTCACTGCTTCCTATCTCAGAGTTTCTCTCGCGTGCATCATCCTGACTACCATCCAATGCACTTGCATAGCCCGACTTCAAGAAGCTCTTCATAACAACTTCTGTTGTCATCATAACCCATATCCTCATAACCCAATCATGCAAGAGTTCAACTGACGGTCTTCTTTATTTTGTCTTCTGTCATCAGCTTATCGTAACTAACAATACCAGATCTCAACGTGTTCTAACCTAACAATTACTTACTTAGTGTGTGGAGCACCAACAAAACAGCTGATGATAACACTCCGTGTGTTGTTTTACTGCATTGCCACATTTGAAAACACCTTACGTGTTTGGTCAGTGGTTTGTAGCACGTCTTTCTGCATACACCAGTAGCGAATATTAAATTCAATAACACTGAATTCTCGACCGGCAGCTCTACGAGTACGAGGCTATATTACCATCGTCTTCTGCGCATTTGATCACTTGTAGTTTTTAACCCAGCTTTATAACTTCTGTGTTTTTATATAGCTTAGAGATGACCTACACAAGAAGACAATCACACTTAACTGAGAAACAAAAATGGAACATGAATACAGAATAATGGTACTTGCTGACAATGCAACAAATGGGCAACAAATACCACAAAAGGAAGGAAAGCACCGCTGCCAAAACGAACAGAAACATCGTGGACAAGATATCTGATGCTCAATGGTGGAGGTTCTATCTTAAATTGCTACGATAATCTTTATGACGGCTTCGGATATTAATGCGAGATATATGCAAGGATTTGTTTTTCCTGCAATTTCAAATTTAACAAGTAGTTCCCTGAAGAACTATACAGCCTACCTTCATATATCCTACTTATGTTAATTGCCTCCATCAACAGACAAAATTTCAGTTTGATTGCTGTAATACATTCGTAGATATTGAGAACCATCTAACTATTCTGGATGGTCGCCATGTTGGATTTTTAAATATGTAGGTCTTAAGAGTTATGTACTATTACAGGAATATTATTGTGTAGGTGTAATATTCAAACATCAATCGCATGATTAGGACATAATAAATGAAAATCAGATTTTAACATTTCTCAGAGCTGCCATCTTGTGGTTATGAAAACAATTGAAATAAATTAGATGCCAGTGGATTAAAATTTGTATAAGCATTTTCCATACCAAGTTTTACTGCGCTCAGATTGTTAAATCGCGAGAAACGTCCTTTTAAATATTTGTATTTTGCGTCGCCGCCATGTTGGATTTGTGCTCGCCAGGTTCCTATAGGTGAACTTATGTTCATAGCCTCTGTCAAAATACACAATTTCAGTTTGATTGCTATCATAGATTAATGGATATTGAGAACCATCTAAATATTTCGGTTGGTCGCCATTTTGGATTTTTATATATGTCGGCCATAGAGTTATGTACTATTAGATGACGATTTTTGCGTAGGTTCATTATTCAAATGTTCACTTCGACCCCATGATTAATACACTAGAAATAAAAAACGTAATTTTAAAATTGTGCACAACCGCCATCTTGAGGTCATGTGAACAATTGAACTAAATTAGATGCCAGTGCATTGCAATGTGTATAAACATATACTGGACCATATTTCACTGTGCTCAATTGGTTAATTCGCGAGAATAGTCTCTTAAAATGTTTCACCGTCGCTTGGCCGCCATGTTCGTTTTGTATATTACAGGTTTTTGAAAGTCTCATAGCCGAACTTCTAGTCGTGCCTTTTATCACCGTACAAAATTTCCGGTTGATATCAGTAATAGTTTCAAGAGATATAGAATGCCGGTGAAATATTTCGCACAGCTGCCATCTTAAGTTTATGTAGACAATTGAACTAAATTAGATGCCAGTGCATTACAATGTGTTACATTTGCTGTACCAAGTTTTATTGCGTTTGGATGGTTAAATCGCGAGAAAAGTCTATTTAGAAGTTTCAACTTCGCTTGGCCGCCATGTTCGTGTTGTAGTTAACAGGGTTTTTGAAAGTCCCATAGGTGAACTTCCAGTAGTGCCCTTTATCACCATACAAAATTTCAGGGCGATACCGGTAATAGTTTCGGAGATATGGAATGCCGGTGAAATATTTTGCACAGCCGCCATGTTGGATTGGTGAGACGTAGTAAAATTTGAAGGGCACGGTCGAGATCGACCAAAATAGTACTATGACCTTAACGAGTTTCATTGAAATCGCTCCAGCCGTTTATAAGTTATTAGTTGGGACACACACATACACTCGCACGGACAAAAGGTGATCTCATAAGCCTATTTTTTCACAAAATGAAAATAGGCTAAAAATGGAATGCGAGATACACTGTGCATGTATGGCGGGTTATATGCGAGCCAATACAGTACAGTATATGTATACAGGATGTATCAAAATGAATATCGGGGTTTTAAGGCTTTGTAATATTTATTACAGTTATGTACGATTATAAATATTACATCAAATGAAAGAGCAACTCAAACAGTTAGTCCTACAAGTGCTCGTACCTGTGCGCATGCACTTGTTCCTCCGTTTTGCATGGCCTCCACGTTCACCGGATCTGACGCCATGTGATTTATACCTTTGGGGGTTCGTAAAGGATCATGTGTATGTGCCTCCGCTACCAGCTGACCTAACGGACTTAAGAAACAGGAATGAAGCAGTTGTTGCAACAATTACTCCAGAGACACTGAGCAAGGTTTGGGTCGAACTCGGCTATTGACTCAATGTGTGCCATGTGGCGAATGGTGCTCACATTGAGCACTTTTGAGACACTGTTTGAGTTGCTCTTTTATTTGATGTATTATTTATAATTGTAAGTCAACAGTAATAAATACTACAGAGCCTTAAAACCCCGATATTAATTTTGATACACCCTGTATTATAATTGTGTAAGTTTGTGAGTGTGTTTGTTACACACTAAAACGGCTGGTCGTATTTGGATAAATTTTGAAATGGAGATAGCTTATACCCTGGATTGACATATATGCTGCCTTTCATCCATATACAGGGTCATTGAAAAATAATGCCAACATTTAAAAAAGATAATAGCACCGAAACCCTTTATGTTAAACGTGTAATTCTTTCACTGAACGCCAGCTGGTTAAAGTAAGTTTTGTTTTGGAGGGGATGTGATCTTGCTATGCGAACACTAGATGCGCAGTAGTCAAGGTCGGCCGGGGGCGCACTCGCCAATGAAGTCCTGACCTCATCCCTTTGGAATTTTTTTTCTGGGGGTGCATTAAAAACATTGTGTATGCAGAAAAAATTCGGGTATTGGAGCACCTGCGGGAGCGAATTTCTTTCGCCATCTTGACAGTTACTCCTGAAATGATTGCACGTACCAATCCAGCCATTGGGAAAGCGTGCATTCAATGCTGATGTTGGTGGTTGGCCCGGCCTAGATTTTTTCTCTACAGTCCCAGTTTCCTTAAACTGATTAAACCATTGGATAACAGCTTGGTAATCAGGTGCAGTTTGTCGGGCGGTGCAGTCATTGGCGCGCGCACCCCCGGCCGACCTTGGCTACTGCGCATCTAGTGTGCGCATAGCAAGGTCACGTCCCCTTCAAAACAAAACTTACTTTATCCAGCTGGCGTTCAGTGAAAGAATTACACGTTTAACATAAAGGGTTTCGGTGCTATCATTTTGTTAAATGTTCGCATTATTTATCGATGACCCTGTATATAAGGGATAGTACCCAGTTGAATAAAGTAAGGAGTGATAGAGGAGTAACACCTCTTTAAAAAACCTTGGTCCAGCTGGCCCGGCGGGTAGTACCTTGTTAGGGTCCCTTGCCAGGGTTACGGTGAAGTCCTCAACGGTACCTGCAGTGGAAGAGGTGAACTCTGGCACAGTGTGGTTGGCGGAAGGGGCAGCCTATTGCTCAGGTTTAATAGGGCAAACTATTGTCCAGAGTTATGGTGGGCAGATTTTGGCCCAACGGCAAAATGAGCGGAGGGGGAGCCAATCACTCTCATGGCTCCCAACGGTCAAAGAGGCGGAAGAGGTCAGGCCAGTGCTGTAAAGGCGCACCTCAGTAGTACTTGAGTTTGTGGCAGTTCATTGCAGTCTCTGTGTTCGGTCCTGAATGTCTCATTCTATGTGAACCGCAGGATAAGGCTCAGAGATCATAGTGTGTGTGGGTCTCGTCCTGGCAACTTGAGATCCACCCTAAACAAATTCACGCCAGTGGCACTTCTTCCATAAGTCACCTACTTTCCAAGACCAACGGCGGTAGGATATGGATGGTGGGGGCAGGTTATGGGTGTAACTGGAAGCCCCTACAGGGTGTCTACCGGTAACGAAAGTAACGAATTTTGAAAACGGGTAACAAAAGTAACGAATTTTACATCGGGTAACGAAAATTTTCTGAAGGCGGATTGAATCATTTAAACTCGCGCCTCTAGGCTCAGAGATTGCAATGGAGCGAGTTTCATACAAGCGGCGCCGATTGCATAAGCTATATTTCCCCGAACCCGACCTCGAGGAAATGCATATTGAGGATACCCTGTGTGGTATACATCGTTCAGCGTATATTTTTGGTATCAAGATGACTTTAGTTTTGTGTGAAATATTTATCTGTGTTATTAGGAAACCTGACTTATCGCGGGACGTTTAGTCGCGAAAACTTACTGAAAGTAATCAGAAACTTCGCATTTATTTTGAGAGAATGTCAAATTGAAGTCCAGAAATAACGCGATATAATTTAATGTCACAATCTTGCGAAATGTTACCGTTTCAAAAAATAATTATGATAAAGTTTTGAAATACGTAGGCTATAACTTATTTTAAAAATCTGTCTCTTAAATTTGCGACATCCAGTATGGTTAATTCGAAATTCCGTTATATGTCGATTTTTCCTTCGAACTTCGGTTCCATCGGATATATTCTAATCTCACCGGTTATTTCGAAAACTTGTATAACTTGTATAATTCGTGATTCGATTTCGAAAGAAAACGTGTCTTCTAGTCGTATTATTCGTGCAATCCTCTCAGAATAATTCTTAATATTTGATACCTACTTCGAACATTCATTCTCAAGACGGCCGGCTGACCGCACGACTTGCCTGCGGGAATCTCGTCAAATGGACCGAGATCGACGTCAGTTGCGTAAAATCATAAAACCCGTCCCCTATCGTGAACCTGTGATCACGAGGACTGCGGGAATCCCGTCAAAGGTGATTGGGCACCAATCACACCTTTGGGCACCAATCACGAAACATTCCGAAACCTACTCGCTACTTTTCCCATGACCGTATACTTAAAAGTGTACGGGGAGCGAGAAGTGCATCAACCCACTTAGAAATGACTACGTAACGTCGCGATACTAATTCTTCCTCGTGATCCACCCTGAACTGATGAACTCTCCCAACCACAGCATAGGGACAGCAGGAATCCGGCGCCAGCCATACAACGTGTCCATAACTACTCTTGAATTTTAACCATGCCCAACCTTGAGCTTGCCTCCACCAATCTGCCAGGACGGATAGACAATCGTTCAACGGCCGGCGCGGTATGCATAATATCGCGAGGACAACGTGAATGTCGTAAAACGGCCGAGAGTGGCAGCGATTGCGATACATCGCGATATTTCTCCGCATTCAATGACGAGGACAACTGGATTCTTGTCAAACGGACAGCAAGTGGCACCGATTGCGTAATAATGCTATATTTTCTCGTGCCAGACCTCAAGGACAATGGAAATCTTTTCGAACGACTAAAAGTGACACCGATCATCTAAATCGCGATATTTATCCGTGTTCTATCGTGAAAACTACGGGAATCTCGACAAACGGGTGAGACCAGCGCCGATCGTGTAACATCTCGAAATTTCTCCGTACTTGACTGCGAAGACAGAATTCGGTTTTAATCACGTAACGTCCTATAAATATCTTCGTGATCTACCGCGGGGACAAAGGAAATCTCGCCAAACGGTCAATAGCAGAGCAACCTCTAGGCAATTATAAAAACGCCTTGTGCACAAGACGTCATATTAGCTGAAACAACTCATTTGATAATAAATATCTAGTATTTATTTATTATTTTTAAAATTTTTATAACTCCATAAGTGAATTGTATTTACCGCGTGATGAGCCCCTTTGCTTGCAGACCGCAGACATATCTTGAAATCAAAGGTAACTAAAATTAACTAACAGGTAACTAAAAGGTAGCTAAAAAGTAACTAATTTTTACTTCATCCTTACATTAGACACCCTGCCCTAGTTCGGACCTGCACGTTGGCAGCAGATGTGTGATGGTCGTCTTCCGGAGACTCTGTGACTGCTCAGGAATTCAGTCCTGTATCTGTGTTTGGGCAGGCCTATTTAGTATCACCGCTGCCCACCCCACATGGGGAAGGCCCAAGAAAAGGTGGGCTAAACATCGGAAGTCACAATCTTGGTCCGGCTGGGCAACCTCACTCAGCAGGTCACCCCTCATGCGGTCGAAACTCAAAAACAGTAAAGACTCACAAATTGATTATTGGATCATGGAACGTCAGAACTTTGCTTGATATGGACAATATCGTTAGACCTGAGAGAAGGTCAGCTCTTGTAACCCATGAGTTATCAAGACTCAACGTTGACATTGCTGCTCTCAGTGAAACTAGGCTTTCTTCTGAAGGCAAGATTACTGAATCTGGAACAGGATATACCATCTTCTGGAAAGGAAAGGAGGAGAGTAAATGTCGTATTCATGGTGTGGGCTTCGCTGTGAAGACCAAACTGGTAAATTAATACCAAGCAAAGCAAGCAAGCTTGTAGTTTAACGTGACCGTTAATCGAGTGATCATGAGCCACGGGACCTCCTTTTTACGTGGAATCCGAAACACAGGACATGGCATTTCACTTCGAAAATCTCACAAGCATTGACCGGGAATCGAACCCGGACCGTCTTGGTGAGAGGCATACAGCTAGACCACTGAGCCACCATGCCCCTAAATTAATACCAACTTATGCCCATTGCAATCAGCGAAAGGCTCATGACTCTCCGCATACCACTCTCAGGAGGTTCCTTTATGACACTCGTCTCTGCCTATGCTCCTACCTTAGATTCTGATGATGAAGTAAGGGCTCAATTCTATGATCAGCTAAGTGAAATCATCTCCAAGGTACCATCTGCAGATAAACTCTTGCTCCTCGGTGATTTCAATGCCAGAGTTGGGAAAGATCACAGGCTATGGAATCATGTGTTGGGCAATTAGGGACTTGGGAATGTAATCCCAATGGACTATTGCTCTTGGTCTTTGTGCAGAACACTAACTTTTCATTAACAACACGCAGTTCCGGCTACCTAACTGCTTCAAAACCACGTGGATGCATCCTCGTTCCAAACGTTGGCACATTCTTGATTATATCATTACCGGGCAATGTGATAAGAAGGACACTCTTATTACCAGAACAGCAAGGATTATAGACTATTGTTGGACAGATCATAAACTTCTTATATGTAAGCTCAGGATATCCATCAGACCTAAACCACCTTGGAACATCAAAAATTTGCCAAGAAGGAAGTTTAATACATCCAAACTTCAGGATGAATCCATCTATAAAAATTTTGGAAACAGGATCGTCACCCAGCTATCAGAAAACCCATTAACGAATGACATTCAGCAAGAATGGGCCACACTACAGAAGATTATCACACAGTCAGCTGAGAAAACCATTGGTTTTATAGTGCGGAAAAGACAAGACTGGTTTGATGACAACAATGAAGAAATTCTGTCTCTCATCAATGCCAAAAGGAATGCCTATCTTGCCCATCTTCAAGACCTAACTTCCAACACAAAGAGAGATAAATTACTGGAACTCAAAGGTAAATGTCAGACGCAGATAAGGCAGATTAAAAATACTTGGTGGCAACAGAAGGTTCAGGAACTGCAGAGACTATCGGATGCTCGAGACTTGAGGAACTTCTATGCAGTACTCCAGGAAATATATGGACCATCTCGCTCATCGTCAGGTACACTGAAAAGCGCTGATAATTCTACTACCTTTACTGATAGTCAAGAAATCTTGGAACGCTGGAATGAGCACTTCTCCAATCTCCTAAATCGTCCATCAGCAGCTGCTGAAGACTTCCTCTGTGATGTGCCGCAACAACCTGAACAACTGTGGTTGGCAGTACCTCCTACTTATCATGAATTCAGTGCAGCTCTCATCCAATTGAAACCCAGAAAGGCACCTGGCCCAGATAACATCCCTCTGGAACTAATTCAAGCCGGAGGTCATTCCCTCATAACAAGGATTTTCACCCTTATACTCAGAATATGGGAATCAAGAAAGGTACGTGGAGACCTAAAGAATGCCACTATCGTCACTATCTTTAAAAAGGGTGATCGCAGTGTTAGTGGCAACTACCGTGGTATATCACTGCTATCAATTCTGGGGAAGATTCTTGCAAGAATTCTACTTAACCGCCTCAAGGTTATCTCTGAGAAGATCCTCCCAGAGTCACAGTGCGGATTTAGAACTTCCAGAAGCACAATTGACTTGATTTTCTGTGTGAGACAGCTACAAGAAAAATGTAGAGAACAACAGAATCCACTCTTCTTAGTCTTTTATGACTTGGAAAAGGCATTTGATTCGGTTCCAAGACCAGCCATGTGGGCAGTGCTGAAGCGGTTTGGTTGCCCTCAGCGTTTTGTAGATCTAATCAAGGCTCTCCATGATGGCATGACAGGTCAGGTTTGCCATCAGAATAAGATGTCCGATGAATTTCCCATTACCCATGGACTGAAACAAGGATGTGTACTGGCTCCAACGCTTTTTGCGCTGTACTTGGCTGCAATGCTTTATGATTCACCCACAAACATCCCAGGTGTGGAGGTCAAGTATCGTTTTGATGGAGGGCTTTTCAACCTAACTCGTCTCCGCTCCTTGAGGAAAACTCAGGTTACTAAGATTACTAACATGTTGTATGCAGATGATGCTGCATCACCAACTTTCACACCAGAAGAGCTGCAAGAGTCAGTTAATTGTTACAAAAGTGCATGTGATCACTTTGGTCTTGCCATAAATGTCAATAAGACTAAAGTCTTGGCCCAACCTTCACCAGGCACACCTCTTCCTCAGTTCAATATCTCCATCTCAAATTTGCCATTAGAACAGGTTGACCACTTCTCGTACCTGGGCAGTACCATTTCTGTGAGCTGTACCTGTGAGCAGAATGTGGATAAGAGAATTGGCGCAGCCCACGCAGCGTATGGACGATTAGCGCACCGGGTCTTCATGAATAAAGATCTGTCTATGAGTACAAAGCTTATGGTGTTCAAAGCAGTAGTCATTTCTACATTGTTGTATGATTGTGAAACGTGGACCCTTTACCGACGCGATCTTAGGAAGCTTGAGCGTTTCCACCTACAAAAACTTCGATCAATCCTGAGGATTAAATGGGAAGACCGCATTACCAATATTGCTGTTCTGGAGAAGGCTCAAATCAACAGCATAGAATCATCCATAATAGGTCACCAATTTAGATGGATTGGTCATGTCCATCGGATGGATGATGTGAGATTACCTCGTCAAATGCTATATGGTGAGTTATGCTATGGCACCAGACCTCATGGTGGTCCTAAGAGGCGCTACAAGGACCAATTTAAGCAGACCCTGAAATTGACAGGTCTTGATTCACAAACCTGGGACATGCTGGCTGAAGACCGCTCAACTTGGCGCCGTACCATCTCGGATACTGTAAAGACGTTTGAAAGGGATCGACGCACACATGAAGAGGCCAAGCGTCAAGCTAGGAAACTTCGAGCAGCCCAACCATGTCCTCCTTCAGCAATACTATGTGACTTGTGTGGTCGCTTGTTCCATGCCAGGATTGGACTCTTTAGTCACCGTAAACACATCCACAAACTGGACTGAAGGAAGAAGATTTATACTCGGATTCGAGTTAAAGCCGATGATGATGATATATATATATAAAGCTCAATGTTCGTAGTTAGGCCCTTTGGCACAAATCTGCATAGTTTCACCGATCTGGATCAAATTTTACATACTTACCCTCTCTAACCTGAAGAGTAACACTGTTCCCTTCAAATCTCAAGCAGCCCTCTCCATTCCCTGCATTTAGGCCCTTTGGCACAAATCTACACCGTTTCACCGATCTGAACTAAAATTTACTTATACTTCGGAACCCGACAAGTAACGCTGTCAACATGAAATTTTGGATAGCCAGCTGCATTCCCTACATTTAACCCCTTTGGCACAAATCTACACAGTCTCACCGATCTGAACCAAATTCTATGTACTTACCCTCTAGAGATATTACACACGGAACGATACAATAAAATATTGGCAAATCTGAGTTCAAGGAACTGTTGTTCATAATTGGCCTGATGTTAAATCTTCAGAAGCTTTCGGTACAGGTTACACAGTTCATGTTCGTAACATGAACAATGCATCTACACCATGTGCGAAGGCAACCTCAAAAATCTCTAAAAGCACAATAATCAGGAACTTTCAATATTTAGAGAGGCATGTGATTCAAAAGGGTTGTTGGAGAAATTCAATCCCTGGGATGTAACACTGGAAGAGACTGCATAATGTACATCATCGGCCAAGGTGAGAGATGTTTTACTATAGGTCTATTAATAGTGACATGTTGACGTTCAAATCATCAATAATTGTGGGATAATTACACCCTGAATAGCTGAAGGAAAAATACTTTTAATTCCCCATATTCCGATAGATTTGCTATATCAGTGTGCAAGAGTGGCAGCTCCCTCTTCAAACAATATTCGCAATTACTATTAACAAAGCTGGATTTAGACAGCTCCTTAACCCGGTCCATGAGTCAATCATAATTGGCTACATGGATAATTCTTGCCAGGCGCGTCCACGTCGCGGGGGTGGGCAACGGTACTGTATTATACCATGGAACTACAGTACCGGTTAAGTTCTGGTGAGGACCCAGTCCTATGGGGTATAACATAGGCCCCGTGCACAGGGTTACGTGCGAAGACCTCAACGGAATCTGCAGCGGAGAAGATGGACTTCGGAACGGTGGGGATTGCGGAAGAGGCAACCCAGTATTCAGGGAATAATATGAGTACAGCATCAATCGGCAGCGTCTGTTTCCCATGTTAGGGGCGGCTGCAAGGGCGTCTGTTCTCCACGTTAGGGGCGGCCTGAATAATAGCTGGCAGTAGCTTCATAAAATGCCTTTGGGAGTGGCGACCCCATCGTAATAATAGCCTAAAATGGAAATGGCGCTTCCAATGATTCGGAAAAGGTTAGGGCGTACCCTACAGGCGACGCTCAGTTCCTTTGGTACTGGGGGAACTGTGAGAAATGGGCGACCAGTAACCGAAATGAAAGTGGGAATCATGAATGTCATGACCCTGACAGGCAAGGTGGAGGAGGTGGTAGACTTCATGGAGAGGGAGAAGGTTGGAATGATGGGGCTGAGTGAAGTGAAATGGAAAGGTAAAGGAAGGAAGAAATTGAGGAAAGGATATACATTATACTGGAGTGGTGGCCAAGAGGCAAAAAATGGTGTGGGACTGATTACCTCGAAACAACTGGAGGAGTATGTTGAAGTGGTAGAGTGTGTGAGTGACAGAATAATGAAACTCAGAATGAAGATGAAGAATGACATGATGGACTTCATACAAGTGTATGCACTACAGACTGGAAACAGAGAAGAAGATATTGAAGTATTCCTGGAGGATGTAGAAAGAGTAATTTCAGATGTAGAAGTGGTGATCATGGGAGATATGAATCCGCAAGTCGGAAACGAGAGACAAGGAAAGAAAGAAGTCATTGGACCATATGGATATGGGAAAAAGAACCGGGAAGGAGAGGAACTTGTAAACTTTTGTGAAAGGAATGGACTGATAGTGGGTAATTCATCGTTTCGGAAGAAAAACAGCAGGAAAATTACGAGATATGGGTGGGGTGATAGAAGAACAAAATCAGTAATTGACTACTTTCTGGTGGAAAGGACAAATCGCAGAAAGCTGATAAGATGTGACAGCTTTACCAGGAGAAGCATTTGATGGGGACCATAGAGCTGTGGTGGCAAAATTTAGATGGGGAAAATTGGAAAACCTAAAGGAGATCAGAGAAAGTAAAATAAAAGTATGGAAATTGAAAGACAAAACTGTACAGGAAGATTTTCAGGAGAGATTGAAGCAACAAATCCCAGTTACTGAAGTGGAAAACGTAGAAGAGGAATGGTCTCACTTTAAAAAGGCATTTGCTGATGCAGCAGAGAGTGCTTGTGGTAGGACGTCAACAAGAGTGAAAGAGAAGGAGACACCGTGGTGGAATGAGGAAGTGAGGAAAGCAGTGAAAGAAAAGATGTCTGCATGGAAAGAATGGAATCGAGATCAAACAGAAGAAAGCAAAAGGAAGTATCACGACAGCAAACGGAGGTGTAAGAAAGTGGTAGGAGAAGAAAAGTTGGGAAGAATTTACACGAAGAATGGAAACAGATGTAAGTGGCAGTAAAAGGATGCTGTATGGACTTCTAAGAAGTAAGAGGAAAGAAAGAGTTACTACAAAGCTATTGAAAAAGGACGATGGAGAGTTGTTAACACACCCAGAAGAGATAAAGGGACAATGGGAGGAGTATTTCGATAAGCTATTGAATTCATTTATAATGGGGTGGGGGGTGTCCGCCCAATCAATACTTTTTATTATAGACAATTATTGATTTATTGTCATTGAGACATGTTTTGGGTCTCTGTCGACCCTTCTTCAGCCAAATGAGTTAGAAACATATTAACTTCCATCAGAATCATAACAACAACAAAAACATGCACATAGTAAGAAAAATAAGAAAGGAGCATTCAAAACTATATCTAACACTGCCTATAAAACTTAATACAATGGACACATTGAAACAATAGAACTCATTGCTATCTCTTGTGGCCCTACTAGTGGCTTGATGATAGCTTGACAAACACATTTAAAGGAAACACAAGCTTTAGTTTGATGACATCACTAAGGGCGTGGTTGTCCTTCATATATGTTGCCGCTGTGTTGTGACAGGTACTCTCGGCTTATTTTGAGATGCATGTTAGGAACAAGGTGCCTGGGCTGAGACCCTTCCGACTTTAGGTGCTTTGTTGTAAAGTTGGGCAGAGACGTTGACAATACTTGTGTTGATACGCGTTTCCTTTAAATGTGTTTGTCAAACTATCATCAAGCCACTAGTAGGGCCACAAGAGATAGCAATGAGTTCTATTGTCTCAATGTGTCCATTGTATGAAGTTTTATAGGCTGTGTTAGATATAGTTTTGAATGCTCCTTTCTTATTTTTCTTACTATGTGCATGTTTTTGTTGTTGTTATGATTCTGATCGATGTTAATATGTTTCTAACTCATTTGGCTGAAGAAGGGTCGACAGAGACCCGAAACATGTCCCAATGACAATAAATCAATAATTGTCTATAATAAAAAGTATTGATTGGGCGGAGACCCCCCACCCCATTATAAATGAATTGTACGCGTCAATACGGACCTTTTAATATGGAAAACCTTCCAGTTAATCTTGAAGCTATTGAATGTGAACAATTGTACAGGTGAGACGGAAGTGACACAGCCTGACGACTGTATAACAGAAGATGATATAACAATGCTGGAGGTGGAATTAGCAGTACAGAAAATGAAGATGGGAAAAGCAACAGGGGTGGATGAAATCAGTGTAGAAATGATAAAGGCTGCTGGACCTGTTGGTATGCAATGGTTGTATCGACTGCTAAAGTGTGTGTGGAAATGGAAATGTGTACCCGAAGACCGGGTGATAGGGCTAATAATACCAGTGTTTAAGAAAGGGGACAAGAAAGTGTGTGATAACTAGGGCTCGGATCGATATGCTCGATAAAATCTCTAGATATGCTCGAAAACCATGTGTTTCATGCTCGATAGATATGCTCAAAAACCCCATTATATGCTCGAAAAACCCATTATAAACCCATTATATGCTCGACAGATATGCTCGAAACCCCCATTATATGCGGTTAAATATGCAGAATATGCTCGAAAAACACCGTTAAAAACTATAGAAAGGAAAGTGAAACGAAAAAAACAATAACATACCTTTAAATGCGAGCTTTATTTTCTAATTGTATGTATGATACACTGCAATATACTCGCATTCAAGTTTTTCAAGTATATATAAGAGAAGTGCTCTTATAAAAGATACAGTTTAAAAGTTCATTTACAAAATGTTCAGAATTAGGCGAGTCAATGAAGTAGATCTGCATTGGTCTGTAAAACAAGAAATTTTCTATGTTTTCAGTTTTGAATGATTTTCTTAAATCGGTCAATAAAAGTTTCAATGACGAGAACGACCTCACTAATGGTTAAAAACCTGCGGTTCTATTATTCGCACCAGATAGGCTTTTCAATCATTATTTCTGTTTTCGAACCTTAAGGATTGTCAGGGCCCGAATTCAGGGGAGAATTCGAAGAAAAACTAACTATTTAGACGAAAACCACAAGAATATGCATTTATATGCTTCTATTCTGAAAACCGTGGTTTTATGCATTTATATGCTCGATAGGAGCCTCCGTGGCTTAGGCGGCAGCACGCCAGCCTCTCACCGCTGGGTCCGTGGTTCAAATCCCGGTCACTCCATGTGAGATCTGTGCTGGACAAAACGGAGGCAGACAGGTTTTTCTCTGGGTACTCTGGTTTTCCCTGTCAAAATTTCATTCCAGCAACACTCTCCACTATCATTTTTTTTTCATCTGTCATTCATTTGATCATTGCCCCAGAGGAGTGCGTCAGGCCTCGGCAGCCGGCACAGTTCATATCCTCGCCGCTAGATAGGGGCTTCATTCATTCCATTCCTGACCCGGTCGGAGACTGGAAGCAGGCTGTGGATTTTCATTTCATATGCTCGATAAATTTCAATTCTGTTGGTCCCAGAGAGGTGAAAATACCACTGAAAGGCTTCTTTCAATGTGTACTATTCAGGAAAAAATTATATGCAAATATGCTCGAATCCGAGCCCTAGTGATAACTATAGAAGGATCACCCTCATATCACAGATAGTAAAAATACTGGAAAGGATATTAGAAAGAAGAATGAGAAGAAAGGTGGAAGGAGAGTTGCAAGAGGAACAGTATGGCTTCAGGAGTGGAAGATCCACAGTGGACCCAATCTTTAGCTTGAGGCAGGTGATGGTAAAGAACTGGGAATATGGAGAGGATTTGGTCATGACTTTCATAGATCTAGAAAAGGCATATGATAGTGTCCCCAGAGAGAAGGTATGGGAAACCATGGTTAAGAAGAGACTGGGAAGAGAAATGTTGGAAATGGTGCAAGCAATGTACAACAACTGTGTTAGCAGGATACTGACCCCAGTTGGAAAGACAGATTGGTTTAGGAACAAGACTGGACTAAGACAGGGAGTGTGCTGTCACCTCTCTTGTTCATAATGGTGATGGATGAAATTGTAAAGGAAACAAAAGAAGCATATGGACATAAAGAAATGAAGTTACTGTTATTTGCAGATGATATTGTGGTCTGGGGAAGGAACACCGAAGAAGTGCAAAAACAACTAGATGCACTGAACGAAAATATTCAGAAGTACGGCCTGAAAATCAGTATAGAGAAAAGCAAGACCATGGTGATGACAAGAGGGGAAAGACAAGGAAAGGGCACTGTGAAAATTGGAAGTCAGAGTTTGGAAATTGTGGACACGTTCAAATACCTAGGAAGTGAATTGATGCAAACTGGTAGCTTGGACATGGAGATTGGCAGGAGGGTACAGCAGAGCAATGCATTCTATCAAAGTGTAAGAAAACTTGTTTGGGATAAGGAAGTACCAAGGAAAAGCAAGGAGGTAATGTATAAAGTGTACTATGTACCCATATTAACTTAGGCAGCTGAGACTTGGACCCTGACAAGCAGGCAAGAGAGTAGAATCCAAGCCAGTGAAATGAAATTCCTAAGAAGTATGATAGGTAAGACAAGGAAAGGCAGAGTGAGGAATGAAGATGTTAGGAAGGAAGGTGGGATGGGAAAACTAAATGAGAGAATTGAGAAGAATAAACTAAGGTGGTTTGAACATGTAAAGAGGATGGAGGAAAATAGAATACCAAGACAGATGCTGGAGGCCAAGTGCAAGGGGAAGACCTAGAACAAGGTGGATTGATTCAGTGAAGAACAGCATGAGAAAAAGAAATCTGGACTGGGACAAGATCGTGGAAGAAGAATTGTGGAAGGAAAGTGGAGAAGTGCCATAAATACCCCGACCCGGCAGGAGCTGGATAAGGGGAAATGATGATGATGACTATTAACAAAGTGCAATGACACACACTTAACAGCAGCAGGTGTACATTTAGACAAAGCCATTTTTTCCCATGGGCAACTGTAGACTATGTGGCATGCTCATGAGTATCCAGACAACAAAATTGTTATGTCTCTGCAAAACATGCCTAAACCAAAAAAACGTAATTTTAAAATGTGTTCACATAAGGTGGCATCATACCCATTGGACTTTCTCAACTCTTACATATACTGTGGGCATCAAAATTTTCCGAATTGAAATAGACCCACCCAGACAAAATTGCTTTAATAGAATAGATCAATTATCAGCAATAATGCATTATCCCCATTGTCTTCATCGCGTGTGAAGCCGTGGGTACGTGCTAGTACAATATATATTTGAGTGACTGGGCATGTTGTGGAGAGTATATAATGCTAAATCATTTTATAGCATGTTGCAACAAATGTAATGGATATTTTATATAATGGAATATTAGGTAAATTGTTTTAAGGCGTTAGCACAAATTATATAGGCCTAATAGTCATCAGCTCATCACAATTTTCGACTGTACTGAAAATTTTAAATACTGCCTTTTACGCTAACGTCCATGATCGTCGTCATCATCATCATCATCAATATCATCATCATCATCATCAATTTCCGTTTTCCGACCTAAGCCGGGTCGGAGCAAATAAGACACCCCTCCACTTTACTCTATCCACCGTCCTTCCTCAACCACTGTACTCCACTCCAGGTATCGTTCTCTCACACTGTCCTTCACCAAATCCATCCACCGTACTCGAGGTCTTCCTCGCCCTCTCTTTCCAGTCGTCCGTCTCTCCATGACTTGTTTTGGCATTCTTTCATCATTCATCCTTTTCACGTGTCCATACCATCTTAATTTGTTTTGCTCCAGCTTATCATTCAGCTCCTGTACATTCACCTTGTGTTGGACTGGGGTTGTTTAACCTCTTCCTCCTCTGCCATGACCTCTTATTCTGTTGTTGGTACTGTATGCCTGGGTGAAGTTGGAAACCAGTGCTCCCTGTACTTTATCTTCACTCTCACGTAAGCCTCGGTCACCATCTTCTTGGAGTAGCCTTCTGGGATTTTAAATTCTTGTCCCAGCCAAGAATAGCCACTGTCACTTTATACTTCACTTCATTCATTCCCACCAAAAGCAAACCTTCTACGTGTCTCATGTAATTCTAAACCATATTCAGCACTTGGAATAATTCGATTCATTCCCTGCATTTTTGCCATGTAAGAATGCATCGTCTTCTCAGCCGTTTTTGTTACATTAAACATCCACCTCATGACCTCGAGTGTGTTTGACAAGGTATAGGTGGTATTTATATCTTTCAAAGTTGTCCAGGCTTCCTTCGCTAACACACTCTCCCCTATATCCTCAATGTATTCCCTTGCAACATTCTTTAATATGAATGAAACTCCTTGTGGTTAAGTCTTGCTTGGTCTACATTGAGATCATCATCATCATCTTTTTCTTCTTCTTCTTCTTCTTCAAAACCAGGATCAATAGCATTCCAACAGTTCTTCTCTATCAATTCTGCCCTAGCAACCTTGGACCAGGCATAATAATTATCCGCTTTTAGCTTCTCTATTACCTTCGATCCAGTTCCTTCCGCCATACTCAACTTGATTTCAAACTTGCCTGCTGGTTTCTGGTCGACTTCTTTTACACTTCACTATCTTGCTGTTTCTTTATCACTGTATGCTTCCTGGGCATATCCATATCCAATCTTGCATTTTCCATCAATTCACCTTTAGGTTTATTAAATTCCAGGAACAGATAATATAATAGTTTGGAGTTTATTCATCACATGCACTTTGCATTTGGCTGACACATTCTCTCCATTCAGACAACACAGCAGCACAACAACAATGTGCAATGATTTCAAACTAACATTCTTATACTGCTCTAGTCAAGTCTCTTCCTATTGGCTGTTGCACTCAACTGCTAGAGTCGATATTCCAATATCCATACCATCTCAATCTGTTCTGCTCCAGCTTACCCTCAGCTTCTGTACATTCACTTCCTTTCGAATGTCTTCATTTCTCATTCTATCTCTCCTAGTCTTCTTTACCTAAGTCCTCAGGAATTTCATTTCGGCTGCCTGTATTCTACTTGCATCTCTCCTCATCATCAGCCATGTTTCTGCTCCATGCGTCATTATTGGTAAGTAATAGGTAGGGACCTGAAAAAAATCGCATTTGCGATAAATGCGAATTTTTAAATTTCGTACAGAATCGAAGCCTACGTTAATTTTAATGTGAAATAAAACCATTTTATGCGTAAATCAAAGTGCGACAAAATGCGAATTGTGACCCAAAATGCGAAAATACCAAATAAGTGCGATTTTATAGTGAAATTACTATAAATCTGCTAATTTATTTGTGAATTTGTGTATAAAACAAAAGAAAATGTTTAGTAGGTGGCCTAATCGCTCGCTAGCGATACCTCATCTTGGAATCGTAGTGTGCTACGCATATTGGTCGATATAACAATCGATTTCTGTATCGATACGAACTTTCGACTGTCTATAATTTATTCAGACAGCTGACGAACAAAACTCGTTTGTGTACTTGGCGCATCGTGGCGACTGGTGGTTCATACCTGCCAACTTTTACGGTTTATCCGTAAAATTTACGGAAATTGCAGCATTTTACGGTTTTACGGATGAACGGTGTCGTTTTACGATTTTGCGGACAAAAATTTGAAACGATAATTTACATTCGATAATACCGCCCACTTCCGTACAATCGATTGTTTGCATGGGTCGAAGGCAAGTCCACGATAGTCGATAGCTCGTTCTTTGATATGATTCGTACTTTTAACCGTGTGATGGTTGTGTCGTCATTTGTAATTGAATTTGAAGCCGGGATAACCGTTCTTCCATGTGTCGACAGGCTCTGCTTCGCATATTCTTTGTTCCGCTCCGTTCGCTCGTTGCGATTTAAACCATATTCTTTGACCACGTTAGTTGTTCATTGTTCGCGAAGTTGGCGTTCCTTGAATGTTTTCGTCTTTTAAGGTTATGGCATATTTTAATGAAGCGTTCGAGTTTTTGTGCTATAACTTCGTGCTTCGCAGTTTCCTGCATTCCTTGGACTAATTACATTCGTTCCACGTGTGTGTGTGTTTTTTTTCTACCATGTGCATATTCTTTCTTCACGAGGTTGGCGTCGTTTTCATTTAATGGCTTTGTGTGTCTTGACATGTTTTAATGAAGTGTTGGCTGTCTTAAGTGTTTTATGTTATAATTTTATGTGACGTTCAGTGATCCAGGTTCCTTTCGATGTTTTAGTAGATATCGAGAATGAACAAATCCAACAAGAAACAGTACTTCCAGACATTTAAAGAATCATACTCGGTTGATTTTCCGTGCATACTAAAATCAAGAAAGGGAGAAAAATTTGCCTTTTGCACGGTATGTGGGTGTGATATTAATATTGCACATGGTGGAAAAAACGATTTAAGTAATCATGTGAAGTGCGGTAAACACATTAGTTATGTTAAATCGAAGGAAGATAAGCAAGAAAATCAACGCCTTTTTTGCTAAGTCTGGAAACGTTGACAGTGACGTAATTAGGGCCGAGTGTCGGTTTACTTCCTTTTTGGTGCTTTATTTAAGAAGATGTTTCCCACATCAGAAGTTGCAAAGAAATATAGTTGTGGTCGCACGAAAACGACATGTATTGTAAATAAAATGGCAAAAAATGCATCATCTGAAGTTGTTAAGGCCTTCAGAACGGACCGGATACAGATAAATCCCTTTTCTTTTCATCAGTGAGAAACTACTTTTATACTGCCTGTGACTACATCATCAACAAGTTTCCACTCAAGGATGACGTGTTAAAGAATGCTCAAGTTGCTAGGTTAGACAAAATTGAAGATGCACAGTTATCTTCCATTCGTTTTTTCTTGGAAAAGTTTCCTATCATGTTATGCAAGGAAGAGAATGAAACTACAGATGAGGTGGTGAATGAGCTTCAGAGACAGTTCACAGCTCTTCAGGTAGATGACACTTTGGCTGCACATCAAGATGCTGCAAGTAAATCCAGTTGGGCACAAATATCAAGAATTCGTGGAGCCGATGGACTTCGTAAGTATAACCGAATTTCTAGAGTATTGCTCTCTATTCTCACCATACCCCATAGCAATGCAGAATGTGAACGTTTTTTTTAGCCTTGTGAAGAAAAATAGAACACAGTTCAGGTCATCCATGTCCAATGAATCTCTGGAGTCTATTTCTATTTTGAAGACCAGGAGTTCTGGTCCCTGTTATGACAAAACATTTTCTCAAGACTGTTTGCAGGAAGCTAAAAAGGCCACAACCATGACTTAAAAGTCGAACTAGCATGTGATTTGCAGTGTGTATTATATTATTTCTTGCCTGTGTTACGTTAAACAAGTTTTATTGTTTAAAGCCTTTTTCAATTATCGTATATCAGCTTAATCTATCAAGGAAGTCCTGTTATGTCTGCTCCAAACCAATATTCACCACGCCTGCTGCTGATTAACATGGATTTCTTCTTGATTGTTATGTTCATCTACAAATCATGTAAGTAGATATGATTTCATTGAAGTATCCTGTTTAAAGCATGAATTATTGTATTTTGTAGCCCAGAAGTATTATTATTTTCGTCAAGCCGGGGTATGTCGAAAATCGTTAATTTTTTTTGTCGCGCGTGAGTTTTACTGATAGCCCTTTTCAAAAGTTGGCAGGCATGGTGGTTTGTCGAACACATGGACTTCGCTAAACGGAAAATTTTGCGGCTTGCCGCTTGAATAGTAACCTTATTCTTTTTGTAACCCTCAAGCACTTCAAGATATTTTATCCTAGACACGTGGTATTGAACAATAACAAAGAAACCGATATTCAAAAACTTCCGGGCTTTACAAACATTCCATGTCATGAAATAAGGAAGGGCTATGATTCTTTCAAGAATATTATTGAATCGCAGTTAAAACAAAATGAGGAGAGTGAAGTAGTACATGCCTTGACTGCTGTTCAATATGAACATGAACATTTTGCCAAGAGTTCTTTAGATCTTTTGTGGACACCAACAAACAATGAGGACAGTGGGCGTGTTTTGTCGCACTACAATACAGATGTTACAGACAGAAGGTGTATCTTGAAAGAGTGCAACGCAGAGTTATTTAAAATGCTTTCATTTGAACATTAAATTGTATCTCAAGTGTCGCCAATAAAGTCATATAGTCCGTAAGAATCCGGAAAAAAATAGATGCTAATTTTCCAAAAATAGATGCTAAATAGGGAAAATATAAATGCTAATTTAAAGGAAAATAGATGCTAAATTTTCAGGTCCCTAGTAATAGGTCTTGTACATCACTTCTTTCGCCTTAAGTGGTATGTCTTTATCACAAATTAAACTCCGAACCTGATGATAGAAAACACTCCCACATCGTATTCTCTTGTTGATCTCCATATCCAACCTTTCATTTTCCATCAATTCACTTTCTAAATATTTGAAGTGCTCTACTACTTCCAGATCTCCAATTTAACTATCTCTTTTCCTTCTTTGTTTCCTCTTGTCATTACCATTGTCTTACTTTTCTCTACACTGATTTTCATTTCCTATTTCTCAATATTCTCCTTCAGTACGTCCAGCTGTTCTAGGACCACAATCTCATTCTCTCCCCAAATCAGAACATCATCAGCCAATAGGATTATGTTCATTCTTGTTCCTGTATACACTTCCTTTGTTGCCTTTAGTATAATCATCCATTACTTGTATAGATAGCAATGGTGAGACCACACTCCCTTGTTTTAATCCATGTTCAATTTCAAACCATCCTGTTTTACCTACCTGAGTATTGACACTGCTGCAACAATTACTGAACATCACTTTTATCATTTGTATTATTTATTTTCCAATACCGTTTTGTTTTAGGCTTTCCCAAACTCTACGTCTAGGGATGCTATCATATGCCTTTTCTAAGTCAATGAAGGTCATTATCATGTCTTTTCCATATTCCCAGTTTTTTCCATAGTTTGTCTTCTAACAAAAACAGGTTCCACTGTTGATCCTCCCCTTCTGAACACAACTGTTTCTCTTGAATTTGGTTTTCAACCTTTTTTCGGATTCGTTCCTCTCGTACTCTTTCCATGATCTTGGCAGCATGAGAGATTATAGTAATTTCTCGGTAGTTTCCACACACCTTCTTGTTTCCTTTCTTTCATATTGGTATAATATTCCTTTTCTGCCAATCCTTCGGAGCTTGTTTTGCTCTCCACACACTCTTGAGTACTCGGAAAGTCTAGTACCATTCCAATGGGTCCTGCAGCCCTTATTATTTCCATGGCTTCTTCGTCTACTCACAGCTTTTCCCATTTTCATCTTCTTAAAGGCCAATTCCACCTCTGCCATTGTAATGTTGCCTTCATTTCTTCTTCTTCTTCTACTTCTTTGTCTTTTTGCACATTGAATTCCTCACATTTAGCAGTTCATGAAAATATTCTCTCCATCGGTTTTGAATCTCTTCAGGTTCCTTCAATATCATTCCTTCTTTGATTTTCACAAACCCAGGGTTCACATGTTCCTTCCTTTTATTCTTGACTATACTAAACAATAGTTTATTTCCACACTGACAATCATCTTTTATTTCCTGTGTGAATACATCCCAACTTTTCTTCTTCTCTTCAGCCACTACGTTGTTGCAAATTTGTTTAGCTTCTACATATCTCATTTTACTTTCTTCTGTCCTTTTTATTTTTCACTCTTTCCAACTCTTCGTCTTTTCACTTTTTCCTTTACTCTTTCATTCCACCATGGTATATCTTTTATCTTTCCTGATGTTCTTCCACATGTCTTCTCTGCACAACTAACAAATGCATCCTTAAGCTAACGTATGTTGCAATAATCTTGGAACAAAATGTCTCTGCTTCAGAGTTGCTAATGGAAAATCACTAATTTCGCTGGAAAAGAACGTGTGTTTCCTATTATCAATACAGAAATATTTATTTTCGTTGCTTAGGGAATTCATTATGTCCCAAAAATCCAATCCGACAATAATTGTTTTTGTTTTAGTGCAAGAACACAGGTTAAACTCGTAGCATTTGGTGATAAAATAGTTAAGTGGATTTGATTAGTAAATAGTGGTCATCAGTAAGCAAGATTAGAATAAGAACTATAACAGGAATGGAAACTATGTTTCGCCAGACGTCGTTTGTGTTGTTGAAACAGTTCTTGTAATCATAAGTACTTCAATGCTCTGTAGTTAGTTTTGGAGAAAGTACAAAGAAAACCTGTTTTTATTACAGCAACCTGCCAGATATGTTGATGTAGTTACAACCAGTGCACGATGTGTTCTCATATGAAATATGTGCAACGTGCAAGAAAGTTAGGTTAAGGTATCTGACGTTTGAATTTTCTGCAGGTACCTAATGATAAGAGCATGTAAGTACAAAGGAAAGTTCTATTTGATATGACGACATGAAACAATAAAATAATGGGACAGATGACTTCATAGTAGCCACGTGACTGGACAAATTCTGAGACTTTACTAGCCGATTACATAATCAATAAATCAGCGAAAATACAAGGCTATAATTTACACACATTTGCTCATATCTTCTCTTTATTACTCTTCGTGGGCAGTTTGCTTTTCTGTTACTCACACATAATATAATGTGTTATGCAAATTGGAGTATGAGGTAAGCACAATTTGAAGATGTGACTGCTGTTTCTTCTGGTTCCCAGGCAATTGTGTTGCATTTAGTCCGTAACTTTTTTAACTCTTGAAGGGAAGGGCCGCGACTTCATTTGTTACATAGCGGAGAGAAAATCTAACTCGTAAATAGTTTGGAAACTTGAGTACATTAAAGCGACATCGATGTTGTTACAGTGGCCATAAAATTTGAGACTTAAATAGAGGTAATGGGAATACTAGTTGCCATTTCTGGTCCGTATTGACGTATATAAATAGTTTAATCAGTTGAAACTTTCCGTCAAATCAATACAAAATGTTTTGCGCTATTATTGCGCTAAGTTAGGTACATGTTTCGAACCTTGCAAGTCGGTTCTTCATCAGCCTCTCATACAAATGGCAATACATCAAAAAACACTGAACAAACTCCAAAAAATGCATGTACACTAATAATACATATTAAAAACATTACACTAAAACTTTGCACGAAACATATTAAAAACACATGTTAAAAGTTCTGAGAGTCCATTTAACTTGTTCATGAGCACACGTCTTTCTGATAGGAGATCTTATCCTATTCTGTTATCTGCTTCTTGTCATGTGGGGAACGGAAATAGAGTAGTATTCCCATTTGAATGGTCCATATGCAAAAGACTTTTATAGGTACTCCCTTCTGATAGGAGATCTTGTCCTGTTCTGCTTCTTGTCATGTGGGGAACGGAAATAGAATAGTATTCCCATTCTGAATGGTCCAAGTGCAAAAGACTTTTAGGTACTCCCAGACTAAACAAGTAGTCCTCTGTTGAAAGAAAATTAAATTAATTTAGTGAAAGGACTGAAATAATGAGAATCTAATTATGATCAACCAGAAAACGATTGCTGTAAAATCCTTACCTCCCAGTGTGTGCAGTGACCCTGTGCGCTTGAAACAGCTGTTGCAACTCAAGTGCTGAGTCTAGGCGAGGCGAGGTGAGGCCACGTGAGACATGTAGGGGTGGAGCATACCATTGGTGGAAGCAATGAGCGGAGGGGCGGGGAGGCAACTTGGAGCGGGAGGGGAAAGGAAGTTTGGGTGGTACTACGAACCCAGATCTAATTTATGGAGGTTTTTTATGTTTGTTATTGGTGACAAAGTTTGTCAATGTTTCGTATAAAACATTGCTATCGAAATTGATTTCATTTAGATTGTGTGACGGGTTGTTTCTCAAGGCTTGGTCTATCTCTAGCTGTTCTAAAATATTAAGCATAATGCCTTTGCTGCAATAATGTAAAATTTCCAAGTCTTCCTCAATTTTCGAAAAGTTGTGGTTGCGTTCCTGCATATGATTATTAATGGCTGAGAATTTTTTGTGCCTCGCAGCGTTGAAATGCTCATTATATCTTATTTTAAAACTACGCCCCGTTTGACCTATGTAATCCGCATCACAATCCTTGCACTTTATTCTGTAAATACCGGATTTCTGGAATTTGTCTTGTTTGTTGATTGATTTGGAGTTAAATAAGTGTTTCATAGTGGTATTGTCTGTTCTGTATGCTATTCTAAGCTCTTGTTTCTTGAAAACGTTCGTGATGTTGTGGGTTAGCTGATTTGCGTATGTGAAAACTGCAACAGATTTCTTATTTTCTATTGGTTGCAAACTTGTGACTGGTTTATTTTTAATTTTGCTTAAAATGGAATCGACATACATTTTGCTAAAACCATTAGCTATGGCTATCTGATATATGGTGGAAAGCTCGTTGTTCCAATCTTCCGTTCCCCACATGACAAGAAGCAGATAACAGAATAGGATAAGATCTCCTATCAGAAAGACGTGTGCTCATGAACAAGTTAAATGGACTCTCAGAACTTTTAACATGTGTTTTTAATATGTTTCGTGCAAAGTTTTAGTGTAATGTTTTTAATATGTATTATTAGTGTACATGCATTTTTTGGAGTTTGTTCAGTGTTTTTTGATGTATTGCCATTTGTATGAGAGGCTGATGAAGAACCGACTTGCAAGGTTCGAAACATGTACCTAACTTAGCGCAATAATAGCGCAAAACATTTTGTATTGATTTGACGGAAAGTTTCAACTGATTAAACTATTTAAATAGAGGTTAAACATAAAATCGATAAACGTTAAACTGGAGCCTAATTTACATTGTCTTGATGGCATAATAGCCAGAACCAATGAGAATTAACATTATTTATGGGCAAACACTATATAGAGAAATGTTAAATCAGGATTTCACTGTATTCTGGTTGGAAAATATATCACATGACCTTCATAATGTTGTCACCTCATGGGATATGGATGCCGTAATCTGTGGAAGAGGGCAAGATCAAATAGAACATTTTGAAATCACTGTTTTATTCTCATAGAACCTGTTTAACAGCATATGTGAACGCGTCATCTCTTGACGAGGGTTGAAGCATATTCGTGATTAACAGCTGTCAAAGTAGTTGCCTATGATGTCCACGGTTCATTGCCATCGATGGGGAAGATGGACAATACCATCGGATGCATGCGTTTTGTTCAAGTCCCCACGCTGTTAACCTTTGGTTACCTCCTTATGCACCACTGCCAACAGACTGTTATTGGGACAGTGCTCATGTTCAGACCAGTGTCCTCAGACTCAACCTAGTGGCAACATTACGAATGTCATGTAACATGAAAAGAACAGTTAATTTTGTGTGTTGGCATATTGTCAGGAAATAAAAAATAATTCCCATGACTTACAAATCGTCCTATGTATATTTATTAATACCGTATTGACTCGGCTATAGGACACCTTTTTTTTTAAATTTTTAGTTCCAAAATTCAGGGGGGGACTATAGATGCAAACTTTGCAAAAATCCATTATTTTGGGAAAAAGAGAGAGTTAAAATAAGCTATTTTATTTTAGTGCTACATAGTACGATATATTTAATCAAAATATACGAAGTTTACATCTTTAATCAGCCCATTATGCGACTGCCATAACCTCACTTATCCACCACTACTTCCTACCCCCGAATGACTTTCACTACTATCCCTTGCTAAGCAAAAATCTTATTATCAAAGAAGTAGAATGGAATGGACAAAGTATCAGACATGGAAATGCAAACTATATTTATTTGAACATGCATCAATTAGGGAACGAGTGATGATGCTTAACGATCACATCTCACTAACATTTGTAAACACAACTGAGTACGTATTATTCACATGTTTCACATTAATATACCAGTAACGTGTAACACAAATGCCGACAGTTCTTGCAACAAATGAAACGTGTTAAAACCGAGAAAAAGCTGCTTCAAACACCATTTTGAAGGGCAATACATCTTTGTATAAAAAACAAAAGAATGCAGGCAAGATATGAAACCATAACCTTCATTGGCTGGATTTTAAACTTGGTGCTTCTACTCGGCCAATAGTGTGGCATCTTCTATTGGATATTGGGTGAAGCCTATCGGCTACACAATCCGATATCCTGCCCAATTGCGTATGCAAAATGGTGGTCATATCGTCTGAATAACTAAATAATGTAACTTATCAAGAAAAATATTTTTGTCATAAAAGAGGATGAATTTTAGTTAGAATTTTTAAAATTTTTAATGAGAATTGACTCTCAATAATGAAGGAGGTGTACTATAAGCGATTTCCAAGAATTTTATATTTTGGCTCTCGAAAATGAAGGAGGGTACTATAGGCGAGGGGGGGGGGGGGGGGTCCTATTGGCAAGTAAATACGGTATATAATTTATAAATGCACCTTACAGTATATTAGTAGAAAAAATAGATGTAAAGCAGAAACCTACAGAGCTAGACAGTGGTTAGAACTGTAAATCGGAATTGTTTGGTTAGCCCACTCTCTGACTGAACTCACTAGCCTGTTCAGACGCAAGTTTGGTCACACATGGTCAGCGCTGCCCATCTGGTCAAGGCTAGCCCGAACCCATCCCAGACCCATTAGCCCTTTAAACAGCCCCAATACTGGACAGTGTGAGAGCGTTCTAAACCCAAAGTCAAGAAAGAAGTCATCCATTGTCTGTTATCTCATTCTAGCTACATGTGAGACAGCTTGCACGACTTTGTGAGGTTTGTAATATGATTGTTTTGTACAGCTCACGCATTATTATTTTTATTGTTTCAGTTGTTTTTTCATATCTCTGACATTCATCATCATCATCATCATCTTGTACAATTTCCAGCCCCAGGCTGGGTCTGTTTGGAACATAAGCCTCGCCACTTAGTTCTTTCTTCCCACCACCTCTCCGCTGTCACTCTGGTCCAGTCCTCGCCTCTCTTCTTGACACATTCCTCCACTCCTTTCAGCCATCTATCTCTTGGTCTTCCCCTTGGTCGTTTCTTCTGCATCTGCATCTCATGTATCCTCTTGGGAATCTTCTTCTCATCCATTCTCTTTAAGTGTCCATACCACCTCAGTCTTGATGTCTCAATCCTACCTTGCAAGGGCTCCTCTTTCACCATTTCCCTGACCTTTTCATTCCTCACCCTGTCTCTTCTTGTTACTCCGATCCTACTTCGCAGGAACTTCATTTCACCTGCCTGTATTCTGCTTATGTCTCTTTTCTTCATTGTCCACGTTTCTGAAGCATAGGTCAGTATCGGGATATAGTAGCTTCTGTATAACACTTCCTTGCTTTTTTGTGGGACATCTTTATTCCACACTAAGCTCCTAATGCTTCTCAGAAATGCTTCTGCCTGTCTGCCACGTTCCGTAATCTCTTTGTCATTTCTCCCATTTTCCTCCACTATACTTCCCAAGTACTTGAGACTTTCCACCTTCTTCAGCTGTCCACCTCCAAGTGTTATCCCACTCATTGGTCTGTCCTTTTTCCTGGTCGTTAACAGGATCTCACATTTACTGATGTTGAACTTCCATCCGTACTCTCCCACTGTTTCTTCCCAAGCCTTCAGTTGCTCCTGAATTTCCTCCTCCTTGTTTCCCCAGACCATGAGATCATCTGCAAACACCATTGCTTTCATCTTATCTTCTCCTATCTTTCCTGCTACCCGTGTCATTACCTCGTCCATAACCACAATAAAGAGAAGGGGTGACAGCGCACTACCCTGTTTCAGGCCACTCATTTGTCTGAACCAGTCTGTTCTTTCCCCTCCAACTTTCACACAACTCACACTTCCACAATACATCTCCTTCACTCTGCCTACAGTCTCTTTTTCCACTCCCATGTTTTCCATTGCTTTCCAAACCTTCTCCCTACACACACTATCATAGGCCTTTTCGATGTCCAGGAAGGCCATCAGCAGATCCTCTCCAAATTCGTAGTGGTGTTCCTGGAGCTGTCTCACTGAAAATATGAGATCCACTGTTGATCTCCCAGGTCTGAATCCATACGGTTCCTCTCTCAATTTTCTCTCCACTTTGGCTCGTATTCTACTTTCTAATATCTTTTCATATATCTTGGCACAGTGAGGTATGAGTGTAACTCCCCTGTAATTTCTGCACTCCTTTCTGCTTCCTTTCTTAAATATTGGGACAATTAATCCTTTCTTCCAATCTTCTGGGGTCTTTTTCTCCTTCCATATCACCCTCATCACACGGTACAGCCACTGTTTCCCAACCTCCCCTGCTGCTTTCACCATTTCAACACTCACTTCATCCACACCTGGTGCCCTTCCTCCTTTCATCTTGTCTATAGCCATTTCCAGTTCTCTCCAAGTCAGGTCTTTTTCCATTCCTGTGTTGTCTTCTCCATCTTCCAATACATTGTCTTCCACCCTATGACCATTTGGATTCAGCAAATCCTCAAAGTACTCTTTCCACACTGTCTTAAGTGCCTCTTTGTTGTGTACCTCATTTCCGTTTTTGTCCATCATTACCACATCCTCTCGCAGACCTCTTCTCTTACTTTTGACCATCCAATAAAGTACTTTCTTATTTCCTCTGCTGTCTTCCTCCATCATCTCTGTCCACTTTACCATCCACTTCTTCCTCTCCTCTGCGACAATCTTGTTTGCCTCTTTCTTCTTTGTGTTATAATCTTCCCTTGTCAGATCAGTTCTTTCCTGGAACCACACTCTGAAAGCCTTGTTCTTCCTTCCCACAGCTTCTTTTACTCTCATTCCACCATGGTGTCTCTTTACACCGCTTTCTGTTGCTTGTTCTTCCACATACTGCCACTGCAGCTTCCACCATTGTGTTTTTGAATTGCTTCCATTCCTCTTCCCCTGTTTTAGGATTGTCTGTTGGCATCCTTTCCCTTATTATCTTCTGGAATTCTTCCTTGACTTCCTTTTCCTTGAGTTTCCATACTTTGATTCTCCTTTCCTGGTACTCTGTCCTCTTGCTATCCTTAACAACTCCCAGGTTCATTACAAGTATTCTGTGGTCGCTATCTAAGGCCTCTGATGGTATTACCTTTATATCTCTGACACTTCTCTTCATTTCCCAGTCGTACAGCATGTAATCTACCAAAGATTTCTTTGTTAAATCACTGCTGTACCACGTTACCTTGTGGCTTCCTTTCTTCCGGAACCAGGAGTTGCCTACAACTAAACCATTCCTCTTGCAAAAATCCAGCAACTTTCTCCCTTCTTCATTCCTGCTACCCCATCCTTCTGCTCCCAATACATTTTCATATCCTTGCCTTTCACTTCCTACATGTGCATTCAAATCTTCCATGACAATGATGCTCTGCCCATTCAACTGCTGTTGTAGCTCCTCCTCAAAGTCTTCCTTCTCTTGAGCTGTACATCCAACTTGAGGGGCATATACCTGGGCTATCTCCATGCTTCTTCCCTTTACAGTTACTCTGATCTTCATGATCCTGTCACTTATTCCCTTTACCTCTTCCTTCATTCCATCTCTCACAACTACTCCTACTCCACTGCTCCTTCCTTCACTGTTCCCACTCCAGTACAACCGGTACCCTTTCCTCAGTTCTCTGCGACCTTCTCCTTTCCATCTTGTTTCTGCCAAGCCCAGTACATCCAGTTTTCTTCTCTCCATCACATCTACAATCTCCTCCACTTTTCCTGTCAGTGTCTGTATGTTTAATGTTCCAACTCGTAGTCCATTAGCATATCCGGGTCGTCGTCGTTTGCATCCATCCTTTCCGAGGCCTGTTCCTGGTTTGAAAGCATTGCCTGGTTTTAATTACAGTAACTCGATGGAATGTACATACAGAAAAAGAGGTTCGTTTTTGGTGACTTGTAGTGTGCGACTGTTGCTTGAAAAGCTGTCGATAAGCCTAGTTGCCCAACATTAAAATCATTATTACACCTGTTTTGTTGGTTTCATTGATTTTGACATTGTGTCCCATTTCACCTGAGAGATTTTTGCTGTTATCTGTCATGGCTGAGAGAATGTTGCTTCCTATACTTAAATCAATCAATGTAATGTCGCCTATCCGACAGTTATATTATAGGATACCATTCTTCATAATCCCTGTATACTGTGTTGTTTTGTCATTACATCAAATTTCAAAGAAAATTTAAAAATTGATTTGGCCATCTCAAACTGTTTGCCAGCGTTTTAACCCGGTGTACCTTTGGGCTCCTCAGTTGGTCTGGTATACTTCACCAAGATGCTGGCTAGTACATACTGGGAAAGACACTGTGAGAGCTGAGCACTCTTTATTTCAGAAATTGCCTGTGTAGCTGATAGAATCGAAATAACCTCTTTCCAATAGGAAACTACTGTATTTTGTCGTACAATAATCTTCTGTTTTTTTTTTAAGTTGGCAGGTATGAATGTATTTTTGTAACTTATGGTGTGACCATGCTACTGAAGTTGGCTGCATGTCATTTTGTTCAGGAGCTGGAGAAAACTAGATTCTCTAATGGGGTGGATGTGAAAATAAAGAGGAATGGCAGAATTAATTGTTTGAATCTTAAGGAAAAGGAGTTCAAGGATAGAACACTGAACACTCTTCCCAAAGATGTATTAAATACATGGGTTGGTGTTTTAGTTTTGGCACCTTAGTTATAACTGGATTAATAACTCACTTAGATGGTTCCAAGTTTCACAGGCCCTCGATGTAGTCCCCACCGTTGCGTACAACGTGTTCCCAGCAATGCGGAAGTCGTTGGATCCTGTTGGCACTGCCCAATCTATTGATGGTACGAAGAGAGCGCTCGGTAGCCTGCTTAACGTCTTCAATGGTACGGAAGCTTTGCCATACTGTTCTCCGAGGGCAAACCGTTAATGCGGCGTACTATTGTTCGTTTCTGCAAGACCCTCTCCGAAGAGCTCTGAGAAGGAAACGGCGCCACCACATGGTTACACCGCCCATCGTTCTGCATGACAATGCTAGGGCACACACAGCAGGCGTTGTGTCGGCATTGTTGGATCGCTGGGGCTGGGAGGTCCTCTTATCACCCCCCATATTCTCCCGACATCAGTCCCTGCGACTATGATCTCATCCCGAAGATGAAGATGACGTTAAGCAGGCTGCTGAGCATTCCCTTCGTACCATCAATAGATTGGGCAGTGCCAACGGGATCCAACGACTTCCGCATTGCTGGGAACACGTTGTACGCAACGGTGGGGACTACATCGAGGGCCTGTGAAACTTGGAACCATCTAAGTGAGTTATTAATCCAGTTATAACTAAGGTGCCAAAACTAAAAAACCAACCTATGTACTATAAATTCAACATACAGTACATTAAAAATTAACAAATTTAAAAGGAGAATTTTAAACTGTTAGCAATCACTCAATAAATTATTTTTATCAAAATAAATAGAAGGTAGATAATATACCTGAGTAACATGAATGAGTGGAGATTGAATCTTCGATCCATCGAAATAAATTAGTGCTAAAGTATGAATTTAAAAAAAATTCACTTGACCTCAGAAAAAGTAGGCTATATATCTTGAAGCAAAAACCTTTTAAAAGCTGGTTCTCTAAAAGAAAAGTTCCACTCACTCTGATTTAAGATATTAAAATCTTATTAACCCTCTACTTGTGAGGTGCAGTCAAGGCGACCGCAAGAATATTTTGAAGTGTTATCTTTATCCCTTCTATTGTTACTTCCCACCTATTCTTTTGTGTACCTTCCAAACACATTGCCTTGAGTCACTGCATAGCTCAGTGCAGCTCTAGCTACTGTTAAGTGCGGGCGATTGCGTTGTAAAGTATTCGAACGGTATCAGTGACCGCATGTACCAAGGAAGTGTGAGCTGTGTGAAAGTTGGAGTAGAGAGGTCAGACTGTTAAAAGCAGAAGAAACGAGTGAGTGCACTATCTCCACTGCTTTTCATCTCTGTGATGGATGAGGTAATGGTAGAAGTGGCAGCAAAAATAGGAGAAGAACATATGAGAGCAATGATGTTTGCAGACGATCTAATGATATGGGGCAGTGGAGAGGCAGAGGTACAAGAAAGGTTGAATGTATGGGTTGAGACAGTAAATCAGTATGGTTTGAAATTAATTGCAAAGAAGTGTGAAATGATGGTGACAACGAGAATTGAGGAAGAGTAACAACAGATATAATGATAGGAGAAGTACTAAAGAATGTGGATACTTTCAAGTATTTAGGGAGTGTAATTGAAGTAAGTTGTAGAAATGACAAGATCAGTGAGAGAGGAAGGCAAGCCCATGGATTCCTGCAGAGCGTGAGAGGTCTGATATGGAGCAGGGACGTACTCCAGAAGAGCGAACGGGTATTGTATCGAACGTATTATGTCCCAATACTCGCTTACGCATCAGAAACGTGGGTTATGAAGAAGAGGTAGGTGAGCAGGATCCAGGCTTGCAAAATGAAATTTCAGGGAAGCAGATTAGGAATAACAAGAAGGGATAGAGTAAGAAATAGAGTGAGAGAGATTGGGGAAGAGAATCCCTGACAAGAGATCATAGAGAAGTCGAGAATGAGTAGGTACGGACATGTTAGGAGAATTCAGGTGTGCAGGATACCAAGGAAGATGCATGAGATGGAAATGGAGGGCGAGAGACCAAGAGGAAGGTCAAGAGATAGGTGGATTGTAGGTGTGAAGGAAGGAGTGCAGAAAGGAGGAGAGGAGTTGGACAGAGTGAGGAGTGAAAGGTGGTGGGAGGATAGAAAACGATGGAGAGGCTTATGTTCCAAGCAGACCCAGCCAGGGGCTGGAAACGTAGAAGATGATGAAGATGATGATGATGATGATGATGATGATCAGTGACCGCACCTCACAGTTAACGTTCCATGCTGACCATGTTTTGATGTATCATTGTGTCAACCATGTATATTTGTTTCTAAATAATAATTGTGTAATGATATTTTGTTAAGTTTCATTTTTAAAATTAATTAAATCTAATGATCAGAGAAAACTTTTATTTTTTCGCATTACAAACGTAATATGAGTACGAAAGACCTATACTTCGATTTTAAGAAATGTTTGTATTTGTATCATGTGTTAGAGTAGTTAAAATACCAACACGACAAATTTCAAGTAAATAGTTTTGTTGTGTGTGCCTATGAACATGCAAGATTAATCGCCGGTCACTCAGACCTCACCTCACAATGTACGTCACAATAATACCACCTCACAAGTACAGGGTTAAATTGACTGCCATCGGGGCAGGGCGATGCACTTTAAGATTCTCCGCCAGTGAGTAGTTGGGTTATTGACACGACCTGCAGGTTGCCGGGTAGCGTCCAAGTAGATCATCATCATCATCTTGTACAGTTTCCAGCCCCAGGCTGGGTCTGTTTGGAACATAATCCTCGCCACTTAGTCCTTTCTTCCCACCACCTCTCCGCTGTCACTCTAGTCCAGTCCTCGCCTCTCTTCTTGACACATTCCTCCACTCCTTTCAGCCATCTATCTCTTGGTCTTCCCCTTGGTCGTTTCTTCTGCATCTGCATCTCATGTATCCTCTTGGGAATCTTCTTCTCTTCCATTCTCTTTAAGTGTCCATACCACCTCAGTCTTGATGTCTCAATCCTACCCTGCAAGGGCTCCTCTTTCACTATTTCCCTGACCTTTTCATTCCTCACCCTGTCTCTTCTTGTTACTCCGATCCTACTTCGTAGGAACTTCATTTCACTTGCCTGTATTCTGCTTATGTCTCTTTTCTTCATTATCCATGTTTCTGATGCATAGGTCAGTATCTGGATATAGTAGCTTCTGTATAACACTTCCTTGCTTTTTTGTGGGACATCTTTATTCCACACTAAGCTCCTAATGCTTCTCAGAAATGCTTCTGCCTGTCTGCCACGTTCCATAATCTCTTTGTCATTTCTCCCATTTTCCTCCACTATACTTCCCAAGTACTTGAGACTTTCCACCTTCTTCAGCTGTCCACCTCCAAGTGTTATCCCACTCACTGGTCTGTCCCTTTTCCTGGTCGTTAACAGGATCTCACATTTACTGATGTTGAACTTCCATCCGTACTCTCCCACTGTTTCTTCCCAAGCCTTCAGTTGCTCCTGAATTTCCTCCTCCTTGTTTCCCCAGACCATGAGATCATCTGCAAACACCATTGCTTTCATCTTTTCTTCTCCTATCTTTCCTGCTACCCGTGTCATTACCTCGTCCATAACCACAATAAAGAGAAGGGGCGACAGTGCACTACCCTGTTTCAGGCCACTCATTTGTCTGAACCAGTCTGTTCTTTCCCCTCCAACTTTCACACAACTCACACTTCCACAATACATCTCCTTCACTCTGTCTACAGTCCCTTTTTCCACTCCCATGTTTTCCATTGTTTCCAAACCTTCTCCCTACACACAGTATCATAGGCCTTTTCGATGTCCAGGAAGGCCATCAACAGATCCTCTCCAAATTCGTAGTGGTGTTCCTGGAGCTGTCTCACTGAAAATATGAGATCCACTGTTCACCCAGGTCTGAATCCATACTGCTCCTCTCTCAATTCTCTCTCCACTTTGGCTCGTATTCTACTTTCTAATATCTTTTCATATATCTTGGCACAGTGTGGTATGAGTGTGACTCCCCTGTAATTTCTGCACTCCTTTCTGCTTCCTTTCTTAAATATTGGGACAATTAATCCTTTCTTCCAATCTTCTGGGGTCTTTTTCTCCTTCCATACCACCCTCATCACACAGTACAGCCACTGTTTCCCAACCTCCCCTGCCGCCTTTACCATTTCAACACTCACTTCATCCACACCCGGTGCCCTTCCTCCTTTCATCTTGTCTATAGCCATTTCCAGTTCTTTCCAAGTCAGGTCCTTTTCCATTCCTGTGTTGTCTTCTCCATCTTCCAATATGTTGTCTTCCTCCCTATGACCATTTGGATTCAGCAAATCCTCAAAGTACTCTTTCCACACTGTCTTGATTGTCTCTTTGTTGTGTACCTCATTTCCGTTTTTGTCCACCATTACCACATCCTCTCGCAGACCTCTTCTCTTACTTTTGACCATCCAATAAAGTACTTTCTTATTTCCTCTGCTGTCTTCCTCCATCATCTCTGTCCACTTTACCATCCACTTCTTCCTCTCCTCTGCGACAATCTTGTTTGCCTCTTTCTTCTTTGTGTTATAATCTTCCCTTGTCAGATCAGTTCTTTCCTGGAACCACACTCTGAAAGCCTTGTTCTTCCTTCCCACAGCTTCTTTTACTCTCATTCCACCATGGTGTCTCTTTACACCGCTTTCTGTTGCTTGTTCTTCCATATACTGCCACTGCAGCTTCTACCATTGTATTTTTGAATTGCTTCCATTCCTCTTCCCCTGTTTTAGGATTGTCTGTTGGCATCCTTTCCCTTATTATCTTCTGGAATTCTTCCTTGACTTCTTTTTCTTTCAGTTTCCATTCTTTGATTCTCCTTTCCTGGTACTCTGTCCTCTTGCTATCCTTAACAACTCCCAGGTTCATTACTAGTATTCTGTGGTCGCTATCTAAGGCCTCTGATGGTATTACCTTTATATCTATGACACTTCTCTTCATTTCCCAGTCATACAGCATGTAATCTACCAAAGATTTCTTTGTTAAATCACTGCTGTACCACGTTACCTTGTGGCTTTCTTTCTTCCGGAACCAGGAGTTGCCTACAACTAAACCATTCCTCTTGCAAAAATCCAGCAACTTTCTCCCCTCATCATTCCTGCTGCGCCATCCTTCTGCTCCCATTACATATTCATATCCTTGCCTTTCACTTCCTACATGTGCATTCAAATCTCCCATGACAATGATGCTCTGACCATTCAACTGCTGTTGTAGCTCCTCCTCAAAGTCTTCCTTCTTTTGGGCTGTACGTCCAACTTGAGGGGCATATACCTGGGCTATCTCCAGCCTTCTTCCCTTTACAGTTATTCTGATCTTCATGATCCTGTCACTTATTCCCTTTACCTCTTCCTTCATTCCATCTCTCACAACTACTTCTACTCCGCTGCTCCTTCCTTCACTGTTTCCACTCCAGTACAACCGGTACCCTTTCCTCAGTTCTCTGCAACCTTCTCCTTTCCATCTTGTTTCCACCAAGCCCAGTACATCCAGCTTTCTTCTCTCCATCACATCTACAATCTCCTCCACCTTTCCTGTCAGTGTTTGAATGTTTAACGTGCCAACTCGTAGTCCATTAACATATCCGGGTCGTCGTCGTTTGCATCCGTCCTTTCCGAGGCCTGTTCCTGTTTTGAAAGCAAATATAATATTGTTTTAGATCCCTTATTTGGGGGTGGTAGGATCTAAAACTGAGAGTTATTGTGTTGATTTAGAAGAAGGTGTCTAAAAGGGGGTAGCTTCCCGCAGTCGGGCAAGCTGACCAGTGTAGAGTGTTGTTTGGTGTTAGGGGGCTCCTATAAATGATGTAGGAGTGTTTTAGGGGATGGAACTCAATGCAAGGGTCACTGTGCTGGTCGCCCAGCTGTCTGGTTAGATAATCAACTTGTACGTGTCAGCTATATGGTGCGGGCCGCTCCTAGCAGGCAGGCCGGTAGGGAATACGATGTTGCTTACACTAGCAAGTATCTGGCTACTATAAGTCACGTCTAATAGTGACGGAGAGTTCAGGAAGGGAATTAGGGCGTAAAGAAGCGTGTAAACAGTAATGCAGGTGTAAGAAACTGACCAAGTGTTTATTGGTCAGTAATAATGTATATGTGAGTCCCTTTTAAGGGATGTAGTGATGTTACAATGTAAAAGTACAATTTGTGGGTAAAGGTTACAAATATTGGAGATCTGAACACGTCTGACTCACCTCTGATGATACCAGCATAGCCTCCGGCCGTAACGTTGAAGCACTGATAATGGAGAGATCCCTTGACCTGATTAAGACGCCTTCTTATACTCTTCGGCGCTATGCTGTCAGCATTGTGATGGCATAGCTGCCCCAGTTAATAATGTGTCGCTGTGTGTAATAATTGTGCAAGGATTGAGCTGCTTTCTAGAGTGGCAAGCTGTCCTTGTGGTGTTGATGGATGTTGGTCTGGCTTTCCAAGGGTTGCCAGTTAGGAGATTTAGACAGATGACGGGGGGATGGTCTCCAAGGGGTGCATACCCCTGGGGTACTGTACAAGCGTCTTCCTCCATTTGTTCGCGTCCTCGCGAACGGGAACGGAACTGGAGGTTGGGATGTTGATGTAGTGGTTCTTGAAGCCCCCTCGTATCTCCTGGTGGTGTCTTCCTCGTCGTCGTCGGCGTCGTCGTATAGAATGGGTGATGTTGTGTCGAAGTGTAGGTGTGAGATCAGCCCGTGTTCAGAGGGGAGGGTTATGGGATGTACATATATATATAAACTTGGCATTGACATTGTAAAAATGGAAATTGACATTGAGAAAAAAATTGACATTGAGAAAAAATTGACATTGAGACAAAATTGCCATTGCCATTGTTGGCATATTGCGAGTTTCAAAAAGAAGGAAAAAAAAAACATGGTTTGGATACTTATCCGTTACATAGTTGTGCAGGGAGGAAAAACCCAGCTAGACGAGGAATTGTGTCGTCTGGCTTTATTTTGGGGAAAAAGTGCTCCCTGCTAAGAGAAAGATAGAAGAGAATAGAAAAAATGGGTGTTCCAGGGTATAATTTAAGGGATATAATCAAAGTGCATTTATTGGTGTGGGAAAAAAACGGAACACCCTGACAAATGGGGAAGTTAGAAGAAAGAAAAATGAAAGAAAACAAATCATGGACATTATTTACGTTGGTGGTCTTGATAATGATAACAGATATGACCCGATAATAATAATAATAGTCATTACATTTGTAATATACCTGACGATTTATAAGTGAACATAGTAAACATAGTAATAATGATGAACATAGAAAAAATAATGGTTGCCATGTTGGTACCCTGTATGTATAGTTATGTTGGCCACTCTTGTGGAACCTTTCAATCGTATGATATGGCGAGAAAATACAAAATAATTTACAATTTACAATTATCACTATCATATATACCTTGCAGAGCTCTGTTACCTGGCCAGTTATTGTATACCCCTTATACTTGGTGCGCACCTTACCATCGTGCCTCGACTACCGTTCTCTAATCGGCCGTTCCTGGTGCGGTTTAGTGGCTAGTCCACTATTCTCTCCTTGTACTTTATCATATAACCTCGTGGTTTTCCGTCGTGGGTCGGAATTCCACCTTAGGGTCGAAGGTTCGGCACTTACAAACTCTGTGTCTCCCTTTGAGCCTGAAGTAACGCTTCATTTGCGTATGCTGAAATGTGTTTGCGTTCAGCGATGTTCATCATCCCACGTATGCTGTCCACCGCTGACCGCTGACGTTGTCACCTTTAAGGGTGCAACTAAAATTGATGAGTAGTGTATTTGTATATTTGTGTGTGACATAGATGAAGGTATGTGTATTTTGGTAATATATTTACCACAGACATATTCATGCTCCTGGTTACCTGTAAATCAAAAAATGTATCCATATAAAAATGTTCATCTCTTCGTAGCTCCGTGGTCTTCCTGTGTGGGTGAAAGTGGATTAATCATGAATAGGACAGTACAATACATTGCAATGCATTACAGGTATATATAGAACCTTCATTGGTAGCGCTTAATTTGTAGACTAAGTGTAGCGCCACTGAAGTCTAACTTAATCTAGGTTAGCCTATGTCAACCTATTCTAGCCTAGCGTTGTCGGGCTTACCTTGGTAACGGATTTTTAGTCACCAAGTGCCGAGATATTCTACCGCAATCCATATATATAATAAAAAAAAAATTGCCTTAAATGTGGGCTTATGCTATCTTACAACGAATTATCATGCCTTATCATGAGTTGTCGGACTTACCCTGATGCCGGGTTTCTGGGTCATCAGGCGCCGAGATATTCTATCTTAATCTATTGTATTATCGGGCTTACCCTGGCAACGAATTTGGGTCGCCAGGTGCCGAGATATTCTACTGTAATCTATATATATATAATAAAAAATTTTTTTTTGCCTTAAATGTAGGCTTATGCTATCTTACAACGAATTATCATGACTTATCATGAGTTGTCGGACTTACCCTGATGCCGGGTTTCTGGGTCATCAGGCGCCGAACGGCGTTATCCTAATACTACTTATCTTACTTATTAATAAAATTAATTAAATGTAAACTATGCTGTATGTACATGCCGAGTGGACCTTACTCTAAAGCCGAAATGTGCTGTGCTATTATTAGCAACAGCGGTTAGTAAATTTGCTTACATCTAAGTGACCTTAAAAATGGCACTGTAACTTAGGTACTAAAATTTAGATGGAGGCTCGTCCGTCCGATTTCTCTCGCGGGGGCCCTTGTAGTACATTGTTGAGACCGGAACCCAACAATGCCTCGTAGTCCCCTCCATTTTAATCCTATTGTCGACATCTATTCTAGGTCTTACTACTAGTACTAACCTATTCACAGGCGGCTTACGGTGCCCCTGAGCAAACCGTTTCGCCCGCTGTACTTATCAGTTCTTTACCGTTGCCATTGCGTATGTAGTCGTAGTTGGGCCGCCCACGTAACCCTTATGAGGCGCTCGCAATGCCCCCTCTCTTAATGCCCATTGGCTGCCCGATGCGTCGCCATTTATGTGGGCATTGGACATTGTCGTCCAATGGCATAATATTATTTTCGCCTTTATAGGCAATCGTAGTCTGCCTTTCGCAGTAATATTTCTACCCGCCGTTGTCGGCCGCAGTAGTATGCTTTTCGCATTAATATATCATTTCGCCTCTATCGGCCGTAGTAATATGCTGTTCGCATTAATATGTCATTTCGCCTCTATCGGCCGCAGTAATATGCTTTTCGCATTAATATATCATTTCGCCTCTATCGGCCGCAGTAATATGCTTTTCGCATTAATATATCATTTCGCCTCTATCGGCCGCAGTAATATGTATTTCGCAGTAACATTTCACTCCAACGCACAGGAGCCTTGCTTCCCGCTATGGAAGCCCTACCTAACTTAAATTTAACTAGAAGTCTAGTCATAATGGGGTCGTCTCTAGAGTCATCCCCTGAGTTCGGCGCGGAGTGGGCTATTTCTCCTACCATCCTCAGAAAGACTTCCCTGCAGGTCTTGGCTTCGACGACCGTGGCACATAGTGGGTGTAACTGTCTCCGACAAGGGGGATAGGCTAGATGCACCCCTAGATCTTGACGTTTGCCCGTGTCAGGTCCCGAATGCTTCAACCTTACGTGGTTCGTCTGTTTGGTCTAGTCAGTGATTTGTTGAGCCAACTGGGGTAAGGGTCATCGTCGCCTACCCCAGCTCTGCCCCCAGTGTGGTGCCTCTGGCCTTCGGCTTGTGCCGCTATCATCCATCAGAGTGTTACAGATTCCTTTACCTTTAAAAAAATATGAGCGTAACCTTTGTAAATGATTTAATCTTTGTGTAAAATGTAAAATTTTCCAAGTGTTGTGGGGTTATAGATCTTCTAAGTACATAGACTACTTCTGGTCTACTATTGCTATGTCAGCTTTCCAGCGATAATGCTCTTTGTACCTTAATGGAGGTGTTAGTAGGGTCTGTAATGTCAGGTACCCTGTTATTAGGATCTGGGGGTAGTTATTTGTAGAGTGGGCTGAAAGCATGGTAGGAAGAGGGTATGCATCTTTGGGCTCAAATAAATGGTGGCCTTGAGCCGGTAATGCTACTAGGATTGTTCCTATAATGAGTGGATTGGGGAGGTAATTCCCGGGATTGCAAATATATGAAAATTCCATGCAGGTTTGCTAGTAATACCCCTGGTAAATGGGTGGGATACTCATGCATGTATCTGGATATGAGGCGTCTGCACTCATGTACGGATAGGTGTAGGTTGAGGCATAATATCAATATATTCCTGTCATGCGGGAGTATTTAATTAATAAATAATGGTTAATGTATATAATTGTGGCCTCATGTCTCATTTGGAGATGCGCATTATGCTTTTTTTTTATGTTTGCCGACCCACCCCTAATACTCAGGTGGTAGCATCGTGATCCAAGGCGTAGCAAGCCTTCTGTTTAGACGCATGAAGACTATCAACCCCCTGTGTATACTCTGTAATGTAGTGTAGCTGTTTTGGTCGTGTTCATGTGTCTGCGTTGTTTATGTTGGACGTGAGAAGGTTATTGGAAGGGGGTAAGGTGGTACGCTGGTAGCCTGTTCTCCTGTCATCCTCCCTTGGTCCATGCTGGCTTTCTATCCGCGCCTTGGGATAGTAAAGTTTCACGACCTAATCTGGTCTGCCATTTGTAGTGTGAGTGTGTCCAGTGGACGTAGTGCGACTGGCCATGTCCTAGTCGCCTGGAATGATTTATTTTAGGAATAGAATCGCGAAAAGAAGTTATTGGGGGGGGGGGAGGTCTTGTTTCCTCAGAACCCCTGTCTGTGTTCGCTTCTACTTAGTGAGCGCGTGTGTGTGTGCCTATGTTCCGCTACGCCACGCGGACGGTTGGTCTGTTACAGGCTAAGTCGTAATATGTATCGCGTGTATGGGCAGAAGGCGCCCGTGGCCTGCCAACGTCTTTGCGAACGTGCTCTTATAGGCCCAAGATAAGTTCCGCTGTGTCACGTCTTGTCCATTGCTAAATGTTTTTGCAGTGTGAAAAAAAAAATGTATGGTGTTATAATTGTTTTGCGCTTGTAATTTCACGGTCACTGCCGATACACAATAGTGTCTTGTCACCAGCAGTATTGCAGTATGACGAGTCTGCAAGTCAGCAGTTGGTATGTGTAATGTCAGGCTGGGATGTTATTGTTTGTCATCCGCTGGCATGTGCTTTCCTGCACGTATGCAAGTGTGGTTATTGTTTTAGATTCCTGGCGGACTTAATGTGGCAATTCATACTATTTGCTAATACTATTGTGTGGTCACTATTCCGTGAGACCTTTGTCTTATGAAATTATCCTAGCTGTGTCTGGGAAATGTATTTCCCATGTCAGGTGTATTTTGAAATTTTATGCCCGGTTTTTGGCGTGAGGAAATGTGGTATTCCCTGTTCATGTATCTGTATGGGCCAATTTCGGTGTGGTTGGGAGCCTGGATGATTGCCTTCCTTGGTGTCTAATGTTTACTGGGATTGGAACCCGTGATCTCGTGTCATTCTCTGTGTACTATGTCTGCGTTGTTCATGGTTTTGTGCGCTCCTTGTATGTATTTTGATTGTGTTCCCCGTACCAAAAATACCGTTGGATAGTTAGTTTTTGGTACGAGCGTGGTGTGTGATCATGGGTTCGGACCCGGTTGCCTGTAAAGACTTGTCACGACGGTATTTGTGCCGTCCATATTATGGCACGTTCCCCGTGTATGTGCACTGCGCAAATGGAAGTACGCATACCTGTGAGGAGTTTGCGTATTTTTGAACTCTCCTCGTGGTGTAATTTTGGAAGTTATAGGGTCCTTGGATCTGCCGTGAATGAACGCGTCTTTCCTGCCCACTTGGAGCAGGCTTAGTTCGTCTGTGTGCGTGAAGGTCAGCCAGCCATGCGTGCCTTATCGCTTCTCGATAGTGTCTAATTTCACTCACGTGTGCATTATCTTGTTACTTGCTTGACAATGCTCTGTGACTGTATGTTTGTGTCTCTCCGCCTGAATGCTATCTCTGTAATTGTGAGTGGGGCCGTCCGCCGTACAAAAGAACCTTTCACTAACTACATTTGTGTCCCCAAATTTTGTGTTAACTGTATCGTGGTTCAAGTATATTCCTATCCGTTGTACCAAATGTCGTTATACGCTAGTGTGTCTGGGCCGCTAGTCGCGTGTTTGGTGACTAGATGCCGGAGGCGATTTTGTTGTTTGTCATTTATGACCCGCTGTTAGTGGAACTGTCCCAATCTGTGTTAGCTTCCTACATGTCTATCCTAGACTGGATAGCTACTCGACCTTATATTCCTGGTATTCAGAAGGTTGCGGGTTTTGAGACCGTCTTTTGCCCAGAGTAATTGTTTCTGGCACTATTCAGGTTGTGTCTCCGGGACAGTTTGGTAGTATTTTACTGTCATGTGGCAATGTAAATTGATTGTGTGATTTCCAAAAATATGCAGGGTTTCCCAAAGTCTGGGATTTTTATCCTACGGTGTGTTAGCGTTTTAGCTTGCGTGTTGTTGTGGAAATGAGAAAAAAAATTATATTACAGGCAATGTAACGTGTCACGTATGCCTATGGGTTAAATACATACAGTTCAACTTGGCCACCTTTTTTTTTCATCGGGCCTAATGACTGAGGCAGAGAAAGAGAAAAAAAAATGAGCTATGCCCCGCTCCGTATTAAGAGAGCATTTTGAAAAGGTATAGAATATATGTTTGTATGTCGCCTGCCCACTGCTGTATGCTTTGCTAAAGTGGGTTGCCCGACGGCGATAGTCTGTCAAAATTGTGTCGTAAACACTATGAAAAAAAAATGCTTAAAAAATGGTAAGTAGGTCCTGATCGTACTATCCACCTAGTAGGTGACGTTAGCACTATAGTAATCTAGTTACGTCTCAGGGAAATCTACCACTTTTGGAAAGTAGTTTGAGATTCTTAATTCTTGTTACAATGAGGGCTCTCGCCCGTCACAAGGGAATCTATCAAACTGTTGGACCGGAACATAGAACACTTAGTCATTTCTACCTGGAAAGACCCGCTTAAGCTCTATGCTGTGATTTGTTGCTTTAAGCTGTGTTCGGAATATCTCTTTCCGGCTTTAAGCCGCGTAGCTCACCTGATGGGCTTCTACTTGGCTTTGGATATTAGTACTTTACGTTATCCAAGTTATAATATGGATCAACCATGCTCAATACCCATGACTGGCCTGTGAGAGAAAAGAAAAATGTTAAGGGCCCAAAAAAAATCAAGAAGGATTTAGAATTATATACTCTTGGTTTAGCCATGTTGCACTGCATATACGTGGAAGAAAAAAAAAATGTGCCGTTTACGTTAGTGAGTCTGTATGTATTTATTGGCGTATTTCCCCCGTGTAAAGGAACTTATGTGTGTCCCTGGTGGAAGTCGTTACTCCGGTCCGAGCGTCCTTGCTCGGAAAGGTGAAGGGTTCTACCCTGTTATGAGATTATAGGCCCCTGAAATCCACTGAGGCGCTTCTTTGCCATTTTTCGGGGGATTTTGTAGCAAAGTAAGCCTGGGCCTACTTCCACCGTAGCGCGTGTCTGTAGGTTTGAGTGTGCCTGTTTGCGAGGGCCTAAATGCGCTCTGCGCTATCCTAGTAGAGTTTACGGGGGTGTGTGTGCTTTTGCCTGAGTGGTTTTGTGGGGTAGGTAATAACACCTTTCCTCTACCCCGTGTATTGTGTGTGAATGCGTGGTCACCATGTGCAGGCGTGTATCGTGCATCCTGAGGGACTGATTGCAACACCCTTTTATGCATTCGCACCTGGGGTACTAATGCCGGTGTTCGCCTTCGTTCTGGCGAACTTGCCCTTTGAACTGGCGGTATAGGCCGCTTAATTGCCTGTCTCCGGCCTGGCAATGTGGTGGCGTGTAGCCTGACCGCTTTCTGGCCCGTGGCCACGGCAGACTCCTGCCATTGTGTTAGCCTGTGTGTGTGGGTGTATGTAGGCTGTATGTACTGTAGGGCGGGCTCTACGTCGTCGGCCCATGACGTGGTTACGTCCCGTTGTGTCCCTGTCATATAATGTGTTTCTGAGAGTCCTGGCTTCAACTCCCTCTCGTCCCTTTGTTCCGAGGGGGTTGTTCTAGGCTCTGCCCCTCGGTTTGGCAAAATTGCCTTCCGATCCGGAGCTGAAGGACATGTGTTTGTGTAATTTTGTGCTTGTAGCCTATTGGAGCCTAACCTGGCCGTCTTCTGGACTGTGGCCACGGTGAATTCCTTCTCATGTGTGGCAGTACATGGCGAGAGGGACATCCTCGCAAATTGTCGAGTCAGCGTATCCACGCTTATGTCCTCTCTCGGCTGGGCTGGTGGCCCTGCCATGAACTCAAAAAAAATGGCCTAGTGAGCCCGGAGTTCCTTATGTCCGCCCCAAATTTGGGCGTACTGCCTGTGGAGGCATATGGCCTGTCTGCAAATTACTGTATTAATGTTTCTGTGTCCTATACAGTTTTGTGGCCGCTAGTTGGAGAAGCGCTTGCTCGCGAATTAACTCCCTGTACTGAGCGTGTAAAGTCGCGTAGTGCACCCTCATTCCCTCGAGGGTTGCATTATTTATTACGGGACCCTGTGTGGTGATCAACTGGCCGTGTATTCCGTGCCTTTGGATATGGATCCTATTGAGGTGTTCATGTATGTGATTTAAGAGCGTATGTGCGCATCTTAATCGCGCTGTCCTACCCTCTGACGGAGTGTATGGCTGTTTGCCCTGTATTGCCCCGATTTTTGTTTGGAGTGCCCGTATTTGCGTTTGCCGGCTTTGTATGTGTCTCTGGCATCTGGACAATAATGCTAATAATATTGGCGTACCCCTACTGCCTGTATGGCTTGCAATCTCTGCATGAGGTGCCATTCTGACTGAAGTGTATGCGAATAAAATAAAAATAAAAAATCTGTGCGTGTTTGACAGTGTATTTTCGTATCTCTTTGATTCTGTCTGGGGCTGGGGGGTTGGTTTACTAAGAATTTCCCCTATGTAGCTAGTTTGGAGCAAAAATGGTGTTTCTTGTCTGGGAAAAAAAAATTTCACTATTTGCTTGGCTGCGTGTGGTTAGGACCGTTTTTACTACGAGGGCTCGTTGGTTGAGTCCTGTTCTACTATGCGTAGTACCCGGCCTCCACCATCTGTTTTAGATCCCTTATTTGGGGGTGGTAGGATCTAAAACGGAGAGTTATTGTGTTGATTTAGAAGAAGGTGTCTAAAAGGGGGTAGCTTCCCGCAGTCGGGCAAGCTGACCAGTGTAGAGTGTTGTTTGGTGTTAGGGGGCTCCTATAAATGATGTAGGAGTGTTTTAGGGGATGGAACTCAATGCAAGGGTCACTGTGCTGGTCGCCCAGCTGTCTGGTTAGATAATCAACTTGTACGTGTCAGCTATATGGTGCGGGCCGCTCCTAGCAGGCAGGCCGGTAGGGAATACGATGTTGCTTACACTAGCAAGTATCTGGCTACTATAAGTCACGTCTAATAGTGACGGAGAGTTCAGGAAGGGAATTAGGGTGTAAAGAAGCGTGTAAACAGTAATGCAGGTGTAAGAAACTGACCAAGTGTTTATTGGTCAGTAATAATGTATATGTGAGTCCCTTTTAAGGGATGTAGTGATGTTACAATGTAAAAGTACAATTTGTGGGTAAAGGTTACAAATATTGGAGATCTGAACACGTCTGACTCACCTCTGATGATACCAGCATAGCCTCCGGCCGTAACGTTGAAGCACTGATAATGGAGAGATCCCTTGACCTGATTAAGACGCCTTCTTATACTCTTCGGCGCTATGCTGTCAGCATTGTGATGGCATAGCTGCCCCAGTTAATAATGTGTCGCTGTGTGTAATAATTGTGCAAGGATTGAGCTGCTTTCTAGAGTGGCAAGCTGTCCTTGTGGTGTTGATGGATGTTGGTCTGGCTTTCCAAGGGTTGCCAGTTAGGAGATTTAGACAGATGACGGGGGGATGGTCTCCAAGGGGTGCATACCCCTGGGGTACTGTACAAGCGTCTTCCTCCATTTGTTCGCGTCCTCGCGAACGGGAACGGAACTGGAGGTTGGGATGTTGATGTAGTGGTTCTTGAAGCCCCCTCGTATCTCCTGGTGGTGTCTTCCTCGTCGTCGTCGGCGTCGTCGTATAGAATGGGTGATGTTGTGTCGAAGTGTAGGTGTGAGATCAGCCCGTGTTCAGAGGGGAGGGTTATGGGATGTACATATATATATAAACTTGGCATTGACATTGTAAAAATGGAAATTGACATTGAGAAAAAAATTGACATTGAGAAAAAATTGACATTGAGACAAAATTGCCATTGCCATTGTTGGCATATTGCGAGTTTCAAAAAGAAGGAAAAAAAAAACATGGTTTGGATACTTATCCGTTACATAGTTGTGCAGGGAGGAAAAACCCAGCTAGACGAGGAATTGTGTCGTCTGGCTTTATTTTGGGGAAAAAGTGCTCCCTGCTAAGAGAAAGATAGAAGAGAATAGAAAAAATGGGTGTTCCAGGGTATAATTTAAGGGATATAATCAAAGTGCATTTATTGGTGTGGGAAAAAACGGAACACCCTGACAAATGGGGAAGTTAGAAGAAAGAAAAATGAAAGAAAACAAATCATGGACATTATTTACGTTGGTGGTCTTGATAATGATAACAGATATGACCCGATAATAATAATAATAGTCATTACATTTGTAATATACCTGACGATTTATAAGTGAACATAGTAAACATAGTAATAATGATGAACATAGAAAAAATAATGGTTGCCATGTTGGTACCCTGTATGTATAGTTATGTTGGCCACTCTTGTGGAACCTTTCAATCGTATGATATGGCGAGAAAATACAAAATAATTTACAATTTACAATTATCACTATCATATATACCTTGCAGAGCTCTGTTACCTGGCCAGTTATTGTATACCCCTTATACTTGGTGCGCACCTTACCATCGTGCCTCGACTACCGTTCTCTAATCGGCCGTTCCTGGTGCGGTTTAGTGGCTAGTCCACTATTCTCTCCTTGTACTTTATCATATAACCTCGTGGTTTTCCGTCGTGGGTCGGAATTCCACCTTAGGGTCGAAGGTTCGGCACTTACAAACTCTGTGTCTCCCTTTGAGCCTGAAGTAACGCTTCATTTGCGTATGCTGAAATGTGTTTGCGTTCAGCGATGTTCATCATCCCACGTATGCTGTCCACCGCTGACCGCTGACGTTGTCACCTTTAAGGGTGCAACTAAAATTGATGAGTAGTGTATTTGTATATTTGTGTGTGACATAGATGAAGGTATGTGTATTTTGGTAATATATTTACCACAGACATATTCATGCTCCTGGTTACCTGTAAATCAAAAAATGTATCCATATAAAAATGTTCATCTCTTCGTAGCTCCGTGGTCTTCCTGTGTGGGTGAAAGTGGATTAATCATGAATAGGACAGTACAATACATTGCAATGCATTACAGGTATATATAGAACCTTCATTGGTAGCGCTTAATTTGTAGACTAAGTGTAGCGCCACTGAAGTCTAACTTAATCTAGGTTAGCCTATGTCAACCTATTCTAGCCTAGCGTTGTCGGGCTTACCTTGGTAACGGATTTTTAGTCACCAAGTGCCGAGATATTCTACCGCAATCCATATATATAATAAAAAAAAAATTGCCTTAAATGTGGGCTTATGCTATCTTACAACGAATTATCATGCCTTATCATGAGTTGTCGGACTTACCCTGATGCCGGGTTTCTGGGTCATCAGGCGCCGAGATATTCTATCTTAATCTATTGTATTATCGGGCTTACCCTGGCAACGAATTTGGGTCGCCAGGTGCCGAGATATTCTACTGTAATCTATATATATATAATAAAAAAATTTTTTTTGCCTTAAATGTAGGCTTATGCTATCTTACAACGAATTATCATGACTTATCATGAGTTGTCGGACTTACCCTGATGCCGGGTTTCTGGGTCATCAGGCGCCGAACGGCGTTATCCTAATACTACTTATCTTACTTATTAATAAAATTAATTAAATGTAAACTATGCTGTATGTACATGCCGAGTGGACCTTACTCTAAAGCCGAAATGTGCTGTGCTATTATTAGCAACAGCGGTTAGTAAATTTGCTTACATCTAAGTGACCTTAAAAATGGCACTGTAACTTAGGTACTAAAATTTAGATGGAGGCTCGTCCGTCCGATTTCTCTCGCGGGGGCCCTTGTAGTACATTGTTGAGACCGGAACCCAACAATGCCTCGTAGTCCCCTCCATTTTAATCCTATTGTCGACATCTATTCTAGGTCTTACTACTAGTACTAACCTATTCACAGGCGGCTTACGGTGCCCCTGAGCAAACCGTTTCGCCCGCTGTACTTATCAGTTCTTTACCGTTGCCATTGCGTATGTAGTCGTAGTTGGGCCGCCCACGTAACCCTTATGAGGCGCTCGCAATGCCCCCTCTCTTAATGCCCATTGGCTGCCCGATGCGTCGCCATTTATGTGGGCATTGGACATTGTCGTCCAATGGCATAATATTATTTTCGCCTTTATAGGCAATCGTAGTCTGCCTTTCGCAGTAATATTTCTACCCGCCGTTGTCGGCCGCAGTAGTATGCTTTTCGCATTAATATATCATTTCGCCTCTATCGGCCGTAGTAATATGCTGTTCGCATTAATATGTCATTTCGCCTCTATCGGCCGCAGTAATATGCTTTTCGCATTAATATATCATTTCGCCTCTATCGGCCGCAGTAATATGCTTTTCGCATTAATATATCATTTCGCCTCTATCGGCCGCAGTAATATGTATTTCGCAGTAACATTTCACTCCAACGCACAGGAGCCTTGCTTCCCGCTATGGAAGCCCTACCTAACTTAAATTTAACTAGAAGTCTAGTCATAATGGGGTCGTCTCTAGAGTCATCCCCTGAGTTCGGCGCGGAGTGGGCTATTTCTCCTACCATCCTCAGAAAGACTTCCCTGCAGGTCTTGGCTTCGACGACCGTGGCACATAGTGGGTGTAACTGTCTCCGACAAGGGGGATAGGCTAGATGCACCCCTAGATCTTGACGTTTGCCCGTGTCAGGTCCCGAATGCTTCAACCTTACGTGGTTCGTCTGTTTGGTCTAGTCAGTGATTTGTTGAGCCAACTGGGGTAAGGGTCATCGTCGCCTACCCCAGCTCTGCCCCCAGTGTGGTGCCTCTGGCCTTCGGCTTGTGCCGCTATCATCCATCAGAGTGTTACAGATTCCTTTACCTTTAAAAAAATATGAGCGTAACCTTTGTAAATGATTTAATCTTTGTGTAAAATGTAAAATTTTCCAAGTGTTGTGGGGTTATAGATCTTCTAAGTACATAGACTACTTCTGGTCTACTATTGCTATGTCAGCTTTCCAGCGATAATGCTCTTTGTACCTTAATGGAGGTGTTAGTAGGGTCTGTAATGTCAGGTACCCTGTTATTAGGATCTGGGGGTAGTTATTTGTAGAGTGGGCTGAAAGCATGGTAGGAAGAGGGTATGCATCTTTGGGCTCAAATAAATGGTGGCCTTGAGCCGGTAATGCTACTAGGATTGTTCCTATAATGAGTGGATTGGGGAGGTAATTCCCGGGATTGCAAATATATGAAAATTCCATGCAGGTTTGCTAGTAATACCCCTGGTAAATGGGTGGGATACTCATGCATGTATCTGGATATGAGGCGTCTGCACTCATGTACGGATAGGTGTAGGTTGAGGCATAATATCAATATATTCCTGTCATGCGGGAGTATTTAATTAATAAATAATGGTTAATGTATATAATTGTGGCCTCATGTCTCATTTGGAGATGCGCATTATGCTTTTTTTTTATGTTTGCCGACCCACCCCTAATACTCAGGTGGTAGCATCGTGATCCAAGGCGTAGCAAGCCTTCTGTTTAGACGCATGAAGACTATCAACCCCCTGTGTATACTCTGTAATGTAGTGTAGCTGTTTTGGTCGTGTTCATGTGTCTGCGTTGTTTATGTTGGACGTGAGAAGGTTATTGGAAGGGGGTAAGGTGGTACGCTGGTAGCCTGTTCTCCTGTCATCCTCCCTTGGTCCATGCTGGCTTTCTATCCGCGCCTTGGGATAGTAAAGTTTCACGACCTAATCTGGTCTGCCATTTGTAGTGTGAGTGTGTCCAGTGGACGTAGTGCGACTGGCCATGTCCTAGTCGCCTGGAATGATTTATTTTAGGAATAGAATCGCGAAAAGAAGTTATTGGGGGGGGGGGAGGTCTTGTTTCCTCAGAACCCCTGTCTGTGTTCGCTTCTACTTAGTGAGCGCGTGTGTGTGTGCCTATGTTCCGCTACGCCACGCGGACGGTTGGTCTGTTACAGGCTAAGTCGTAATATGTATCGCGTGTATGGGCAGAAGGCGCCCGTGGCCTGCCAACGTCTTTGCGAACGTGCTCTTATAGGCCCAAGATAAGTTCCGCTGTGTCACGTCTTGTCCATTGCTAAATGTTTTTGCAGTGTGAAAAAAAAAATGTATGGTGTTATAATTGTTTTGCGCTTGTAATTTCACGGTCACTGCCGATACACAATAGTGTCTTGTCACCAGCAGTATTGCAGTATGACGAGTCTGCAAGTCAGCAGTTGGTATGTGTAATGTCAGGCTGGGATGTTATTGTTTGTCATCCGCTGGCATGTGCTTTCCTGCACGTATGCAAGTGTGGTTATTGTTTTAGATTCCTGGCGGACTTAATGTGGCAATTCATACTATTTGCTAATACTATTGTGTGGTCACTATTCCGTGAGACCTTTGTCTTATGAAATTATCCTAGCTGTGTCTGGGAAATGTATTTCCCATGTCAGGTGTATTTTGAAATTTTATGCCCGGTTTTTGGCGTGAGGAAATGTGGTATTCCCTGTTCATGTATCTGTATGGGCCAATTTCGGTGTGGTTGGGAGCCTGGATGATTGCCTTCCTTGGTGTCTAATGTTTACTGGGATTGGAACCCGTGATCTCGTGTCATTCTCTGTGTACTATGTCTGCGTTGTTCATGGTTTTGTGCGCTCCTTGTATGTATTTTGATTGTGTTCCCCGTACCAAAAATACCGTTGGATAGTTAGTTTTTGGTACGAGCGTGGTGTGTGATCATGGGTTCGGACCCGGTTGCCTGTAAAGACTTGTCACGACGGTATTTGTGCCGTCCATATTATGGCACGTTCCCCGTGTATGTGCACTGCGCAAATGGAAGTACGCATACCTGTGAGGAGTTTGCGTATTTTTGAACTCTCCTCGTGGTGTAATTTTGGAAGTTATAGGGTCCTTGGATCTGCCGTGAATGAACGCGTCTTTCCTGCCCACTTGGAGCAGGCTTAGTTCGTCTGTGTGCGTGAAGGTCAGCCAGCCATGCGTGCCTTATCGCTTCTCGATAGTGTCTAATTTCACTCACGTGTGCATTATCTTGTTACTTGCTTGACAATGCTCTGTGACTGTATGTTTGTGTCTCTCCGCCTGAATGCTATCTCTGTAATTGTGAGTGGGGCCGTCCGCCGTACAAAAGAACCTTTCACTAACTACATTTGTGTCCCCAAATTTTGTGTTAACTGTATCGTGGTTCAAGTATATTCCTATCCGTTGTACCAAATGTCGTTATACGCTAGTGTGTCTGGGCCGCTAGTCGCGTGTTTGGTGACTAGATGCCGGAGGCGATTTTGTTGTTTGTCATTTATGACCCGCTGTTAGTGGAACTGTCCCAATCTGTGTTAGCTTCCTACATGTCTATCCTAGACTGGATAGCTACTCGACCTTATATTCCTGGTATTCAGAAGGTTGCGGGTTTTGAGACCGTCTTTTGCCCAGAGTAATTGTTTCTGGCACTATTCAGGTTGTGTCTCCGGGACAGTTTGGTAGTATTTTACTGTCATGTGGCAATGTAAATTGATTGTGTGATTTCCAAAAATATGCAGGGTTTCCCAAAGTCTGGGATTTTTATCCTACGGTGTGTTAGCGTTTTAGCTTGCGTGTTGTTGTGGAAATGAGAAAAAAAATTATATTACAGGCAATGTAACGTGTCACGTATGCCTATGGGTTAAATACATACAGTTCAACTTGGCCACCTTTTTTTTTCATCGGGCCTAATGACTGAGGCAGAGAAAGAGAAAAAAAATGAGCTATGCCCCGCTCCGTATTAAGAGAGCATTTTGAAAAGGTATAGAATATATGTTTGTATGTCGCCTGCCCACTGCTGTATGCTTTGCTAAAGTGGGTTGCCCGACGGCGATAGTCTGTCAAAATTGTGTCGTAAACACTATGAAAAAAAAATGCTTAAAAAATGGTAAGTAGGTCCTGATCGTACTATCCACCTAGTAGGTGACGTTAGCACTATAGTAATCTAGTTACGTCTCAGGGAAATCTACCACTTTTGGAAAGTAGTTTGAGATTCTTAATTCTTGTTACAATGAGGGCTCTCGCCCGTCACAAGGGAATCTATCAAACTGTTGGACCGGAACATAGAACACTTAGTCATTTCTACCTGGAAAGACCCGCTTAAGCTCTATGCTGTGATTTGTTGCTTTAAGCTGTGTTCGGAATATCTCTTTCCGGCTTTAAGCCGCGTAGCTCACCTGATGGGCTTCTACTTGGCTTTGGATATTAGTACTTTACGTTATCCAAGTTATAATATGGATCAACCATGCTCAATACCCATGACTGGCCTGTGAGAGAAAAGAAAAATGTTAAGGGCCCAAAAAAAATCAAGAAGGATTTAGAATTATATACTCTTGGTTTAGCCATGTTGCACTGCATATACGTGGAAGAAAAAAAAAATGTGCCGTTTACGTTAGTGAGTCTGTATGTATTTATTGGCGTATTTCCCCCGTGTAAAGGAACTTATGTGTGTCCCTGGTGGAAGTCGTTACTCCGGTCCGAGCGTCCTTGCTCGGAAAGGTGAAGGGTTCTACCCTGTTATGAGATTATAGGCCCCTGAAATCCACTGAGGCGCTTCTTTGCCATTTTTCGGGGGATTTTGTAGCAAAGTAAGCCTGGGCCTACTTCCACCGTAGCGCGTGTCTGTAGGTTTGAGTGTGCCTGTTTGCGAGGGCCTAAATGCGCTCTGCGCTATCCTAGTAGAGTTTACGGGGGTGTGTGTGCTTTTGCCTGAGTGGTTTTGTGGGGTAGGTAATAACACCTTTCCTCTACCCCGTGTATTGTGTGTGAATGCGTGGTCACCATGTGCAGGCGTGTATCGTGCATCCTGAGGGACTGATTGCAACACCCTTTTATGCATTCGCACCTGGGGTACTAATGCCGGTGTTCGCCTTCGTTCTGGCGAACTTGCCCTTTGAACTGGCGGTATAGGCCGCTTAATTGCCTGTCTCCGGCCTGGCAATGTGGTGGCGTGTAGCCTGACCGCTTTCTGGCCCGTGGCCACGGCAGACTCCTGCCATTGTGTTAGCCTGTGTGTGTGGGTGTATGTAGGCTGTATGTACTGTAGGGCGGGCTCTACGTCGTCGGCCCATGACGTGGTTACGTCCCGTTGTGTCCCTGTCATATAATGTGTTTCTGAGAGTCCTGGCTTCAACTCCCTCTCGTCCCTTTGTTCCGAGGGGGTTGTTCTAGGCTCTGCCCCTCGGTTTGGCAAAATTGCCTTCCGATCCGGAGCTGAAGGACATGTGTTTGTGTAATTTTGTGCTTGTAGCCTATTGGAGCCTAACCTGGCCGTCTTCTGGACTGTGGCCACGGTGAATTCCTTCTCATGTGTGGCAGTACATGGCGAGAGGGACATCCTCGCAAATTGTCGAGTCAGCGTATCCACGCTTATGTCCTCTCTCGGCTGGGCTGGTGGCCCTGCCATGAACTCAAAAAAAATGGCCTAGTGAGCCCGGAGTTCCTTATGTCCGCCCCAAATTTGGGCGTACTGCCTGTGGAGGCATATGGCCTGTCTGCAAATTACTGTATTAATGTTTCTGTGTCCTATACAGTTTTGTGGCCGCTAGTTGGAGAAGCGCTTGCTCGCGAATTAACTCCCTGTACTGAGCGTGTAAAGTCGCGTAGTGCACCCTCATTCCCTCGAGGGTTGCATTATTTATTACGGGACCCTGTGTGGTGATCAACTGGCCGTGTATTCCGTGCCTTTGGATATGGATCCTATTGAGGTGTTCATGTATGTGATTTAAGAGCGTATGTGCGCATCTTAATCGCGCTGTCCTACCCTCTGACGGAGTGTATGGCTGTTTGCCCTGTATTGCCCCGATTTTTGTTTGGAGTGCCCGTATTTGCGTTTGCCGGCTTTGTATGTGTCTCTGGCATCTGGACAATAATGCTAATAATATTGGCGTACCCCTACTGCCTGTATGGCTTGCAATCTCTGCATGAGGTGCCATTCTGACTGAAGTGTATGCGAATAAAATAAAAATAAAAAATCTGTGCGTGTTTGACAGTGTATTTTCGTATCTCTTTGATTCTGTCTGGGGCTGGGGGGTTGGTTTACTAAGAATTTCCCCTATGTAGCTAGTTTGGAGCAAAAATGGTGTTTCTTGTCTGGGAAAAAAAAATTTCACTATTTGCTTGGCTGCGTGTGGTTAGGACCGTTTTTACTACGAGGGCTCGTTGGTTGAGTCCTGTTCTACTATGCGTAGTACCCGGCCTCCACCATCTGTTTTAGATCCCTTATTTGGGGGTGGTAGGATCTAAAACGGAGAGTTATTGTGTTGATTTAGAAGAAGGTGTCTAAAAGGGGGTAGCTTCCCGCAGTCGGGCAAGCTGACCAGTGTAGAGTGTTGTTTGGTGTTAGGGGGCTCCTATAAATGATGTAGGAGTGTTTTAGGGGATGGAACTCAATGCAAGGGTCACTGTGCTGGTCGCCCAGCTGTCTGGTTAGATAATCAACTTGTACGTGTCAGCTATATGGTGCGGGCCGCTCCTAGCAGGCAGGCCGGTAGGGAATACGATGTTGCTTACACTAGCAAGTATCTGGCTACTATAAGTCACGTCTAATAGTGACGGAGAGTTCAGGAAGGGAATTAGGGTGTAAAGAAGCGTGTAAACAGTAATGCAGGTGTAAGAAACTGACCAAGTGTTTATTGGTCAGTAATAATGTATATGTGAGTCCCTTTTAAGGGATGTAGTGATGTTACAATGTAAAAGTACAATTTGTGGGTAAAGGTTACAAATATTGGAGATCTGAACACGTCTGACTCACCTCTGATGATACCAGCATAGCCTCCGGCCGTAACGTTGAAGCACTGATAATGGAGAGATCCCTTGACCTGATTAAGACGCCTTCTTATACTCTTCGGCGCTATGCTGTCAGCATTGTGATGGCATAGCTGCCCCAGTTAATAATGTGTCGCTGTGTGTAATAATTGTGCAAGGATTGAGCTGCTTTCTAGAGTGGCAAGCTGTCCTTGTGGTGTTGATGGATGTTGGTCTGGCTTTCCAAGGGTTGCCAGTTAGGAGATTTAGACAGATGATGGGGGGATGGTCTCCAAGGGGTGCATACCCCTGGGGTACTGTACATATCCACTACTGGCTTGCTAGGCCTATCGTAGTTTCACCAGAGCCCCGTCAGCTGTCACTTTTCAGGGTTCCTATAGGGCCTTCACAGCTACCGTAGCGGTTCCGGGGCACACGAAGTCCCCACTGTACTTCACCCCTACAGGCAATCCCCTATTTCATGCCGTTGCCCATCTCCCACCTCGTGGAGGAGGGGTTGGACTTGTGGGAGATGTCCAAGTAGATACGTCACAGCAGACTCCAGGTATGAGCAGGGAACAGAGACAGCTAGCAGGAAACAGAAGTGACGAGCCATATACGAGGGTAATTCCAAAAGTAAGGTCCGATTCGCCGTAAATATTTGAAAGCGGAGCCATGGGCAAAACACGCATGCGCGCTGATTCCTGGCATGCCTTGCGCGGCAAAAGCCACCAGCAGCATTGTTACTGTTGCTGTGTGCTGTTGATAGTGTCAGTTCACAATGTTTAAGACAATTAATCAGCCCGCTGATTGTGAAGTAAGGGCAGTGATACGGTTTCTGTCTGCAAGAAACATTTCTGCGGCAGAAATTCATCGGCACATTACTGAAGTGTACGGTCCTAACATAATGAGTGACAGTAAAGTGCGCAAGTCTTTAATGAAGGACGGGAAAATTAGCACGATGAACCCCGCTCTGGCAGACCATCAGTGATTTCAGACGAGTTGGTTTATGCGGTTGACAACAAAATTCGTGAAGATCGACGATTCACTATTTCAGGGACAACGATCAATAAAGCCGCCTACTGCGCTACCCTGACTAAACTTTGACGTGCAATCCAGAATAAGCGACGTGGTCTTTTGTCGTCTGGAATTTTGTTGTTGCATGACAATGCCAGACTCCATACTGCGAATGACACGCAAACTCTAATCAAGAAATTTGGATAGGAACAGATGGACCACCCACCGTACCGTCTGGACTTGGCGCCAAGTGATTTCCACCTGTTCCGCTACCTAAAGTAGTTTCTTGGCGGCAAGCACTTCGACACAGATGTTAAAGTGAAAGAAGCAGTTAAAGACTGGTTAGCTTCGCAGGCGGCAGAGTTCTACGGCTTAGGCATTCAAAAGCTTGTGGAACGATGTGACAAATGTGTAATTAAGTATGGAAATTATATAGAAAAATAGAGAAAGACGTAAGGAATGTCAATAAAACATTTGTTTTGGAAACAATTTTGATTTTGGATGTTTTTTTTTTTAACGGACCTTAGTTTTGAAATAGCCCTCGCATCTAGTTGAACCTAGTGACGCATTGAAACAAATTTGAAGCAGACCAGCTGTGAGGTGGGAGGCACACGTCAGAGCATGTGATTGCAAAGACCCAATCAGGTTTTAGAAGGGCTTGACATATGGAAGGTAACAGCTTTCGACAACTTAAGAAAGTTAGTGACCACACACGTGTGGTGCAAGGCAGACAAATAACTAAAACACTTAAGTCATCTTGAGTGCTCATACTTAAGATAATTGAAAAACATATACTGTAATTGGTGAGTAGAATATATTATTACAAAGTGATTGCATAGAATTTAATAAATAAATAAACCAGGAAAAGATCTAAACTTGTTCAAGTGGCCACAACAAGATAAATAAATCGGGAAAATTTACATGAATATCACAATAAAAAAAGTACAAGACTAACATAAGTTCATTCGCAAATGCGAACAAATCTGATTGGGGTAACTCCCATGATTCTTCCAGATGTCTATGCTTTTGGCATGGTCTAGGTGGGTCAGACTAAAAGATCAGCCAAGCACACACATCTCCATTGCATGTAGTTCTTGTTCATGTTTTGACTGTTGGTAGCCAATATTATGAGCCATATAGATTATGGGCATACAACAGTCCTTGAAACCTTGGACTTCAGGTGGGTTGTTATCCGAGAGGCGTAGAGAACTCCAATAGTTTACTGCCGCTTCATCCAGACCACATTTACTCATACATAGGCAATGGGAAGTGTGTCACACTTGGCAGTGACCAAAGAACCAAGATACTTGCACCTTTTTACGTGATCAAGATCTTCGTCATCTTGTTAACGTATTCCTCATTACTACATTTTATTGCTTATTATGTTTCAATTTTTAAGTTGCATTGTAATAAATCTATATAAAATTAGTCATTTGTCTCTTTTGAAATGTTTTTAGTTTTGTGTTGTGTGATAACATTTTACTCGGTCCTGGAAGCTTATTTTCTTTCGTCCACTGTTGTTTTTGGCCACGGGGCTGGTGAATGTTGTGAGGCATCAGGTAGCATGACCTTCATTTCTGAAACCTTGCATAATAAATTGCAGCTTAGTGAAGCATGTTGTTATCTGAGTTAAGGTTTAATTTTACTTGCTCGTCAAGCTTGTTAGTAATCTATTGTGCCTATTTATGTGTTTGTGTATTCAATGTCTATTGAGTTGATGATGATAGAGGTTTCTGTTAAGTATGAATTAAAAATCGCAGTGAATGCAAGTAAAAGATGTGCTTTTTTTTTTTTTTTTTTTCAGTGAATATGCAAGGCCACATGCTGGTTTCTCTCCTGGAACTCTCCCACGGTCTGCTGGTTTAGGCCTGCCTCCTCAGTGCATTGATCCCATGCTTCATTACCAACTCAATAGCATGTATGGACCTGGTGCACGTGAAAGGTTAGTGCAATTAATAACTTCTCTATTTAAAGTAGTCTAGGAATAAATGGTAAAGAAACATTAAAAATCAAACCATTTCAGTGATGATGATGGTTGATTTTTATGATGATGAAGGATTTATTTTTTATTTTTTATTTGTCATTTATGAAACTGTATAAAGATTTTTCTGTGTTTATTAAAAATTCCCACTTCATAATTCACATTCGCCATCATCAGCTTAAAGTGTGTGTACTGAATTTTTAATTATAGTCCATCTTCTCCACCATTGTCATTGAAGACTTGACTCATTACCATAAGCTCAGGTCCTCCATATGACCGCTGGAGAGAGGAGTTTGGTCTGCATTGCCTTAACCTTATCACATGCTTGTGAAATGCTGCAACTTTATTGGTGCAATCTTTAGGCAGATTTTGACACAAAGACGTTATATGACGCAATGACAGGTTATATTGTGCCTGATAAACTGAGCGACCTAATCACAGCTTGTCTTGAATAAATTTCCTAGAATATTTTGGGAACGCGTGATTTCCTCTACTCTTAGTTGTAGCAATTCGAGGAAAATGCTCCAACCAGTGTTCCATATTCTCTCTAATTCATTGCAGTAATACTTTACAACCTTGCCCTGTTTTTGGCCACTAAAAGCATGCCTGGATGAAACTATTGATTTTGTAGTTCCTCTTTCGGCTTGCTCCAATTTCACACTAATTTCTAATAAACAGAAAACCCACAACCTGCTGCTGTATTTCTATTTGAGAGAGACTTGTAAATTAAAACGTGTTACAACTTTGCGTTTTTTTTGCATACATACATTTTAATTTGAGACTATTTTGCCTTTCAGCATCCAGTGTAGTTTGCAAGCCTCTGTTTGCGAACAAGTCACCTGCATGATCCCCTATTAGAAGTTAGCACTGCGGCTTCCTCTGCATCTACACCACTCACTTTGAAATCGTTCAACACTGAATCTAACCATTGCCTCCTAGGTCTACTGCTTCTCTTACCCTCTACAGCAGAACTCATTAACCTCTTAGGTAATATCTCCTCAGTCTCTTCACATGACCCCAACATCTGAGTCGCCTCATACGAACAGCTTCATCTAGCATGTTCATTTCTAACTTAGCCTTTATCTCTTCATTGTGAATACCTTCCTGTCATTGCTCCCATCTATTTGTCCCAGCAATCATTCATGCTACTCTAACATCAGTTACCTCTAGCTTATGTATCTGATATCCAGAATCTATAGAGCGTTCGCTTCCATACAGCAAGGTCGGTCAAAATACTGAGCAATATAGGGAGAATTTCGTCGCTAAACTAACTTCTTTCTTGCAGGATACTGTAGATCACAACTGAGAACTCACTGCATTGGCCTTTCTACACCTCTACACTATTTCCGTCTCCATACTACCATCCTGAGAGAATACACAGCCCAAGTACTTATAATGTTCCACCAGGGGCCTGTTCCACGAATGAACTTTGCAACTTTTCACTTTTCACTTTGCACTTTTCAATTCTTGCAAAGTGCAAAGTCTTTCTGTTCCACCATGATCTATGTATTACTTTTCAATTTCTTTGCAAAGTGAAAAGTCTTTGCATAGGAATGATCCGATCATGTTTATTCCATGAACAAACTGTACATTTGTTCCATGATTTAATGCTTTATTTTTCATGGTGAACTTGAGGAATTTAGTAACAGTTCTGCAAATAGTTGATTTTGCTGTCCCATACATTGCTGTTATACCGTTTCCTAACCAATGTAGCCTAAGCATATAAGAATTTGTTCCGTTTCAGAAAGAGATCGACTTCTTTTTGTTGCAGGTTTCAATAAATGGCCAATTATTTCAAGAATATAGTCAGTTTGTATTGGGGTAATACGAAAACACTCACGAAATTCCGTCAAAGTGAGGTTATTTTAGAACATAAAAGGTTCATTCTGGTTCCGTATTGATAAACTAATTAGTATAAACAGGTTAAAAGTTCAGCCAGATCAATACCACACAGTGATCTTAATTAATAAAAGTATTGATCAGGCGGGACTTTTAAACTGTTTACACCAAAGTGTGGTTATGATAATTCATCCTGTCTTTGTACGTCTTCTTGTTGGATTCTTCATCACTATCCTCACTTGATGATAACAAAAGCTCCTGCGTATCATATTTATAACACTAAACCAAATTCTGCGCCGAGAAAGTGTAGCAGTAATTAGTGCCCCATGTTGGTAGCGACAAATGTAACAGTTTCGCTAGCCCACACTGTTGGGAGAAAATGTAATTGTTTACCTTTGCCTAAGCTATGTTGTTTTAATGGGCGCCAAGACCTCAATGCAATGTTGAAATCTAAATTTGTATTTAACAACGTCTAGCTCTGGTAGAACACCGTCAAGAATCTATTCACTCAGATCGTGGTATGATTTGATCATTAACCCAACAAACAATTGTATCAGGAGAAGGAATTGGTCTATATCTAATGCTACCTACTGAAAGCAAAGATTGCATTGTAAAAGAAATGAATTTATTATATAAAACAAGTATAGCAAAATTAATAATAATAATAAGTATAAAATTTAAATTGGAGCGTTGTGATTTGAATATTACCGATAGAAAATTACGTGAAAACGGAGTCTGATAAATTGATTTTACTCTTATTTCCAAGCTATGAAGTTACTGAAATATGAAATATAAAACAAAGAAAAATGAGAGATTGCGAATTTCTGCGTCATTTGCGCTTACCATTGGAAATTGCCAAGGCATTTCCCTCGTTCTTGATGATGTTGTGAGCTTCCCACAGTCTCCTGGACGTCGTCATCTCCGTCGGAATTTGATGATATTCTGGTAGATTAGATAATTCTATGGTCCGTACCTCGGACCCAAACACTCGTACAACCAAGTTTTACAAAAGTTCGTCGCTAACTCCACTGAACATCGGAGCGACACGCACTTGCGACCGTACTCTGCAAATTCTACACAGATTGTTCGTTCCACGGAACATCGGAGCGTCCCCCGCGTATAACCATACTCCGCAAGTATTTCACAGATAGACCTCGTTTCACGGCGCGTCGAACGATATATCCACACGTTGGCTCCCCCACCATGGTACCGACATCTAGCTTACGTCGTCCTCACTGATTGGCTGAGCACGCCGCTAGTTCCCCTCCTCTGCCTCATTACACTCGGCGCGCGAGAGGGAGAAGTCGATTTCCGTTCCAACAATTCGCCTTTGCTAGACCTTGCGACCCAGCCTTGCGTAATACTTCTCGACAGGAATCAGCTTGTATTCGAATTCCCAGTGAGTCATGTCTCTCAAATACCCTAACTGACAAAACTCCGTAAAATTCCGTAATCACATAATTTTCTATAATATTGTCGTTCGTAATAATTTGCTTGATAGCGTTTTCTAAGACATAGAAAACCTATCTGAATGCTAATAATTTTTATAAAATGCTCCGAAAATACCTTAATAATAATTATAATAAATTAATAATAATAATAAATTACCATGAAAAATTCTCTTGGCTGAACACTTTGCCGCGTAAATAAATATAGAATGGCTTCCTACTGACTTATGCCAGTTGCATAAAACCCCTCGAAATACACGTTACATATTCGCCTCGGATCATCGGATGATTTACCGTGACGACGGTCCATTATCCGATTATCCCAGACACGTTAATAAACCCCATCCAAAATACATATTACATAAATGAAATCACCCTAAATTACAGATATATACACTCATATTTTTTCTTCACGCACTTTGCGTCAAAGTTTGTTGTCACTATGGATTGCACTTTGCAACCAGTCCAATGTTTTACATATGGAATAGTGTTCCACGGATATTTCCGCCTCTCAAATTTCTCTATGTTGGAGAAATAGACATAATTAATGTGTGAGCACTATGTATTTATGATGTCATATCACACGCATTGAAGGTGTTCTGATATATTTATATCACCATAGAACTTCCTAATTTCACTGGAGGTCCCCTCCTTATGGTGACATTTAATTCCACTTATCACTGAGCACACGATCACACTATTGTGGCAGCTCCTCGTGACCATAATACTTAATCTCTCTTTAAAGTAGATTAAATTAATATTGACTTCTGAAAAAAAAAAAAACAGTAAATGCGCATTACATATAACACCAAATATTTCTGTGCCGTAATCGCCCTGTCTTGTTAAGTTCCCGTTAACCATATTCTACTTAATACTAGTTCTCAACACAGACCATTTCTCCTCACACAAATAATACCATTGTACAAATTATCTTAAATTACACACTAACAAATCTTACATGGCGAGGCCGTAAACAGAAATCACGTGTGCTGATATGTATGAGTTTCATGAAGGACTGTCTCGCATTCTGATGGCCCATCTTTTATCTCGTGGACGCCTTAAGCTAACAAGCCCTATACAAGCGCTCCCCCATCTCTTGGAGATAAATGGGAACCCATCAGCGCTGCCAAAATGGCCTTGGTGCATCGAGACAATTTAGTGCTCAACAGCATCCGACAATCCCGTCATATTTCCCTGTACCTTAAAAACTCTCATTTACTTACATACTACCCCCCTGTGTGACTTCTGATACGCTTGCCTTGAAGACCAGATCCTCCCACGCACCAAATACCACACTTACTCATTTGATAGGCTGGCTCGCCAGCTAAACACACTCACTTTATGACACATATTTTCGTAGACTATGTATATTATACATTCCGTATAATCTGTTTCCCTCACTATTCTCCAGCACATATGCTGTTTTCCCAATACGTTTGGAAACTATAAATGTTTCTGCGTCACCTGCTTCCAACCTTGCAAGTGGCTCCCTTTAAATGAACGTCATCACGTTGCTCTACTACCATATTTCTCAGTGTCTGTAACGATGCCCTGTTGCTACTGTCCACACATGCACATATTAAAATACCGTCCTCTGCTTTAACCACAGGATAATCCCTACATAAATTAGTGTCCCTCGATAGCATGTCTGCAAGAATGTTATCTTTACCTTTAATATATTTTACTGTGAATTCGTATTCCTGCAGAGCAAGAATCCACCTACTAACTCTGTTAGAACTGAGTTTACAAGTCCTCATATACAGTAATGCATGGTGATCTGTGTGGATCTCAAATTTCCCCCCTACTAAATACATTCTAAATTTCCCTAAACTGAAAACAATACCTAAAAGCTCTAACTCAGTAATCGTGTATCTTTTCTCTGCTGCAGTCAGTCCTCGCGAGGCTAAAGATACAATGCACAGATTACCCTCATCATCTTTCTGACATAATACTCCAGCAATGCCTATATGTGAAGCATCTGTCATAACCACATATTCCTTATCTTTTAACGGATATTTCAGCACTACAGCTTTCTCAAAACCTTCCTTCAGCGCTCTAAAAGCCTGTTCATGCTTGGACTCCCATCTCCACCGAGTCCCACTTTTAAGCAATTCCCTGAATGGTTCTACCAACCCTGAGTATTTAAGAACGAACCTCCTGAAAAAGTTGCAAATTCCCAGGTAAGTTTTTAACTGTTTAACATTCTGTGGCACCTCTGCGTTAAGTATCTTATTAACCCTACTTTCTTCTGGTGTTACACCTCTACTCGACACTCTATGACCTAAAAATGTCACTTCTGACTGACAGAATGACGACTTAGACAGCTTCAAAGTGAACCCTGCCTGATCTAACTTCTGAAAAACTATATTTAAATGACATAGGTGCTCCTCAAAACTGCGTGAACTAATTACCATATCATCTATGTAAATGGTTACAAACTCTCCTGTGTCATCCCCTAATGCAATGTTTAAAGCCCTAATTAAAGCTGCTGAACTACTCTTTAACCCATAAGGTGTTCTAAAAAATTGATAAAGGTTATATTTATGACTAAAAGCTGTAAATGGTCTATCTTCGTACATAAGTGGCACTTGCCAAAAACTGGAACTCAAATCTACACAAGTGAAATACTTCTTCCCCTCAAATGTTTGCATTAATTCTTCTATTGACATAGATTTCAGCTGATCTGAACTAATTCTACTGTTAACCAAACGAGCGTCTAAACAAATACGAACAGTGCCGTCGGTCTTGGGTACCGTGATCAAAGAATTAACATACGGACTGTTAGAGTGCTCAATAATCCCATCTTCAAGCATCTGATTAATTTGTGCCTCAACTGCACTCTGATAAGCGAAAGGTACAGGATATCTATGTCCTGTGAATACTGACCTATCAATAACGTTCAATGAATGTGTATAGCAATTGGCCATACCAATGCGATCCTCAAAAACTCTCCTATTACACAATAACACATCATAGAGCCGAACACACTGTTCATCCTCTATATTTCCCTGAAATGCAGCCTCACGTAACGAGTCCTCTAGACTTCCGTTCGTAATCACACTGCCCACAAAACATGGAGAACCCCGCTCTACGGCTGGCGATATCTCATTTAAAGTACAAATCACACCTACAATACTACTCCTCTGAATACGGTCATTGAACGCTACTTCTACTTCAGAATCTCCCCATTTAAATTTCAAACTCCCTACATCATAACATAAGTTACCAGACACTCTACTTAGCCACTCTGAACCCAAGATAACACTGAATACTAAATTTGGAATTACAAGGCAAATCTGCTTCTCTACATGACTATTAATTTTAATGTCTACTAAAACTTGCTTAGAAATTACTTTAGACCTCTTCCCAACAGCTGTGATAACAAAAGTGCTTTTAATTGGCATCTCCTCAAAATTTACTCCAGTTCCTTTCATTTTATCATAAAATGCACTACTTATGCAACTCTTCATACAACCACTATCAATTAAAACATCTGTGTACGCCTCGGACACGTTAAATTTAACTATGGGGCTCTTACTAACCACTTCCTGAATAATACCTTCATCATTTAGTTCATGTAATAATTCATTTCTTACATTTAGGTCATAGGGTTCCTGTATAATTGTATGGACAGGGCATGCTACAGACTGAGATTCTGACCTTACTTCGCAGCCTGGTTCGCGTTTAAAGAACCGCTACAGCTGGCCGTAGTACTACTAACTACTAAACTGGTCTGGTTGTTCTGGGCTGTGTTGTCATTGTTTGGCTGTATATTACTACCACTAGGCTGTCCTCTTCCTTGACCCCTATTCTGGTTGTAATTATTGTCATTATAATTTCTCCCTTGATTTCCCCTGAAATCATTGTTTCTCCCTTGATTTCCCCTGTAATCATTGTTCCTCCCTTGATACTGATTACCATAGCCATTTCCTCTGTTCTGATTTAGCTGATGATTATTATTATTTCTATTTTGAGCGTTGGCCCCTTCGCCACCGTTCCCTTGAACTTCCTGATGCCTGGCTTCATTAGGTCTATTATTATTATTACCCTGGTTCCGATTGAAATTGTCCTCATAACCCCCTCTCCCTAGTGCATCAAATGTGCTTAACAAATTTTCTACTTGTGATATAGTCTTTACATTCTGGATACAAGCAGCCTCCTTGATCCTATAGGGAAAGTGCCTAAGTAGCAACCTTACCACATCACTTTCCTCCTTCAAGCCATCCAGATATTTACACACTAATACCTGCCCTAAAAAGTATTCGGTCATGGTGGAGCTTCCTTTAGGGTTATATTTACCACACACTACTCCCTCACGATGCTGCGACTGAATAACCTTATTCCAGAACTTTTCACAGAATTTCATTTTAAAATCATTGATATTAGTAAACTTGTCTCTGTAGACAGCAAACCAATTCCTCGTTTCCCCCACAAACACTTGTTCTAAAATTTCAACTACCTGGCACCACTCAATACTACCATTTTCCAACCTCTCCCCGAATTTATTTTCTATAGTGTTCATGAACTCCATTGGGCACCCCTGTCGATTGCTGAACTTACCCAGTTCTACCTCCCTGTGTGTGCTATTCACCAAAACTGGCCTATTCTGACTATTTTCTTGCCTGATCCTAGCTTTTAATTTTAATTCTAATTCTGCGATTTTCTCCTCAGCCTTCCTCTCAATACTGTTTACTGTTAATTTAATGTTTCCTTCTGATTCTTCTACTTTATCATATAGCTTTGCTTGTTTCTCCTCAATCTTGCTAATACTCTCTCTATTACTCTCTCTTAAATCATTTACTTCTGCAAATATTTGCGAGTGGACTTTCTCAATTCTACCCCCCAGCTGTTCCTTAACCTCTTTAGTAGCTACCTGAATTTTGTCAATTTCTCCCCCCAATTGCTTTTTGACCTGCTGTGTTTCCAGTTGCACTAGTTCTTTTAAATTTTCAGCCTGTGTACTGATTCTAATTTCCAACTCCTCCTGTACTTTTCCTAATTTTCTGTCTACATCTGCAATAATCTCTTTAGCCTTTTCTTCCATCACCCCCCTGATCTCACCTCTAATCAGTTCAAATTTGTCACTCATTTCCCTACTGTTTTGTTCTAATTTAGCATTTAAAGTTTCAGTACTCTCTCTATTTTCCTTACTGTTTTGTTCTAATCTGGCATTTAAAGTTTCATTACTCTCTCTATTTTCCCTACTGTTTTGTTCCAGTTTTGCGTTTAAAGCGTCTGTACTTTCTTTATTTTCCCTACTGTTTTGTTCTAATTTTGCATTATTCTGTTCTAATTTTGCATTTAAGGCATCACTACTAACTTTGTTCTGATACATGAACTCGAGAAGTAAAGTTTTTAATTCTGGTTGGCCGCCTACACTCCCTGTTTCAGTATCGGGATTTACCTCCGCTACCCCGGTACTACCATCACTCGACATACTGCTCGTATCATCACTCTCCAGCTGATGACCACTACGTAACCTCATCTGTCTTTCTTTCTCTTCCCCCATAATGATATACACTGATAAAGACAAATAACCCCCAAAATACAGGCACAGAAATATATACCCTTCTCCTTCCACAAATGTTATTAGGTTTTCAGCCCCAAGTTGTCGGCGACAATGTTATGGTTATTAATGCCCCATGTTGGTAGCGACAAATGTAACAGTTTCGCTAGCCCACACTGTTGGGAGAAAATGTAATTGTTTACCTTTGCCTAAGCTATGTTGTTTTAATGGGCGCCAAGACCTCAATGCAATGTTGAAATCTAAATTTGTATTTAACAACGTCTAGCTCTGGTAGAACACCGTCAAGAATCTATTCACTCAGATCGTGGTATGATTTGATCATTAACCCAACAAACAATTGTATCAGGAGAAGGAATTGGTCTATATCTAATGCTACCTACTGAAAGCAAAGATTGCATTGTAAAAGAAATGAATTTATTATATAAAACAAGTATAGCAAAATTAATAATAATAATAAGTATAAAATTTAAATTGGAGCGTTGTGATTTGAATATTACCGATAGAAAATTACGTGAAAACGGAGTCTGATAAATTGATTTTACTCTTATTTCCAAGCTATGAAGTTACTGAAATATGAAATATAAAACAAAGAAAAATGAGAGATTGCGTATTTCTGCGTCATTTGCGCTTACCATTGGAAATTGCCAAGGCATTTCCCTCGTTCTTGATGATGTTGTGAGCTTCCCACAGTCTCCTGGACGTCGTCATCTCCGTCGGAATTTGATGATATTCTGGTAGATTAGATAATTCTATGGTCCGTACCTCGGACCCAAACACTCGTACAACCAAGTTTTACAAAAGTTCGTCGCTAACTCCACTGAACATCGGAGCGACACGCACTTGCGACCGTACTCTGCAAGTTCTACACAGATTGTTCGTTCCACGGAACATCGGAGCGTCCCCCGCGTATAACCATACTCCGCAAGTATTTCACAGATAGACCTCGTTTCACGGCGCGTCGAACGATATATCCACACGTTGGCTCCCCCACCATGGTACCGACATCTAGCTTACGTCGTCCTCACTGATTGGCTGAGCACGCCGCTAGTTCCCCTCCTCTGCCTCATTACACTCGGCGCGCGAGAGGGAGAAGTCGATTTCCGTTCCAACAATTCGCCTTTGCTAGACCTTGCGACCCAGCCTTGCGTAATACTTCTCGACAGGAATCAGCTTGTATTCGAATTCCCAGTGAGTCATGTCTCTCAAATACCCTAACTGACAAAACTCCGTAAAATTCCGTAATCACATAATTTTCTATAATATTGTCGTTCGTAATAATTTGCTTGATAGCGTTTTCTAAGACATAGAAAACCTATCTGAATGCTAATAATTTTTATAAAATGCTCCGAAAATACCTTAATAATAATTATAATAAATTAATAATAATAATAAATTACCATGAAAAATTCTCTTGGCTGAACACTTTGCCGCGTAAATAAATATAGAATGGCTTCCTACTGACTTATGCCAGTTGCATAAAACCCCTCGAAAAACACGTTACAAAAGTAGTGTAGAGACTTGTTCATTAACAGCTGAAAAGGGAATCGTCTCTTTGCAAAGATTTCTGAAAACTTTTCAATCATTCCTTTGCACTTTGCATTTCTGCACCAATGGAGGAACATAACAGTCTTCTAAAGTGAAAAGATTCCTAACTTTTCACTTTTCACTTTGCAAGACAAATCTGAAAAGTGATGGTGGAACAAAATTTGAACTGAAAAGTGCAAAGTAAAAAGTTGCAAAGTTCATTCGTGGAACAGGCCCCTGCTCCAATTTAGTTCCTCCTACCAGGTATTCCATATTATTGCGTTTCTTCCCTACCAAAATAACCTTTGACATTGAAATCTGATACTCATACAATACTCCCTACATTTCTGTACAAGTTCTTACATGTTGGCTTGCAAGCTTTCAACGGAGTCCATCATTACAACCAGGTCATCAGCGTAGGCCAGACTGCTTACCTGGTTTTCACTTAAATGAATCCCAGCCAGTTTATGTCCTTCAGCAAATGGTCGATATATAAAATAAACAGTAGTGGTGAGAGGTTTCAACCTTGCCTGGCTCCTGTAACAACCTTGAACCAAGAAGTCATCCTACCATCAATTATCACTGCAGCCTGATTATCAACTTAAATACACCCTCTGTCTGAAACGTTCGGTGAATGGGCTATATTACTAACGGATTGTTGGCTTACCTGAAACAGACGTCACTGTCCTTCGAAGTAATCCCCGTGGATGGTTTTGCACTTCTGAGAACGACTGAGCAAGTCCTGGAAACTCCTGGCATAGTCTTCTTTAGGAATAGCCTTCAGTTTGGATCGTCAACACCCTAAATTGAAAGCAAGAGAGAAGCGTGAATTTATGCAACCTGCCTGGCACACCTGATAGATAGGCGGCAGTGAGAAGGGTGAATTTATGCAACCTAACTTGCACACCTGTTCGACAGGTGGCAGTGAGAAGGGTGAATGTTCCGTGGAATGGTCCTGAAAACCATTGTCACGGGTGACGAGACCTGGTGTCTGAAGTACGACCTCAAAGGCAAGCGTCAAAGTATGGAATATCGGGGTCCAGGATCGCCGAAAAGCCCTGAAGGGCCAGAGGTTTTCAGACATTTTGGACATCCAACGTAATGTGACGACCCAACTGAAGGCTATCCCTCAGGAAGACTATGCCAGGACTTGTACAGCCGTTCCAAGAAGTGCATAACCATCCACGGGGATTACTTCGAAGGATAGTAATGGCTGTTTCAGGTAAGCCATTAATCCATTCGTAATATAGACCCATTCACCAAACTTTTCAGACAGAGGGTGTACTTTTGATTGCCTTTAGTAGCTTTCCCTCAATACCATAATCCCTCAGGATGCTCAGCATCTTCTCCCTGGGTGTCCTATCGTACGCCTTCTCTAGATCTACAAAGCTCAAACACAACTGTGTATTCCTCTCGTAGCATTTCTCAATAACATGGCACATACTAATAATTTGATCCTGACATCCTCGTTGTGGTCTAAAGCCACGCTGGTTTTCATGCATCCTACTCTCGGTCAATGATCGAACTCTCCTTTCTACAATACCCGAGTACACTTTGCCCGGGACACTTATCAAAGAAATGCCTCTAATTATTGTTATCTTTTCTGTTACCTTGCTTATAAATTGGGGCGAATACTGCTTTTGTCCAGTCAGAAGGTACTTTTCCTAAAAACCATGCCAATTCAATTATCCTATGCAACCATTTCAGTCCTGCTTTCCCACTATAATTTACCTTTTCTGGCCTGCCACTTTGTGACATTGTAGTTTATTTACCATCCCCTCTACTCCCTCAACCTAGATCCTGTTCCCCTCCTCATTCTCCTCCTGCATAATCTTAAAATCTGCCACATTGCCAGATAAGTCCCCATTAACATTTAGCAAGTTTTCCAAGTATTCTTGCCATCTTCCCACTGCTTCCAGGGAAACATGAGTTTCTCTGAATTATCAAGAACACTGCTATTTTCTCTTTTTCCTTCATTTCTAAGATTCTTTATAACTCTCCAGAAAAGTTTTCCTGCCGCTTGATCTAACTTTTCTAATTTAATTGCAAATTCCTCCCATGATTTCCTTTAGGACTGTGTTATTTGCTTGGTTCTGTCCCTGTCCACTATATATAGTTCTCAGCCTGCCATTTTTTTAAGCCTTCTCTTTGTCATGATAGAAGCCATTTTTCAGTGTTGCCTAATTCTATTAAAGAAAGCTTAACAGTCCGTCAACACAAAGTGTGTCCGCTGGAGGAATACAACGGAACCGGACGCTACAAAGACCAGTTCTAAAAACCAGATAAGTTGACTTAATTCCATTACATTCACTGCATTTGTGTATTTGCCACACGAGATATTACAATACAATTAGGCCAATAGTTTAAATAGGAAGGGTTCATTTAGAACAATAATAACAAAATAGTGCAGATAAATTGAATGAAATTATTCATAATTACAATTCAATAGACAACAGGCTACATACATAATCCACATTAATAATTATAACAATAATGCAACAACCATAGAAGTGTACTATACTGTCTTTAAATAGTTGACATGTATAAATATTGTATATATTTGTGTTTAAGTGTAATTCATGAACATCGTACACTAATTAGTCCTAAGTGAACAGGATCTGAGGATGAATGCGTGACTTTTGAAACATGCCATCCAATTGAGTAGGTATTTGTACATATTAGCGTGTTAGTTTGTAGGGTATGTAAATACTTGTTTCCTTCCTAATGTAATTGGGCACAATTTGTGTTGACCGACTGAAGAGCTTTCTTTAATAGCCTTCTTTTTACTTTTACAAGCAACTTCACTTATATCATTCCACCAGGATGTGCGCCTTTTCCTGTTTTTACACGCTGTTGCCCCAAGGCATGACTTTGCTACTTCTTGTACTGCATCCCTGTATCCTGACCACTCCGTTTCTATGTCCTGCAAGTCTTTATCATCGACTCTTTGAAATTTCTCATCAATTTCCATGTATTTCTGCCCAAGTTCCTTATCCTGGAGATTCTCAACCCTAATCTGTCTGCAAACAGTCCTCACTTTCTACACTTTAGGTCTGACTATGCTTAATTCACAGCAGATCAGTTTGTGGTTCGTTTCACCGAGGGTCTTTTTTCCTCTGCTAATTTCATCACTTAAGCTACAAAGTGGCTGTGTAGGTGTTAACTTTTCCCATGACAAAATTATACTAACACACTCAACAATGGTCGAGTTCTGACAGTGTACCACAGTTGCACTTTCCCTTTGTTAATGCAGGTGCACATTGTTGTGGTAAGCCCACAGATTGAGTGTGTGGCTGTTAAGAGGAGGAGATTCTATGACGGTATTTCAGCAAAATATTTGGTGTACGGCTGATATGCGAGTGAATACAGTATCTTGTCTACACTGAATACAAGGTAGACATAATGTGACCAAAAATTAAACTTGAAGCCTATGGTTTTAGCTGCCAAACTTCTGCCATTGAGCTATTGTGACACTTCATTCAATTTAATAAGTTGCTCGTCTTCTTGGCTTTATCCCAGTTAAATAGGGTTAGCTTTCCTTATCATGAAACACCACTGTTTCCTGTCAGTTTCTTTTTGCTCTTCCAGTCAAAGGATCTTTGGACAGTTGACAGCCATATAGCTAGAAGTGTAACTCATCTTCTTCTGCTGGTGTTCTTTTGTGCAATTTTCAATCACACAGCTGTGCCATTTAATGCTGGCTGCCTTCCATGAGTTGCCTCCCGATCTATGATACCATCACTTGAGGTATGCCCTGTATTTTGAAAGGAAGAACGTGAAGGATTTTGCGTGAACTTGGAACATCTGAACTGTGTTGTCAAGTTTTATTGTTGTTCTAAATCAACTGATCCGAATAATACACAGGGCTACATTTTGGACATTATTTCGGCACAATTATACGTAATATATTTTAAAAGTTGATCCTGAGTCAATGTTGAGGACATTCAAATAGAGAAATACGGTACGTAGATGAATAAATAAATTACATATCGAAGCAATGCTACCTTTATCACCGGTATCATCGTCGTCTAATCCACTATTCAATTCAATAAATACGACAAAGAGGGCAAACATTCTACAGGTAATCCAAAGTAATCTGATGAATATAATCAACACTCACCGTGCAATGATATTATCCTTCAATATGAAACAAGAATGAGGGTGGAGGTCGTTCACAGCATACAGTACAGTAGTTGACAGAAACAACAGATCATGATCACCAAGCACACTCACTGAATCGCGACTCTTTGTGGTTAGTAATAGCTTTCGTGATAATACAAAAGTAATGTTCAAGGTAACAGAATATTTAGCACCGAGCACTCAAACAAACCACTCTATGGCGATATTATTGCTGTGTTTTTACATTGTCAAGTTGTAGGCTATTGGATGACAGGCGGTAACATGATGGGAAACAATAACTTGTGCTCTATTATCGAGCGCCGCAAGGGAAATGACACCAATAAATAAATTATCCTCAGTCAATTGGCAAGGATTCAACACCTTCCATCCCTTCACTGTCGCTATCATCATCATCACCATCATTGTCTTTATCAGAGCTTGATGAATTGACAAGGTTAATAATAATTTCATCCACCGCGATATCCAGAACTCCTCATTTAGCCGCCTTCAGTATTTCTTTCAGTACATGCTGTATGGCATGGTCGAACCTCAGCGAAGTGAAAGTAAACAGAACAATGACAATGAAAGGACACAGACAGTTAACAAGCGACTGATTGAATGAACAATGCACGGGCGACATGTTACTCTAGCTGTTGAAATCCAGCCAATAGGAGCCCACGGCGGCCATTTGATATCGTTCCCGCCAAATCCTTCAGGTTCTTTCTTTCGAAATACAGGGTATAATGTTCCTAGATATGTAAATGTGTCAACTTTAGCTAACTTCAGTTTTGATCCCTCTATTATTACATTAGTTGCTCAGTTGATGCATTGCTGTGAGATATCACTAAACTGGCAAGCACTAGCTAATAATAATAATAATAATATTAATAATAAAAATTGAATTGCTTCAAAAGAAAGATTTCAAGTTTCTCTTTTATTATTTCATCACAGTCCTGAAGATGAGTGAATTCTAAGCTTAGACTTCTAATACCAGTAATTCAGCAAAGAATGAAATATATGACAAGAGTCAAGTTTTGTGCTCCATTACATTTGAGCGTTCCTCACATGAAACTCGTGTCATTGAATACCAACATTCTTGTCATACAATCAATTTGCTAGATCAAGGTATTATCACACATTCCTATGTAATAATAACCATTCATTTTGTCAAGATACCATAATTTATTCCTGTGTTTCATTTTAGACAATCATCTTTAGCTTACTAATGTGCTAATTTATACTTATTTTGTTGATGTTGTTTGAATAATTTGAACCTTACTTTCCTATACATGAAAATGAAACTTGTCTAATTAGGAATTTTAATTATTCAATTGTTTTTGTCAGTCTCTTCAACTTCGAATTAACAACATTTGTCTGTATATTAAAAGCAAACACCTCTACCGATGGCTGTTTTCCATAGTTTTATGTGTAGTAACAACAGCTCCACTGGTGGTATTCGTGGTAATATTTGTGACATTGCCGCAAAGATCTACCATATTTCCTGGCATAATCGTTGCACCATAGTTTACTAATAAAAAAAATTGATTACAAATGTTTATTACATAATGTTGTAATACATCATATTCATTGCATAACATTACAGCATACAGTAGTTGGTGAAACAAAAGCATATGCTGCACATATCCTACTGCAGTGATCCAAAATTGGGCAAAAAAAAAAAGCTACTCAAATTTATAACACGTTTTAATGTACAAGACTCTCTCAAGTTGCTCTGATGAACAGTGCATACCATACAATTGAATCCCGAAATATATGCAATTCGAAATACCACGGATGCCGATTTAACGTGAAGGAAAATATGTTCCCTCATTAAAATTATAGTACCTTATTGTTATATATAGTATATTTTACTTTTAGAAGTTGAGTTTGAAAACTAAAAGTTCTGCAAACAGCGCTTCTGAAGTACAGTTTTAACGTCAGACTTACCCTCATCACAGACCCTAGCTTGAACTTGACCACTGCATTTTACTGCTGAAATAGTGGGACCAGGAAACAACACTGTGAATCGTGCATTCTTAGTGTCAGGTCATGAGTTCAGAATACAGTTCCTACTCCCCATAATGTTGCAAAAGCAGAAAGCAAATTCAGTAGGAAATTAACTGAAAATTATCGATCACGTAAAAGATCAGGGATACCAAAGTAAGTTTATCGCATGACTGTGGAGTCCTTGAAGGAACAAGTAGGGGGTGAATGAAAGAGGAAGACAACTTCGAAATTTCGTGGATTCAGTTGAAAGTGAAAAATTTTCTGTCTTTCCTCGCATATTTGTTGCCAGCACATAATCGTCGCACCCTACTTTTCTTCCATGAATTCTAGGCTAAAAATATGCGATGTTTATGCAAGGAAATATGGTAGGCAAAGGTAGTGATATCTTGATGGTGACAGGTGGTTGTTAATAAAACAAAGTGACGGGGTACCATTATCTGGACTGGTCATCAGAGCTCAAGCTGTAAAGTTTTATGAAGATTTGCATTTGACTGATGGTTATGATGCATCTGATGATTACTTTCACAGTGGAAATCCCATCACAATATATTACTGTGTGCTACAGTTTTGAAATTTATTATTGTACGAATGTTTCCCCCCTCCAACTCCGAGGGATCTACTTCTGTTACTTCTAAGGTCACATTTTGCTATAATGCAGGGATGAAGCATGTCCCTCGACATCCACAATATACAGAGCTTCTACTGTACATGACAAAAGAAAAAACTGAAGCTACATTAAAGTAAGACAAATAATATAGATTCACTTGATGGAAAAGCTGTCCCATATCACAGCTCTCTAACTTAAATGCTTGCTGGCTAACTTAGAATGGACCAGCTGTCAGCAAGTGTCCAGTGTGCGAGTGTGAGTGGGGAGGTGACACAGGTTATCAGTAGGGCTAGGATTTTTATGTAATATCAACATGCAAAATATGTACATATTTATGTTATATTATTAGGTGAAATATCCTAATATTACATTTTAAAAAAATTAATATTAATTTAATTTTTATATGAATGATATATAGGGATTGGAATTTTTCGGTGATTTCAGAGTGAAGAAAGTGGTATTTTAAAGTGGCAAATTCGGTGGTTTCAAGTGCACTTTTCGGTACTTTCAAAATCATAAATTTTAGGTGGGATTTTATAAATATCATGGATAACATGCATAACATAACACATTTCAGTCATCCTTCAAAGTATACTTCAGTAAAGAGATCAAAATTCTCTTGTGACAAACGGTGACGCATATCACTTAACGTGCTAGTGTAAACTGAAAAACAAAAGTTCACAGCATTTGAATAGGGGATCCAAATGGTTTTCAACACAGATTCTGCGAACTTAGGAAATACAAATGTCATTCTTTGCAAAACTCCAACAATGTCTGTCTTGGTCCTGTCATGCATCTGCTTCTTGATTCAAGTTTGCAGTTCTTTGTATCCTCGTAACACCTCACTTTCTTCCAGTTTTCCGCAGACCGGCAACTTCTTAATTTTCTTTGCAAGGTCCTCATTGATGTTCATTAGCACTATTTCTGCTGGATCAAACGCACACATTTGTAAATCCTGTTCCCAGGGTCAACAGATCTCAAGCTGATTCATTTTCCAAGAGCATGGGACCCAGCATTTACTAAAACTGAATGTATTTTCCCTCTTTTTAACACATTTCCACAACCCTCCAACTGCTCCTTAATGTTGGTACCGTAATTTCCAGAAACAGCAAGTTTAAGGGTTTTTCTGAATTCTCTGTAGATGTCCATCAAGAAGGTGAACAGTTGGATGTGGCCGTCTAATAAGGGGATGAGTTCAGTGATGCCTGTGCCAAATTCTTTGAATCTCAAGTATTTCGTCATGTGAAACATTGTTAAGAAAATCAACACCAGAGTTATCAGTCCCTACTACTTCACTCATAAATTGCAAAATATCTTTCAAGTACTCTGGCAGGCACACTACAGAATGACACCAAGAAGACCACCTGGTTAATACTGGTTCAGGAAACAGTGGCACATTTTGATCTGGATACTTGCCATCTAGATATTCATGTCTGATAGGCGGACTACATGACGCCACGCATCGAGTAGGTACTAGGATGAAGGGGCAGATAACCTTGCTGTTCCGGTCCTTAACACCTCAATAACTAAGTACTGTAACTTACTAGGATGATTTCCCAGATTGTTAGAGATCGCTGTATGCAGAAAGTGAGGCCCGCTATCTACCGTTAAGTTTCCAATCTTTCCGTGTTTGTTGGATGCTCTCCATGCAGTCAAGTCATGGGAGAAGATTACTGCTACTACACTCGCACAAAAACAAGCGTTTGTCGGCTTCTGTGACGACGATATTTTAAACGGGCAAGGTGGTCTCGCTACGATGACATTAGGGCAAAACCTGGATGAATGTCAAGATGCAGAAGAAAGTGACATCCAGTAGTTAGACTTCGATAAAGACAATCATGGTTTCAGACATGAGGATATTGTATGGAATTTGACTGTCGGTGAGGTAAACTGAGATCCAGTACATATAGAATGCAGGAGTGATGCAACGGAAATTCCGAAAGTTCCCACAGTCAAGCTAGTGTGTCTAGTCACACTTATCTCTTACATAGAAAATCAAGATGAATTTTCATTCTCATATATTGTTTTCTTCAGAATTGTACAATCTAAAATTAGAAAAAATAAACCATCTAAGAAACAAAAAATGATGACAGTCATTTTTCTTAGTTTTTAATATTGGTAAAATCCACAGTGTGTCTTACAATACTATGTTATAAAGTATTATATATTTTTTTGCGTGTTCATAAAATACATTTCAATATTTTTAACCAATAGTTTTCTCTTTGCTAGGCTTAAAAACATTATTGTAGATAATTCGCAGTTTTCAATATTTCGCGGAAATTCGTGCATTAATTGCCGCGAATTATCGGAAGTGCACTGTAAAAAAAAAAAAAAAAGCTAAAATTCGCGTTTTCAAGCGAAATTCATGCATAATTCGCGAAATTCGCGTCTTCATGCGAAATTCGCGAAATTTCGTGACTTCAAAAACAATTTTTTTTGCCATTTTTAGGGTTATTAAAACACATTACCATCTGTGTATTACTTCATTTAATAATTCGCGAAATTCGCGATCGCGAATTTTTCCAAGCCCTAATGATATATTACACATGATATTACTTGAAGATTCCTCATTTTATTCATTATGATTTTGCAAAATAAAGTGTGGTACAATAATTAATTAACATGTCCATATTATAGCAAATTTAAATAAACTGCATTATTATGTATGAGAAAATGTGTACGAACTCAAGAATAAGTATTGTGAGGGGCACTTTTTGTTTGCGGGGTGAGAGGAAATATAGCAGCCTTTCTGAACAACAGGTTGAAAAGTTGAGTCTCTGGCAGGGTGTGACGTGAATTCTCATCCCCTTATCTCTACTAATATCTTTCTGGGAATTCTTCCCTGGTGCTTTCTCAGCAGCTTATGAATTGCTTGGGAAATCCGTTTCAAGTACCTGAGTTTCTAGTGAACAATTAATATTGTCATACAGACTGTTTTGAACTACCGTATATTTCACTTGCAAAAAAATACTTTTATTTACAGTAAGCTACAGAATATGTAATTTTACATTTAAAAAAAGTTAAAGCCTGTAAAAAAAAATGTCATTATGATAAAATATGGAAAATGAAGAGACTTAATAATTATGTATTTTTACATTTAAAAATTATGTAAAACAAATGTCATTATGATCAAATATGTATAACATATAACAATAAAATGTAATTACGTAATGATAGCTAAGGTTCTAATTTATGGACATTTATAATTTGTAATTATGTATTAGCAAAGGGAAAGAATATGTATTTACATATAAATCCTAGCCCTAGTTATCAGTTATACACCAAATGGAGTACATTTATCAATAGACCGACTTGTGGTGTAATGCGTAGTAATCTTGGTTGTCACCCCTGAGGTCTGGGTTTGGTTCCGGGAATTGCTAAGAAAATCCATCCTAGTCTGAGATCTCAGCTTTTTGAGGCAAAATTGAAAAGTGCTAGGTTTTTGCACTTCTACTGTAGAAAAATGCTGGAATGGCTCCTTATTTAAGGCCCCAGCCACCGTCTCAATCCTAGTCTTAATTATATCAAATCCACACACTTCAATAACACCGGTTGTCACCTCCCCTAAGTAAATAGGGCTGATGACCATGCTATCCAAGCCTCTAAGTGAAACAACAACATTTATCATCATCTAACTATTAGAAATGATAATCCTTTGCTAGAAATAAGCCCCTGTGTAGTTTCTAATGTGATGAGCTCTGGAACAGAATTCTTGAACAGTACTTAAAACATTCAATTACAGTAAATTTGCATCTCTCTATGACATTCATGAGCTGTGCAGTTCTTTATTCTAAAATTCTGACTTCAGTGGCTTAGCTCCCTTGCATAGGCTTGCAGACTAAGTGCCTTATTGAAAATGTATAAATCCATGTGCAGTAATTTGCATGAATCTTTTAATTTTTAGGTTAGAGTTGGAGCACCTAGAGCGAGAAAAGCGAGAGCGTGAGATTCGAGAGTTGCGAGAACGTGAGCTTAAAGACGAATTAATGAAAAATGCCGGTGCTGGACCACGTATGGCTAATCCATTGGACCCTCACTGGCTGGAATTGCATCGAAGGTATCAAATGTACATAATCTCGCCTTGGAGGAGATACCAACTGTAATGTATCTAGCAATTAGTAAACAGTCACTGTGGTCATCACTTCTGTGTGTTTCCTGTTCTCTCACTGGGTTAAAGGATCTCTCAGCTTTGTTTTTTACTTATTGTATATTTTTGTTCTGTAACTGCGACACAAACATGACATTGCTGTATTACTTGTACAGTTCTAGTCATTTGGCCCTCTGCCATAAACGAGTGTGTTATGCTACACTCGATATTGAGGACTGGGCAGTAACATCATCCCTCAGTAACGGTCATCCCAAGTGTTTTGCCCCCATGCTCCTGGCAAAGGCTGGGATGGTACCTTATTACAACAATTCCCGTTATTTTGAGTGACCTTATTAAAAAATTCCCGATATTTTTAGTGCCATGTCCCCCTGGAAATATGTCTGATGTTTAGTAGAACACCCATGAAAGATTTGCATAACTTAGGTTATTACGTTTTGTCTGACATTATATGATTGCAATAGTAAATTATTGTTTTATTCAGTACCTATGGAAACAATATACAGCTGGTTCAACTTGGATGTATAATGAAACACAAATTAATATCTTGAAAAGTATGTAGAGATAATTATTGAGACTTGTTTCTACAAGTAGAAAAATTCGATGTTTTCTTACATACCTAATACACCTCAGTATATGTACCATTAGTGGCGCAACAGACGTCGAATCTGAATTCCACCTCTCCATGTGTTTTGTACATTTCATTCTTGACAAATCCCTACAGGAAACAAGTAGTTCCGTGAAGAACTAAACAGCCTATTTTCATATATCCTACGTATGCTAATTGCCTCTATCAACATACAAAATTTCAGTTTGATTGCTCTAATAGATTCCCAGATATTGAGAACCGTCTAAATATTTAGGATGGTCGCCATGTTGGATTTTTATATATGTAGGCCATAGAGTTATGTACTATTAGATGACGATTGTTGTGAAGGTTCATTATTCAAACGTTGACTTCCATCGCATGATAGGACACAAGAAATAGACTTAATTTTAAAATTTTGCACAGCCCCCATCTTGAGGTTATGTAAGCAATTGAACTAAATTAGATGCCTGTGCATTACAATGTGTATAGGATGGTTAAATCGCGAGAAAAGTCTATTTAGGTGTTTCAACTTCGCTTGGCTGCCATGTTCGTTTTGTACTTAACAAGTTTATGAAAGTCACATAGATGAACTTCTAGTAGTACCCTTTAACACCGTGCAAAATTTTAGGGTGATATCTCTTACAGTTGCGGAGATATAGAAGGCCAGTTAAATATTTCGCGCGGCCGCCATAGTACATTGGTGAAACGTATTAACATTTGAAAGTCACGGTAGAGGTCGGAGTTTCATGGAAATCGCTTTGGCTGTTCAGATTTTATATGGGAGACACACACACACACATACACACGGACAAAAGGTGATTTCATCAGCGTTTTTTTTTTTTTTTTTTTTTTTTTTTTTTTTTTTTTTTTTTTTTTTTTTAGCGTATGGCTTTTTAGTGCCGGGAGTGTCCGAGGACATGTTCGGCTCGCCAGTTTTGTAGCTGCTTCGAGACGGACACCCAATGGGTGAGCTACATGTACCGTTGGGGAGGGAAGGAGGGAAGTTGGAATGTAAGGACGAGGAGTTGGAAGGTAGCGGCTGTGGCCTATAGTTAGGGACCAACCCCGGCATTTGCCTGGAAGGAAGATGGGAAACCACAGAAGACCATCTTCAAGGTTGCCGGCGGGGGGATTCGAACCTCCTCGCCTCCCGGATGTGAGCGACTGCCATCAGTCATGCCGTAACCACCACGGCTAACTCACCCGGTTTTTCCATAAATGAAAATAGGCTAAAAATCAAGTGGTGTTAGGTCTGGGCTTCTAGAGGGGCCTATATATCGGATGACTACCTCTCACAATCCAGCTCCCTGGAAAGTTAAGGTCCAAAACATTTCTCACAATATCCTGCATAATGACATCGCGCACCATCTTGTTGGAAAATTACACTCCAAGGAAGTTGGGACAAAACATACAACTCCAACATGTGTAGGTACCTTTGTAAATTAACTGTACTGTCTGCGAAAAAGAATGGTCCTATGATGCTGTCCTTCAACAATGCACACCACACATTCACTTTCGGAGAGTCACATTCGTGCTTTACCACGGTTAGAGGTTTTCCGCTCCCTGGTAATCGTGTCTATTCACCTCCTGGAAATGTGGGAAATTTAACCACAAACCTAAGCACACTAATAGATACCTAAATGCCTGCTCCCATCATCCTCCACAACTATTATAAGGTGTTCTGTGTACACTAGTCCACCGAGCTATAAGGGTAGCTAATCCTGAACATGTAGGAAAAGAAAAGGACACTCTCTAATGAACATTTCAAGATAACGGCTACTGAAAAATTCAGATCCACCGAGTGTTTCACCCTGAAATCAGTTCAGATGTGAGGGAGAAAGAGTACGCTTCAGCTATAGCGGTGTTGCACCTTCTAATGTGTTGCCCACGGTGTTAGTAACCACATTGCCCGCATCCTAAAAAAGAACATTGCCACCAGGTTCCAACCACCAAAGAAAATTGGGCAGTTGATGGATAGTGTGAACCATCCGGTCCCAGCCACGGAGCAACCTGGAGTATTCAATGTTCTGTGCATGGAATGTGATCAGGTCTAAATAGAACAGCCTGGAAAGATGGTAAAACACAGGCTGAAAGAGCATGCTAGGTATGTAAGGGATGAGAAACCACAGTCGGGACTAGTAAATCATACCGTTTCTATGGGACATCTCATCAACTTGGACCCTGTCAAAGTTTTAAAAATGGAATCTTAGTAGATGCCACGCCTCGTGACTGAAGCTGTAGTGTTACAGTGCCATCCAGCCAATATGTACAGGGATGATGGATATCACTTAAGTGACAATTGACTGCCTATACTGAGACCAAAGGAACATAATCCACACACTAGTGCAACACACACCAACAGAAGATGTCACTGGGATCGAACCATGGCCATCAGGAAGCACTGAGGTGCGAGATCGTCACGTGGTAGCGAACTTAGTAGTGGGAACTTCGGTAAGTAACAATAAGACGTGGCATACCAACAATTTTAGTTTACATGTTAACCATATGTTTCATCCATTTTAAATCTTCTAGAAAATACTATTTTGATTACCGCATCTCCTCGCATAATAGTCGCTTCCTACTTTTCATGTACAAAATAATGGTTTATAAAATTTCATCGCATAATCATCACATAGCACATTCGTATTCGTGCGTTGGTCTGTTGCACATGCTCTCACGAGCTTATAGCCTCGCATGGCCTTGTCAGAATAGTCTTGTCTCTGTGCCTACAGGCTATGCCCGCGCAACGCGAGCGGCCAGCCTTGCGAGCTTATAACCTGGCGTGACCTTGTCAGATGAAAGGAGCCCATGCTCCTGTGCCTGTGAGCTATGATGCACACTATGCAAGCGTTTGGCATCATCGCAACACATTCGTATTTATGCGCATATTGGTTGCAAACACTACCGCAAGCTTATAACCTGGCATGGCCTTGTCAGAATAGTGTTGTCTCTGTGCCTCCGGGATATGACCACACGCCGTGGCCAGCATTGTCACTTAGCACGTTTGTATTTGTACACTGGTCAGTTGCACATGCTGCCACAGACTTATAATCTGGCGTGACCTGGTCAGAAGAAAGGTGTATGTCTTTCTGCCTGCAATCGATGACTCGTGCTTCGTGATCTACTGGCACACAGTACACTGACAGCAGTCGGGCTCAGCGTCAGTCCAGGGGATGAAAGTTGTATGGACTGATCGCTTTCACAAGTTGGCCTCAAAATGACGAGCTTCAATAAGTCGCCGTACGAAGCGCTGCTAGCCCTAGTTCGCCCACGACAAAAAAGGCCCATTTGCTATTGACACGCACCAATCTAGCATCGGCCCCATCCCAGGAAAGATCGCAGCATAGACCCATGTGTGATGTTACGCACTCTGTGTTCATAATGTGAAAATAAAAGAATTATACAGTGATCTTGATGAAATTTAAATACACAGGATTACAAACTAAACAAAAAATATTAAGGAAGTGTATAAGCTTGCAGCAATTAATGTTATAGTAACTTATATTTTAAAAAAATGGTGGATTTTCTTCTTTGAACTTTAATATTCTTTGTATAATCGTCGCACCCTGCATATCTGTCACAAATGTTTGACTAAAAGTAAGTGATTATGCGATGTAATATGGTATTAATAAAGATTCTTATTTTCAATCAATTTGCTACAATATGCTAACACAAGAATTTTTCAAAAAAAAGAGCAAGTAGTTCCGTGAAGAACTATACGGCCGATTTTCATATATCCTATTTATGTTAATTGCCTCTATCATCATATAAAATTAATTGCTGTAATAGATTCGTAGATATTGAGAACCGTCTAAATATTTCTGATGATCGCCATGTTGGATTTCTATATATGTTGGACTTCGAGTTACGTACTATTACATGAAGATTATTGTGTAGGTGTGGTATTCAAACTTCAATCGCATGATTAGGACACAAGATATGAAAATCAGATTTTAATATTTCGCACAGCTGCCATCTTGTGGTTATGAAAGCAATTGAAATAAATTAGATGCCAGTGGATTAAAATTTGTATAAGCATTTACCGTACCAAGTTTCACTGCGCTCGGATGGTTAAATCGCGAGAAACTTCCATTTCAATATTTATATTTTGCGTCGTCGCCATTTTGGATTTGTGCTCACCAGGTAATTGAAAATCCCATAGGTGAACTTATGTTCATAGCCTTTATCGACATACAAAATTTCAGTTTGATTGCTATCATAGATTAGTAGATATTGAGAACCGTCTAAATATTTCGGTTGGTTGCCATGTTGGATTTTTATATATGTAGGCCATAGAGTTATGTATTATTAGAACACAATTTCTGCATAGTTTCATTATTCAAACGTTCACTTTGATCGCATGATTAATACACAAGAAATAAAAATTTTAAAATTGTGCACAGCTGCCATCTTGAGGTTATGTGAACAATTGAACTAAATTAGATGCCAGTGCATTACAATGAGTATAAACATTTACTGTACCATATTTCACTGTGCTCAGATGGTTAAAACTCGAGAAAAGTCTATAGAAATGTTTCACCTTCGCTTGGCCGCCATGTTTGCTTTGTATTTTACAGGTTTTCAGAAGTCTCACATATGAACTTCTAGTAGTAGTCTTTATCACCGTACAAAATTTCAGGCTGATACCAGTAATAGTTTCGGAGATATAGAATGCCAGTGAAATATTTTGCACAGTGGCCATCTTGAGGTTATGTAGACAATTTGATCTAAATTAGATGCCATTGCATTGCATTTCGATGGTTAAATCACGAGAAATGACTATTTAAAAGTGTGGATTTCGCTTGGCCGCCATGTTCGTTTTATAAACAGGTTTTTGAAAGTCTCATAGGTGACCTTTTAGTAGTGTCCTTTATCACCGTACAAAATTTCAGGGTGATATCAGTAATAGTTTCGGAGATATAGAATGCCGGTGAAATATTTCGCATAGCCGCCATCTTAAGATTATGTAATCAATTGAACTAAATTAGAAGCCATTGCATTACAAAGTGCATAAACATTTCTGTACCAAGTTTCATTGCGTTTGGATGCTTAAATCGCGAGAAAAGTCTATTTAAAAGTTTCAGTTTTGCTTGACTGCCATGTTCGTATTGTAGTCAACAAGTTTTTGAAAGTCTCATAGGTGAACTTCTAGTAGTGCCCTTTATCACCGTAAAAAATTTCAGGGTGATATCGGTAATAATTTTGGAGATACAGAATGCCTGTGAAATATTTTGCACAGCCGCCATGCTGGATTGGTGAGACTTGATTAAATTTAAAGGGCACGGTCGGGGTCGGCCGAAATACAGTAGTACTACGACCTTACCTAGTTTCATTGAAATCGTTCCAGCCGTTTAGAAGTTATTGGAGGGGGGGGGGCACACATACACATACATATGCACACATGGACAAAAGGTGATCTCATAAGCCTATTTTTTTCATAAAATGAAAATAGGCTAAAAAGTAAAGGAAAAATTTTCCGTCTAGTCAATACTTGAATTTACATATTTCAAGGCTATTTCATGGCCTCTTCATCAGCCTGTCAAATTTGATGAGTGAACATCCAAACATTATCGACAATATGACATAAAATATAACATCAAAGAAAACATTAAAAAATATGAAACATGTTAAAAATATTACAATATGCAATACAATATAGGTAAAACTGGATGATGTAATATGCTAATCATCATCATCTTGCACAGTTTCCAGCCCCAGGCTGGGTCTGTTTGGAACATAAGCCTCGCCACTTAGTCCTTTCTTCCCACCACCTCTCCGCTGACACTCTGGTCCAGTCCTCGCCATGATGCTAATGATAAAATAAATTAAAAATCATCTTAATATTTGTTGTCCTAAAACTTGCTAAAATGTTATTAGGTGAAAGATGTATCACATCCTTTATTTATCCTCTATTTTTCTTTTTGAAAAATAAAGAAAAAATAAAAATAATAAATAAATAAAAATAATTAAATTTAAAAAAAAAAACTTGTGTAATTGATCGTCAAACGGTTCACCACAGTGAGTGACAATTCTAATAACAATATGCTAAATCTGGAAATTTTAAATCCTACAATACTAAATTTACAATTCAAAATCTAAATATGGAATCCGGGCTAGCCATAGGAAACAACAACAACAACAACATCTAAATATGGGACTATTATACTAAAAGCTAAACTGTTACGATAACACTTCGTACGGTTTGGAATGTTCCGTTTGTATGTTTAACACACGTTTTGAAATAGTAATCCATAAAGAATAAAAATAAATAAAGAACCGCACCTCAGAATTTATTTCCGTTTTATGCCTTTACTGTAATTACACTGGTATTTTGTTAGAAATTTACAAGATGGTGATGGCTGTCCTTGAATCTTTGTTGTGATAAACAGAGCCTACATAGTCGAACCTGAATTATGTTCAGTGTTTTTCTTCACAAGTTTTAGAGTTGTTTGTTATAGGGAATATTAAGAAGTGTCATTCGTTTTTAATTTCTATCAAAATTCATTCATGTTGAAGCTCACTTCACACAGTGCAATAGAATTCATCCCAGGACCCAGTCCTGGGCTATAACATCACTGACTGTCTGTGTGGCTCAGCGGTGGTAACTTTCTCGGCTGCTGTTCGCAATGTTGCAAGATCGAATACTGGTGCAACCAGATGGCATTTGAGGGTGCGCAAGTGCGAGGGAGCCGTGTCAGTAGATTTACTGGCACGTTAAAAATCCCCTTAAGGGCAAAATTCTGGCATTCTGGCATCTCTAAAAGCTGCAGTTAGTAAAAGGGACGTAAAACCAATAACATTATTATCATAACATCACTACTTTTTAAGGTGTTACTTTGTGTCGGATCCTTTTTGTGTGTCTCTTGTTTACTTGTGTGATTTCCAGTTAATTTCTATAAAACAAACCCTTTGGCGATGTAGTAATTTTCTTCTTGCTAACAGTTGTTTCACAATCACGTGGGAAGTAAACTGTTTCCTTTTTCCTGTTTCAACCAGCATAGTTCAGGTGGTAACAGTGTCAGTGAAAATTTGCATTTCCTGTCCCCGATTGAAATCTTGTGCTGACAGCAGCCATTTTGATTGTGGTTTTACCTTAATTTTTTCCAAATTGTAGTAATTTATTATTTATTATTATTTCATTTTATCCGGTCTCAATGCTGGTAAAAGCTGGAATAATACCTAGTTTTTAAATCTAAAGGCACCTGTTCCAATCCCAGCCTCAATGAATTAACCATTATACACATAAGTACTGAGAGCCAACCTTCCTACATTGAAGCACACAGAGCCGATGACTGCAGTTTCTGTAGCAGCAGGAAACAATACCTGTAATTACAAGAGTTGGAGCCTGACAACTGAAGTGTTGAGGTGGTGTATTGCTACTCATTGTTGCCTACGTCTATGAGCACTCACTTGTTTATTCTGTTTTCAAAATAGGTGCCAATGTCATGAAATCTGTGTTTTAATAAGGAGATAAAACATTATATGGTTTTAAAAATCTTAAGTGTGATTTGTTTACAATAACATACAAATGATAATCAGAAACGATTGTCTAATTGTCATGAGTTTGTCTTTTCTAAGCAAACGGTTGCAATTGACGGCAGAATGGGTGTATGAGAGAGAGAATACAGTAGAACTTCACTTATACGGTTTCCAGGGGACCAAAGGAAAGAAACGTAGAAGTGTGAAAAACGCATAAATGAAAGTCGGTGACAATATGGGTTATAGTTAAGAAGTGAACGACAAGAAATAATAATACGATTGTTTAACTATAATCGGCAATATCTAACAATACAAATACAAGAGAAATGCACCCAGATAAAGAAACAACAACACAAAGAAAATTGAGTCACCTTACGAAGTAGTCTGTTATCTTGGCTTGTTTTTTGTAGGCCGTGGCCATGGCATGAACTGTATTTTCAAACTGATACAATTCGGCCATTATTTCCTCAGAAACATTATGGCGCATCATAAAATGTTGGATAGTCCATAGGGCATTGACAGCATCATTAAAATCCACTGTATTATGCTGCGGCTCTTCAGTATCATCGTCGTCATAGTCATTAATACGGTTCTCGCTCAGATCCCGGTGTGAGTCTTCAACTATCTCGGTGATAGTCATGGCTTCTGCAGTGACGAGGTTGGCGTCAACATATACGTAGTCATCGAATGATACCTCCTCTTCCAGTTTCCTCCATTCACAGTCATTATCTGGAACATGATCATCAATAATATCACCAGTACAACTACCAGTAACTCCAAATCCAGCTTTTCGAAAACAGTTTTGAATTGTAAGGGCTGAGACACGGTGCCATGATGCTGCGATGTAATGCGTTGCCTACCAGAAAAGAAAAGAAAAAAAAAAGTGTAAATTTATTCATGGATTTTAATTTGCCTGAAGACTCGAGATTATTATAACACAGAATCAATCGCATATTTTTAATGGTTTGACGAGAAGTCCTGAAAAAAATAACACGCATATAAATTATAAAAGAGGAAATAAATACAGTACTAGAAATCTTACGTGTAACAAGTTGATTTTCATTTTGTTCTTTTTTCCGATGTCTACACATCTGATTGAGTGTTGCACCAGCTTCTTACAATAATGCAACTTGAAGTTGCGTATCACTCCGAGATCGAGCGGCTGCAGCTCGTTCGTGCAATTTGCTGCTAAACATTCCACAGTCACGTTCCTCAAATAAGAAGTAATCGGAGGATAAGCAGGGCATCGGTCCACGAATAATAAGATCTTGCAACCTTTCGCTCCCATTTTGGCGTTTACAGACTTCAAAAACTTGCGACGTGACCCAAGATTTATTGTTGTTGGTGTATTTTGTAGGGAGCGTAGCAACGTTTTTAAAACAACGAGGGCTTTGAAAATTTGCCGATTGTCAGTAGAGGCAGCTTTTTAGATCCGTCTCTGTTAGCGCTCAACAGTGCTGTTACACATTGTTTGCTTTGTTTTCCGCCGTGACAGTTTTCCCCTTTCAATGCCATTGTTCGATCAGGCATTAAATTAAAAAAGAGGCCTGTCTCGTCTGCGTTGAAAATGTCCTGAGGAGCGAATCGGGATGTCAGTTCTTTCAAACGGTTTTCTTTCCAATCTTGTACTGTCTCGGCATCAACACTCCTGCTCTCCCCACACACATTGTGACTACTGATGCCGTGCCTAGCCTTAAATTTGTGTAGCCAGCCTGATGAAGCACTAAAATCTACACCAAGTCTGACTGCCAGTTCACTTGCCTTTTCGCAAAGCATTGGTCCGCTGATTGGAATGCCTTCTGCCCTATGTTGCCTGAACCACTGTAACAAACAATCTTCCAAACATTCGTATTTTCCGTCCTGAATGCGAGATCGCTTTTTTGTAGAAACACCTAAAACCCGCAACGGCTGAGAAGCGCATCTTACTACTTGCACCTGATCATGCCTGGTCATGCCCTACACGTGTACTAAAGATGGTTCGAATCGGTGATCCGTGCATCGTATCTTCCCCTTGTTAGCTACAATTGTGTTTAAGGTGGACGGAGCAATCCCCAATTCCTTAGCGATTCCAGTGCGTTTCATGTTGCCACTTTTCTTCACTACATTCAAAATGCGTAATTTTTCAGCAATCGTAATGCACTTCCTCTTCCTTTCACCCAAGTTCACTGCACTCAAGGTACTGAAGCACCGAACAGGGCAGAACAAGGACTGATGCAAGTGGTGTGATATTTCACAACACATGCAACTTTGGCTGAAAATAGCTTCAAGGTCGCTGTCGCCACCATATAACCCCGCGCTAGGGTCGGTTTCCGAGAAATGTACAGTGCGTGTCATAATTTTTTGATTCCAATATTTTTAGAGATTTTAAGTAGGGAAACCGTTGTTAACATATAAATGATGCATTTTGCACTCTGGGACATAAGATATGACTGCATAAGCATAAAAATCATATGAATGAAAGTCGTATAAACAAAATAATTTGCCGTCATACATTATAGGATTTTGCTGGGACTGCTGAAAAAACGTATAAGTGTAGAAATCATATAAGTGTGAAACGTATAAAAGAAGTTTTACTGTAATTTTATTTAAATATGAAGAGTTTTGCCCAGTCTTGGCTAGCTTTACATCCCTCCCTAGGATCTGTACGGTACCTTGGTTTGTGTGTTGTCACATGGCCTCAAACTGCAACATTATTCAAATTAAACATGACCATTAGTTTTTGTCTTCATTATCCCCCTCTTTTATTATTATTATTATTATTATTATTGTGTTTCTTCTTATTTTCCTATGTGCACTCCACGAATTGATCTAAAACATAGTCTTTCTTCTGACTGGGCTGCGTACTGCAGAGGTAATGTTCTCACTTTCTGTCCACAAGGTTGCAGGTTCGAATTCCGATGCAGTCAGTTGGCATTTGAGGATGCTTAAATGCGAGGGAACTGTGTCAGTTGATTTACTGGCATGTTAATCTCCTTCAGGGCAATATTCTGGCACCCCCAACTTCTACAAAAGCTGCAGCAGTTGAAAAGGAACATAAAACCCATTCTTATTATTATTAGTTGATCTTTCTGATTTTGTTCCTAGCAGTTCGTTCTTTATTTTACTATAGGTTACATTCAGTTTATAACACTACAGGCTCTTGTGCATATAACTTAAAAATATAAAACTCCCTTGGAAACATAGATGTCAGCTCTGGTGGTTTGGATTCTATATAAAATGGATGTACTATTGCTTATGATTAAGGGCCTTGTTTTTTGGTGAAATAAAACTGTTGATTTCGGTGTTAAAACGGACGCTATTTCGATGGGTATCTCGCAAAATAAATTGTCATAATCGATGTTTCTCCTGAAATCTTCCTTATAGTATGGGGTAAATCTAACAAATTATATTATAAGGGGTTTAAAAGAGCACACTTTTAATGTATCCTTGTTCTTAAATCTTAGAACAACCAAATGTACAAAATGTTATAGTTAAACCACTGATACAGTACCTCTAAATAAAGTTAGGTGATCTGCCCTGTAATATGAATTTATACACAGCCTACAATTTTACTTGTCTCCAAAGTGCAAACTGAGCATGGTTTCAACATTATCAGCATGCTGAGTTGTGCGACAGTCAGAAAGTATCTTTGCGTAAGCAGAGAAGCCCCTCTCGCTGCCCACATTAGTCGTCGGAAACCATAATGCTTGCAAACACTTGGATGCAAATTCACTATGTTCTTCTATAAAACCTCTTAAAACTTCAGTATGTCGCGAACTCGCTTTGCTGTATCTACGACCACAACGCGATTTGATGTAATCGATAGCAGATATCGATTTTCATCGATAACCTAAGAGATCGCGGAACTGAATACACATACTTCCGGCTTTGTGGGCATTTGTGTAGAGAATATGCAGCACTACCTATCAAATGAGAAGGAAACCACAGGGGTCAATTGCTGAGAAGCAGTTTAACCGTTTATTAATATTTCGAGAGTTCTTTTTGCTAATATACCGTACTCTAAGTACCTAGAAGGTCATATTTAGGCAAGAAAGAAGATATGAAAAAAGTTTGCGCGTATCGCTATTACCAAAAAATGCGGCCCTACTTATGATTACAAGGTTAAGAGCCATGTAAAATTGCAGACTTGTCCTGCTCTTTGAAACTTACTATACATGTCTCTTGTAGTGTTCATCAAACAGTTCAAATGCTTCATCTTAAATACCCACTGAATTTGTTGGCTGATAGACTAAAGCGAGATCAAAGTTTTCTCTGTGAAGTCTCTACAATGGAAGGAAGGTAAGGCGTTATGCCATGTAGCCGAAGTTCATAATGCCAGATTAAATCATATAATGCAACATCTTGTTCAAATAGCTTCCTTTTGAGTTGTTTCCCAAAATTAAGATGGATCATTCAGAGAAGGGGCCTTCAGCAGAGTGAACATGGTATTTCTTTTAATGCAGTAATTAACTTTCGTGCTACATTGTAATGCACAATTAAAAGGATTCTCTCTGAGTCTCTCGTAAAGATATCTTCATGTTAAGTTAGCCCAAAGGAATGAGGTATTTGAGTATACAATAAAGCTTATTTATTCCAAGTTATTCACAGTCCATTTATCTTAGGTGCTTTGTAAAGCTATAATGTATGTCACAAATGAACACTGAACTAGGATAATGCAGGACTCCAACTTTTGTAATTACACTTATAGCATGTAGTGATGTACCTCTATTTTGCTGCTACTGTAGGTATGCTGGATTGGGGCCAGGGGGACCACCTCACCAGTTCGGATTGTATTCATCTGCTGCTGGACCTGGCCAGGCTACCTTGAGTCAGCTTGAACGCGAAAGACTCGAAAGATTAGGTGAGTCTTAATTTCTTGGTTTTATTTTTCCTGTGTATTGTATCGAAGATGCTAAATGAATTTAATTCTAGTAATTGTAGAATTGAGGAGTTTTTATATTTAAAGTAATTTTGAATGGCATGGTACTGAGCACATGGTGTTCCATCAGATATCTTGAACTATGGCCAATGGCTGAATGTCCTCCAATTTGAATATGGTGTCCCCACCTTTGGCTCAACCAAATGGTCAAATGCATTTCTTGATTCCAATGAGAACATGATATTCTTTTCACCATAGCTCAGGTGCCTTTGTCTCACGTCACACAACCGACCAACAGCACTTGAACGCAATCTTGCCAAGTAGCCAGGCTATACCTTTATTTTCAGATGCTTCTGAAAAATGTAGTCTGTAAAATTTCTATTTTTCTTAGAAACATTGGGATTTTAGCATTTCCAACACTTCCTTAGTAAAAATAAACAACAGGAGACTACAAAGTTTGTTCACTGCCGCCATTGAAACTTTTATAAAGTAGTACCCATCTTCCATGTCTGCTCCCAAGACTTAAAAAGTTTACATTTTATCAGTCTCAAAGGTTTTCTTTAGTTAAGTCAAACAGAATATTTTTACTAAACTTACAAGTTCTGCTTAAGGAAGACATGCAGTAAAATCTCCTTAATGGAATTAAGAAAGGGGGAGGACTTTGAATTAAGTGCAGACTCCCCCCCACCACCACCCAAAAAGAAAAAGAGAAACCACACAAAACAGCAAAGCTTGAAAACAATGGTAACATGCAATTACTGATATACCGTATTTGCTTGCATATATCTCGCTACGGCGTAAATCTCGCACCCCATTTTTTAATTTTATATTTCAGGAAAAAATATTCCTTGCATATATCTCGCATTAATTTCGAACGCCGTCATAAAGATGATCGCAGTAATTTCAAAACACGTCTTGCCCGCTATGTTATCGTTTGCTTTGGGGGCAGTGCTTTCCTTTCTTTCAACATATTTGTTGTCCAATTGATGCATTGTCGACAAGAAGGCCTACCGGTATTCTGTCTTCATGTTGTTTCTCAGTTAAGTAATTGCTTTCTTGTGGATATCGATCTTTTAGTTATGTAAAATCACGGAAGTTATACGGCTGGATTTAAACTCAAAGTGATCAAATACACAGACGTCAATGGTAATGGAGCTGCTGGTCGAGAATTTATTGTGAATGAAATTGATATTAGCTACTGGCGTCAACAGGAAGACTTGCTAGAAACCAATAACCAAACACTTAAGGTGATTTCAAATATGGCGACGCAGTAAAACAACAATACGGTGTGTGATCGTCAGCTGTTTTGTTGGCACTCCACACGCTAAATAAGTAATTGTTAGGTTAAAACCTGTCGAGATCTGGTATTGTTAGCCATGATAAGCTGACGACAGAAGACTAAATAAAGAAGGCCGTCAATTGAACTCTTGCGTGATTTGGCACTCCACACACTAAATAAGTAATTGTTAGGTTATAACACGTCGAGATCTGGTAATTTTAGTCACTATAAGCTGACGACAGAAGACAAAATAAAGAAGGCCGTCATTTGAACTCTTGCGTGATTGGGTATTGGGCTATAGGTTATGATGTCGACAGATGTTGTTCAGAAGTTCTTGAAGACTGGCATCGCAAATACATTGGACGGAAGTAAGGATGATGCATGCAAGAGTAGCTCGGAGATTGGCAGCAGTGACGGCAGTTGACAATTCCAGTTTTCTTGTTTCAATAATGTAAATTTTACGGTTTTTCAGGAATTCGGTATTTCACTCACAAATCCTCGCATATATCTCGCACTGAAAATTTTCACTTTTATTTTCGGTCAAAGAAGTGCGATCAATACCTTTTTGTGTCTCTTGACTGACAATCTGTACAACAGTATCCGAATTATAATTCTAGGAGAAATCACTGGACAACATGAAACATAACCTATAACTCACACATGTAGAAAATACTTGAATGATATTAAAACATTCCAAAACAAGGAGAAATCAGAGGAGAACACAAATAAGCATTGTCTATTCATACCATGAAAAGTACTTTTCAGTTTTATCTATCATGTTCAAATACTAGAAATGAGTGGCCAACATGATACAAACCAATATATTCTTTAACAAAAAAAAAGACGCACCAGGAAGGAATTGTCCGATGGCGATCAGTGGATGTAAGGAACAGACATAGAACAACAACCTATCAAAAGTGCAGAACAATCGACTGATTTATTGCAGAGTTAGAGCGTTACAGAGTGAGGATGTCAATAAGGTGTTGGTCCACCCCTGGCCTGGATGCAAACTGTCACTCGATGTGGCATGGACTGATAAAGTTCCCAAATTGTGTCCTGCGGAATTTCGTGCCAAATGGTCTCCAACTGTTGGGCTAAATCGGCGACATTTCGGGATGTTCGCAATCGCCTTCCCATGATGTCCCAAATGTGCTCTATGGAAGAGAGATCAGGCGACCAAGCTGGCCAAGGAAGGATAGGGCAAGCGTGAAGAGAGTCCATAGCAGCACGTGCTGTGTGCGGCCGGCCATTATTCTGTTGGAAAGTAAAGCCCTGGATGTCGCTGAAGGAACGGTAACACAACTGGCCGTAGAATGTCATCAACATACCGCTGTGCTGTCAGTGTGCCAGGAATGACTACCAGAGGTATCCGGCTATCAAAGGAGATGGCACCCCAGACCATCACCCCCTGTTGTGGGGCTGTGTGGCATGCGATAGTCAGGCAGGATCCCCACGCTGGCGTGGAGGTCTCCAAACACGTCTGCGGTTGTCGTCAGGGCACCACTGGAAACGGGACTTGACGCTAAAGACTATACGTCCCCAGTCAGGGCAGTGCCACGTTGCTCTAGCGTGGCAACACTGTAATCTGACTTGACGGTGAACAGGCATGAGTGGTAAGCGGCGTAAGCGCAAATTCCTGTCGCTCAGGCGTCTGTCGATGGTCATGGTGGACACATGTGTGCGGGTCACACGCTGGATTGTTGATAACGACGACTCCGGTGCTGTGACAGCTGTTCTGACAATCGCTCTGTCTTCCCGTGCTGTTGTGGCCCTCGGTCGACTACTGCCGTCCTGACGCTCATGTCTGCCGTTCCTGACCCACGCTTGCCAGCATCATCTGATCGCCGCATCACTTCGACCCAAATGCCCAGCGACAGCTTGATTCGACCAACCAGCGGCTTTCAATCCGATCGCACGACCTCTTTCAAACTCTGACATCTGCTCATAATGAGTACGAATCCTTCGGCGTGGCATTCTTACAGCCGACGTTCAGATATCGCAGTCAAATGCAACAGCTACTTTGAGCATACGCTTCAGAATCGCACCTTATATACACCTGATGCATGCGTAGTTCGGATGCGCGGGAGCTCCCGCTATTCATTCATTGCACATGAAGCTTTAATCAGTTGCATGTTCGGTACGAATGTCTTTGCATACGTAATTTCCTTACAATCGGACAACGCCTTCCCGGTGCGTTGTTTGTTTTTGTTATACAGTGTATAACCTTCTTACTCAAACAGTAAAAAACAATCCATACAAGCTATTAGAACATTCCTTTTATCACAACCAATTGAAACTAAGAAATAATTCCTCCAAAAACAATGTTTTATCGGCAATAGATGCCATGCGAGAACAACTGCCATTTTCAAATTGAATTAATCTACCGTAATCGATTGTTTTGAAGACAATTGATATTTGTGAATATTAACTGTTAGTAATGTAAAGATTTGAAGCCATTCTTTCAGTGTTGCGTATACAAATGACATACTGACTATTAGGTCGATATTTTCATCACTCGGTGTTCTGTGCTAGGAACTCATACATTTCAAAGTGTGGTGCAAAAATTTTGTAATAAGGAAACATGTTGAACATTTTTCTGTAAATTGGTCATTTTTCACATTTATGGAGAAACTTCACAAAAACCCATAGCTTTTGCACTTTGTTGCATATTCAGTTTTGCAAATTTTATGTATACATTGTCATAATAGTCAACAAATAGATGAAAACTCAAGAAAAAAGTAAAATTTGCATTTATCACAGTTGCGATTTTCCCGTATCTCTAGACATTGGTCTTTCACGGCTTCATTCTTAATTAATATTTCAGTCAGTGCATGTGAAATTTTTTCCTGATGAAGTGGATGTGGGACAAGTATCTTCTGTCACTTTCGTTCCAGTAACGCGTCATCGTTACAACATCAAAGCTTTTCAGATTAACCATTTTGTAGGAAATTGGCTGAAATGGAGGATTATGTGCAATATTGCATGTCATGAAAATATAATTTTATCATATAATATTACTTGCTGATTAAATAAATTGAACAAAAATATACAAATTGACAATGTGCCTAAAATTGCAAACTTTGAATTTAGTAATTAAAAGTTGTAAGTTTGGTTTTTAGGTGGAATAGAGATGCCAGCCGACAAAAAATCCAAGTTAACCCAAATTAGTGATGTTTTTAACAAATAATTAATATTTAAAACGGTTCTCTTCTTTTTACAGAGAAATAAGGTACTTATTATCGAGTTGTTTTCCATGAAACAAAGGCTTATCTTGGGGAAAACAAATAATTTGCATTTGGTGCCGATTTTGCATTTTATCTCAAATTCATAGCGACTAAAATCCACATGTAAAAGTCTTAAAATATGATGATACATTAATTGACGAGATTTTAACAAATTTTGCATATATCGCTAATACTAAAAACCACATACTACTCATTATTCAGTTGTCATCCCTTCTCAGCAAAGGCCTCGCATGTATCCACTAGATTCATGACCTGGCACTTGGCTGGATTCTGGTTAGTTCATTCAGCTCCATGTATTGTGATGCCACAAAAATGTATTTTGAAATATCTATATATATAAAGCACAAAGTTTGTCTGTCTGTCTGTCTGTCTGTTATGTATACAAATCTACACCGTTTCACCGATCTGAACCAAAATTTGTATACTTACCCTTTGGAACCCTGCGGGTAACCCTGTCAACATTAAATTTCGGACAGACCACCCCATGCCCTGCATTTAGGCCCTTTTGCACAAATCGACACCGTTTCACCGATCTGAACCAAAAGTTGTATATTTAACCTTTGGAACCCTGCGAGTAACACTGTCCACTTGAAATTTCGGACAGACCACCCCATTCCCTGCATTTAGGCCCTTTGGTCCAAATCCACACCGTTTCACCGATCTCAACCAAAATTTGTATATTTACCCTTTGGAACCCTGCGAGTAACACTGACCACTTAAAATTTCGGACAGACCACTCCATTCCCTGCATTTAGGCCCTTTGGCCCAAATCTACACCGTTTCACCGATCTCAACCAAAATTTGTATATTTGCCCTATGGAACACTGCGACTAACACTGTCTGCTTGAAATTTCGGACAGACCACGCCATTCCCTGCATTTAGGCCCTTTTTGCACAAATCTACACCGTTTCACCGATCTGAACCAAAATGTGTATACTTACCCTTTGGAACCCTGCGAGTAACACTGTCTGCTTGAAATTGCGGACAGACCACTCCATTCCCTGCATTTAGGCCCTTTGGCCAAAATCTACACCGTTCCACCGATCTCAACCAAAATTTGTATATTTACCCTTTGGAACACTGCGACTAACACTGTCTGCTTGAAATTGCGGAGAGGCTACTCCATCCCCTGCATTTAGGCCCTTTGGCACAAATCTACACCGTTTCACTGATCTGAACCAAACTTTGTATACTTACCCTTTGGAACCCTGCGAGTAACACTATCCACTTAAAATTTCGGACAGACCACCCCATTCCCTGCATTTAGGCACTTTGGCACAAATCTACACCGTTTCACCGATCAGAACCAATATTCGGAAACTTACCCTTTGGTACCCAGCGAGTAACACTGTCTGCTTGAAATTGCGGACAGACCACTCCATTCCCTGAATTTAGGCCCTTTGTCCCAAATCTTCACCGTTTCACCGATCTCAACCAAAATTTGTATATTTACCCTTTGGAACACTGCGACTAACACTGTCTGCTTGAAATTGCGGCGAGCCCACTCCATCCCTTGCATTTAGGCTGTTTGGCACAAATCTACACCGTTTCACCGATCTGACCCCAATTTTATATACTTACCCGTAGAACCCGACAAGTAACACTGTTCACTTTAAATTTCGGACAGACCACACTATTCCCTGCTTTTTGGCCGTTTGGCAGAAAACTACACCGTTTCACCGATCTCTACCAGATTTTACATAATTACCCTTTGGAACTCGACGAGTAACACTGTCCACTCGAAATTTCGGACAGACCACTCCATTCCACGCATTTAGGCCCTTTGGCACAAATCTACATCGTTCACAGATCGAAAACAAAATGTGTTTACTTACCCTTTGGAACCCGATGAGTAACACTGTCCACTTTAAAATTTGGACAGGCCACTCCATTCCCTGCATTTTGGCCCTTGGCACAAAACTACACCGTTTCACCGATCTCAACCAGATTTTACATAATTACCGTTTGGAACTCGACGAGTAACACTGTCCACTCGAAATTTCGGACAGACCACTCCATTTCCCGCATTAAGGCCCTTTGGTACAAATCTACATCGTTCACCGATCGAAAACAAAGTGTGTATACTTACCCTTTGGAACCCGATGCGTAACACTGTCCACTTGAAATTTCTGACATACCACTCCATTCCCTGCAAGTAGCTCAGGAATTCCTCGGGGTTGCCAGCTTCCTAACTCACCAGTCATGAGCCCTTGAGGGTGTACCAGAAGTGGTGGGTCTACACACACCCTGCCTCTTTGAGGGCCTTGAGCAGAAGACAGGAGATATTATGAAAAGGAAAAGAAGGCAGACCCCTCGAAGAATGAGGGTATCAGGAAAGGTGAGACAAAGCCAATTAAGGCGGGAAATTGAAAGAATCCCTAGCCCTCGGATACCCTAATACAGTCTGGGTCGGAAGAGAACAAGAGTTGACCAAGGGAGGCCGACAGGAAAGAGAACTGAAATAAGCCCGGCACCAGGAAGTAGAAGCGATGCCAGACTCAGCTGGGGTTCCATGGTCGCCAACCCACGTCCCACAAGTTGTGAGACCCTGGGGGGGGGGGGGGTCAGTTGTGTGAATAGCTTGCTGATTCATCGCGAGGTGACTTGAGAGTACTTTCCAGAGCCCGCCGTGTTATCTCCTGCTGTCTATGCTGATGCCAGCACAGGGCCGTTGCGAAACAGTGAGTGATTCCTGGTCAATCTGTATAGGACGGGGAACCCCGAACCTGTCATCATCATCTGCGATCATCTCAGGTTCGTGCAGCTTGGACCTATATTCTTTGTCTTTGCCGAGCAGTACGCTCTTTCACTAGACGCATCCAGTACAGGCCTAAGCCAGAAAATAAGGTTGAGACATTGGAAGACATCGAAGCTAGACACCTGAATTACCTATATCAGTTTTAAAATAACACCATGTTCGTTTAGTAGTCATTTTTTCATTACCTTATTATTATCATCATAAGTGCAAATGACCTAGATGTTACGCGCATCATACCAATAATCACCGCCGCATAAAGTCTTTCTCGACTGTGATTTTTAAAATATTTATTTTTGGTTGGTTGGTTCTTAAGTTTAGGGGCTGTGACAACGCGGTCATGTAGCCCCGTGTACTTTGGGTGTGTGTAGAATCTGTCTGATAACCGGTGTTAAATGTGATGACTGTATTAGTGTGTGTTATCTGTTTTTTAATTTAAGTACAAACTGCAACTTAGAATTCTTCAAATAGTTCGTACTTTTGCCGCCAAGCGCCACCGTCAACGACTACTAGGCCAAGTTCGGAACTTAGCTACTAGACGCCACTGCAGTCGGCTCTTTGTAACGGACGTAGACATCTATGAGCGTTGTTTACCTATTCAATTTAGCTTCACACAGGTGTAATTAGTGGAAGGTTCTTTAACATGCCATAAATCTGACATGGGACCGCTGGCTTTACTTCCCCTCCGAAGAAAGGCATACTGACGGATTTTTAACGCTCTTAAAATATCCGACGGCTTCGGCTGGGTTTGAACCCGCTATCTTGGGCATAGAAGCTCAGCATGCTACCAAATACGCCACCGAAGCCACCATATAGTTATTTTTATTACAGTACATTGTGTACATTATACGTTGAAGTGTCAATTCAATACCGGTAGTAGTTTCCCTTATCATCCTGATCATAAGAGCAAATGACCTACAGTAGATGTTACGCCCATTACACCATTAATCACCACACACAATAAGTCTTCCTCGCCTGTGAATTTTGAAATATGTATTTCTATTACGGTAGTTTGTAAGTTTGACGTGTCAATTCAACAGTAGTTTTTATTATCATCCTTATCAAAAGGGCAAATGACCTAGATATTACTCCCTCATTGTCTTTGGGGGCAAATGACTTAGATTTTTAGTCCATTATATTTCTAAGGAGACCTTAAAACATTATCATCATTCCACCGGGCGAAGCCGGGTACTACTGCTAGTTATTCAATAATCTTGAAATTTAAAGCTTTATTGCTTTATTCACGGACACCGTTTGTAAATTTGTGGGTTTAAAAAAAATCTGATAGCTTATTTAATTATTTATCGCATGGAAATCCACGTATAGGATGTGTGAGATGAGATGCAGTACTTGCAGTGAACACTTCGCACATTGCAGCGAAAAGTTTGCTTATAAGAAGAAGAAATATACTTTGGGGCAGTATACACAAGGGAACTCTGCGTTCCCACTTAGGAGTAAAATGCACAGCAGCTCCTACAGGTTGCACTTTTTTACGGCTCGTTTGATGAGATTCTCGCTGTCGTTATGGTTAGTGTTTGTGGCCTGAAATGGAAAATTGTCACATCTGTTGCAATCGGTGCCACTGTTGGCCAGTTTGACAAGATTTCAGCTGTCACTTAATCTCATAATTGGGCGCAGAAATGTATCACAACAAGATTAGGTACCATTATATTATGCAACCAGTGGTATTTTTGGCCCTTTTGATGGAAATCTCACTGTCCCTACAGTTTCAAATTAACAGTCAAGCCTGGCAAATGTGATGTTTGAGCATTCATTGTCACTTTGGGGCCTATATGATAAGATTTTCCACTGCACTCTTGATGATGTACGTAAAAATATTGTGATGTAACATAATCTGCGACATTCTCAGTCCATTTGACAATATTTCGTGAAATGGCACGAATCAAAGCCTGTTCCTTACTGCGTCTCTAGGGAAGGAAAATACTGTAACATAACCATTTAATTTCTTAGTGCTGGCATAATTTGCCTCACAGCAACGCACACAACGCTTCCTAGGCATCTTGAAATATTTTAATTTAATATTAGTGAAGAATTGTTTGTTAAATTCATTATCAGGCACTGGTTATTCACAGAGCTCGATTTGTAAAAAAAAAAAAAAAAAAAAAAAAAAAGGGGGGGGGGGGGGGTTCCGGCACTGTGGGCTACCGGGTGGTGGTGGGGCTTTATGAAATATTGAAATATAGAGTTCTAAAAACTGTATTTTTACGCTTTTCTGAACACCTTTAAAATTAATCAGCGGACAAAATAGCAATCTATTTTTGATTGCAATTTTAAATTAAATTGAGACTGCTGTAGCATAATTTTTCTTACCATAGCCATTGACCTACTGTATATTAAATTTTAATGTAGGCCAACTAGCTACCATTCAAACAATGTACATTATTTCAATTTGTTTTTACGTAATTTAAAAAAATAAATACTTTTATTTCTTGTTTTATAATTTTGTCTTTACAGTTTTCTGAAATAATTACTTATTATAAAAGTACTGTACTTAAAAATGTTTTACCTCACAGTTTATAAAATTGTTCAAAGTTTAGAAAAGTTTTCGTTGTATGTGACTCCTCTCTCTCTCTCACCTTGCTGTTAGTATCCAGAGCGGAGTGTCATCCCCGAAGCAGCCAAGATTCCACGTACTTTGAAGTACAGTCCAGTCAAAGACCAAGTTGACCTTGACTTACAACTAACGTTCCACAGTTCTCAAAAATATTTTATATATTCGTCTTTTCCCCCGATCTGAGGTTTCGATACGGCGTACCGGTGCGTACCATCACAAATCTAGCCCTGGTTATTTATATGACTAACTTGACTTAATTCCTATGTCCCCTCTCGGAGCAAAGGGCTGCAACAAAATTCCTCCACTGATTTCTTCTCCCAGCCAGCCTCTGCAGGTCTGTCCAGGATTTGCCAGTCACCTTCCTCTCCTCCTCAACACTTCTTCTCCAGGTATTTCTTGGCCTATCCCTTCCTCGGGTGCCCTGGGGGTTCCACCTAAGTGCTTCTTTTTCAATGGCATCCTGCTTTCTCAGACAATGGTCTATCCAACTCCATTTTCTACGTTTCATTTCTAGATGTATTGGCCTTTCGTTTGTTCTCCTCAGAAGTTCCTCATTTGAAATGGTTTCTGGCCAATAGATGCTTAGAATCCTTTTGAGGCAACGGTTAGTGAAGACTTGGAGACTCCTGGTGATCTGGGTTGTAACTTTCCAAGTTTCACTTCCATACTGGAGAACTGCTTTGACATTACTACGAAAGATTCGTAGTTTCGTCCTGGTCGAGATGTCGCAAGCTTTCCAAACCGGATATAATTGAACAAATGCAAAATTTGCTTTTTTTGATGTGGCTCTTACCATCTGCGCTAGCACCACCATCCTCTGCAATGATGCTACCAAGATATGGAAACTCTCTCACAGTTTCAATTTCTTCTCCATTTATTTTGCACTTGCGGTTTGTTTTTATTAAGCTGTTTACTCGCATTTCTTTGGTCTTGTAACAATTTATCTTTATTCCTGCTCTTGCTGCCTCTTCTGTAATGCGCCTTAACTTAATTTCCATATCCGTAAAGTTCTGAGAGATTGTACAAACATCGTCAGCAAAATCCAAGTCCTCTAGCTGTTGCATCAACTTCCATTGCAATCCAGATCTTGTTCCAAACATTACCTTTCTCATAACCAGGTCTATAACAATAAGGAAGATGGTAGGAGATAGGATACATCCCTGTTTAATTCCTGAATTGACATGTATTGGTTCAGTAAGCTTCCCTACATGGACCACCTGGCATCTATAATTGCTATAAAAGCTCTTTACAAGGCTGATGATCTTCTCAGGTATTCCATATCTGACCAACGCCTTCCACATGAACTCTCTCCTCAGGGAATCAAATGCTTTGCACAAATCCACAAACATAAGGTAAAGTGTAGTATTCCATTCCACACACTGTTCCACTATAACCCTCAACTTGTTTATCTGGATACCGTCCTATCAAACATCAACCGTGAAGATAGGATCATCTTACTCGGAGATTTTAACGCTAGAGTGGGCAGGGACTACAATGTTTGGAATGGTGTCATTGGTAAGGAGGGAGTTGGGAGCAAAAACTCCAATGGTATCAGACTGCTCTCCAATTGCACTGAACATGAATTGGTAATCACCAATACTATCTTTCGCCAAAAGAATCGCTTTAAAACATCATGGCAGCACCCTAGATCGAAGCACTGGCATCTTATTGACTATGTGATTGTACGCAAGAAAGATTTACGAGATGTTCTTATCACCAAAGCAATGACAGGAGCCAATGACTGTTGGACAGATCACCGGCTTATCAGATCAGTTATGCGTATACCATTATCCACACAGAGGAGGAAGCAACAGAAGAGCTGTAGGCATATTTTTGATACCGAGAAGTTTGGTAAGTCAGAGCATATCTCCCAATATAAAGAGTTGCTTAGCCAGACACTGCCACAGGAATACCATCCAGATGTAACACTGCACTGGGAGAGTCTGAAGACCGCTACTCAGAATGCTTGCAAGGAAATGCTGGGATATAAGACCAGGAAACATCAAGACTGGTTTGATGAAAATGATGAAGAAATGGAAGCATTAATCTCAGAAAAGAGAAAAGCCTTGCAAACTTGGAGAAAAGATATGATCTCCCGTACTAAGAAGGAAGCATTTTGTCTTGCGAAGGCAATTGTCCAAAGAGGAACTCGTGTGCTCAAAAATGCATGGTGGACATCCAAAGCTAAAGAGCTGCAATATCTAGCAGACAAAGATTCGCGACAGTTCTTCCAAGCCACAAAAGCGATTTATGGCCCCTCCACGTGTGGTAGAAATCCACTTTGGTCCAGTGACAAAAGTACACTTCTAAAAGATCAATACTCCATCATGAATAAGTGGAAGGAGCATTTTGAAGACCTCTTGAACCAGGACTCAGTTATTGATGAGCAGGTGTATGATATATTAGAACAAGCACCCATCAAGGAAGAACTCGGTACCCTGCCAATACTAGATGAGGTTCAGTGTGCTATTAATCAAGCAAAGCGACACAAAGCCACTGGATGTGATGGAATACCGGCGGAAGCTCTCAAAGAAGGAGGTGAGGAACTCATAAGCCACATACATGATCTTATCATTAAAATTTGGAGAACTGAAAAAATGCCTGCTGATTTCAGAGATAGTCTGATAGTTCCCATATTTAAGAAAGGTGATCATGCAGACTGCAACAACTATCGTGGTATATCTTTGTTATCATGCCTTGGAAAGCTTATTGCTCGTATTTTGGCGAATCGTATTCTATCCCTGGTGGAGAAAATACTCCCAGAGAGCCAATGTTGTTTCAGGCCTTCTAGAGGAACTGCAGATATGATATTCACTGTTCGTCAGCTTCAGGAGAAATGTATAGAGCAAAATAGACCTCTTTATATTGCCTTTATAGACCTCAGTAAGGCATTTGACTCGGTAAACCGTGAAGCCTTGTGGAAGATTTTAGCATTGTGTGGTTTTCCACTGAAATTTATTACCTTCTTAAGACTACTCCACACTGATATGAAGGCAAATGTCATTGGTAACGACTCTATTGGAGAACCATTTCATATAAATACCGGCGTTAAACAAGGCTGTGTGATTGCCCCTACATTGTTTTCTCTGTACGTTGCCACTGTCATGCAGTTAGTCAAAGATGATCTTCCTACAGGTATACAGATAACTTACAGGATGGATGGGAAGATCTTTAATTTGAGCCGTCTAAAGGCAAGGACTCGAACATCTCCTGCTGCATTGGTTGAGTTACAGTACGCTGATGATAATGCAGTAGTAGCTCAATCAGAGGACGAACTTAGGAAAATCCTGAATGCTTTTTCTTCAGCATACAAAAAGATTGGGCTGAAACTTAACACCAGTAAAACCCAAGTCCTCTACCAACCAGCCCCTGGACAAGGACAAAGAAACATCAATGTCACCATCGACGGAGTGAAGCTTCAAGAAGTTAACACCTTTTCTTATCTTGGCAGCACCCTGTCATCAAGTGCAAATATAGATTCCGAAATCCAACACAGGATTAACCGTGCTGGGGCATCCTTTGCAAGATTGAGGTCTAGAGTTTTTGACAACCATGATATCAATGCTGCAACGAAGATCCTTGTGTACAATTCGGTTGTAGTTCCCACCTTACTTTACGGATCTGAATCCTGGACATGCTACAGACGTCATTTTAAAAAGCTGGAGCAATATCACCAGCGTTGTTTGAGGAGAATTCTTCGTGTGACATGGCAAGACAAACGCACAAACACCAGCATTCTCAAAGAAGCACAGACTACCAGTGTTGAAGCCATGCTATCCACATGCCCAATAATCGCATTCCCAAGCAAGTGTTTTGCTCTGAACTAACTGAGGGCAAGCGCTGTGTGGGAGGTCCGAGGAAGCGATTCAAAGACGTACTAAAGGCTAATATGCAAATGTGCCATATTGATATCAACAACTGGGAGACCTTAGCTCTTGATCGCTCATCCTGGAGATCAATTGTTCATCGTGGTGCGATACTTTTTTAAGAAAACCGCCGACGTATGATAGAAGATCGGAGGCAGCGCAGAAAGAACAGAGTGTTCATTAGAAGACAGGGAATGAATGCGGATGTCTCACCTGGACCTGATACTACCTGTCATCACTGCAGGAAACTGTGTCTCTCCCGCATTGGGCTTTTTGGTCACCTCCGGATTCATCGATGAAGAGTCATTCAGCATTGGAAGGCCAACCTACTCGAGACGAGTGTTTGCTATCATCTATCTGGTCAATGCATGATCTGTTTTTCCTGAATCCAGCTTGTCCTCTTCTCAGTTTCTGATCCACAGTATTCATAATTCGATCTAACAGAATCCTTGTGAACACCTTACTTGGTATTGAAAGTAAGGTGATACCTCGCCAGTTGTCACATAGTGTCCTATCCCCTTTCTTCGGCAATTTCACCAGTAAACCTCTTTCCCAGTCTTCTGGAATCTTCTCCTGTTCCCATATCTTTATAAACAGGGGATGGAGTAGTTCAGCTGAGAGTTCTATGTCTTCTTTCAGGATTTCAGGATGGATATTATCACCCCCAGGTGCTTTCCCACTTTTTGTCTTCTTGATAGCTGTAATAATGTCTTCCTTAGTTGGTGTATCAATGTTTATCTTTCATCTGTCATTATTTCTTCTTGCATTTCCACTTCTGTCCCATCATCTTCCATATTTAACACCTCTGAAAAACGCTCCTTCCATCGTTCCAGTTGTTCCTTTTCACCAGTAATCATCTGACCATTTTTGCTTCTCACAGGTCCTCCTCTCTGAGTCTTCTTTTTAGATAGAATTTTCGTTACCTCGTAGAGGGTCTTAAGGTCTCCAGTTCCTGCAGCTTTTTCCGCTTTTAATTCTTGTTCTTCTATCCACTGCTGCTTGTTCTTCCTTGCATTCCTTTTTACCTCCCTGTCTTTTTCATTATACTTTTTCTGTGCAGTGAGCTTTCGTTGTCGTGTTCTGCTTCTGATGATTTCCTGTTTGATGTTCTTCCTATCTTCAATCTTCTGCCATGTGTCATTTGACATCCATTCTTTTACACCTTTCTTTCTGAAGCCAGGCACTTTGTCACTGGTTTCCACAAAGACATCCTTAACTTTTTTCCATTCCTCATAGATTGTGTCTCCATCCGTCCTATCTAGGACTTCAAAACGGTTTCTCAACTTTATCCTGAACTGATATTTATGCTGTTCATTATTTAACTTCTGTACATCATATCTTTTCCATTGGGATTCTACAGCTGGTTTATTTACTTTGATCGTAATACGGAAATGAGCTATCTATAGATGGTGATCGCTCCCTGCATCAGCCCCTCTCTTGATTCTCACATCAAGTAATGATCTTCTCCACTTCCGGGAGATGGCCACATGATCAATCGGGTTTTCTGTCGAGCCATCGGGAGATACCCATGTTACTTTGTGGCAGTTTTTGTGTGGAAAGATGGTTCCTCCTATCACCATATCTCATTCTGCACAAAAGTCCACAAATAGTTCTCCGTTATTATTTGGCTCTCCCAATCCGCGTGTTCCCATGATGTGTTCAACTCCCTCATTTTCATCACCAATCTTTGCATTTAGGTCACCCATTAGGATTATTATATCTCTTGTTTTTATTTCCTTCATGGTTGCATTCAACTCTGAGTAAGTGTCCTTTTCTTCGTTTGTCGCCGATTCAGTTGGAGCATAGCATTGCACTATGCTGACATTTCTAATGTTTATCTTAAATCTTGCCAACATAATTCTTCCTGAAATGGGTTTCCATGCGATAAGGCTTTTCTTTGCAATTTTACTTAGTAGTATTCCCTCTACATGGTCTCTTCCCTCTTCATTTCCAGAGTAGAGAAAGGTAAATCCTTCAGTTGTTCGTTGTTCTCCAAAGTCCTTCCAACGTACTTCACTCAATCCTAGAATGTCCAACTGGTAGTTTCTCATTTCTGCGCAGACCTGCTTTAGCCTGCCTGTTTGGCATAAAGTTCTTATATTCCAGCATCCAATTTTCTTAATCGTTTTCATGCCAAAAATCATCAACTTTTTATCAGTCCGGTTATTTTCTGTTGCAGTTTCAGTAATCAAATAAGTTCATATGCGTGAGTGATTGGCCCACAGCACCCTATCATGGTGGAGGGGCTGCCTCCTCACTGTGCCCATGCTCACAGATGTAGAGTTAGATATTCAGCTCTTCTCTAGTTTGGTTTTCCAGAGTGGGACGAGATATCCACTCCAACCCTCCTCCTTTTTCAGCCGGACTTGGGACCGTCCTTGGCGGAGTTGGTTATTCATATACATACAACTTAATACGGGAAATACTCACTTCTACAACTTTCAGCAGGTCTGATTTACCTTGAGGAATTTCACGGGTGTTGAAAGAATAAATAACTACTGATTTTAAATGCTGTCTTGTAAAATAAACGGTATTTATCAGCAAAGTTAGCATGTGATCTTAGAGTCTTTATGCACCTTACGGCCTCCCCACAGTGTTGCCAATTCTACCAACAGCATGGCTTGAGTATTATAGACGGCAATGATAATGATCAATATATAGCTCAGTCAGCAAATAAAATTATAGCAATTTGGAATGATGAAAGTAAGAATAACATACAGTTCATTTGACTTTTATGGAAATGTACAATCCATTAGAAGTTTTAAATATATTCAATAATTATTTTACCGAAGCTACGTTAACGTCTGATCATGAATGGACCTAACCTGAACAGAGAACAAAGCTCCAAAATTAATATTCTTTACACCTGTGAAGGCTCATGAAATTCTTTTAGTTAGGTAGATTGAAAAATACATTCTGTAATGGCTTTGATGACATTCCAGACATTATTGTTAAAAGAGCTACAACATTCACAGCAGAGCCTCTAACGGACATAATAAACAGTTCCCTAACATAAGGTACATTTCCTGACTTGCTCAAAATATTTAAAAGTAAGAAAAAAGGTCAAATTATAGACCAGGTATTTTGCCATCCAATTTCTCAATAGTTTTAGAAAAATAGTGTAAAAATAAAGAAATGATCAATTTCATCACCAAACATGATATTCTCTCTGACTGTCAGCATGGTTTCAGAAAAAGCAAATCCACAAATCTGCTATTTATAGTTACTTGGACTATGTACTACTAACTCTTGACCAAAGAGGACCTATAGTAGGGATATTTCTGGACTTATCAAAAGCATTTGACCTCATAGTCATAGATCATGCTATTTTACAGGGTTGTGTTACTTTTCTTAAAGGTAACTATATTACAGTTACCGTTGGTTATCAAAAATAATGAAAATGAAAATCCACTGCCTGCTTCCAGTCTCCGACCGGGTCAGGAATGGAATGAATGAAGCCCCCATCTAGCGGCGAGGATATGAACTGTGCCGGCTGCCGAGGCCTGACGCACTCCTCTGGGGCAATGATTAAATGAATGACAGATGAAATGAAATGAGAGTGGAGAGTGTTGCTGGAATGAAATTTTCACAGGGAAAACCGGAGTACCCGGAGAAAAACCTGTCTGCCTCCGTTTTGTCCAGCACAGATCTCACATGGAGTGACCGGGATTTGAACCACAGACCCAGCGGTGAGAGGCCGGCGTGCTGCCGCCTAAGCCACGGAGGCTTATCAATAATAATAAAATTTACTGTTACTTTGTGTAAAGAAAGAAATGTAGCTGCATTACAATTATTACTTTTTTCAAAAGTAACGCATTGGCTACTTTTCCATTATTTTGTATAAAGTAGCTGCTTAATAAACTTTCCCTCCTCCTAGAATTTGCTTGATTAGAACAGAATAGTGGATTCCTGTAATATGGAAAAACAATGAATTGGCATTTTATAATTGAAAAATGATTATTATTATAGCCTCATCCCGGTAGATTTACGAATTGCAAATTAACTCCTTAGGGACAAAATTCAAAGTTGTTATACCCTGACTTTTATGGTGACCCACTATCACTCTCTCAAAATCCTTGTCCAACTTTATCCTAATAATAACTGGTCAAAGTCTGGGTCCAGACACCTAGACATTTCTCTGATCTAGAATCACTTGTTCATCCCACGACACTGCTAGTTAAAGGATAAGGTGAGTTGGCCTTTCTGGAATCTGAGGTAAAAGCCAGACTTAATAAGAGAATATTTAAAAAGTACTTAAATATGTATTATTGTTTCATTTGGAAAAATGAGTAAAACCAGTGACATTGAATGCTCCATCTTGAACAAATAGTTCCATGATGAACTAAGTAACTCATTTTCATATATTACACTGATGTTTTCCATCTACAAACTCTGCCACCTATTAAATGGATTTTGTATATGACCTACATTGTCGAAATTTAATGTTTCTCAGTCGGTCAACACGCTTGAACCTAATTGTAATGGGCGTTTCCTAATCCTGAAAAATTGTGCAGGAGATTAATAAATACACTTGGATGTCCAGTTTCGATCGTCATGCGATCATCACTTAGACTATTAAATCTATGTCTTCAAGTATGGGTGATGGTATTTACAATATATACAGCTGGCTGCGTGGCTCAGAAGTAACTATCTCGTTTGCTGTGATCAAGGTTGCAGGATCGAATCCTGGTGCAGTCAGCTGGTATTTGAGGGTGCACAAATGTGAGGGAGCCGTATCAGTAGATTTACTGGCAAGTTCAAGATCCCCTTGGGGGTAAAATTCCAGCACCCTGGCATCTCTAAAAGCCGGAGTAGTTAAAAGGGACGTGAAACAAATAGCATTATTATTATTACAATAAATACACTTATGTAGTTGCAGTAGTTATTAACCTTTTGAACTCCATTACCCTTAGCATTTGCTTCCTGCTCCACTCCTAATTAATTTCTGCACTATGAACAGCAGTAGGAAGTGAACACTGCAAAACAATCTAACACAAAGTATAATTATGTTATATGAAATATATTTCCACGTCAGTTGTTGGTGATCATCGTAACTATCACTATCCACTAACTGTTCTAAAATATCCAGTTCCGTGAGCGAAGATGGAGATGCCATGTTTACATTCAATCTATATTGTCAGTAAAACTGCCATAATCATTCAAGAATAATGAAGTTTAAAAATTCATTACAATTCCCGCAAACTATAGCAAATAAAGAAAGTTGTTCTCTCGGAGACCACTAGATGGCTGCACAATACTGGAATACTGCACAGGAAGTCATACGAACGCTGTAAGTACAAGCTATCGTCAGGTCGTGTGGGACTCTACATCGAAGCGGAAGTGAAATATTTTAATGTCGAACCCCACTCGACATCGGAGTGCAAAAGGTTAAACTAGCGTAACTAGTCAAGATTTGTTAGTTATATGTGATTTTTTGTTAAGATATTGTTAGCGATGATTGACCTTCAAGTTTGCATGCATAGTAGGATATCTGTGATGGTTATTAAATGGTTGGAGTGGATTATGAACTTACCTGATTGTTTGAGCATTGTGTGATCCGTTTATTTTAATGTTAATAGCCTGAATTGGCTACAACGTTTGGACATTGAGTTTTGAGTTTGACATTTTTGCTCTATACACAATGTAGGGCATTATCGTGTTGGAAGCCATTTTTCAGTGTTGCCCTAGTAATGAAAATTTAATGTTTTTCAGTCGCTCAAAATGATTGTACCCAATTGTAATGGGTTGCAGAGCCGCTTAATTGAATTTCTCATAAAAATTGAATTATATTACACACCAGTTTATTAAGCTTTGTATAAAGATTTTCCTTGCCAAGTTTCACTGTGCTTGGATAGTTAGGTCGCTAGAAAATCCCATTTAAATTTCGCGTGACTGCCATTTTAGTTTTGTGCTCATCAGGTTATTGAAAGTCACATAGATAATCTTATTTTTATAGCCTATATCGCCATACAAAATTTAAGTTTGATGCTGCAATAGATATGTAGATATTGAGAACAGGTGAAATATTTCTCATGTCTGCCATGTAGGATTGTTTGATATGTAGGCCATAGAGTTATGTACCAGTCCATAAAGATTATTACATTGTTTCATTATACAAACTTTCACTTTGATTACTTGAATAGGACACAAAGAAATAAAAACATATTCGCACATCCACCATGTTTAATTTCTCAAAACAATTGAATTAGATTAGATGCCAATATATTAAGTCTTTCATAAAGATTTATCATGCTAGGTTTCATTGTGCTTGGGTGATTAAATCTTATGAAAAGTCCATTGTATACTTTGTATGGCCACCATGTTGGTTTTGTACATATCAGGTTTTTGAGAGTGATATAAATGATCTTACTATGTGTGGTCCACCACCGTTCAAAATTTGTGGTTGGTAGCGGTAATAGTTTTGGAGATATTGAATTCCATATATAACTAGAATAAAATAATTATTCTTGTAAATATGGGTCCGCCCAGTCAATACAAGAATAATTATTTTATTCTAGTTATATAATCTCTTCCACAGCCTGCTTCCAACGGAACAATGTCAAACATCAACAACCCTGACGTTAACATGTCTGATAATATTGAATTCCGTTAAAACATTTTGCTTGGCCTCCATGTTGGATTGGTGATACTTACTAAAAGAAGAAAATCACGGTCGAGGTCAGACAATGTAATAAGTCCTTGTCAAGCTTCATTGAAATCGCTCCACCTGTTTAGATTTTATTAGGGAGACACACATACATGTGCACACACACACACATGGGCAAAATGTGATCTCACAAGCCTATATTTATTAAATGAAAATAGGCATAAAAACTAAAGAGAATGAGTATTGGTGTTCATCATCATCATCATCATCATCTTGTACAGTTTCCAGCCCCAGGCTGGGTCTGTTTGGAACATAAGCCTCGCCACTTAGTTCTTTCTTCCCACCACCTCTCCGCTGTCACTCTGGTCCAGTCCTCGCCTCTCTTCTTGACACATTCCTCCACTCCTTTCAGCCATCTATCTCTTGGTCTTCCCCTTGGTCATTTCTTCTGCATCTGCATCTCATGTATCCTCTTGGGAATCTTCTTCTCATCCATTCTCTTTAAGTGTCCATACCACCTCAGTCTTGATGTCTCAATCCTACCTTGCAAGGGCTCCTCTTTCACCATTTCCCTGACCTTTTCATTCCTCACCCTGTCTCTTCTTGTTATTCCGATCCTACTTCGCAGGAACTTCATTTCACCTGCCTGTATTCTGCTTATATCTCTTTTCTTCATTGTCCACGTTTCTGAGGCATAGGTCAGTATCGGGATATAGTAGCTTCTGTATAACACTTCCTTGCTTTTTTGTGGGACATCTTTATTCCACACTAAGCTCCTAATGCTTCTCAGAAATGCTTCTGCCTGTCTGCCACGTTCCGTAATCTCTTTGTCATTTCTCCCATTTTCCTCCACTAGACTTCCCAAGTACTTGAGACTTTCCACCTTCTTCAGCTGTCCACCTCCAAGTGTTATCCCACTCATTGGTCTGTCCTTTTTCCTGGTCGTTAACAGGATCTCACATTTACGGATGTTGAACTTCCATCCGTACTCTGCCACTGTTTCTTCCCAAGCCTTCAGTTGCTCCTGAATTTCCTCCTCCTTGTGTCCCCAGACCATGAGATCATCTGCAAACACCATTGCTTTCATCTTATCTTCTCCTATCTTTCCTGCTATCCGTGTCATTACCTCGTCCATAACCACAATAAAGAGAAGGGGTGACAGCGCACTACCCTGTTTCAGGCCACTCATTTGTCTGAACCAGTCTGTTCTTTCCCCTCCAACTTTCACACAACTCACACTTCCACAATACATCTCCTTCACTCTGCCTACAGTCTCTTTTTCCACTCCCATATTTTCCATTGCTTTCCAAACCTTCTCACTACACACACTATCATAGGCCTTTTCGATGTCCAGGAAGGCCATCAACAGATCCTCTCCAAATTCGTAGTGGTGTTCCTGGAGCTGTGTCACTGAAAATATGAGATCCACTGTTGATCTCCCAGGTCTGAATCCATACTGTTCCTCTCTCAATTTTCTCTCCAATTTGGCTCGTATTCTACTTTCTAATATCATTTCATATATCTTGGCACAGTGAGGTATGAGTGTGACACCCCTGTAATTTCTGCACTCCTTTCTGCTTCCTTTCTTAAATATTGGGACAATTAGTCCTTTCTTCCAATCTTCTGGGGTCTTTTTCTCCTTCCATATCACCCTCATCACACGGTACAGCCACTGTTTCCCAACCTCCCCTGCTGCCTTCACCATTTCAACACTCACTTCATCCACACCTGGTGCCCTTCCTCCTTTCATCTTGTCTATAGCCATTTCCAGTTCTCTCCAAGTCAGGTCCTTTTCCATTCCTGTGTTGTCTTCTCCATCTTCCAATACATTGTCTTCCTCCCTATGACCATTTGGATTCAGCAAATCCTCAAAGTACTCTTTCCACACTGTCTTGAGTGTCTCTTTGTTGTGTACCTCATTTCCGTTTTTGTCCATCATTACCACATCCTCTCGCAGACCTCTTCTCTTACTTTTGACCATCCCATAAAGAACTTTCTTATTTCCTCTGCTGTCTTCCTCCATCATCTCCGTCCACTTTACCATCCACTTCTTCCTCTCCTTTACAGTTACTTAATTTAATTTGTAATGTCATTTGTAATTTGTAATGTTACCATAAAAAGTAACTTACTAGTCCCCAAGCTTACTATTTTACTAGAAAAGCTATACAAATATGGTATACACGGCACTGCAAATGAATAGTTTAGATCACTCCTGGAAAATCGCTATCTGTTATTAAATTAATTCCGAATGTATAGCTATAAACATACCGTAATTACCAACATTGAATCTGATCTCAGAACAGTTAAATATGGTGTGCCGCAGGATTCTGTATTGTGACCCTTGCTTTCCCTTTTATACATAAATGACCTAAGCGACAGTATTGCTCTGCAAAAAACTGTACTTTTTGCTGACAATGCAAGTATTTTAATTAAAGGGCTTGATGAAGTTACGTTTTTTCATGCAAGATGGCGTCCGGCAGTACTAGTGTGATTGTATTGACTCCCGAGGAAGTAGACTTAAAACGTGATAGTAAGTGTGGTAAATGCAATAAAATAGTTAAGAACGGAATTCTGTGTGGTACATGGGATCGATGGTGGCACTTCAAATGCGGAAAATGCTCTGGGGATGGAGAAATGAACGGGAATGAAGAATGGTTTTGTGAACAGTGCATAGTGACTCTTGTTCTCGGTGAGGGTCTAAAATCCAATGAGTACGAAAATGCTTTGGAAATTATTAACATTCTTCGAAGCGACATTGAGGCTCTTAAAACTGAAAATGATGAACTTAAAGACGGTCAATGTTATGGAGAGGAAGTTTTTGAACAGTGGGTTAGAGCCTGAACTTAATTCAGCCTTGGAACGGGTTCTAGAAAGAGGATAGAGGACGATGGTGCTTTTCCTGTTTTAAAAAAAAAATTTGAACCCCTTGCAAGCTGCACCAACGAATTTGACGATACAAATTCAGATGCAGTTTTGTCGGATTGTCGAAGTGAAAGTGACGCTAACCTCGCAAATGATATCGTTGTCGTAGCAGGGGGAGAGGTGATACTCCCACGTGGCGCGTCCCAGGTGGCGGATAGGGGGGTCCTCACTGGCTTGCCAGCGGACTTGAGGGAAATAAAATACCTCTCGCGGACCAAACACTCTGTAAACAGCCGCAGAACATCGAGTGGCACCTCTCGATCTCAACAATCGAGTAGCAACCATGTGATCATTTCGTGTGATCACCCCAAACTTTCACTTTCAACTTGTGAACCTGGCATGATGGATCGTATTGGATCACAGCAACTACCCCAGGCCCCGGACTTATACAGTTTGGGTTCTCCCGATCATCGGATTCTGGGGGATCGGGAGCATCATGCTGAGAAGAGTCTGAGCTTCTGAAAATCTCTTCGCCCGAAGAAAAAGAACTTCATCGGAACAGTCAATGTGAACACTTTGCTCAAAACTGGGAAACTTAAACAGTTAATTGACACCTTGAATAAATTTGATATTCAAATTGCAGCCATTCAGGAAACACGTTTCCAAGACGAAAACCATTTTGATTCAGAAAACTTTAGGATATATAAGGGGAAACCAGCCTTAAAAATTGGAAATAATTTATCACAATTTGGAACAGCGTTTTTTGTAAGAAAAACAATAGCCAGTTCAGTACTCAACTTTACTTCTCCCTCCGAAAGGATCTCCGTTCTCTCAATAAAATCAAGCAACAAGGCATACACATTGATTAATGCTCACGCTCCCATAAACAATGACAATAAGAAAAACACTCAGAAAGTAGAAGACTTCCTAAACATCATGTGAAAATTTTACTCGGTGACTTTAACGCACAGGTTGGTAGAGAAAAGAAGTATAGATCCATAGTTGGTCATCATCCAGCACATTGGAGAATAAATCAGAATGGTGAGCATCTGATAAATTGCTGTAAATCCTTTAATTTGAGGCTCATGTCTACATATTTCACCAGGTCTCCACACAAGAAGAAAACATGGAAATCACCAAATCCAGCACTAGGAGAATTCCAAATTGATCATGTAGCAGTGTCCAAACAGAACATATGTGAAATCCTAAATGTTAGAGTGCGCAGGGGAGTGATTGACTCTGATCACTACTTAACCCTTTTGCTCTCAGGCTATATTCACTAGTCATGTCCAAAACACTCAGGCCATTTTTCATGATTATGCATGTTAAAATATAAAAAATCACTGCATAAAGAGATCTACAGATACAAAATTGAAAAAAATCACACTAGCACATTATTCAATGTAGTTTTAGGAAGAATATATCCCAAAATTGTTAAAGACATATTTTACCACAAAACAAATATTGAAACTTGGAAAATAAATTACAAAAAATAAAAATATGTTTTCAAATACTAAGAAAGTAAACTGTTCTTTAGTGATCTTCTTGACCAGTCATACTGAAAACAAGAGCAATTAATTCTGTATAACATGATATAATTTTATTTTTTGTATTCTTATCCAGCCATGAAATATAGCACCTAATGTAAAGAACTGTACACGTACCTTCCTGGGTCAGCATTTGTGCTTAGGGAAGCACTCTCCATGCAAACCCTTGTTACACCTAGTGCATACTGTTCTGGCCCCCCTCCTCTTTTCTTTGGTGCTGCATACAACGCAGTTCGATTCTTTCTTCTCAGGAAGCTTTCTCACCCCCACTGGTCCTCTTTGATCATTAATCGCACTTAATTTTGTAGAAATCCATTCCTCCCCTAGGCTCTCAATTATTGACACTGTATAGTTCAGTCTAGATTTTATTTTCCCTGCTCCCTTATTATTTTCCTTATAAAGAATGTAACTGTTTAGTACCATTCTAGCAATGATATTGAAAGCCACCTTTTTCCAGTAACGTACAGTTCGCCTCTCATCAAGGTAGCTATACAACATCATGTCAGATGTGTCAATCCCACCCATACATTTATTATAAGATGTTATTATTGCTGGTTTAGTTTTGCTGTTGGCACTGTTGTGGGTTGCTGGAATTGCCTGTTCTTGTGCTATTGCATGGCTAGATAGAAGCATGACTGGGTTTTTCTGGGACTTTTTCTCTCGGAATGCACATGCTAACATTGGACCTGACCTAAAATATTGTTTCTGTCTAACAGCAAATTTATTTTTAAAATTCTGAGGCAAATATTTCCTATTCCTCCTAACAGTTCCTGTTATGTATGTACCCAGCTTGTAGAGATGGCGTACAAGTGGTACAGACATAAAGTAATTGTCAACAAAGACATGATAACCCTTGTTGAGGTATCCACCCATGACTAAAAGCTTCTTCACAACGATGTATCCCAAACAATGCTTTATGATATTGTCTCTGTCTTCTAGAGAACTGGCACCTCTATAGGTAAAAAAAAAGGCAGTAATTTGAAACTGAATCACACAGCATCCAAAATTTGATACCCCAGCGATGGTGGTGTTTGTTCGGCAGGTATTGGAGAAGGCTAGTTTTATTTTTAGTCCCCACAAGAGACTCATCAATGCTAATCTGCTGATGTGGTGTATAGTGGTGCCTAAATACCCTGTTGGCACGATCCACTAGAGGTTGATATTTTGCACAGGGATCATATCCTGTTTCTCCAGGCCCTGGCATCTCCTCATTGTTGACAAGATGAACGAATCGCAGCAAGTGAGAGAAACTATGTTTAGAAAACATTTTAGGGAACCATGGGCTGAACCGAGAAGGCATAGTGGACCAGTAAGAGGCAATGGTTGGTTTTCTATTGATACCCATATTTAGAAGGCATGCAATAAATCCTTTCATTTCAGACATTTCGTGACGTCGTTGATGACGTCACGGAAGCCGCCATTTTGTTTTAGGGGAATTTAATACGCGGCCGTATTGCAATTTATAGTAGTCCCGTGTAATGTTATACAGTGTTGCTTTACTACTAGTGGAGTGACACAGTGTGGTGCAATAGCACATAGTGTAATGTTATACAGTGTAGATATTGCTACTAGTGGAGTGGGGCAGTGTGGTGCAATAGCACATAGTGTAATGTTATACAGTGTAGGTATTGCTACTAGTGGAGTAACACAGTGTGGGGCAATAGCACATAGTGTAATGTTATACAGTGTAGTTATTACTAATAGTGGAGTGACACAGTGTGGTGCAATATCACATACTGTAGTGTAATGTTATATAGTGTTGGTATTACTACTAGTGGAGTGGGGCAGTGTGGTGCAATAGCACATAGTGTAATGTTATATAGTGTTGGTATTGCTACTAGTGGAGTGGGGCAGTGTGGTGCAATAGCACATAGTGTAATGTTATACAGTGTTGGTATTGCTACTAGTGGAGTGACACAGTGTGGTGCAATAGCACATAGTGTAATGTTATACAGTGTAGATTTTGCCACTAGTGGAGTGGGGCAGTGTGGTGCAATAGCACATAGTGTAATGTTATACAGTGTAGATATTGCTACTAGTGGAGTGGGGCAGTGTGGTGCAATAGCACATAGTGTAATGTTATACAGTGTAGGTATTGCTACTAGTGGAGTGGGGCAGTGTGGTGCAATAGCACATAGTGTAATGTTATACAGTGTTGGTATTACTACTAGTGGAGTGACACAGTGTGGTGCAATAGCACATAGTGTAATGTTATACAGTGTAGATATTGCTACTAGTGGAGTGGGGCAGTGTGGTGCAATAGCACATAGTGTAATGTTATACAGTGTTGGTATTACTACTAGTGGAGTGACACAGTGTGGTGCAATAGCACATAGTGTAATGTTATACAGTGTTGGTATTACTACTAGTGGAGTGACACAGTGTGGTGCAATAGCACATAGTGTAATGTTATACAGTGTAGATATTGCTACTAGTGGAGTGGGGCAGTGTGGTGCAATAGCACATAGTGTAATGTTATACAGTGTTGGTATTACTACTAGTGGAGTGACACAGTGTGGTGCAATAGCACATAGTGTAATGTTATACAGTGTTGGTATTACTACTAGTGGAGTGACACAGTGTAGTGCAATAGCACATAGTGTAATGTTATACAGTGTAGATATTGCTACTAGTGGAGTGGGGCAGTGTGGTACAATAGCACATAGTGTAATGTTATACAGTGTAGGTATTGCTACTAGTGGAGTGACACAGTGTGGGGCAATAGCACATAGTGTAATGTTATACAGTGTAGTTATTACTAATAGTGGAGTGACACAGTGTGGTGCAATAGCACATAGTGTAATGTTATATAGTGCTGGTATTACTACTAGTGGAGTGGGACAGTGTGGTGCAATAGCACATAGTGTAATGTTATATAGTGTTGGTATTGCTACTAGTGGAGTGGGGCAGTGTGGTGCAATAGCACATAGTGTAATGTTATACAGTGTAGGTATTGCTACTAGTGGAGTGGGGCAGTGTGGTGCAATAGCACATAGTGTAATGTTATACAGTGTAGTTATTACTAATAGTGGAGTGACACAGTGTGGTGCAATAGCACATAGTGTAATGTTATACAGTGTTGGTATTGCTACTAGTGGAGTGACACAGTGTGGTGCAATAGCACATAGTGTAATGTTATACAGTGTAGATATTGCTACTAGTGGAGTGGGGCAGTGTGGTGCAATAGCACATAGTGTAATGTTATACAGTGTTGGTATTACTACTAGTGGAGTGACACAGTGTGGTGCAATAGCACATAGTGTAATGTTATACAGTGTTGGTATTACTACTAGTGGAGTGACACAGTGTAGTGCAATAGCACATAGTGTAATGTTATACAGTGTAGATATTGCTACTAGTGGAGTGGGGCAGTGTGGTACAATAGCACATAGTGTAATGTTATACAGTGTAGGTATTGCTACTAGTGGAGTGACACAGTGTGGGGCAATAGCACATAGTGTAATGTTATACAGTGTAGTTATTACTAATAGTGGAGTGACACAGTGTGGTGCAATAGCACATAGTGTAATGTTATATAGTGCTGGTATTACTACTAGTGGAGTGGGACAGTGTGGTGCAATAGCACATAGTGTAATGTTATACAGTGTAGTTATTACTACTAGTGGAGTGACACAGTGTGGTGCAATAGCACATAGTGTAATGTTATACAGTGTAGTTATTACTACTAGTGGAGTGACACAGTGTGGTGCAATAGCACATAGTGTAATGTTATACAGTGTAGTTATTACTACTAGTGGAGTGACACAGTGTGGTGCAATAGCACATAGTGTAATGTTATACAGTGTAGATATTGCTACTAGTGGAGTGGGGCAGTGTGGTGCAATAGCACATAGTGTAATGTTATACAGTGTAGGTATTGCTACTAGTGGAGTGACACAGTGTGGTGCAATAGCACATAGTGTAATGTTATACAGTGTAGGTATTGCTACTAGTGGAGTGACACAGTGTGGTGCAATAGCACATAGTGTAATGTTATACAGTGTAGTTATTACTACTAGTGGAGTGACACAGTGTGGTGCAATAGCACATAGTGTAATGTTATACAGTGTAGTTATTACTACTAGTGGAGTGACACAGTGTGGTGCAATAGCACATAGTGTAATGTTATACAGTGTAGTTATTGCTACTAGTGGAGTGGGGCAGTGTGGTGCAATAGCACATAGTGTAATGTTATACAGTGTAGTTATTACTACTAGTGGAGTGACACAGTGTGGTGCAATAGCACATAGTGTAATGTTATACAGTGTAGATATTGCTACTAGTGGAGTGGGGCAGTGTGGTGCAATAGCACATAGTGTAATGTTATACAGTGTAGGTATTGCTACTAGTGGAGTGACACAGTGTGGTGCAATAGCACATAGTGTAATGTTATACAGTGTAGGTATTGCTACTAGTGGAGTGACACAGTGTGGTGCAATAGCACATAGTGTAATGTTATACAGTGTGGGTATTGTTACTATTGGAGTGACACAGTGTGGTGCAATAGCACATAGTGTAATGTTAATACATTGTTACAGTATATATATATATATATATATAGTATGATCAAGTAGGGAGTGATAAAGGAGTAACACCTCTTTAACAAACCCTGGTCCAGCTGGCCCGGCTGGTAGTACTTTGTTAGGGTCCCTTGCCAGGGTTACGGTGAAGTCCTCAACGGTACCTGCAGTGAAAGAGGTGAACTCTGGCACAGTGTGGTTGGCGGAAGGGGCAGCCTATTGCTCAGGTTTAATAGGGCAAACTATTGTCCATAGTTATGATGGGCAGGTTTTGGCCCAACGGCAAAATGAGCAGACGAGGAGCCAATCACTCTCATGGCTCCCAACGGTCATAGAGGCGGAAGAGGCCACGCCAGACGGACTGGGTGTAAAGGCGCACCTCAGTAGTACTTGTGTATGCGGCAGTTCGTTGCAGTCTCTGTGTTCGGTCGAGCATGTCTCATTCTTTGTGAGCCGCAGGATAAGGCTCAGAGATCATAGTGTGTGGGTCTCGTCCTGGCAAGCTGAGATGCACTCTATAAACAAATTCACACCAGTGGCACTTCTTCCGAACGTCACTTTTCAAAGTCCAACGGCGATGGGATATGGACGGTGGGGGCAGGTTATGGGTGTAACTGGAAGCCCCTAGTTCGGACCTGCATGTTGGCAGCAGATCTGTGATGGTCGTCTTCCGGAGACTCTGTGACTACTCAGGAATTCGGTCCTGCATCTGTGTTTGGGCATGCCTATTTAGGATCACCGCTGCCCACCCCACATGGGGAAGGCCCTAGAAAAGGTGGGCTAGACTTCGGAAGTCACAATCTTGGTCCGGCTGGGCAACCGCACTCAGCAGGTCACCCCTCATGCAGTCGAAACTCAAAAACAGTAAAGAATCACTAATTGATTATTGGATCATGGAACATCAGAACCTTGCTTGATTTGGACAATAACATTAGACCTGAGAGATGGTCAGCTCTCGTAACCCATGAGTTATCCAGACTCAACGTTGACATCACAGAACAATATAGGAGAACGGTAACTGAGGCTTAAAATTCGATTCCGATTACAACTGCCAGGATGACGTCATCCGCCGGCTCAGCCTGCTACCTGTCGGCGGCTCAGCGTACTAAATTTCAAAAGCGGGCGATTTGAAACCTGTACCGCAGCAGCCCTCTCCCCCCCCTTCCTATCCCTTTACTTTTCTAGTAGTATATGCTGTTTTTATTATTTTTTCCATCAATGACATTGCTTTTTAGGTTTTTTTTAATAACATGGTGGTTGGATTTTCACCCATGCCTTGTGAAACTAGCTGCGTAGCAATCATCCACTCTACAGTAATATGTTACAATATAATACCAAACAGGTAGAAGAGTGGTTTAGTTGCCACCAGTGTTAACAGTTGTGGGTTCTCTCCACTCCTTAGGTAGGGTTATCCAGTGGCACAATAATATAAATAACATTGTGAAGAACTGTTTAGTTCACCTCAGGTGCTGACCAAATTTACAAATTAATACACCCTATTAGGCCTACAAGCTTGTTAAGAAAGGAATGCAGCACACTAATATGAATACAAGGCCTGCACCAATACAAATTACACACATCCAATAAAACATATTAAGTAATTAACCACTGTCGAATGAATTATGATACTGAAAGGAATCAGGATGCAGATAAGGAATTCTGAAGGTTAACATGAGACTAAAATAAGTTATTATGCTGCAATATACTGTATATTCTTTTCTAGTTTTTACAGATAATAATTCAACAGAACATTTTCATAAAAAAGAGCACCATTTAATTTCGCCAAGCCATTGTCCCAGTAGAGAACTGTTTTCACACGGTAGGGCCACACAAATAGCAAACCTGTAATAGAAAAATATTGTTCACGTTAGCATGCCAGTCAATGTTGTTGAGTCATTAAGAGGCTTTACAACATCATGATCATGTAACCCTGTTTACTCAGGGCATGTGTGTGAGGAATCTCTAATGATAAAATGTGTCATTGTGATGGCTGCAAGTGTATGTGTATTTGTAATGGAGGCTGGGATTCGGAAGGAGGTGGTCGTGGTCTCAATTTAGGAACCACCGTGGCATAGAGGTGGAAAACATTAGAAAACCATTTCTGTGATGGCTGAGTTGCAAATCAAACCCATCTCATCTCAGGTGAGTGTACCCCATTTCAACCCTCAGACCAAACTTAAATGTCTTGGCAGAGCTAGGAATTGAAGCCAGCCCTTCTAGATCTGAAGTCTCAATATGTACCTCGAGACTACAGGAGTCCGTCCTAATAACAAGTGGCATTCCGTTAGTGAATAATCATCACACATAACTATAACATTGTAATTGTAAAGATGTTGGACAATGACTGGGCAAGAAATATTGATATCTGAGTGAAAACTTGTAACTTCAGTAAACAGCTAGGCTACTCCTTGGGTTTAAATGTTAAGCATGCACAAACAGAATTTTTGTTGCTCATGCAAAGAGAGGACAAGTGCTCTGTGGGAAAACTGGTATATCCCATAATTTTCATTCTACAGTATTATTAATATTAATAATTATAATACAATAAAATTACATTCTTCATTGTCCAGGACGAGTGTAATAGGCCTCATTATAGCTGGCTGAATGCCACTGTAGCCTTCATGTTAGGATAATGCTGCCCTAATGAATACTAAGTTACTTGAAGTAGAGAATGCCTCTAGCCATTAAATTACATCAGAACAAATACATCATCTCAGAAGTTAACAATTTACCCCCAGGTAAACTAAGGCAGAAAGGTCTGTATTTGATGTTAGACAGCCCACCTTAAAATAATAACTAAAGACATCCACGGAAGAAGGAAAAAATGCAGCAAATTATCATAATAATTCATGCGACCAGATGAAAGCTAACGCTGGCATTTGTTACATAATTAGCCTACCAATTAGTACTGTAAACTAATCTTGATGCAACAAGTTTTGAATTTATTTTTGTTATTGTGTTATGTAGTCATAATAAATGTTGTAGGCCTAATGGCAAAAATATTAAGTTATATGTTTACAAATCAATTACAGTGAGGATTGTACAACTTCAAATGTCTCAATACTACTCATTGAGCCTTTCAGTAGGTTAGTAGTCTACTGTAAAGTGTGTGTACCGATTACACGGGCATTTCTTATCAGAGATCAAAAAATTGACGAAGCAAGAAAAAGACCTTTGGGCACCTAACAGATAATTTCCAGCTTCCTAGACCTCTTGGGATGGCATTTCTTCTTCCCCACATAGCTCAAACTCCCCACAAAAGCATGTAATAAAAATAAAAAAAACATTTAAATGCCTATTGTCATTATTATGTTTGGAGGACTGAGATTTTCAAATATGGCAACATCCCCAACAGTCTCTCTCCTTACATCTTAGCCAGCTGTACGGTAATTATTAACTATCCTACCTTCCAAACCCAACTTATGATCACATCTGCCACTTTGTCAATTCTTGCCTCAATAACACACAAAAGGAAAAGAACCTTATAGCGTTATGAGACAGTTATTATCATGACCATCACCACTTTTTTTTAATGTGGAATCCAAAGCATAGGACATAACATTTCACTTTGGAAATCTCACAAGCATTAACGGGGATCCATATCAACCTTGGTGAGAGGCAAGCGGCTTGACCACTGCACCATCACACATTAGTACAGTCATGATAATTACACATACGATCAGACAGTTTACGATCAAGCAGTATATGGGGCTGATGTCCACCATATGACAGTGTAATATGTGAATTCATTACATGAAGGCATGAACTTAGTTTATTGCTATAACAGCATGCCCTATCAACGTCTTGACCAACCCACATAGGCCTACATGAAAACTGGTGTACAATTAATAGATCAAAGTCTCATCAATAACTTACTTTTGCCGAAATAGGACTATTCTTCCACTGTTTGGACAACAGTTCAGGTTATTCCAACTAGTAGGCTGTCTGGTCCCATTACTGGACAACTGTAGTATAAAGACCTAATCTGATGCCTTCCTTGGAGTGCCTCATGCCCTGAAAAATGAAAAGAAATACAATGAGATAATCAGTTTACTGCCTTTCTACGTATAGCTCCCCGTTTCAATCAAGTAGGGTTATATAAAGGCAGAAGAGAAAGATATTTCATATAGTTGAGAACCCACAGTAGCCTACTTCATAAGCTACGGTAGCTAAGAATATAATTAATTGAAAATACTGCAAACGGAGTTATTATTAAACAATAAAGCACACAATTCAAAAGCCATAACATTAAAATGTATTAAAATCATATCCTGGTAACTACACTACACGAGGCTATTAAAGTAAATAAATACCTACCGTATTAGGGCATAATCCTGTGATGGGTGATCTTGTTGATAGTATCAAATAAAGCTCACAAAACTGATAATAAATGCAAAAACACACGACCACACAGAAATATAAGAACAGACATCAAAATACTCAGCTGTACAGAAATCTAAATACACAACACACCTGTACAGAAAAATTTGAAATATTAACCAATAGGAATCTAGTCGGATTTCAACCAATAGCAGCCGAGTTGGTCAACAGCGCTACCACTGGCGCTCCACAAGGCGGTTCAGCGAACTCGTCAGTCGCCATGAGGGCTTTGGAAGCGAAGGATCTATAGTTGTTTCACCCCCCTGGTTGACATTGCTGCTCTCAGTGAAACTAGGCTGTCTTCTGAAGGCAAGATTACTGAATCTGGAACAGGATATACCATCTTCTGGAAAGGAAAGGAGGAGGGTGAATGTCGTATTCATGGTGTGGGCTTCGCTGTGAAGACCAAACTGGTAAATTATCACCAACTTACGCCCATTGCAATCAGCGAAAGGCTCATGACTCTCCGCATACCACTCTCAGGAGGTTCCTTTACTCATCTCTGCCTATGCTCCTACCTTAGATTCTGATGATGAAGTAAAGGCTCAGTTCTATAATCAGCTAAGTGAAATCATCTCCAAGGTACCATCTGCAGATAAACTCTTGCTCCTCGGTGACTTCAATGCCAGAGTTGGGAAAGATCACAGGCTATGGAATAATGCGATGGCCAAACAGGGACTTGGAAAATGTAATCCCAATGGACTGTTGCTTCTTGGTCTTTGTGTAGAACACGAACTTTTCATTACCAACACGCAGTTCCGGCTACCTGACCGCTTCAAAACCACGTGGATGCATCCTCGTTCCAAACATTGGCACATTCTTGATTATATCATTACCCGGCAATGTGATAAGAAGGACACTCTTATTACCAGAACAGCAAGGAATATAGACGATTGTTGGACAGATCATAAACTTCTTATATGTAAGCTCAGGATATCCATCAGACCTAAACCACCTAGGAATATCAAAAATTTGCCAAGAAAGAAGTTTAATACATCCTAACTTCAGGATGAATCCATGTACAAACATTTTGGAAACAGGATAGTCACCCAGTTATCAGAAAACCCAGTAACAAATGATATTCAGCAAGAATGGGCCACATTACAGAAGATTATCACACAGTCAGCTGAGAAACCATTGGTTTTATAGTGCGGAAAAGACAAGACAAGACTGGTTTGATGACAACAATGAGGAAATTCTGTCTCTCATCAATGCCAAAAGGAATGCCTATCTTGCCCATCTTCAAGACCCAACTTCCAACACAAAGAGAGATAAACTACTGGAACTCAAGGGTAAATGCCAGACGCAGATAAGGCAGATTAAAAATACTTGGTGGCAACAGAAGGCTCAGGAACTGCAGAGACTATCGGATGCTCGAGACTTGAGGAACTTCTATGCCGTACTCAAGGAAATATATGGACCATCTCGCTCATCATCAGGTACACTGAAATGCGCTGATAATTCTACTACCTTTACTGATAGTCAAGAAATCTTGGAACGCTGGAAGGAGCACTTCTCCAATCTCCTAAATCGTCCGTCAGAAGCTGCTGAAGACTTCCTCTGTGATGTGCCGCAACAACCTGAACAACTGTGGTTGGCAGTACCTCCTACTTATCATGAATTCAGTGCAGCTCTCACCCAATTGAAACCCAGAAAAGCACCTGGCCCATATAACATCCCTCTGGAACTAATTCAAGCTGGAGGTCATTCCCTCAAAACAAGAATTTTCATCCTTATCCTCAGAATATGGGAATCAAGAAAGGTACCTGGAGACCTAAAGAATGCCACTATCGTCACTATCTTTAAAAAGGGTGATATGTTTGTGGCAACTACCGTAGTATATCATTGCTATCAATTGTGGGGAAGATTCTTGCAAGAATTCTACTTAACCGCCTCAAGGTTATCTCTGAGAGGATCCTCCCAGAGTCACAATGTGGATTTAGAACTTCCAGAAGCACAATTGACTTGATTTTCTGTGTGAGACAGCTACAAGAAAAATGTAGAAAACAACAGAATCCACTCTTCTTAGTCTTTTATGACTTGGAAAAGGCATTTGATTCGGTTCCAAGACCAGCCATGTGGGCAGTGCTGAAGCGGTTTGGTTGCCCTCAGTGTTTTGTAGATCTAATCAAGGCTCTCCATGATGGCATGACATGTCAGGTTTGCCATCAGAATAAGATGTCCGATGAATTTCCCATTACCCATGGACTGAAACAAGGATGTGTACTGGCTCCAACGCTTTTTGTGCTGTACTTGGCTGCAATGCTTTATGATTCACCCACAAACATCCCAGGTGTGTAGGTCAAGTATCGTTTTGATGGAGGGATTTTCAACCTAACTCTTCTCCGCTCCTTGAGGAAAACTCAGGTTACTAAGGTTACTAACATGTTGTATGCAGATGATGCTGCATCACCAACTCTCACACCAGAAGAGCTGCAAGAGTCAGTTAACTGTTACAAAAGTGCATGTGATCGCTTTGGTCTTACCATAAATGTCAATAAGACTAAAGTCTTGGCCCAACCTTCACCAGGCACACCTCTTCCTCAGTTCAATATCTCCATCTCAAATTTGCCATTAGAACAGGTTGACCACTTCTCGTACCTGGGCAGTACCATTTCTGTGAGCTGTACCTGTGAGCAGGATGTGGATAAGAGAATTGGCGCAGCCCATGCAGCATATGGACGATTAGCGCACCGGGTCTTCATGAATAAAGATCTGTCCATGAGTACAAAGCTTATGGTGTACAAAGCAGTAGTCATTTCTACATTGTTGTATGGCTGTGAAACGTGGACCCTTTACCGACGTGATCTTAGGAAGCTTGAGCGTTTCCACCTACAAAAACTTCGATCAATCCTGAGGATTAAATGGGAAGACCGCATTACCAATATTGCTGTTCTGGAAGAGGCTCAAATCAACAGCATAGAATCATCCATAATAGGTCACCAGTTTAGATGGATTGGTCATGTCCATCGGATGGATGATGTGAGATTACCTCGTCAAATGCTATATGATGAGTTATGCTATGGCACCAGACCTCATGGTGGTCCTAAGAGGCGCTACAAGGACCAATTGAAGCAGACCCTGAAATTGACAGGTCTTGATTCACAAACCTGGGACATGCTGGCTGAAGACCGCTCAACTTGGCGCCGTACCATCTCGGATACTGTAAAGACGTTTGAAAGGGATCGACGCATACATGAAGAGGCCAAGCGTCAAGCTAGGAAACTTCGAGCAGCCCAACCACGTCCTCCTCCAGCAATACTATGTGACTTGTGTGGTCGCTTGTTCCATGCCAGGATTGGACTCGTTAGTCACCGTAAACACATCCACAAACTGGACTGAAGGAAGAAGATTTATACTCGGATTCGAGTTGAAGCCGATGATGATGATGTGATCCTGACCCAATTCTTTAGATGGTTGGGAACATTATCTCCCTTACTGGTGATGAACTGCTGGACATACCGATTAGATTCTGTCACCATAAGAGAAAGAAGAAAATCTGTGAAAAACTAAAGGAAATAAGCTGTTGGAAGAGAATCAGGAGGTGGCATGTGTTTAGGTCCAGATAATTCATGATATTGAAATGGGAGAGGGAGAGGATTTTCAGGCGACAGAACCTCTTTGTAGTCCCCATCATTCATAATATCATCATCATCATCACTGTCAGATAATCTGTGAGCAGCTATTGGGGATATTTCTGGGGCACTATCATCACTTTCTATAAAATCAGAATCACTCTCGGCAATAAAGTCACTGTCATCGTCTATAGCCTCTAAATAATCCAATACTTCACAATCATTTAGCCTAGAACTCGGCCCAGCCATTGAAAAATATTTGGCCTACACTCGTCACGAAAACGTAATAACACGAAATATTAAACGCTACACTTCACTTGATAACACAAATAAACGCTAAATATAAACAAAATATAACAAATAATAAACTAGTATTAAAATGGAAACAAAATAACAATGCCAAACACGTAATTTAAAGCGCAAAATATGACTTGACTGGCACTCAGAACAGGTCAACACGCCATGCGGTAAACATTCATACGCGGCTTTATAATTTCATTTGTTTCATACCAATGCGGCAATGTAGTGTCTCTGTCTGTCGAGAAAAGTGTAAACCAAACTCAAATGCTACTATGCCAATCTTCTCCTGCCATCTGGGAGTCCAATTAGTCACTAATACAGCCATTCCAACACAGAGTCGATATCGGCACCGTGAGTGTTTTAAGCCAAGCCACTCAAGCCGATAGATCGGCTCGCTGAGCGTATAAGAGTTAAGCCAAATCAAAGTAAAATTCCAGCCTAATAGATCCAAACCAAAAACTAAGAGATTACTTAGAGTGGATCCGGAGCACCTCAAGCAGAACGCCAAAGAATTTGTTCATGCCATAAAAGAGCAAAATCCCAAAGACTGGAGGGACTTAGGAAACTCAATTCTGACATCAGCACAGAAGTTAGGGCAGCCCCCAAGGAAAAGGAAACACAGATGTTGGAACACAACCTGTGATAAAGCAATTGAAGACAGAATTAAAGCCTGGAATAAATGGAACAGACATCAGACAACTGAACGATGGGAATTATTCCTTAAGATCCAGAAATCAACAGCTAAGGTCATCCGCAGGGAGAAGCGGACATACGACAGGAATAAACTCATAGAGATAGAACAGGATTTCCTAAAAAACAACACCAGAAATTTCTATAAGACCTTCCGTGAGTGTCTGTCTAGTTATCAACCACCTAGCATATGTTTAAGTAGATCAGATGGCTCACTAGAAACAAACACCCAGGAAAACTGCAAGATCTTAGCAGATTACTTCCAAGACTTACTCAATTGTGACCCACCGAAAGAAAAAATGCACTTTGAAAAGCCTGCACCGAATCCAGATTCACATCCACCGACAATGGAAGAAACGGCAGAAATCATTCAATCTCTTAAAAATAACAAAGCACCAGGAGAAGACGGTATTACTGCTGAAATGTTGAAACTCGGAGGGGAAGAGGTCACCAGAAGAATCCACGCAATTTTAAAAGCAACTTGGGAAACAGAAGTGATCCCACAGGACTGGAAGTGCGCGTTAATACATCCATTGCACATGAGAGGTAACAAAACTGATCCAAACAACTATAGAGGTTTATCCCTATTATCTGTGGCCGATAAAATCCTATCAAAAGCTCTTCTGAACAGACTAGAGAAACAAACAGACCATTTGATTGGTGAATATCAAGCGGGTTTTAGGAAAGGTGCTTTCATGTGCCGAACAGATATGGAATCTGAAGATGATTTTGAAGATCCGCAGATCCAACCCCACAATGGTCACCTTTGTGGACCTAAAGAAAGCATATGATTCTGTGGACAGGCAGACCCTGTTTGAGACGCTAGAAGAACTTCAAGTGGACAGGAAGACCAGAGAACTGATTCGTCAGACTCTCACCAATACAACATCGAAGGTGAAGTTTCTTGGGGAAATTTCTGACTCTTTTGAAGTACGAACAGGTGTTTGCCAAGGAGACGGACTTTCACCCCTTCTATTTAACCTGGTTCTAGATAAAGTCATCAGAGAGTGGGAAAAGAACATCAAAGGTCTTAGCATAGGAACTGCTGGAAACAAAATCAAAGTGAAATGTTTGGCTTTCGCAGACGACCTAGCGATTATCACTAGGAACAAAGAAGAAACTAAGCATGCTATTGAGACATTGTACAGAATAGCATCACAAGCAGGCCTTCAAATATCATTTGAAAAAAACAAGTACATGCAGAATTTTCAGCAAAAGAACAGGAAAGAAAAAATAGAAACAGCGTATGGAGCAATATCCCAAGTAGAATTTTTTAAATACCTTGGAGAAATAATTCTTCCTTCAGGATTGGAGAGTTTGGCTAACACAGAAAGAGCCTCAAAACTTCATAGAGCATTCAGACTAACATTGGATCACTATAATAAAAGAGTAATGTCACATAATGCAAAACTGAAACACTACAAAACAGTTGTACTACCGGAAGCTCTATATGCTTCAGAAACCATAGCTTTAGGAGGTCATTCTAAAATTGCAAATATAGAAAAGCAAGAACGTAAAATTCTTAGAAAAATATTCGGCCCCACACAAGAAAAGGGAATTTGGATTAAAAGACGAAATTCAGATCTATACCGTCACACAGATAGTTTCAGCAACACTGTACGAAGAAGACGTTTAACATTTATGGACACCTCTTCAGGATGGACGATTATAGTCTTACAAAAAGGTTATTCAATGTAATAAATTCTCAGAAGTCAAGGATAGCCTGGCTGGATGAATCAAGAGAGGACCTGCAAGAGTTGAACATCGGAGAAAATATTCTGAGAAACCGCAAAGTCTTCAGGACCGCAGTAACAAAGCACAAGTTTAGGGTGAAAACTAGTGGCAGGACTGGAACCAAGTGGACAGAAGAACGGAAGAAGCAGCACAGTGACTTCATGAAGAGATTTTGGGAAGATAGGAAGGTGAATATCATCAAGCCGAAAAACAAGTTCAAGCGCGCTCTATAATGGGCAAAACGCAAAAAGAAGAAGAAGTTGCAAAATCTCGCTGATTTCCGGGAGATCTGCGAAAATGAGAATATTTGCAGACAGTCAGGGGAGAAATATTGCTACAGAACTATTGAGAAACACTAAGCATGATGTTTTTGCTGTAATTAAGCCCGGCACAAAGTTTTCTGATGTAACCTCGGAAAGTCAAGATTATTGTGCACGCATAGGAACTACCGATGCTGCTGTATTCTTGGCTGGAACTAATGACGTAGGAAGAAATGAAGCAAGAGGAATTATCTCTTCCCTCAAATCGAAACTTCAGGAATTACATCACACTAAAGTGGTGGTATTTTCTGTTCCCCACTGCCACGATTTTCCTGCATGGTCTTGTGTTAACAGGGAGGTAACTAAGGTCAATGAAGAACTTGTGAAAATATGTAAATACTTCAAAAATGTAAAATATGTAGATATAAGTAATTTAGGAAGGAGATTTCATACTAGGCATGGACTGCATCTGAACAGGTTAGATAAAATATATGTTGTAAATAGGGTAATAGAATTTATTAATCCAGTTCAAGATATAGATTTTGAAACCACTCCTATTCCTCTAAAAAACTAGAGAAATTGACCGATGCAGATCGGTCAACAGAATCTGAGTCAGGGAAAGGTATTAGTTGTCAATCTAGGCTAGACTCTCTCCGGACTGGTGGGGGGAGTATTAGTATGTCAGATAGACAAACCAGGTTTGCTTCTTGTCAGACAATGAAAATTAACAAGCCTATGTACAGAACTGTCAAATATTAGGCCTAAGTTAAAAAATAATAGTTCACTGACTATTCTGCAGGTCAATATTCAGTGCATCACGAATAAATTGTTGGAATTAGAACAATTCTGCAAAATTGAGAAAATTGATGTGGTATGCATATCTGAGCACTGGCTCACTGAAAATCAAGTTGACTTCTTTGTGCCTCATGGGTATGCCATAGCAGATATCATGTGTAGACGTAAAAAGAAAAACTGAGGTGTGGGAATCTTAGTAAGGGACTGTCTGAAATTTGTCAAGGTTGATCTAAGCTGTGAATTACCGTAGATGTTGAATTTAGCTGTGTTAAATTAGTTGAAGCGAATTTAATAATTGTTAGCTTGTATAGATCTCCCAAGGGCAATATCCATGTATTTCTTGAGAATTTTGAATTGGCTATCAAGAAAATTCTAAAATCCAACACCAAAGTAGCTATCTGTGGGGATTTTAATATTGAAATGGTGAAGTTAGATGGGCAAATTTCACGAACATTTTTGAACTTTATAAGATACTTAAATTTAAAATGTACAAATAGATCTCCAACACGCGGTAATGCTTGCCTCGATAATATTATTGTCAATCTCCCAAGTGATGAATACAATATTAGGTTAGTTGGTGGATCTTTTGCTGATCATGAACCTTTGGTACTTTCTCTGCACCATAATAAACTGCCTTATGCAGACACAAATCCCAAGTATGAACCTAATGTTACATGGACTAGAACTCTGAAAGAATGTTATATTAATCTATTTATTGAAAGACTGAAGCATGTTAATTGGAACTTTTTGTACAAACAACACACTGACAAAACTAATACTGAGTTGGATATTGAAATGTTTTTTAAAATTTATGTTGAATTGTGGCATTCTTGCTCCCCCATAGTAAAGATGAAAAATGTGTGTAAAGTAAGAAATAGGAAATTTATCTGGTATTCTGATGAATTGGCCCAAATAAGAGAAAGGATGCTAATTTTGTACAGAATTCATTAAAACTCGTGTGAGCAAGGGATTGTGCAGAATGAGGCATACGAAACATATCTTCAGTATAAAAAGTTTTACAGAACTAAACTTGCACTTGCAAAAAAATTAGCTTGTGAAAAATACATTGAAGGTGCATCCAATAAATGAGGCGCCTAGAATCAAAACCTGCCAAATCCATTCCTTCACTTTTTTAATAAAGTGACAAAAACTGCCACAAGCGAACCAATGCTCAGAAAGAAATACTTTTTTCACTAAAAATTGAATTAATTTAAAGAAAGAACAGCGACGAAGGATGAACCTGATCCCCGTTATAGTTAAAGTTGTATTTAGAATAATGTAAAACAATAATTCGGATTTGTCGGGGTTTGTTACTAAGATTTGGATTTGGCAGGTTTTGATACTAACTAACCTAACCCCGTGGCACTACAGCCCTTGAAGGGCCTAGGCCTACCAAGCGACCGCTGCCCAGCCATTTGGCCTGCAGTTTTGAGGTGACGCGTGGTCAGTGCGTCGGGTCCCCTCGGCCGTTAATCTTGGTTTTCGTGACCGGGGCACTGTCTCACTGTCAGACAGCTACTCAATTGTCCTCACGAGGCTGAGTGCACCCCGTTCCAACCCTCACGTCAGTTTTTTAAAATCCCTGACGGAGCCGGGGATCGAACCCGGGGCCTCCGGGCGAGAGGCAGGCGCGCTACCCCTACACCACGGGGCCGGCGTTTTGATACTAAAGAACCCTAATAAATTTGAAGTTGCGAAGCGATTGTAGAAACTGCGTAAGCTTTACTAAGAATTTAAGTTAAATTAATATTTTGAATGAAAGTTAGGTCACCTCCGTGGTGTAGTGGTGAGCATGATTAGCTGCCACCCAGGAGTTCCGCGGTTCGATTCCCGGCTCTGCCACGAAATTTGAAAAAGTGGTATGAGGACTGGAACAGGGTCTACTCAGCCTCGGGTGGTCCAAATGAGTTAAGGGGTTCGATTCCCACCACAACCATCCTCGAAGTGGCTTTCCGTGGTTTCCCACTTCGTCTTCGGGCAAATGCCGAGATGGTATCTAACGTAAGGCTACGGCCGCCTCCCTCCCTCTTCCTTGCCAATCCCTCCCGCTCTTCCCATCCCTTCATCAGGCTCCTGTTTGTTTTGCAGGTGAGATCGCCTGGGCGACATGCTAGTCACACTCCCCAGTTGTATCCCCGAATCAGAGTCTCAAGCTCCAGGACACTGCCAGTGGTGGTAGAGGTGGAATCCCTCACTTGGTCCGTGGGATAAGCCAATCGTGGAGTGTAAACGATAAAGAAAGAAAGAAAGTTAAGTAAAGTTAGGTTATAAAATACCTTCAAAAATCATGAGTATCATTTTTTTGTTTTATTAGCACAAAGATTGTTGGATAGTAACAATAAACAGAAAAAGAATAATACTAATAATACTGAACAGTACTAAATAATAATAATAATAATTATTATTATTATTATTATTATTATTTATCGTATGATGATACAGAGTTAAAATAAAAGTTCATACACTACATATAAAGTTATATATACAGTTATATACATAGTCATAAACGGGGAGCGTGATGGCGCAGTGGCTTAGCTGCTCGTCTTTCACCCGGATGGCCGGGGTTCGAATCCCGATGACAGCGGGGTGGAATTTTCACCTGAAAAATCACTTGGCGTCAGGAAGGGCATCCGGCCTTAAATCCCCGGCCAAAACCAAAATGAGCCTGGTTGGCTCCGGCGACCCCAATTAATTGGGAAATGCCAAAGAAATAGATAGATATACATAGTCATAAACACAAGTTCTTGGTTTAAACTTCTAAGTCCAGGCCATCAATCCACTGAATTGCCTCAGAAGATGCATGATGAATGTCACCTACTGATCCTTGGAACGCTCGTTGCGGACATTCACCAACAATATGTCCGATGGTTTGCAGGGTAGCTCCACAATCGCAGTTAGCAGAAGTAACCCAACCCCATGTGTGAAGCAGGAATCCACGTTTGCCTTGTCCTGTACGGATCCGGTTAATAATTCTCCATTGGCGTCTGGGGAGTTTGAAACCTTCTACCCGGTTGGAAGGGTTTTCAATCACATGTGCATTGAATACTGATGATTCTTCCCACATAGTTTTCCATGCTTCTGAGATGTTAAATGAAGAGTCTTCAAGAAGTACTGCAGAGCGCCAAGGTGGTTTTCTTGTCTTCAACCGTTGATTGCCTGCTTTTGCTACATCAGTATGTATGGGTAGCTGGGGGTTCTTTTGAATGGTTTTCCAGATCTTCAGGAGAGCCTCTGATCTTCGAAGAGCTGGAGGTTGGATGTTACTTAGAACAGGTAACCATATAGTGGGTGTGCTACGTATACAGCCCGTAATCAGTCGCATTGTCTGGTTAAGTTGCACATCTATCTTCTTGGAGTGGACACTGTTTAGCCAAGATGGGCAGCAGTACTCAGCAACGGGGTATGACAGTGCCAGAGCAGTTGATCGTAAAGTTTGAGCGCTGGAACCCCAGGAGGTACCAACAAGCTTCTGAATGATGCTATTACGGTTCTTCACCTTTGCGGCCACGTTCGTGAGATGTTGTTTGAAAGTCAAGGACCTATCAAGTGTTATCCCAAGGTACTTAGGCATGCTGCAGAACTGCAAAGTTTGTCCTCTGAATTTAACTTCTGGTTTGTAATTAGAGAACCTATTGCGTAAGTGAAATGCGGATACAACCGTTTTCTGATAATTTAGGCGTAGGCACCATTTCTTGAAATATGTGTCCAAGACTTCCAAGTCGGCAGTTAGTGTATTTTCAGCATCGGTGAAGTTGGAGTTCTGGGTTACCAAACAGATGTCATCAGCATATATGAATTTCCTTGAAGAAGTTTCTTGCAGGTCGTATATGTACAAGCTGAAAAGGAGAGGAGCTAGGACAGATCCTTGGGGTAATCCATCATTTAATTTGAAGAACTTGCTTCTATCATTGCCAGAGTAAACCTGGAAAAGTCTATTGCACAGCATGTTGTTAATTAGGTTTGTGAGTTTGAGACACAGAATGATGCTCACAAATTTCAGAAGGAGGCCTTCTCGCCATACTGTATCATAAGCGGCAGATAGATCCAAGAAAGCAGCTAGGCTTACAGATTTCTTCTCGTACCCATTTTCAATATGAGTTGTTAATGCAAACACTTGATCATTACAGCTTCTGCCAGGCCTGAATGCAGCTTGTTCTATGGGGATGTGGTTGTTAATAGTATCAAAAATTCTGTTGTAGATGAGTCGCTCAAGTAGTTTGTAAGTGACACTTAGAGCTACGGGGCAATAACTTTCGACTTATGTCGGATCTTTGTTCGGTTTGAGGATCGCTAATATTTTTGTTTTCTTGAATAATACAGGGAGATTTCCAGTATTAAGGATATCTGAAAAGAAGTTAGTAAGCCATTTAATTGTAGCTGGTCCACAGTGAGCAAGGAATTCAGGATAGATTCCGTCGAATCCAGCTGCTTTCCCAAGTTTCATGTTTGTGATGGCGACTCTGACTTCCTCTACAGTGAATAGAGTGGAAAGTTTTGAAGAATTCTGGGCTGCTCTTTTCTTGACTTTCAGCTGAGATTTGATTTCCCTTCTTGTCTGCTTTTCTTTTGGGCTCATGGAATTTGTGATTAGATGATTGGCAAAGTCATTTAGCTTAATGGCAGTTTTCGATCTAATTGGTATTGAATTTGTTGGGTCTAGTTTTCTAATAACAGACCAAGCTTTCCGACTCGAGTGTGTGTGTGGTCGAATGATTCCACGGTTTCATGCCAGATCTTTTTTCTATTCTCATCTAGTGAATGTAGGAGGCCAGTAGCATTATCAGCAGATGGATTTGCTTCATATTTTTCCAGTAAGCTTTCACTATCCTCACTCCAACCGGCTAGGTTTTACCCATTGCTACCTTACACGTGTCCCCCGGGTGGTGCTAAGTAAGCAACAAAATAGAGATGAAACTGAACTGCCTGAAAAGGCCTCCCGGTCAACAAATACAGAGTAAACGGTCAATAAGTCCTTCTCAGGACGCCCAAGTTCGTAGGGTTGGACCATCTCTCCGCATATGTCAACTGAACATTGAAGGAATAAGTAGAGCTAAATGTGACTATCTATCCAGACTATCAAAGAAACATGCTATCGATGTCATTGCACTCCAAGAAACGCATACAGCAGATGATCAACAGTTACGAAGTAGAGGGAAAATACCAGGATGTACATTAATAGCCTCGAACAACCATGAAAAGTACGGCCTAGCTACTTACGTCAAGCATATCATAAAAAATCATCAGGTACTTTCAGTGAGCAGTGAAAATAATATATTTACAATTATAACAAAAATTGATAGTGTAACAATAGTAAATGTATACAAGCCTCCTGAAGTAAACTGGCCAACCCCTCTTTTTCCATCTCAGCAACACCCAACTCTATTCCTGGGTGATTTCAATAGCCATCATAGTCTCTGGGGATACTGCGAGAGTCACAGTAATTGCGAAGCTCTCTGTGATTGGATGGAAACTAATAATAATAATTATTATAAAGAAACACATCAAATTAAATTCATGTTCAATTCAAGTTCTTATGAGACAAAATGTTCGTCGTTCAACTATTAAATGACGTTAGTGGATGTTCTAACTACACAATGTCTGTGTCTACCTCATCCTCAACAATAGTTTCACAATCTTCATCATTTATGGGCTGATCTCCTTCGTGTTCGTTACGGCTTTCTAGATTGCAATAAAACTGCAGCTCTTCATTTTTCCTCCATCTTTCTCCAAAATGCTTCAAAAGAAGTCGCGAAACATCTTTGACTTTTTGTGCCTGAAGGACAACCCCTCTGGTTATGTCTTCTGGCTGTACGTGAGTCATATCAAACTCAGGTTTTGTGACACCAGGACCAAAATATTATTGCTCTTTTTGTTCTTTGTCAAAATTATCCTTTTGGATGGACTGAACTTAAAGTGCCAGTTGGCAGGGTTTTTTTTTTAACTCTTTCTGATTCAGACTTCCAGTCTTTAACTGGAAATGAGATTCCAACGTGGTGAACAGTTCCATGTTTCCCGAGAATTTCTTCGTACTCTGCTGGCTGAAGAATAGTGTCTTTCTTTCTCACCTCTTTCTCGATTAGACCGAATACTCTTATCGGGTGGAAGGTAGGAATGCCCAACAACAGGAAATGCAAATTTTACACTTTTGACTTGCTCAGGAGCATCAGAAATTAGCCATTTTCCAAGCATAGCAATTACAATAGTGTTTTTGTTCTGCCTGCCACACCCGTCCGAAAAACATTTAACCTTTGTTTTGCCGTGAAAACGCGCATTCATCAAATGATCATACACACAAGAAGAAATCACATTTGAGTTTTTAGCAAAATCATTTTCACACCATGTATAGCAATGAACATTTTCCTTCGTTAATTTGCATGCCGAATTTCCTGTATTTATTGTAAAGTTATAGAAGGAATACTGCCTGCTGAAATAAGCTAACTGGTCAGGTACTTTCGGAAGAAGAAGATACTTTTGACAGTCAAATGTTATGTACAAAGCCTCATCATCATCAGATTTTAAAATTGAGTAAAATGCATCAGCCTCATCATCATCAGATTTTAAAATTGAGCCGAAATTGAAATTTTTATTCAGAACCTCACGGAACTATGGCTCTTTCACAATGAAGTCAGGTTCAACAGATTCATTGTACATTTTGCACAGCTTTGAAATGTTAAACTCAGGTGGAAGGTATTTTCTATAGGTTGCCCTGTATCTGTTATAGTGTCATTCCATTACTTTCAAATTCGGGGCGAACGCAATGACTTTGTCACGTTTCCCTGCAAATGTTTCTATTTTCCCGTTTCCTCCTCGTGTTTCCGTAGCTGCTGCACCACCACATTGATGATGTCTTTTCATAACACCTAACACTCGGTCTTTTTTGAGCCCAAGGATGGTTAAAAATGCATCTCGACATATTCTTACTAGTGTGCCATCACGATTTCTGAGGTAATACAAAAAGCTAAGGCTCGTATCAGAATGACTACTATCCAATGACCTTTGTCTTTTTGTTGGTAGTGACTTCGTATGCTTAAGTATAAAATTGTCTTGTTGGAGTTTATCCTTAGAAGAGTAAAATACCGAATGAAACTTTGCAATGTCCAGAAGAGAAAGGGAATTACATTTATATGCATTTTCCTTTTTATGGTTGCAACATGGCTTGCCGGGTAGATCAGTTGCTGAATACCTGAAACAGAAACGCCTTTGTGAGGTTTTCGGCTAGGCAAATAAAAACCTAAAATCCCTTTGCAGCTACCAGATGAAAACCCACATTATGACTGTTACGACTTTCATGATACTACAGGGCGCCGGGAAATGTTCTCCAAGAGACCACGGTCCACCTCGATAGCCAGCATCAGTAGTTACGTTGTCAGCACGCCTGTCGCTTGTATCAAAACAAACAGTAAACTTTGTGCTCACCTCAGCCATTCATAACTGATGCTGTAAGTGCTGATGACACACATGCTCGTTCGCTTGTTGCAATACACACTGATAATTTCGACAGCTTGCAGTCCACACGTGTGGGATTCACCCCGTCAAGGACAGCGTGTTACCAACCAAAACTGCTGATGCCACCTCTGGCAGAAGCCCGCAGTCAATGTGGAGAATACTTCCTGGCGCCCTGTACTAAGAGTTTAACATACTCACAGCTGAGCCCGCTCTTTCTCTCGTTTCCGTTCCTTCTTGTTGGGAGTCTTCTTTCTTGCTTGATTTCCAGGACAGAGAGTTAAGTTAGTCCCCACAGCATCTTCCATTTTGAAAACAGGATTATGAAGCACTATTTTATCACTGCACTAAAAATGCTGTACAAAACAAATTATTATTCTCGAAACGTATAACATCAACCATTCCAATCACGTCAGACAGAGGTATGTTATCTGACTAATGTGGGTAGCTAAAGAGTAAACACTCCGCAAATCGTCATGGAAGGTAAGATGGCGGAACTGGGTGCTCCTATTGGCTGATGTGGATGTGGCGGGTTTTGTAACCAAAAATGGCGAAACTGTCTGTTGACTTGGCGGATATTGCAACTAAGCCTCAACTTTGTCTTCATTTTACAGTAGGATGTAGCGGGTTTTGTGACAAAACAATTGCATTAATGAATTCAGCCCAGCGAAAGCTATAGGAAACATTGCTTATCTCAATTTTCATAAAATATGGATTTGGCGGGTTTTGATTCTAGGCGCCTCAAATGCAAGGCAGCTTGGGACATTATAACACAAGAGAGCACTCCTAATAATACACAGGATATATTACTGGATCCAGATGCTATGAATGACTATTTTTTTTAACAATGTGAAAAGCATAGGGGATAAAATCAATCTAACAGGTACATCGGCGAATACTGAACCTAGTCCACACCTATCAGGGGGGGCATATTTTCCACTGGGTTGACATTACACCAAATGAAATTATAAAGGTCACGTATAAATTATCAAATTCAAAAAGCATGGACTGCTATTGGTTATCTAATTACATTATCAAACAAACAATACACTTAATTTGTGAACCTCTAGCTACTATTGTTAATAAATGTTTAAAGTTTGGATTCTTTCCAAACATGGTTAAAATTTCTAAAGTTATTCCAATCTTCAAAAGTGGCGAGAAACATGTTTTCCAGAACTACCGCGCAGTTTCAATCGTTCCCATATTATCTAATATAATTGAATCTGTTATTTACAACCAACTTAGCAATTACTTTGAAACTTATGCCCTGCTATCCAGCAGTCAGTTTGGATTTAGACGAGGTAAAAACACAACTTCTGCTGTCTTGGAAGTTGTCAATCAAACTTTAACAGCTTTTGAAAGTAAGTACATGGTCTCTCTGGTTTTATGTGATCTGAGTAAAGCTTTTGATTGTATTAATCATGGGATTCTGTTGGAAAAACTTCAGATTTATGGTGTAAATAACCCCGCACTGGATGTAATGAAGTCATACTTAATAGAAGCCAATTTGTAGCTATTAGAAATAGACACTCCACAAAAAGAAGTCATAACCGGTGTACCGCAGGGTTCGGTCCTCGGTCCTTTTCTTTTTAACGTTGCAGTTAATGATTTACCAAAACATGTTATATCACAATCAGTTGTGTCTTACGCAGATGACACAACATTAATTAACATGCATCAGAACATATTTAGTCTGAATGAGATGTCGCAAGAAGCCCTTAGAACTGCAGTAAATTGGTTTTCATCCAATAAATTACTCTGCAATGAGGATAAAAACTCAACACCTTCTGTTAGGATTGTCTAATAATATAGAAATTCAGTCAGTTAAGCTCTTAGGCATTTATATAGATTCCAAATTAAACTGGGAAGTTCACGTCAACCATGTCTGTAAAAGGGTATCACGGGTTTCTCTCCTCCTGTGGAAATCGAGGGAATTAGTGACAACAGACTATCTGAGAATGGCATATTTTGGACTCTTTCAGTCCCACATTTCTTATGGGCTGCTACTATGGGGTCACTCACCGTATGTCTATAATGTGCTGCTGATACAAAAGAAGGTTGTTTGTGTAATGTGTAAAGCTGATCCTAGGGAGCACTGTCGTCTCCTTTTTATTAGACTTAAAATATTAACAATTACAAATCTGTATATTTTTATCTTGTTACTATATGTCAAAAACAATTTAAGTGAATTTATCACTAGGGAAGACATACACCATCACAACACTCGAAATAAAGGAAACGGAAAAAGGGAAGGAAGCTTGTAGTTTAACGTGACCGTCAATCTTGAGATCATGAGCCACGGGACCTCCTTTTTTACGTGGAATCCGAACCACAGGACATGGCATTTCACTTCGAAAATCTCATATGCGTTGACTGGAAAGAAATAAAGGAAACATTGATATCCCAAGCCATAGACTGGCAAAAACTGGTAGCTCACATAAAGTCAATGGCATACATTGTTTTAATCAATTACCACATTCTGCACAGCCTATGTCCTTCAGTGTGTTCAAAAGAAAACTGTGCAAATGGATGTTAGAAAATCCATTTTACAACGTAAAAGAATTCTTGGAGATAAAAATTGTTAATATTGATTTTTAATAACTGTATATGGAGGATTCTAATAATTATACTGTACCATAAATGACGAAACCTATTTCATGTAAATGATCAATGGTGAATAAAATATTCTTATTCTTGTTACAAGACTCCGTAAACATATAACAGCTTGATTCTTGGTTTTGAGTCCAACAGTTTAATTATTAACATGAAGACAGTATGTATCAATTTACACATGTCTGAAAACAGGCACTCCAGGGACTTACATATTACAGTAAATCAGGACAGAATTATATTTACTAAAACCACAAAATTTCTTTGTTTACGTATTCAGAGTGAAATGTATTGAGACTGCCATATGATATCACACAGTTGGCTACGAAACTAGGTTGAGCATGCTTTGTGGTTTCTAAAGACAACTACCAATGAACATGCTTTTAAACGCATATTATGGCTATTTTCATTCCATCTTGAAATATGAAATTATGTTTTGGGGTAGTTCAACTTTCAGCATAACAGCCTTCAGAATGCAGAAAAGGGCTGTGTCAAACTGACCTTGTAAACCTGATTTTAAATATTTTCCAATTCTACCCCTATCATTTTTTTATTCTTGAAGAGAGTTACGGAAAGAAATAGCAACATATTTCAGCAAAATACTGATTTCCAGCAACATAATACTAGACAAAAATATTCTTTAAATGCCAGAAGCATTAGGGCACTTTATCAGAAATGAACTTTCCACATGGGGATAAAGTTGTATAATGAAGCTCTCTCAATCCTGACATCCATTAGTGGTTTAAATAATCTTAGACATTTTTGTTAGGATATTGCATTGAAGTACCGACGGTAGTGGCTACGCTGGCTAAAGCACAGCATTTCGGTCATGGGGCCAGGCTCTCTGCTGACTCGGTAGATGCGTGGGTTCGAGCCCCACCGTCGGCCGTCCTTGAAATGGTTTTCCGTGGTTTCCCATTTTCAACACCAGGCAAATGCTGGGACGGTACCTTCTGACAGGCCACGGCCGCTTCCTTCCACATCCTTGCCCAGTTTCATTCACTATCATTCATTTCATCTCTCATTAACTCCTCTCATGAGGTTGGCATCAGGAAGGGCATCCGGCCGTAAAAACCATCGCCACAAAGACTTCCATCGCATCTCATCCCCAACCCCGTTGGAAAACGGGAATAATAAGGGGTAGACATACATACATTGCATTGAAGTGTACATATCACACAGTCATTCTGACTCTAGCTGTAAATATGCACTCTCAGGGTGTCGACCGGTAACGAAAAGTAACGAAAGTAATGAAAAAGTAGCTAATTTAACAAACGAGTAACGAAAAGTAGCTAATTTTTATGTCTGTATAGTTGGAGGTAACGAAAATTCGCCGAGGTCGGCTTGAATCATTTAAACCCGCGCCGCTAGGCTCACAGATTGTGATGAAGCGAGTTTGACGAAAGTGGTGCCGATTGCGTAAGCTATATTTCCCCGTGCACGACCTCAAGGAAATGCATACTGAGGATACCTTCAGTTGTACTGTATACATCGGTTCAACGTATATTTTCGGCATCAAGAAGAGAGTTTAGTTTTGCGTGAAATATTCTACTGTATTATTCGGAAACCTGACTTTTTGCGAGACTTTGATTCGCGATAACTTCCGAAACTCAATAGAAACCTCTCATTTCTGATATTGACCTCTAAATTTGGAGACTATCTCAAATTGAAGTCCAGAAATAACACGATATAATTTATTGTCGCAATCCTGCGAAAGGATACCGTTTCTAAAAAAAATCACAAAAATGCTTTGAAATACATAGACTATATTTTAAAAATCTATCCGTCTCGTAAATTTGCGACAACCAGTGTGATTAATTCTAAACTCCGTAATATGTCCATTTTTCCTTCGAACTTTGGTTCCATTGGATATATAATCTAACCGGTTATCTCGAAGACTTGTATAATTTGAATTCGGAAGAAAATGTGCTCTCTTGTCTTATTATTCGTGAAATCCTCTCTGAATAATTCGTAATATCCGATGCCTACTTCGAACGTTCATCCTCCAAAATCACATCCTCAAGACGGCCGGCTGACCGCACGACTTGCCTGTGGGAATTTCGTCAAACGGACCGAGATCGACACCAATTGCGTAAAATCATAAAACCCGTGCCCGGTCGCGAACTTGTCTCCACGAGGACTGCGGGAATCCTGTCAAAGGTGGTTGAGCACCCGTCACGAAACATACCGAACCCTACTCGCCACTTTTCCCATGACTGTATACTTATAAGTGAACAGGGAGCGGGAAGTACATCAACCCACTGGAAATGGCAGACTAAGTTACGTAGCATCGCGATACTCATTTCTTCTCGCGATCCACCGTGATCCTCCAACCATAGCATAGGGACAGCGGGAATCTCGGCGCCGACCATACAACATACCCATAATTGCTCGTGAATTTTTAACCATGCCTAACCTCGAGCTTGCCTCCGCCATTCCATCAGGACAGATAGGCAGACAGTCGTTGAGCAGCCGGGTGTGGTGCCGATTGCATAATATCGCGTTCTCAGTGTCCAACCGCGAGGACAACCTGAATCTCACTTTCAGCTATTAGGTTATGTATTGTACAAATAGGTAAAAGATACTGTAAAAGATCAAAATATCTCATACCTCTGGCTTTGTACACCATTGTTCTAATGCATAGACACTTGAATTATTTTTGGCATGGGTATATCTGTGCCCCTTCATCAGATTAAATAAGAATACAATGTACAATAGCAGCATAATAACTCACCGGCAAAAAAAAAAAAAAAAACGCTACACTTGTATTTTTTAATTATTCTCATAATTTATTGCACTGAAATTGTTATGTAAAAAGTATGCATAATTAATTGATTTTTAAACATTTGAATACCACTTCACATACAAAAAAGTGCTTCAAATAACAATGCTGTTTAATTTTCTAGAATAAGAAAAAAAAGTGAAAATGTCTTAAATTTTGAGTAAATTACATAGTCATTTAAAAATGTTAATCTTGAGTTCCAAAATGTATCATTACAGAATTAATCCATTCATTTGGGTACTGATACAAGAACTGAACATTTAAAAACGGGTATTTCCACCCCTAGCACGAATCCCCTCGCGTAATCTCTCTGCCATACTTGCGATGATTTTTGAAATGCTTTCCTGAAGGATGCATTCCCACTCCTCATGCAGCATCACCCGAAGTTGCTGGAGAGTCTCAGGAGTACGTTGCCGAACATTTCTGGCCAACATATCCCAAACATGTTCAATTGGATTGAGGTCAGGGCTCCTAGCTGGCCAGTCCAGTGCGTAGATTCCAACCACATGCAGGTACTGCTGGACACATCGGGCAGTGTGTGCTCGTGTGTTGTCGTGCATCAGGCGAAATTCATCCCCGACAAATGGGGCAAATTGTACAACATGGTTTCCAAGGACTTCCATGATGTACCGGTCAGCTGTGAGAGTCCCATTCTCAATGAAGTAAAGTTCAGTCCTGGCATCCATACTGACCCCGACCCCGGCCCAGGCCATGACAGAACCCCCGTCGAATACAGTTCTGGAGGAAAAAGTTGCAGGAGAAAACCTTTCTCCAACCCTCCTCCACACTCTTTCTCTTGCGTCAGGCGATCTGAGACCGAATCTCTTCTCGTCTGTGAAGAGAATGGCTTGCAGCTAATACGTAAGTTTTAATTTTAAAAATAAAGTGTTCCGTTTTTTTTTTTTTTGCCGGTGAGTGTACATACTGGTTAAAATTTCAAATAATCGTACTGTAAAATTGATCTATTAGATTTCATCTTTATGAAATTCAACATACATATCAAAATATTAAAAACACTTCTCAATAGGTCATAAAATAAAAATTTTCTGTGAGTAGTTCATGGCGAGAGTCCTTCTCAGATCTAGAAGCTGGCTATCATTAGAGATATGGGAAAATCGCAACTGCTATAAATGTGAATTTTACTTTTTTTATTTTTTTTTATTTTACATCTATTTGATGACTATTATGACAAAGTACTGTATACCCACAAATGTGCAACAAAGTGCGATAACAATGGTTTCTTGCAAACTTTCCCCTTAAGTGCAATAAATGTGAAAAATGCCCAATTTACCAAAAAATATTGTATACAACTACAACTTTCCTACAACTATGTGCCACTTTTGACACATTTTTATACATAACTTGGTTGTATATTTCCCAAATTTGACAAATAGTTGTATACAGATAGTATACAATATGTGAAGATAAGTTACCGTGAGATTCGTACAAAACAATGCCAGTGTGATTATGAAAATATATCCCGAAATGTGGTACATTGTTGTAGGGGGATGTGCCCAACTATAGACCACAGGTATTTTCATATTGTGGACCATTGATGCATGTACAATGAACCGCTTATTCTACTATTTTTACAATGCAGCGAAGGTCAAATGTTGAAATAGGAATTCCGAACTCTCTCAACTTCATAGCATTTTGTATGAATGATTCCTTCTCTTCAGCAGTAAATGCACAGCTATAACTTTACAGTACAACATTATTTTCCTTTACAGCTTTCATTTTAGAATGAACTGCGGGGAAGAATAGTCTTTTTGCCTCGATATCTTTCAAACACGTCTTCACCATAAGGATTGTATGGGCGACCCCCAATCTTCCGCCTCGTACCCTCACTGCCATTCATTGTCATCTATACCTAATAAAAGTCAAAGAGAATGCCATATCATGCTTTAATTTATCGTTGTGCTAGTAATTATGTATGCATAAAGTTTTTCTCATCAATCAAATGCATGGATCACAACTATGGTCCATCCTGGAACGTTGACCATTGTTGTGCTCAAGGTTTCATATTTTATTATCACAAATTTCTCACATACCTCAACCAAAATTCAGCACCAAACTAAAGACAAAGTATCTCAAATAGATAACTAGCAAAATAAAGGAAACTTAACCTCTTAACCGGGCATGACGAGTTAATTCGTCGACTACCTGTTGCTACTCAATCGGGTAATGACGAGGTAACTCGTCTAGAGCACTTGAAAATTGTTATCTGCTGGGGGGGGGACGAGTATTCGTGTCTCTTACGCTGTTGAGTGTAGTTTTATGATTGCTCCGTAGATGTCAGTTGGTTTCAGCTTTGCTGCACCACAATGCACGCCAATTTCTCAATACACATAAACATTGTCTTCTGTGCAGTAATGGCGAAACGTGCTTGTTTGGATGATGAAAGTATTCTTCATCTCATTGACTTAGATGATGAATTATCTTTGGATAGTGACGTTATCGACACGTGGTGAAAGTGACAGTGCGGTTGCTTCTGAGAATGAAGAGGAGGGAGAAGATACTACTAGCTTGCCTACAAGTGATGCAGCCACTTCGCCCTGGCTTAGTCAAGGTAATCCTCGTGCTCCGTTTACGTTTGTATCGGACAGTAGAATAAGTATTGACATAAGTGATGCAAACAGAGGTAGCCCATTGTTCTATTTTAGCCAGTTAATAGATGAGGATCTTATCAATCTAATATGTGAGCAGACAAATAAATATGCAGAACAGTTTTTCGAAGCTCATACAGTGCTAAAACAACGGTCGAGAGCTCGGGATTGGACTCCGACTACCACAAGAGAGATAAAATTATTCCTATCTTTTCCCATTTTTCAAGGAATAATAAAGAAGCCTTCTTACGAAATGTACTTTACTCGCAGGGATTCCATCTCAACACGATTCTTCAGCAAAGTGATTAGTGAGAAAAGGTTTTCATTATTGTTGAAATTTTGTCACTTTGCTGACAATAAGACTGATGCCAACATGAGAGGAAAGTTGTTCAAACTCTCGCCTATTTTGAATCCAATTCGCAGAAAGTGCCAAGAATTGTACACACCACAGGAAAACATTTGTGTGAATGAATCGCTAGTGTTGTGGAAAGGAAGGCTGCAGTAGAAGCAATTCATACCATCGAAGAGGAGTCGCTTTGTTTTCAAATTGTTTGTTCTTTGTGAGAGTGGTTCAGGGTACATTTGGAATTTTATTGTATATACTGGGAAGGGTACAGGCTTTGGGAACTTGTATCCCAATACTCCTATATCAAGTAGAGTAGTCGTCGAACTGTCACATGATTTACTGAACAAAGGATACACATTGTATCTAGACAACTGGTATTCCAGTGTCCAGTTAGCTGAAACTCTGTGTAGCATGAACACTGATATGGTGGGAACGATGCGTATAAATCACCGTGGGGTACCTGATGTTCTCAAGAGTAAAAAGTTGAAGAAAGGTGAGCACATTGCCAGATATAAAGATAAGATTATGGTCCTGCTCTGGAAAGATAAGAGGGAAGTTACTATGATTAGTACAATTCACGACGATACTTTTATAGATGTTGAGAAAAGGAACAAAACTGAACGGAACCCAAGGTAGCAGTGGACTACAATACGAATATGGGTGGAGTGGATAAGAGCGACGGGCAAATGGAGGCATATGCTATTGCGTGAGAAGAAAGAAGTACTACTTCAAACTCCTTTTGAATTTTCTAGACATTGTTTGTTTCAATGCTTATCAGCTGTACACGAAAAATGGAGGAAAACAAGACAGGTTGCATTTTCTGGTTGAGCTGGGCGAACAGATAGTTGAAGAGAATCTTGGAGAAGCAGCTAATGGAGTAAGAAGCCCACAAGTAGGAAGGCCATCATTGAAACCTGTACCAACACGATTCACAGAGAGGCAGATCCCAGACTTCATTCCGTCCAGTGACCGAAAGAAGTGTGTGACAAGGAGGTGCAAAGTGTGTTACGACAAAGGTCTTGGAAAAGAAAGTCTATTTTGGTGCCCAGATTGCAAGGTTTGACTTTGTGTACTGTAGTTCTGTGCTTCAGACTCTATGAAGAAAACTATTTTGAAGATTATTGTCTTACATTTCTTTTTTTTAACATGATGTACAGTACAGTCCTTTACTTTCATTTTGTGCTGCTTTTCAAGCTATATTGTTGTAGAACACAGTCATGTACCTCGTGTAATAATAATGTACTTTATTACAACAGTGACATCGTTTTCTTGGTTGCGTCAGACGAAGTCTCATTGTAATGTAGTTCCGAGAAGTCTAACAAACATTAATTATGCTTTGAATTTTAAAACAAATAAAATCAGGAAGGATTAGATAAATTTTCATGCTTGCACTCATAATGGGCGGGACGAGTTCCTTCGTCATTCGCGGAAGTGTAATGGGCGTGACGAGATAACTCGTCACCTACATCTTTATAATGGGCGTGGCGAATTAACTCGTTTATAATGGGCGTGACGAATTAACTCGTTTTCAGTCGAAATATATTCCCCACTACGAATGTTACTTTGTCGGTGGAAACTCCCCGGTTAAGAGGTTAAATGAAGTAACACATGCCTTGCTTTCAGTGTGATAGAAAGTAGGTCGACCAAGGAAATAACAGGCCTATTCATGTTCATATAATGGCACCCATGACGCTTTACCACGCGGACTGTTGCCGTAGATAAAATAATGTAGATGACAGGCAACTTCAGCATTTCAAAAGTGATAACAGCACTCAGCTATTTCTAAATGGTACTGTGTGGAGTCTTCAGAAACGTAATGGACCATAGTTGTGCTTCAGGACCATAGTTAGGGGAATCTACGGGTGTTTTCTTATTACAAAATTTTTGCATCGTACTTTGAAATTTGCAAGTTCCTAGAATGAAAATATCGACCTAAAAATCAATATATACAAATATCGGTTGTCATCTAAACAATCGATTAGTTAAAATCAGTTTGTTATGAATAGACAATGTTTGTTTTGCGTTCTCCTCATTTTTGAATGTTGTTCAATGTGATACAAGTATATTTTACAATATGTGAGTTATAGGTTATATTTGATGTCGTCCAGTGATTTCTCCTTGGATAATAATTTGGATACTGTTCTACAGATGGTCAGTCAAGTGTCGCGAAAAGGTATATGAGTAATTATACGTTTCCCTTATTTGCAAGTTTTGTGGTTTTGGGTGTTTTTGGGGGAGGGGGAGGAGTAGGGTTAGTTTGCTGTTAATTCAAAGTTCTCTGTCTTTTTCCATCCCATTACGGAGGTGTTACTATATGCCTTCCTTAAGCAGAACTTTTAGGTTTAATAAAAATATTCTGTTTAATTTAACTAAAGAAAACCTTTGAGACTGATAAAATGTGATTATTTTATGTCTTGGGGAGTGACATGAAAGATGCACAACAAAGAGTACAGGATTGTCAACACTAGTTTATAAAAGTTGCACTGGCAGCACTGAAGCAGCTTTTATGCAGGGTGTCTATTGGTAACAAAAGTAACGAAAAAGTAGCTAATTTTACAAATAGGTTAAAAATGTAAAGAAAATGAGCTAATTTTTATGTCTGATTAGTTGGAGGAAATGAAAATTCTCTGAGGTAGGTTTAAATCATTTAAACTCACGCCGATAGGCTGACAGATAGTGATGGAGTGAGTTTCACGCAAGCGGTGCTGATTGCGTAAGAAAGCTACTGTATATTTTCCCATGCCCGACCTCCAGGAAATGCATACTGAGGAAACTTTGAGTGGTATATATTGGTCAACGTATATTTTCGGCATTGAGGAGCTTTTAGTTTTGTGTGAAATATTTTTCTGTGTTATTAGAGACCCTGACTTTTCGCAAGACATTTATTCGCAAAATCTTCCGAAACTCAACAGAAACCTCTCATTTCTGTTATTGACCTTTAAATTTGGAGACTATCTCAAATTGAAGTCTAGTAATAATGTGAAATAATTTACGGTAATGTCGCTATCTTGCAAAATGATACCGTTTAGAAAAAATTACGAAATGACATGTAAATACATATATTTTACAAATCTCTCTGTCTTGTAATTTTGCGACATCCAGTATGTATGGTTAATCCAAAATTCCGTTATATATGTCGATTTTTCTTTCGAAATATGGTTCCATCTGATATACTTCTTCAAATTTCAAAGAAATTCAAAAACATTGGTCCGGCTAGCTCAATTCAGTTACCAGCGTTTCGCCCTGGTGTACCACTGGGCTCGTCAGTTAGTATGATACACCTCACCAAGAATTGACCTAGCCGGACCAATTTTTTCGAATTTTTATAAAGTATAAGGTGCGTTCAAAAAGTAACGAGCCAGAGGCTGGAATGCGCAAACCGGTGACGACATCGGCTAATCGTGGCATGTGTAACGAGGTGTGGTTCCGACCAGAGCGTGGAAGGTCACAGCGCGTCGCTAGAGGGCACTCGTGCACGTCACGTGGCGATAAAAAGCGAGCAGCAGCATTCATCGTTCGTCCAACAAAGACCAAGACAGTAGGCCATTCGACATGCTTCCTGGTGAGGTTGAAGACTGTGGGGCATCCATTGGGCACACACTTTGTGCAAGTGCAGTCGTTCCTTTATGATGGTGTGCACACTTCCGACGCTCAATCCGACCATGGCGGCTATGGCGTTCACTGTCACTCGGCGGTCCTGGGTAATGAGTGCATCAACCAGCTGGACGTTGTCATCGGTAATGCAGGGGGGTGCCTCAGACCGGGCATAATCGGCTAACGACACCTGTCCTTCCCTGAAGCGCTTGTGCCACGCCTTGACCCTTGCAAGGGACATGTAGTGTTCGCCGTACACTTGTGACATTTGACGATGAATGTCCGTTCCCCCTACTCCTTTCGCTGTCAGAAACCGAACAACACCTCTTTGCTCTTCATTTGACGCCTCCATGTTACTGTTTGCAATGCGACTGGCAGCATTGGACGATTGATGCCTGCTGCTGCTCACTTTGTATCGTCACGTGACGTGCACGCGTGCCCTCTAGCGACGGGCTGTGACCTTCCACGCTCTGGTCGTAACCACACCTCGTTACACACGCCACGATTAGCCAATGTCGTCACCAGTTTGCGCATTACAGCCTCTGGCTCGTTACTTTTTGAACGCACCTTATATATCAAGCTCATTCGCAGAAATAAGCATCCTGTATCCTTAGGGAACAGTCATTTCCAATTTGGATAGCCTAGGTAAGGAATATTTTTTGGAAAAGGGAGCTCGTCTCCCGTAGTACATTGGCACTGCTCGTGACATCATATGAGCCTTGCAGTATTTACTAACCAAGCGTCTTGGTGAGGTGTACCGTACCAACTGACAAGCCCAATGGTACACCGGGGCGAAACGCTGGTAACTGAATTAAGCTAGCTGGACCAATTTTACTGAATTTCTTTGAAATTTGATAAAGAATATCAAGCTCATTCGGAGAAATAAACATCCTCTATCCTTCGGGAACAGTCATTTCCATCTGATATATAATCTTACCGGTTAACTCAAAAACTTGTATAATTCGTGATTCTAATTCAAAAGAAAATCCTCTCGGAATAATTTGTAATATTGGATATCTACCTCGAGTGTTCATCCTCAAAAATCATATCCTGAAGACAGCCGGCTGACCGCACGACTTGCCTATGGGAATCTCGTCAAACGGACTGAGATGGATGCCGGTTGTGTAAATTTATAAAACCTTTGCCTGATCGTGGACTTGTGACCACGAGGACTTCGGGAATCCTGTCAAATGTGATCAGGTGCCCATCACGAAACATCCCGAAACCTACTCACCACGTTTTCCATGACCATATACTTAAAAGCGTATGGGGAGCATCAACCCACTTAAAAACAACATTGACTACATAGCATCGTGATACTCATTTCTCCTCATGATCCACTTTGGTCTCCCAACCATAGCATAGGGACAGCTGGAATCACGACACCCCACTTACGAGCGACGCTGACTATACAACATGTCCATAACTATTCGTAAATTTAACCATGCCCAACCTCGAACTTGCCTCCACTATTCTTCTATAGGCCAGATAGACATGCAGACAATCATTTAACAGTTGGGTGCAGCGCCAATTGTATAATATCGCGTTCTCAGTGTCCAACCGCAAGGACACCATGAATCTCGTAAAACGGCCGAGAGCGGTGATTATTGTAACTGAAAGGTCGTAAGAAGTTGCTAAATTTTTCATCATCCTTACAGTAGACACCCTGTTAATGTCTCCTTTTTTTTTCTACTAAGGGAGTGTTGGAAGTGCTAAAATCTCAATATCAGTATTAGAGAAACATTGGAACTTGACACCAAACAATTTTCAGAAACATGATATCTGAAAATAAAGGCACCAGCCTTGCTACTTGGCAAGATTAAGCTCAAGTGCTGTCCATTGGTTGTGTGATGTGAGACGATGGCACCTGTGCTGTGCTGAAAAGATCCAAAGATCATGATCTCATCATGCAATTAACAATATCATGTATAGTGCAGCAATTTGAATTACCCTGAGCTGCTGGAGAGAACAGTGAAGGCCGGTGAGAGTTGTATTAGTTCACTGATATCAAGGTGCCGAGTGTTAGAATAAAGCGAGCTGCGGTTAAGCCAGAATACTTATCTTATAAAGTTTACCGTATGGCAGCTGTTAGTGGAATGACAACAATGCCAGGCTGTTCTCGACTCCATGGACGAATTTGTTTAAACTCCCTCGGATGTCTGTGAAATCCTTTTCTGTAGTTTCCCATTTTCAAGGTCAAAGCTTTTTCCTTCTAATTCCTTGCCAAGTTCCATTTATTTCTTCTCTTTATAACTCGTGTTATGGGGTTGGAATAAAATAGTGCATTTGACCATTAAACCACCAGGCAAATTGAAATTCAATGCACCTCATCCGTGGCCCCTGTTGCAAAGGGAATAATGAGGGCTAGACATATCATACATTACATTATTTGGTCAATAATCCGTTGAATGGTATTTACCGTAAGCTAACTAAATGTAGGCCTACTATCCACATTCATTTTTTAAATTCTTCTGCTGTTTATCAGAAGCACCCATATATCCAATCCTGAGCGTGTTTGAATTAGATTCTATGGTTATTAATTTTAAACCTGTACAATTTTTATCATACCTGGCGACTAAATGCTAAAATGCTAATTTTTAAAATTCAAAATGCTATTCTCTCGTGCCTCTAGCTATAATATTTGTTAATGAATGTGACTTCTTGTACAACAACAAGATGGACTGGCTTGTAGTTATAAATTGGACCAAGTTATAAAAATGGACGTGGGGTTCCTGGCCCTAAAAATATAAGTAGAGAAAATCCCTCTCAGCATGCCGGAAGACGGAGGTAAATTTCAACAGGCAAAGAAAAAAGTTTCGAATTCACTAAATTTGCCAATTGATGTGTGCCTACAATTGTTCCATATGTTCAGCATTCTAGAAGCCCCATCTTTTTGTAATTCCGAAAACATTTTGCTCATCCCTTGGCGTAAGGGTAGGTCATATCAAAAATTCTTTCAGACAAAAGTTTTAGGTTATTTTAGAGGAGTAGGCCTATTGATCATTTTAAGAACCGACAGTAGTGGCTACGCTGGCTAAAGCTCAGCATTAGGTCATGGGGCCAAGCTCTCTGCTGACTCGGTAGACGCGTGGGTTCGAGCCCCACCACCGGCCGTCCTTGAAATGGTTTTCCGTGGTTTCCCATTTTCAACACCAGGCAAATGCTGGGACGGTACCTTCTGACAGGCCACGGCCGCTTCCTTCCACATCCTTGCCCAGTTTCATTCACCATCATTCATTTCATCTCTAATTAACTCCTCTCATGAGGTTGGCGTCAGGAAGGGCATCCGGCCGTAAAAATCATCGCCACAAAGACTTCCATCGCATCTCATCCCCGACCCCGTTGGAAAACGGGAATAATAAGGGGTAGACATACAATTGATCATTTTAAGAGTTTTTGATATTGTGCCTGTTAAGGAAGATATGATTATTTATTCTTGCAAAACTCCATTTTTCCCACCTCTTTAGTCAATGGTTGGTGTTATCAAAATACTTTACCAAGATATGTTTTTGGCCCTTATCCGAAGAATACTATGAACTTGGAATGGATTCGTTTTTTTTCACATACTAAGAAAGTTATAGCGATATTTCACTTTTTCGAAAAAGCTCCCCATCCCTCCCCCCCCCCCGGTCCAATTTTGCCCATTAGCGAACTTGATCGAGATTTTAAATGTTTTATATTTTGTGTATAAATTTGAAAGTGATTGGTGCAAGAAAGTGATATATGTATATAAATTATATAATAAACCTTTGAACAGACGGTGATTTTGGGGTCTGGAGATTTGAAACCCGAAGATACGTCGAAATTTTCTTGAAGTCATGAAATGGTATTGTACCTTTCTGTCCACCAGTGCGTGACCAGCGATCACATGTGAGGAACCATGAGAACAGTGTGAGCACGAGAATCTGATCTCAGGGCTTCCTGGATTAAGCCGACTAAATTACACACTGTTCTCATGTCCAACGAAAAGGATTCAAGGGGAAACACATATCACAACACAAGGAAACAGAATTCACCATTTAAAAAAATATTACTCCACATTTATTGAATAAAAAGATATCAGAAACAAACACATGAACTCCTGCGAAAAACTGTACTTGCCTGCTACAAGGCATCCAATAAATTAACTTTATGAAGGATCTACCTATCCTGCTTAAGCAATGCATCTCTTCAAAACATAGTCTTTAGAGTGTTTCTTAAAGTCTTTGGTTCTAAGGATGGTTCAGCCAATTGAAGGTACTAATCGGAACGTGACAGGAGATATCTGGTTTACTTCAATTCCTTTAGCACAAATACCGTTAGATGAGAAGAAGCTGGCCTGCATTGGCAAAGTGAAGCAAAATATACGAGAGATTCCATTTGCACTTAAACCAAATGCTGATCGTGAAGTAACATCATCCTTGTTCGGTTTCCACCATGATATAACCCAAAGAACAAGAAAAACTGTTCTAGTATTGTCAACTATGCATCACGAAGCAGCAATTGACAGTGAAACCGGTGACTTACAGAAACCTGAAATGATAACAGCATACAATCACACTAAATTTGGGGTGGATATCCTTGACCAGATGTCAGCAAAATATGATGTATCTCGCAACACCAGACGTTGGCCTCTTGCCATCTTCTTTGATCTGTTGAATATTTGTGCGATTAATGCTTTATGTATTTATGTTGCCAATCATGACTATGCTTGGATAAGGAGACAGACATTCTTAGAAACCGTGGCATGGGAACTGATGAAACCACAAATCGCCAGACGTGCAACGAGTAAAAGCATTCTAGCCACTTTGAAAAGAAGGGCACAGGAGCTTTACCACGTTGCATGCATTGTAGTAGGAAAGTCTGCCCTCAGCATTCAGCCCTTGTGTGTAAGGAGTGTGTAGATTAGTGAGTGACTTATGCCATACTTTGAGTGCTCTTACGAACACAAAATAGTGTCCTAAAATAAAACTAAAAACTAAAATGAAGACACTTGCTACCAGATGTATAATGCTGAAAAATGTACCTTTTTGTTATTATTTATATGTGACGCTCTCCAGGAAACCATACCTTAAGTCGTGTGACAATACGCTACGCCGCAAAGAGCCGAGGACGAGAAATATAGATTTTTAGATTTCAGCACCATCTGTTAGCTGGATCTTTGAACTAGATGATGCGAGCATTGGATGTGTCATCATGATACGGTCAAGTCTTCAAATTAACCTTGGAAATAGGTTGTGTAATTTAACAAAACCATACCTTAAGTCGCAATAGGAATTTAACATTGCGACTTAAGGTATGATTTATTCATGACGTTCCTGCACTGTCTTCTTGGGCTAAAATACGAAATAACCAGCTCGTGCTTCAGGATAATGTATAGTTACAATAATTTATTATAGAATTCATGTACTGGGCAGCATATTTTGTAAATGATAATTTTAATGTGTGTGGACCGCCAGCGCAGGAACCTGGTCAGGGAATTCCCGGTGTGTTTCTAGCTTGTCTGATGTTATGCACTAAAGCTGGCAGAGATATGGATAATGCAGATAATCTCCCTCCAAACCTACCTAAGAAGTTGGAAGTAAAAGGCATTACTGCCGAAAGGACGAAATACCTGTTCGACAACATTCCTGAGTACTACACGGCGGGAACAAGGGATCTATAGTGCCCACAGCCAGGCAACATTGAACAGGATACAAGACAGATTCGTGTAGTATTGGATACTAACTAACTTTGTGTAGTTTCTGAACGTTTTTAATATCCAACATTAATATGTTCTGAATTCTGAATTTTTCTTCTTATTATTATTATTATCATCATCATCATCGTCATTATAATTATTAACATTATCACAGATACTATTAATGTTTCCTGATATTGTTTGCACTTCTTAACACAGAACATTAAATAAATGAAATTAATAAAACAATAGTTAAAAAAACAAAATTTTGAAATGTGTAGTTATGCCCTTAGGCAAAATTTGGAAAATATAAATAATCCACGGCAAAGAGGGTGTTTCGCCCTTTAATTTGAATCTTTGCACAACTTTGCACAATTATTGGTTCGCGAGATATTTTAAAAATGTAGTTATGCTCTTTGGCAAAATCTAAAAGAATTATTATTATCATTATTATTAACATTACAACAGATACTATTATTGTTTCCTGATATTGTTTGCACTTCTTAAGACCGAACATCTGTGTAGGCCTACTTGAGTCTTGCAAGACTTAAATTTTCTGTTTCATTTTCATTATCTTGAACATTTTTACATATTTACAATACTTTCTAGAGAATAAAACTCCGATATATTGATGAAATATAATTTTAATACACAGTTCTGATCTTCCTGCATCCAGTGAAACAGTCAGATTTTCTTAAATTTTTAATATATACTGTAATCCGAAGACTATACTAATTTTCAAATCGGTTTTCTCGACATTCAAGAAATTCCATCCTATAACTTCAATGTTTCATAAAATAATCAGTTTTTAAGATAAATACTTCTAGTTTTCACGAAAATGATCGCAAATTTACATACTATCAAAATATAAAATAAACCAAAAATGAGATTTTCCAACTTATGGGATGGTTTCCTGGAGAACGTCACACATCGCTGTGTATATTTTTAAGTTTTTCTGCTTGTACCAGAAAATTTAAAATAAATCAATATTCAAACTAATGAAAAAAAATGAGTTCTGGCATACACAGAATGTGCTGCCCTCTTTCAAACTTGGCCTATTTTTCAAATTATGAAGTATATAGTGTAACAAATTATGGCATTAACGGTCTGCAAACTCGCAGAAGAAGCTTGGAATAGAAATAGAATGTATTATAAATGAACAATAATTAACTTATGACTAAAAAAAAACACGAAATAAGTAACAATGTATTCAATCAAAACTGAAATAAAATTGTGAGCAAAACTTGTAGCCCACGCGAGTATTCCCGTAACAAAATTGCGCGCAAGTACCGCTGGGTTAATAGAAATTCAAGTAGACGATGATGACAAATCGATCCAACTACTCATCAAAGTGTGAAAATAATAGAAAATGCAGAATTTGGAAATTTATGGCTACTAGGTCAAACTACGAGGGCTATGTTTTTTTCAAGGTCTGATCGGTCGCGATATTCAAACCACAGTGGATATAAGATGAAGCTTTGCGCAGATGTATTGCGCAATGTCTCTAGTATGACCATTGATCGCGTCACGTTCTACATGTCAGTCGTGAGCGCGCATTGTGCACGGAAACATACCGAGAACAATAGCGTCGCCCGCCAAATGTCAATTGCGTGCTGTAATTCGCTTTCTTCATGCGGAGGGGCGCAACACAGCTGAAATTCACAGATGATTGTGTAACGTGTACGGTGAAACAGCCAGGAGTGACAGCAAAGTGCATCAATGGTGCAGGAACTTCGATGCAGGGCGTACCGACATTCATGATGCAGGCGGTGAGGGAAGGAAGTGGGTGTCAACCGATGATCTCGTTCAGCGAGTGGATCAGAAGATTAGAGAAAATCGGCTGTTCATAATTTCTGTGTTACATGAGTAGTTTCCCTGACCGCCTGCTTCATGAACATCTGTACGCCCTGCATCAAAGTTCCTGTACCATTGCCGCACTTTGCTGTCACTCATGACTGTTTCACCGTACATGTTACACAATCATCGGTGAATTTCAGCTGCATTGCGCCCTTTGCATGAAGAAACTGAATTGCAGCACGCACTTCACATTTGGCGGGCGACACTATTGTTCTCGGCATGTTTCCGTGCACACTGTGCGCTCACGACTGACATGTAGAACGTGACGCAGTCAACAGTCATACTAGAGACACTGCGCAAAGCGTCATCTGATGTTCACTGTGGTTTGAATATCGCGACCGATCGGATCTTGAAATAATCATAACCCGCGTACTTAATAAAATCCTTTACAAGGCTCTACCGTCTGGCTGGTTGGTCTTCTAGATGTCCATGGGTGTTGATTACTGCAAGGCACCACGATTTCCCTTGGAACTCTGTCCTTGGTTAGGTCCTCGCACAGCATTCCCTTGGCGTGAGTGCCACAGACATGGCGGTGCGCCTGGGATGGCGTTGTTCCCATGATTCAATCGACATCTGGCACGTCGTACATCTTCACCTCCGTCTTAGCCCATCATCTTCTGAATGTTAATCATTGTCATATTGTCCAATATTACCATTCCCATTATGGTCAGGTTATTCAGTGTCAGTTTAGTAATGATAATGTTCCGTAGGCAAATTGTTCATAGGAAACGGCCTTTCCAGTCCACAAATGTTCCAGTCAGATTTAATATAACTGAATCACGTTCAAGTCCACAATATTCAAATCTAGTCAGATTTAATGTGACTGATGTACTTTCATGTCCACAATATTCAAATCCAGTCAGACTACACATGCAATATTCACAATATTCGTCGTCGTCGGCTGTAACTCGATTCCGAGTAAACATACTTCTTCCTGCATGTGACAGTAGGAAGAAGGTGCCACAAGCGAGATTTTGTTTAAGGTGGATCACAGCTTGCAAGGAAGTGACCCACACACTATGATCTCGGAACTATACCCTGCGGCACAAAAGAAATGAGACGTGCAGGTTCTAGCACCGTGACTGCAATGTACTGCCGCAGACTCTAACCAAACCTGATTTTTGTTGACATCCCACTACTCAATCGGCACACATTAGTGTTTATTATCCCTGACAAAATTAAACATCATTGGGGCAGATGACCTTGCTGTTCTTCCCCTTAAAACTCCAATAACTAACTAAAATTAAATATTGTATTTTAAAATTAATTCCCAAAATACTCTTAATTATGATCTACATTAGGGGAGGGGGGAGAAAGAGATTAATCTTACTGAGAACTAGAGTGGTGGTTTGGCGAGACGAAGTCGTCAAAAGAAATTGATTACCCAGAGGAAATAACCATAAGTAGAGCCGATAGAGCAGAGGAACACAAAGGGATTAACTGCCTTTGCAAGTGTAAGAATTTTGGACAAAAATATGATATAATTATATTGATCACAAAGTGGGTTCAGTACTCTTATACACCGTGATACGTACGTGTTTAGGGGAATTTTTAGTGTAGTCGATGACGTACGGACATTGATGTTGTGCGTTGAATTGACACTATATTACTCAACAGTGCGAAGTTTCAAAGAGTGCATGGTTACATGCGGATGCAGTCACATTTACTCAAGTGCCAGGTTTGATTGTGAGTTACGAATTTTTATAAATTACTTTCAGTTGTTCAATTTAATTGAAAAATTGCACTGAACTCTTCTAATGGCATGCTGGGGCGTGGTGGCTCAGCGGTCTAGCTGTATGCCTCTCACCAAGGCGGTCCGGGTTCGATTCCCGGTCAATGCATGTGAGATTTTCGAAGTGAAATGCCATGTCCTGTGGTTCGGATTCCACGTTAAAAGGAGGTCCCGTGGCTCATGATCTCAAGATTAACGGTCACGTTAAACTACAAGCTTCCTTCCTTCCTTCTAATGGCATGGTTAGACAAAGCCATTAGTAGGTTAGACTATGGTCTGGGTGAAACCATTGGTCGCTTCTAGGTCAGACGACTGTCGGGGTGAATTGATTGGCCGCTACTAAGTTAGACCACTGTCTGGACGAAAATTACTGCTTATACTACAAGCAACGGGGTCCCCAGGTTAGGTTTGTGTTTGTATGTAACGCCTTATTAACAGATAGAATTTAATATTTATTCATCATTTAAACCTTAAGTGTCGACCATGATGTCATGGATGCCACCATTTTGTGTCGAGGTGAATTTTCTAGTGTAAGGAATCGCAATCTATACTACTCCCACAAAGTGTTTATTTAAGATAAAAGTAATCTATAGTAGGCCAGGAAGTGGCTAGTCCAATGGGGGAAATGGTTCCTCAATTCAGTGTTAAAGTTTTATCCGAATTGTCAAGAGTACTAGGAATGTACTGAGCATAGCTAGTAGTTGAGTTATTAGGTGACAGTAACATTGTGAATAGAGAGCTGATGGAATCAGTATGTCCTGAAAGTACTTGGAATGGCCACCTAGCTTCATCTAAGACTTAAAATTTTGTTCTGGTCGAGACATGACCGCATTGGTGTAAGTGGGTAAAAACACCTGCCTAGACAGCAGCAGAATTGAGTTAGCATCCTGACTGCTGTCACATGTTCAAGTCTTACTCAATAGTCAAGTTCAATTTCTTTTAGTTTCTCCCTGTGTATAGGCTTTCCTATCCAGGAAATAAATCTAGCTGAATGAAAACTAGCCTATATGATGGTGTTCCTCACTGTTTGATCTCATTGAAATTTTCTTGTGAATGGCTAATTTTTGTCCTAAGGTTGAATAATTTGATCCTCTCCAATATAATGGCACGAACTGTGAGCCTGTTGATATTGTTTCCCTCCGTTTCCATCTTCCTGAAAGTGATTGAGTTTTCTATATCCTTGGTCCCTTTTCAGTCATCTTTATGTATTTGTGATACTACCAATTTAATCTTCTTGTGACGTCCTTGTAAGTTGTAAAAATATGTTGGTGTTTTTTTTTGTTAAGCCGTGTTCTACATTTCTTGTTATCTGACGATCCTCCAGCAAGAATGATCAGCATTTTCAAAGATCGGTTCTGAATGGTTTGAAGTGGCACTTGTCTGAGGTTTATATAGGCTGTTGGAATGCTTTGGAATTAACACAAAATGTGACCGGGTTCTGATGGTTTCTGGTTGACAGTTATCTGGTTTTGTTTGTTCACGGTGAGGCTATTTATATTCCTTTACATGATTGGTTAACTGCTGTGGGATGCTTCACCCCTGTGTATAGGAAGGAGGGGAGGTTAGCATGATATGGGCCGCTTTCCAGGATAACTGTCCTTGGAGAGCCCTACTGCTGGTTTCCATGTTACCCATATAGAATATCTCCATTTTTCCAATTAAAACAATTTGGATGTTTATAAATTTTGACTGCTTTTCTGTAAAGTCTTTCGTGGTAGTTTAATGTTCTAGAGGGTATTTCTATGCCTTCGAATCAAATTACGTGATCTCCTTCCGAGGTATGTTGTTGGAGTCTGCTGTGTCTAGAATGTTCTTTAATTCTTGTTTTTATACTTAGTCTTGCCAATATATACCTGATTGCATGAACATGGAATTTTGTATACACCTGCCAAGGCCAGTGGGTCAGTGAAGTCTTTGGGGCTCCTGAGAATATTGCTGATTTTATGTGTTGGCCTGTAAATAGTTTCTATGGAGTACCGCCAGAAGAGAACAAGAGTTGATTAACGAAGGTCAACAGGAATGGGGAAAGAGACAATTCCACTCAAGTAAGTGAAGCAATATCGAAATCGGCTGGAGCCCCGTCGTCACCAACCCATATACCACGTGCTGTGAGCCCCTGTGAGTGGAAAGATTAGCTAGTGTTCCCCACTAGCAAAGATAATGCAGATCACCTATGGAGAAATCAACACATTCGAGCACATTCACATACCGCATCCATGCACCTAATATTTTAACCGTTAATATCTCTAAGAGTCTGTTTTTCAATCTCTGGATAAAAGTGATGGTTATCCACTCCTCGATAACTTCATCCATCACTTTTATTCCTTCGGCATTCGAAACTTGTTTTCCAACGCAAAGTTACTCGGCGAGCTACTACTCGACGAAATTATCAATGAACGGCTACAGTACGAGTTATGTGATTGGTCAAAATTGAATTCTGAATGGTAAACGCTCGTGCAAACTCTAGTGTCAACTTATTTAAACACAAACCAGATGATCTCAGTCTTCGTATCAGTTTTTAAATGAAGATATGCTTTAATATGAAACGTTGTAACTAGACGGCAATACCAGTATTATGTTTCTGCACAATTGCTATTCAGATATTACCCCCCTTTACTGCCAAGTAGGCCTATTCATAACGAATTAAAAATTCAATTCCACGCAGGAACATTATCAGAAAGAGCAAAATATTAATGGAACTTGAATTATTACTTCCGTAATATTACTGGTACGTGACAATAAGTTGCTGTATTATGTTAATCATTTGTGTGGTTCTGATAGATGTGGTGATAGCGCCTTGGTCTGAGAATCATGAGGTCTTGGGTTCGAATTCCAGGTGGAACAAATGTTTTTGCTAATGGATTATCGATTTAAACGATATTTATGATATCATTGTGCATCATTTTAACTGTGTCGACATGAAATTACGATTTATCTCATATTTATCACAAAATGTTACAACAAGCAGGATTTGAGAGATTTGATTTTATTGAACATCATTTCTAGTAGTCCAGTGCTTTCTTTTTTTCTAAAAAAATTAAGAGGTACTCTCAGTTGTAGTCGACAAAACGTCACGATCTTGCAGTTTTCGACAATTTGCAAAGTCTGGTCAGTGTTTGTGTTCGAATCATAATCATTAACTTTCAGCTTTTTCGATGCTAGGGTGGATGTTAAATAGTTCGTTATTTTCTTCATCCTTCAAAAGTAACCACACGCACAAAATAACAACCTAAGCCGCCTCCAAATACTATCCTGCGTGCTTATAAGAACGGAGTGCCGAGTTGCTGACCAAAAGAAACTGATTCGATAGATCGATTTAAAACGAGGATTACTCGAAAGCTCCTCCAGCTCTTGTGAACCGCGCATTGACGTCAGCTGTTCGATGAACTTTCAAGTCGGAAGTTATATTTGCCGGACTAGATACAAATGTACCAATATTTTTTCTTAAACAGTTTCCAAATGTTTAAGGGGTACGCATATCCCCCGCGTTCCCCCTGAAAAAAAAGCACTGTAGTAGTCTATAGATAGGCTAGAGACTATGGTTTCATCCCTCCTTTTAATTTACAGTATAAAATAATATATGATGTTTGTTGAAACAAGTGCGACAGTAGCCTATATTCATCATAGTATCGGTATTCATTAACATTAAAACGGATCGTAAATTCACATTCGTCAAAATTTTAAGAATGTCCAAGCTGTACAGTATAGCCTATGAGATATTTGAAAATTTTGATATTCTATTGCCGTATAATGTATACAAATATCGTCACTTTTGTGCGTACCGAAGCTGATAATTCTAGCGCAGCCATCACGGCACTTTTCGATAAACGAAAGCAAGCCATGAAATAAAGATTCAATGCAATTAGAATACAAATCCATGATACAATTCATAAAATGTTCACAGCTGGTAGGAGAAAATCAACATCAACTACGGAGTGTCACTACTCCGAAGGTTTAATGCTTATCCAGCACAAATAGCACCGAGTAAATATGACCAACTTGCCCACCACATTTATTCCCTTGGCAGCGCTGCCTAGCGATGGAAGAACACGATATGGCATTTAATGCTGGGAGTAAGCTACTCCGAACTTTGACCAGCAATTGAAAAACAGGCCCTAAGAGTATTGAAGTCAAATACTTGAATCACATGTTATCCATAATTTTGTTCTTGGTTTTTAATTTAACAAAAAAAATTACGTTCCATTTAAAAACAAGATGTTCAGTAAAGAATATATGGTCTACTTTTGCTTGATTTTCTAGATGTAATTCTATCTCTTTTCCTTGTCATGCAGCAAAATTTTGTAGAATTAGGGTGGCCATCTATTATCGCCTTATACAGACACTGAGTAATATGTTCCATTTTGGTGAAATAGCAAGGATTGGAAATCTGCCTTGCCAGTCAACAAACACTTGCTTAGTGATGTCTTGAATGTATGAATTCACTGATTTTTGTGCCTTATACAGTGAAAGTGTCTTTTAAGAGTCTGGTAAGTGTTACCATTGTAACTGCTTCATTTGTACACTACCAATTTTAACATTTTATATTTTTCAAGATGGCAGTTGCATAGAAAATAAGTTTGATATTCTTTTGACTAGAGCTAAAGTTGCATCATAGATAAGACTCCTCATATACCAAGTGTCATTGTAATTCCGTGGTTGCATCCCGAGGAATTGGTTTTAATGTTCGAATACTATGCACACCCACCATCTTGAATGTAGGGATTCATTGATCTTGTGCCTTTTGCAGAGAAAGCCTCCTATGTGAGTCTATGTTTTATCCTTGTAGCATTAATAGATGGTGGGTTGTTTATTTTAATAACTTGTATATTCAAAGTGGTGGCTGCATGCTACAGTCAGTGTAATAGTCTCATGGCTGAGGCTAGAGAGGTGTCTTATAGGATACCCCTACCTCATACCAAGTTTCATGTTAATTGTGCAATATACATACTGAGTTATTGGTTTTAATGTTTTAATAGTACTTTGAGTCACCATTTTGAATGTATGAATCAATGATCTTTTTATTTCGACGTAGCCACGTACTGTATATGAATCTACCTTATCGACAAGTTTCGTCATTGTATAACTGCCTCAGAACTAATTGACCCTAGTGAAAATCTCGTAGGAAGCTCAAGAGAGAGTCTGCTCACCTCAGCCTGCTGGGTGTTGTCAGCCGTCAGTCGTCAGAAGTACACTATGCTTCCACAGCAACTGTCACTCACACGTAGCAACCATTATTTATTTTGCTTGTTATAAACTGTATTAGGGATGATAAGAATAATTAAATGACACTAATACGTGTAGTGGAACAATATAGCAACGAACATATTATGACTATATAGTTCAGCAATGTACTATTAATAATCAACCATTAATAATTATTATAATTAATTAACCAAGCATATGGCATTGTATTTTCAATCTTCACTTCAAAAGCAATCACCGGGTAGTCATTAATCATCTAATGGTTCGATTCCAGACATTCCACTAACGCTTTCATCAGATTCACTGTCACTGCTGCTGTCATTGTTTGCACTAGTTATTACGAGCGATTCTATTCTCTCCTAAATTATTCTCTCTTGTTCATCATACTTATTTTCTATTTTCTCTAAGTGATCACAAACGCTAATCCAGTTACTTTCCTGAAACTCTGAAAACCTCTGTTCGCAAAGGCGTTCAACATCATTAATTTTAAAGATAACATTAACTCGTGTACACCAATCCATTGTTTTACTTCAGACCAGACGATGTCTATGGGACTTAGATCTGCATGGTATGGAGGCAGTCTCAATATTGTGTGTCCACTAGCAGCCATTATTTCATCAATTGTGTAGGTTTTGTGTCACGGCTTATGGACTTGAACAAGATCATTAAAGTGTTCTTTCAGCATTGAATCGCAAAAATGGATGTTATTAACCCGTAACCAGTTTCTCATTGTATCCTTATTAGAATTTGAATAATAATGTTATTGGTTTTACGTCCCTTTTAACTACTGCGGCTTTTAGAGACGTCGGGGTTCCGGAATTTTGATCTCTAACGTGCCAGTTAATCTACTGACGCGACTCCCTCCCTTTTGCACACCGTCAAATGCCAACTGACTACACCAGGATTCGATCCTGCAACCTTGGAACCACCAGGCGAGAACTTTACCGTTGAGTCACGCTGCCAGCCCATTAGAATTTGATGTTGGGACCTTGTCAAAAATACGAACGATAGAAACATGCGCTGACAACGAGCCGAACCTAACAGACTGACAGTACCTCTCTGTTATAAATCTGTCACAAGAAGCAGCCCTTCTTATTTGGCCCCCTCTCACCCCTTCGCAACCCTCTTCCGCTTACCAAACTGTCATTGAACTTGAGCTAGGCCCGCTGGCTAGCTTCACTTTCTCACTCACGAGCTAATTTGTTCCGAGGGACTTCAAGCTCTAATAGAAGGTAGGTTATTGATTTTAATAAATTATATTTTCATGATAGTAGCTGTGCGCTGTATTCATTGTGATAGTCTTATGACTAATGCCTGAATCAAAACAACAGTCAGTGGAATGGAGGCACTCTTCGTCACCAGTAAAGACTAAAGCCAAGCAAATCTTGACACTTCGAATAATCATGTGTACTGTCTTTTGGGATCGACATGCCATTCTACTGGTGGATTTTTTTTTTACCACAGAGTGAATGCAAATGTTTACTGTGAGATGCTTGGGAAACTGCTTCGTGCAATACAGAATAGGTGCAGAGGAATGCTCACAAACAGTTTAATTTTACCACATGGTTGACAACACAGGCGGCTACATTTTACATTTTACGAAGAAGACATACAAAACCTTATGTGGAAAGATAGTTTACGATTTGTAGTTGGTTGTGCATTAAATAGTTAGTATCTTTGCTCGTTTTGCTTTTATTGCTATACGGAACATACTTTCTATAAGTACAACATATCTTTACAAAAGTATTGGATATCCAGGAGCACAGGGGACCATTACATATTTTGAGCACTATATCCGTAAATGATATGTTGTTTGAAGAGTGTGTCCATGTTTAACACGGGAAAATGTTTTAATAATTTTTGTCATTGTTTTGGAGATACTTATTTAATCCTGTATCATTTACCCCATAAATTTACCCAATATGTTTGTTCCCTCGCTGTTATGGGAACTCTATAACATTGCAAGCTTAGAAGCCAATTTTAGTTTTGCCTTAAAACAATATTTCATTGTAACTCATCACTTAGGCCCATTTAATGGGGGTGTAATACTGTACTCTACCTGAAAAATATTACATGTGATTAATTACTACGCTATTTACAAGGATGCCATATTTCATTCATCATGGAAACCTCTTCAGATCCACTGTTATGTGTATTAGTTATAGAAATTATTTATAACATGTCAAAATTAAATGTTTTTGTTCAGAGTTGGATTACGCTATGATGATTCGGTAAGGATGTGTTAATATAATATACACCCATGTACATGCACACTCGCTGTTAAGTATTACAAATAATTGTGTTTTTATCAAAAATTTCCTGACTCCTGCGGTACACGTCTGTTCATTGAGCATGTACTCCACAGACTCGCGAGGCTTGCACTTGCTAGTTTGGCATGTGATAGAGAAGAAAGATTGCGACACCAGCGCATGTATATACTCCACCCTACTACAAATCTAAACCAAGGTACATGGGAGTGACAAGCCCCCCACATACAGTGTCCCAAAATTCATGTCCGCATGCTGCACCACACGTGTCATGGATGGAAAAGGAGAAGAAAATGTCAGTGACAAAATGTCGGCGTGTAACATTTTAGTACTAAAGTATGGCAATGCTGTGTTACAGAGGTGTTGTAGTAACTTCACATATTGTATTTCGTGATCGTGAAGAGCAGTTAAGCAACAGTGTAGCCATGTAGCCCTGTGTACTTGGGTGTGTGTGTGTGTGTGTGTGTGTGTGTGTGTGTGTGTGTGTGTGTGTGGAATCCGTCTGATAACCTGTGTCATTGTTATGACTAATAATGTGTATAATTTGTATTTGGGGCTAGGATGTGGATAGGAGGCAGCTGTGGCCTTAATTTTGATGTTAGCATTTGCCTGAAGCAGAAGTGGAAAACCACAGAAAATTACTTCTAGGATGGCTGAAGTGGAAATCGAGCCCACCTCTTCTCAGCTCTGCCTCATCAGGCTGAGTGTACCCCATTCCAGCCTTCAGGCCAGAATTGAATTTCTTGGCAAGCCTGGAATCAAACCCAGACCTCCGCGGTGACAGCCAATAATGCTAGCCACTATGCCACGAGGTGGACAGCCAAAAGAGAGTTACAGTTGTATGGTGTAATATCATCAATATGAATGATAATAAAGAAGGCAAGAAAAATAATCTTGACCTTTGAAACAGAAGTATTGTTTTCAAACATTCTGCGCCATGCAATGCTGTCACATTGGGATCGTATTTCCTGTTCAATTACCAACCATAAACATATGCTGACATGCTATGTGGTCAGATGTGATACTGTATGTTAATGAGGAGGGCTGATCATTTTTAGTGGGTTTCTACCCACCAACATCCCCTCCTTTCCTCATTAGCTTTGTACCTGATAAACTAGGGAATGATTTTGTGATTACTGTCGACCAAAATATTATGTGCACTCGAGTTTGAAGGTTGTTTGTGAAGTAACCAATAGACCTACATAAGATCCAATAATATCATCATTTTCTTTGTTCTATTTTACGTAAGTTCATGTAGGTTGGGAATTTTTAATTTATATTTTAATATATTTTATCGCAGTTGGAACACAAAAAGTGCCCGTTTTTAAGCGTGTTTCAACCATGCGTCACATTTAAGAATTATCTCAAAAACCCGTCATCAGATCGAATCCAAATTTTAACACAATATACTTTGGAATGTTGTATAACTGGTTTATTAATTTCAAAATTTTGTGCGTCCAAGAAACAACATTATCATTTTTGTAAGGTAACTTTTTCTCGGCTCGGGGTGGTTGGAAAATGTAGTTCTTGGTCGCGGTGTAATCCTGATGCATCAAAAGGTTATGCTGTATGACTGTGAAATACGTAACTTAATTCACTTATTTTATATTGGTTTGTATTTGTACGGGAAAATAGGACATGGTTCAGCAGCTAGCCGATATGGGGAAAGCTGTACAGCGTTGCCAAGATGGAGCCCATCACGTGTCATGGCATGCCTCGCCTCGCCATGGGCTCCATCTCGGCAACACTGTACAAATACAAATACAAACCGATATAATATAAGTGAATTAATTTATGTATTTCTCAGTCATACAGCATAACCTATTGCTGTATAAGGATTACAACGCGTCCAAGACCGACATTTTCCAACCATCCCGAACCGAGAAAAGTTACCTTACACAAATGATAACAACTTTGTTTCTCGGACACACACAATTTTCAAATTAATAAACCAGTTATACAACATTCCAATGTACATTGTGTTAAATTTGGATTCGATCTGATGACGGGTTTTTGATATAATAATTCTTAAATGTGACGCATGGTTGAAACACGTTTAAAAACGGGCACTTTTTGGTGTTCCAACTGGGATAAAAAGTATTAAAATATAAATTAATAATTCCAAACCTACATGAACTAACGTAAAATAGAACAACGAAAATGATGATGTTATTGGATTTTATTTAGGCCTATTGGTTATTTCACTAACAACCTTCAAACTCGAGTGCACCTAATATTTTGGTCGACAGTAATTTAGGCCTATTGTTAATTGCCAGTTGTATACAATTATATCTTTCTACCTATTGATTGTCTCTTGCTGTATTATTATTATTATTATTACCGGTATGTTATTATTATTATCATTATTCGCTCAGTACTTTCCTGAATGTCCATTTGCTCATTAGAAAGAAAAAAAAGGATTATGGAAACTCTGCTGATCGGGAGGTAATATCAATAATACCAAATGTGGATTTTCAGCCATTAGGCCATGTCTGCATGAAGTACAAGTTGTCAAGATATTAAATAGAGAGTTTAAATGGCTGATGCTACTAGGACTCAAACCTGGGATCTTTGGATTTCCAGACTGTTGCTCTTACCAACTGAGCTACCAAGTCCTGGTCATGTCAGACATTTTATCTCTTTGTTTAACATCTTGATGACTTGTACTTCATGTACACAAAGTGACCTAATAGCTCAAATAAAGGAATCTGGTATTCAAATGGTCATGAAAAATACAAATTTGAGTATCAGAAGTGTTATTGCTATATAATTTCACACCAGTGCAAAACTCTTTGTGATTCGTCCATAAATGTCTAAAATGACATTTTGTTTGTTGGAGAGCCAACTGTTCACTTCATTGGTCTGACAACAGACCATAAATCCGACTGATGGCAAAAGTTCACATAGACAATTGATCTACATCTTGGCACCTATTTGCCGGCCTTCTATATCTCGTTGGCAATGGTTTGACAGGCTGGTATCAGCATTGCTTATGTACACGTGACAGTCCACGTCTCCACTGCCAACAATTAAACCAGTACCGGTAATATTTTAAAAATTATTAGAAACATGGAACCATTTCTGTTATCCATAATTTTAGGTTAAGTTTTTAATTGGGCAAGTGAAACAATTGTGTTCCATTTTTTTAAAATATGGTATTTTCATAGTACTGGATTATGCAAATCTTCTCAATTTGTGAGCCACCTATGTACAGCTGGGGCGCTCGTTTTTGGACGCTGGCGGTCACCTGTGCGGTAGAATTCTGTATAGCTGTTCCGCGAACCTATGCAAGCAGCGCACGCGCATAGCTGTTCCACAGCCAGTAGAGACATGGAAGAAGAATATTATTATTATATTATATTATTATTATTCTTCCACGGTAGAGACGTGTCTGTCGCCTCATGAGCTTCGCTGTTCTCGGTGTGATAACTGAAAACTCTCCTTGTGACGCTTGCGTGTATTTCTTGTTCTACCGGGAAATTTATAAAAGTAGGCTACGTAGCGCTAGTGCTACAAATTAATAGCATTGACTCAAGCTTGGTATAAACAATGAGCAACTGCAATGCCGCCTATTCTATCGAAGCTTTATTCAAAAACATTGCACAGCCAAACGCGGGAAGTGGTGTATAATATTAACACTTTCATGAAAAGTGAGGTAGTGGCTGGTACTGTGTCCATACCTTTAAAAAAGGTACAAGAGCGAGTGGCAAAAGCGACAGGTATATCGAAAACGACTGTTAGGAGAATCATCAATGAAGGTTCTCGGTGCGAGGAGAAAGGTACCTCCTTTAGTACACCTGGTAAACATCACATCATCATCATCATCATCTTGCACAGTTTCCAGCCACTGGCCGGGTCTGTTTGGAACACAAGCCTCTCCAACGTCTTCTGTCTTCCCACCATCTCTCAGCTTCCACCCTTGTCCAGTCTTCTCTATTCTTCACGCTTTCTTCCACCCCCTTCAGCCACCTGTCTCTCGGTCTCTTTCCTTCCCACTTCGTCTCGTGTACTCTCCTGGGTATCCTCTTCTCCTCCATTCGCTTTACATGTCCATACCATCTAAGTCTAGATTTCTCTATACCATCCTGTAATGGTTTCTCCTTCATTAATACTCTGGTCCTCTCATTTCTTATTCTGTCCATCTTTGTAGCTCCAATACTGCTTCTCAAGAACTTCATTTCACTGGCCTGTATTTTGCTCTTCTCCCTTCCTTTCATAACCCAGGTTTCCGAGGCGTACGTCAGGATAGGGACATAGTACGTCCGATATATGATCTTTTTGCTGTTCTGAGGGACATCCTTGCTCCATAACATGCTTCTCACACTCCTCCGAAATGCTTCTGCCTGCCTCCCCCGCTCATTTATTTCTCTATCGTTTCTTCCATTATCTTGTATCAGGCTTCCCAGATACTTGAAACTCTCCACTTTCTTCAGCTGTTCCCCACCAATTGTTATTCCCGTTGTGGTTCTTTTCTTCTTCCTTGTTGTGATCACCATCTCGCTCTTATTTATGCTAAATTTCATCCCATATCCTTGTATTATTCCTTCCCACACGCCCAACTGTTCCTGTACCTCCTCCTCCTTGTTTCCCCAAATCATCAAATCATATGCAAACACCATTGCTTTCATCTTCCCTTCCCCAATTACTTGTGCCACTCGGGTCATTATGTCATCCATCACCACAATGAAAAGTAACGGTGACAGTGCACTTCCTTGTTTCAGGCCGTTTCTCTGTTCCAACCAGTCCGATCTCTCTCCTCCCACTTTCACACAGCTCACGCTTCCCTTGTACATCTCCTTTATCCTCTTCATAGTCCATTTCTCTACTCCTCTATCCTCCAGGGACTTCCATACTTTGTTTCTGCATACACTGTCATATGCTTTCTCAATGTCCAGGAAGGCCATCAGTAGATCTGTTCCATACTCATAGTGCTGTTCTTGTAACTGCCTTACAGCAAAAATCAAATCCACTGTGGACCTTCCTGCTCTGAAGCCATGTTGTTCTTCCCTCATCTCTCCTTCTATCCTTGTCCTAATTCTCCTTTCCAAAACTTTCTCAAACATCTTTGCACAATGGCTCATCAGTGTTATTCCCCGATAGTTTCTGCAATCTGTTCTACCTTTCTTGAAGATCGGGACAATTATTCCTTTTTTCCAGTCCTCTGGGGTCTTCCTTTCCTTCCATGCTGTCCTCATCACTCGGTACAACCATTGTATCCCCACCTCTCCTGCTGCTCTCATCATCTCCACACTCAACTCATCCACACCCGGTGCCTTACCTCCTTTCATCTTTTTCACTGCATCTTCCACTTCTTTCCATGTTAAGTCCTTTTCTGTTTGCAGTTCAACTTCCTCTTCCCCGATTTCTTCCTCCTCACCATCATTTCCATTTGGGTTCAGAAGTTCTTAAAAATATTCTTTCCACATTTTCTTCAGTTCTTCCCCATTTTCTATCTCTTGTCCCCTTTTGTTCACCATTCTAACATAATCCGTAGGATCCTTCCGCCTCTTATTTTTTACCATCCCATACAAAACCTTTTTTGTACCTTCACTATCCTCCTTCATCATCTTTGTCCACTCTTCCATCCACTTTCTTCTCTCCTCAGCCACTACTCTCTTCACCTCCTTCTCTCTTTCCTGGTACTCTTCCCTTGTCTCTACCGTCCTATTTTGATACCACCTCCTAAAGGCTCTATTCTTTTCCCTTACTATATCTTTTGTCTTCTCATTCCACCATGGTGTTTCCTTCCACCTCTTCTTACTACTTGTCCTCCAACATACTGCTTCTGCTGCACCTACTAGTGTCTTCTTAAATCTAGCCCATTCCTCTTCCACCCCTCTTTCTTCATCTGTTGGAATTCCTTCCTTTACCATTTTGAGGAACTCGACCCTTCTATCCCCTTCTTTCAGTGTCCATATCCTTATACGTCTTTCCTGATTCTCAGTCCCTTTCTTCTCCTTACTCCCTCTCAGGTTCATTACCAGCAATCGATGGTCGCTATCCAGGTTCTCCGATGGTATAACCTTGATGTCCGTGATGTTCTTATTTAGTTCTTTCTCATACAGTATATAGTCGACCACCGACTTCCTGGTCAAGTCATCACTGTGCCATGTGATTGTGTGGCTCTCTCTTTTCTTAAACCAGGAGTTCCCAACTAGCAGGCTGTTCCTTTGGCAGAAGTCCAACAGTCTCTTTCCTTCCTCATTTCTTCCGCCCCAACCCTCTGGTCCTAGAACACTCTCATAACCTTGTCTTTCTCTTCCTACATGGGCATTCAGATCCCCTATAACAATCATATTTCTTCCTACCAGCTGCTTCTGCAATTCCTCTTCAAACTCCTCCTTCTCTTCAGAGGCGCAGCCTACTTGTGGAGCATACACTTGCACTATTTCTACGGTCTCTCCCCTCAGTGCTACTTTCACTTTCATCATCCTATCACTTATTCTCCTCACTTCTTCTTTTAAACCATCTCGTACTACTACTCCCACTCCATTCCTCTTTCCCTCTTCATTCCCACTCCAGTACAGTCTATAGCCTTTTCTCAGTTCTCTCCTTCCTTCCCCTTTCCACTTTGTTTCTGCCAATCCCAATAAATCCAACTTCCTTCTTTCCATCATATCCACTATCTCCTCCACCTCCCCCGCCAGCATTCTTATGTTTAAAGTTCCAAATCTTAGTCCGTGTGTACAGCCGTGTCGTCTATTATATCCATCATGTCCGAGGCTCGTTCCATTCTTGAAAGCATTTGGTTTCATCCACTACTGGCTTGCTGGGCCTATCGTAGCTTCACCAGAGGCCCCGTTAGCCATCACTTTTCAGGGTTCCTGTAGGACCTTCACAGCTACCGTAACGGTCCCGGGGCACACGAAGTCCCCACTGTACTTCGCCCCTACAGACGAACCCCTACTTTGTGCCGTTGCCCGTCTCCCACGACGTAGACGAGGGGTTGGACCTTCCTGCTCTGAAGCCATGTTCCAGGTTCCTAAAACAGTGACAACCGTAGATGACTTTGACAGGAGTGTGATTCGGCGGACTGTGTATGATTTTTACATTAAGGAAACGACAGTGCCTACAATTCATAAACTATTGCCGAAACTTTGGGAAAGTATTAACTTCAAGGGGGGGAGCACCAGTCTTAAATTAATATTGAAGAATATGGGTTTTAGATGGAAGAAAACCCGAAACAACAGAGCCACTTTAATAGAGAGGGAAAATATTAGATCACAGCGTGTAGCGTATTTGCTTGCAGTTAGGAAATACAGAGAGGAAGGACTACCTATAATTTACGAAGATGAGACTTACATTCACAGCACTCATACAAGACCAAAGAACTGGGTTGATGATGATACACAGCGCCGATTTCGAAGGGACGGAGACTATTATAGTTCATGCAGGAGGTCGAATTGGTTTTGTTCCTGGAGCATTGCTAGTGTTCAAATCCCAACTTAAAACAGGAGACTACCACGGAGAGAGGAACGCCAATAATTACCAAAACTGGCTAACTACCAGACTCATTCCAAACCTGCCTCCCAATTCAGTCCTGGTGATACACTGCCTCGTATCACAATGTGCAGTTGAATAAAGTGCCAACCAGCAACAGCACCAAGACTGTGATGAAAGAGTGGCTGGTGCGTAATAACATTCCCTTCCGCGATGAAATGCTCAAAATCCAACTTTATAATTTAATTAAAATTAATAAACCACACCGAAGGAATTTTATAATTGACAATATCATGGCAACACACGGTCATACTGTATTGCGCCTTCCTCCATGCCATCCTGATTGAAATCCAATAGAACTTATCTGGGAGACATTAAACAGTGGGTAGCTGGAAACAATGCTACATTTCAGTTAGATGACGTTAAACGATTGTTAGAAGAGAGAGTAAGTGCGATTGATGTTAAAGAATTGGAGAAAGTTTGCGATCACGCCGAAAAAATTGAAAGAAAATACTTCTAAAAGGAGGGCATCATAGAAGATGCTCTGGATGAATTTATAATACGTGTCAGAAGATAGTGACGATCCCACTAGTGAAAGTGATACTGATGCCGAATCTGAAGGTGATCTGTCTGGAATCGAACCGCTGTCTGAATAACACGTAGACTACATGGAACAGTGACTGTGTGCTTTTGTGTATTTTATTTTTATTTTCGTTGAACGTTGTAGGTTATTAAGTGATTAGCAAGTTTGATTACACAAGAAGAGCTATTGATTATCAGCCCACCTCTTTGTAGCTGCTGGCACTCAGTGTGGAGTGATTGGGAGTGATTTCATTCGAATGTCTGACGAGGTAAGCATCCTGTTCATTACGTTAATTTCTTGCTTGCCAGTAATGTTGTTTATTACTTTGCAACATCGTGATCATGTAGCCCCGTGTACTTGGGTGTGTATAGAAGCTGTCTGATAACCTATGTCACTGTGATGTCTGTAATAGTGTGTGTATTTACAATCGAGGTAGGATTTGATTTATAGTTCACTTTAGACCATCCTCCCTTTTCATCACTTTTAGCACCTTAGCTTATTGAAAATATATCATTTATGATATACATACCTTTCGGGGAGTTGTTGGGGGTCGTTTCACAATCTCTTCATACTCAATAGGCACTGCTGCACCGCAATAATTGTTATTTCACGGAAATAATGCAATTTTCCTTCACTTACGGACGCCATCTTGGACAGTCATGTGACACCCGAAAGACGATCATGTGACTAGGTTACCAACTTCAATAAAGAAATTCACCACACGCCTTCGCTAATAAGTTAGGCACTGTCTTGCGGAAAATTACTGCTAGTACCACAAGCAAGGGGGTCAGGGGCGTAAACCCCAGGTTAGGTTTGTTTTTGTATGTAAAACATTACTAAGATAGAATTTATGTCCGCTACTAGGTTAGCCGCTAGATAGGGGCTTCATTCATTCCATTCCTGACCCGGTCGGAGACTGGAAGCAGGCAGTGGATTTTCATTTTCACTAGGTTAGGTACTGCCTGGTTGAAAATTAATGCTAGTGCCACCTAGGGCGTAAGCCCCAGGTTAGGTCTGTTTTTGTATGTAAAACATTTCCACTGAGTATAGTGATTTAATAAATCACGTGCGAAATAGTACCAAACGCATGGGGTTGGCAATACTGACTCGGTGAGAAAGATGGAGGTCAGAACTTACGATTTCAACTATATAAGTCGTGTTGGTATTTGGGCGGGATGGTGGGTCTATGACAGCGGAGCAGTGAACATCTAATTCTCAATCCTCTCCTGATATCCTCCCGACTATTGAGGATTGGGAAGGAGATGGCCGTAGCCTTAAGTTAGGTACCATCCCTGCATTTGCCTGGAGTAGAGGTGGGGAAACCACAGAAAACCACTTCCAGTAAGGCTGAGGTAGGAATTGAACCCACCTCTTCACCTTTGCCTCACGAGGCTGAGTGTAGCCCGTTTCAGCCCTCAGACTAGAATTAAATTTCTTGCCAGAGCCGTGAATCGAACCCGGGCCTTCGCGGTGACAGCCAAGAATGCTAGCTACTACGCAGCGAGGCGGGCTTAAGTAATGTGTTGCATAATTCTCAACATATCGTAAATTTAAATATTACCGGTATTTTACAAATTTTTTAATAACTTGTAATGTTTTTATAGCCTATTTTAAGATAAATTATAATAAACCGTCTCTAGAAAAAAAAGAAAACATATTGATTGTAGTTACTAATTCACTATGCTTCACCTCCCTAAACTGGTGCTTCATGACCTGTATAATTCTGTAGGAGTAGTGATATAGCCTAAGTTAATTATTTGGGATTTCATAATTGGAGAAGTGGGTATTTTACTGTGCTTTCTTGACTTTTCCGCTGAACGCAGCGTTATTTGATATAGGAGAGTGGATAGTAGTGATATGTATTAAATGCACAGAATTATGACAGCCGCTTATTCAGCACAACATGCTCACAACTTAGCACAGTTCTCCTCACCATTCCATCCAACGTGCCAATCTGACAGTGAGAGGCAGGGCGGCGCACTACCCTCCCCTGATGTTATTCGAGGGCTAGACTCGTTCTCATGCGCGGCCTGCCAAGGTCAGTAACCAAGAAATCCTGTCAGGCCTGTACAAATATTCCTGCGAGTTTAGTTCATCAATATCTTGGTCCATCTCAAAACCATTTAGGTCACAATGTTAGACAAAACACTGTATGTGGCAACAACAACAAAAATCTGAATATGTGAAACATTTTTGAGCATTGTATTTCATTCATGTGTCTGCATTCCTCTTACATCCTCTTCTAATCATTCTATTACTACTGTAGTTTTGCCAGCAATCATGAATTTCTAATATTTTTTTTTGGTGCCACACACTTGATCACTCAATTCTAATCCTATCATTATAGCTTCAAAGATTACAGTTGTACTTAATTACTACTGAACTATAGCTAGTTCATTCCAATGATTGGAAAGTCATTGCTGTAATTATGCATGTACAGAAAGTTGGATATTGAGACAACTGAGAGAAATACATATTGTCATTTAAACAAACCGTAGTACAGAAGGACTGATGATGATGATGATGATGATGATGATGATGATGATGATTATTATTGTTTAAGAGGCCTAACATCTACTGTAAGTTATTGGCCCTTATACAGAAGGACTGATTTCATGTTAGTTTATATCCTATCCAGTGTTCATTATATTTTAGGTTAACATCAAGAGACTGGTCAAATGTTTTTGCTAGGAAAAGGTTTTGGCTTTATATTACTGTTTTCTTTATGGATTTTGGACATTTGCACTTGGTAAAGAGTCTGTTAAAGGCAGCTTTTCAATTATTTTCTGTTGAATGCTTAATGACATAGGAATGCCTTGAAAGACCGATTTCTTTCCTATCCCGTAATCAACAAATATTTAAATAGCAAGTTTTGAAATGAATTATTTCTGCTTTTGATACTTCAATAGCCGTAAGTTAAAATCTTTATCAATGTACATGTGGTTTTCAAGATAAGATGCCACATTCCATTGGGTCAAATTCCACAGAAATCTGTCAATCATGTGTTTGAAAATTGCATTAAAATAAGCATCCTACTTGAAATTATAAAGTGATGCTTTCTGAACTGGGCTCGCTCACTTGTCCAGACACTGATCTGGTCACAGATGGGCCTGTTGCCATGTCTGATCAGTGCAGCCCATCTGGTCATAAGCCCGAACCTTAAAGCCCACTGGACAGCTAGAACACTGAACTGTACGAGTCTACTCCAAACCCCAAGTTAGGCAAGCAGACCAAGGTTACCAATCGCCCAGTGTCTTGTATCGCATTCGAGTCCTACATGTTGGGCAGCTAGTGCGACATTGTGTAGTTTGCAATAGGTTTGTATAGACTTCATAACAGTTAACATAATATTTGGCCTGTTTGCCATCTCTTGATGAATGCAGTACATTTGCATTTGTCTTGTTGGCACAGGCTAGAGTAAAATGTGGCTTTTCACCGATATCTCAGTCTCACTCATGGCTGTGATTATATGGAGGCTACTGAGCTATGGGTGGTGCTTAGTAATGACATTCAGGGCACAGACAGTGCCTGTGGATGCTGTGAAAGGTTCTACTCATAGGGCTAGTTCAGCTGTTCTGACCCAGTGAGGAAAGTAATGGCAAACTACCTCACTCCTCTTCTTGCCTAGTACGCCTCAATATAGCACTGCCTGGGATTTTTGTGGGTAGACACCCACATAACCTAATGGCGGTACTTTTTGAGGATCCAACCAGCCTTCGGGCTGATTACCTAACAGACAGACAGAACATAATATTATCTTTATCATCAACATCATCATCATTAGCATCATAATAATATGTAATTGCTAATAGCTATAAGCATTTTAATTATGTGGTCTGTCTTTGTCATCTGCCTTATTTCTTCCTGAGTGATAATAATTATATTTGCTATCATCGCTATAAATTTTACAGATGAAATTATTTGTACATTGCTAAGACATAAATATTTTTTTTTTGTCTGTATTGACGTTATTAATATATACCTCAATATATTGGTCCACTTTTCAATACAAAATTCTTAATAATGTAAATTGTTAGGACATGTTTCGATCCTAAGGATCTTCATCAGCTAACATCAAATGTGACATCTATAAACTAAACAAACAACATCTGTATCTATAGGCATATTTTTACACTATCTTATAAAATATCTTGATTCACACTTAAAAATTGTTTATAAATGTGGTACACAATTCTTGTCATGTGTCCTCTTTGAAGTCATTTTGTCATAAATCATATTGCAATGCACTATGATATCTGTTAAATATTTTAAAATTCACCTGCTGCATTCTTTATGTTTAAAGTGCCTAATAAGGTTTGACAAGACACAATTAAAATTGTCAAGTTGAATTGCTAGTCTTCTTAACTAGGTCAACTACTGATATCGCGTCAGGAGATGGCAGTCCAACACGCTGTGACGGGGTGCGGGGGGTCTTGCAGTACGCGTGCCCGGCCCTCATATTCCTAACTTAAATATATCGGCTTCGCGCATGCCAATCGCTGTTATTGCAGCACACGACACGCAGCCAGTGAAAGAAGGAATGTGCTGAGTGAGTGAAACACGTAGTGACCAACTTAATGTTTTTGGAATGCGCGATACGCAGTGAGCGGGAAGACATCTGCAGTTCAAACCCAACTGCCAACTCCTGGTGCGATATCAGTATTTGTTATGGTTGCTGTGACCATCATTTCAATTGATTTTTTCCAGAACTCTAATTTTCAGTTCGTACTTAATTTTTGTTATTTCATTTAGGGGCCTGAAACATCGTGGTTATCAGTTCATGTACTAGGGTATGCCTGATTGTATGTGGAATTTGTCAGATAACTTGTGTTATTGTGGTATCTGCATTAGTGTATGTATAGGCATATTTGTAGGCAGGGATTCGGGAAGGGACAGTTGTGGCCTTGAGTTTTATACTATTCCGATATTGTTTTTGTAGAAGTGGGAAACCATGGTGAACCACTTCTAGGTTGGCTGAAAAGAAAATCAAAGCCACCTTTTCTCATTTATCCTCACAGGGTTTTAATAATCCTGTTCCAGCCATCAGTTTTAAATTTCTTGTCAGAGCCAGGAATCGAACCCCCAGGACCTTTGGGACAGAAGGCTCAATAGCTTACACTTTTACCAGTGAGAGAAGCTTTAGTATATTTTATCATTTCAAATGATCTTGTCAACTTCGTCGTTATGCTTGGGTCCAACGTTATGCGTTACGGAGACGGAAGTGACGTCTTGCAGCCGCGCGGGAAGTGACGTCATGCAGCCACGCGGGAAGCAGAAGCTAATGGTTATTGGAGTCTGTTGAAAGAGTCCTGAGGCGTTGAGCGACCTGGGGCTTTGAGCAAAGCGAACACAAGAATACAAGGTGACTTCTAAAGAGATATACAAGATGCCATATAAGAATACAGGGTGCCTCCTAAAGAGGTGTGCAGGATGTCAGAGCAAAATACAGTACAAGATGCCAGATAACAATACAGGGCGACTCCTAAAGAGATATACAAGATGGTAGATAAGAATACAAGGTGACTCTTAAAGAGGTGTACAAAATGGCAGAGAAGAATACAGGGTGACTCCTAAAGAGGTGCACAAGATGTCAGACAAGAGTACAGGGTGCCTCCTAAAGAGGTATGCAGGATGTCAGTGCAAAATACAGTAAAAGATGCCAGATAAGAATACAGGGTGACTCATAAAGAGATATGCAAGATGCCATAAGAATACAAGGTGACTGTTAAAGAGGTGTACAAGATGGCAGAGAAGAATACAGGGTGACCTGTAAAGAGGTGCTCGTGCGGGAAGCCTAAGTTAATTGGTAATGGAGTCTGTTGAAAGAGTCCTGGGGCTTTCTAACATTTGTAGCATGCGTCATTTGAAATGATATACGTCTAGTCTTTTTTGGTTACTGTTAAATATATAGATTCATTCTCTATGTCACTATTGTTACTTTTTTTTTTTTTCGTGTAATGCCCGTCATCAGCCTCTCTGATAACTTGTATTATTTTGACATCTGTATTGGATTACATGTCTATCAGAATTTCTAATTTGGCACACTTAATGACATTTAAGGGTTCACAATTTCAAGATACCTGCTTTAAGAGAGTTACTAGTTCGTTGAGAGTTGTTGTTGATACTTTTAAGGGCTTTGTGAGATTGTGGTCATGTAGCCTTGTGTACTTGGGTGTTGTGTAGAATTTGTCTGATAACCTGTGTCACAGTGATGTTTGCACTAGTGTGTGTATTTGTAATTGAGTTAGGATTAGGATATTGGGGGCGTGGTGGCTCAGCGGTCTAGCTGTATGCCTCTCACCAAGGCGGTCCGGGTTCGATTCCCGGTCAATGCATGTGAGATTTTCGAAGTGAAATGCCATGTCCTGTGGTTCGGATTCCACGTAAAAAGGAGGTCCCGTGGCTCATAATCACAAGATTCACGGTCACGTAAAACTGCAATCTTCCTTCCTTTAGGATTAGGATAGGAAGCGGCCGTGGCGTTAAGTTACGTATCACCCCGGCATTTGCCTAGAGTAGAAGTGGGAAACCATGAAAATAACTTCTAGGATGGTCGAGTTAGGAATTGAACCCGCCTCTTTTCAGTTTTGCCTCACGAGGCCAAGTGTACCCAGTTCTGGCCAGAATTAAATTTCTTGGCAGAGCCAAGAATGCTAGCCACTATGCAACAAGGCAGACTAGTTGGTTAAGACTCCCATCCTCAATCAAATTCCAGTGTCTAATTGTCTCTAAAATCAATTTCTAAAATGAGGCTGTTGAATACATCGTGTTATTATTATTAATGTTGTTGTTGTTGTTGTTGTTGCAGTTGTTGTTTTATCATTACCTTATCTCTGACGTGTTAGGTTTAACTTACAATAAATGGTGTGCATTACACAGAAAAAGAGGTTTGTTTTTGTTCTACGGCCTGTCACCATTTTGGTATAGAGATAAGCCAGTTGAACTAGTACGGTATATGATTTGTGCCTCTATTTTTGTGAGGTACTTCAATTTTCATGTGGGAGGATCACTTTTAGCAGTATGAAATGTGTTTTTTAGTATTCTGAACAGGTTTGTTACACCGGTAGTCTTGTACCATAGAAATGTCCTCTTCAGGATGGCTAGTGATGTTGGTTTAGCATTCAAAACTCCTGAATGCAGGGTCAACCCTGTCTCAGGCCAATGCCTTTAAGGGTGTTTAAAACAAATTCATGTTAATAGATTTACTGGCAAGTTAGAGATTCCCTCATGAGCAAAGTTTTGATGCCCTATCGTCTCTGTACTCACAGCATGTAAAAGAGTCTTTAAACCCATAAAATCATTATTGTTATTACAAATATACTTCTCCAGAGCTTAGTTTGACATTTAATTTGTGACTGTACCCAAGATTTGAAATTTGGGTGAGGATTGGAATGGGGTGCATTCAGCCTTGTTATGAAGCAAGCAAGCTTTGACGTATGTGGTTCGTAACCTCGCTGTCATAAGACATTACTTCCTGTGGTGTAGCTGTACTTGTTAAGCCGTGCACCACGACCGCACGGACAGCTGCAGCAAGTCTTGAGATTGTAGGTTCGAATCCCGACGCTAACGTTGGCTATCCTGAGTACCGGTATGTTTTTTTCTTTGTTTTTCCACATTCCAGGCAAATGCCGGGATATTACCTTGCTTCAAATTTTGGGGCACCTACCTCCTCGTCCCTATTACAGTCACATAAATACAGGTTATCAGACAAGTTCAATACACACCCAACTACATGGGGCTGATGACCAAGATGTCTCAAGCCCCTAATATTAATTAACTGCAACAAAAACATAAGCCGCTGGACCTTCATTTTATGCGGAATCCAAACCACTAGATCCCATAATGCTCGAAAATTTTGAGTACATTGTACAATGATCTATTTTACCTCGAAAACAGCTTGACTGCTATGCCATCATGCCCTGATTTAAACACCACAATAACACAGGTTGTAGGAAAGAATACACACATGGGACTGGTGACCTAAATGTCCCTTCTCAGAACCTAAGAATACATTGAAATTTGCATTGGTTTAATAGTGTATTATTGGTCAGCAATTTTTTTCTAGGTTTGTGCCGTGTCTTGTGTGGGGTTTCGCCTAGGACACCAAGCTGGCTCATCAGCGGGCTCTTGGTGTCCTAGGCGAAACCCCACACAAGACACGGCACAAACCTAGAAAATAAAAAAATAATTGCTGAGTTTTAATTCACTGGCTGTGAAAGCCAATGTGCCATCTTTTAGTGTATTATTGATTAATTTTTGTTTAAGTGCAGATACAACCCTATCAAAATAAAAATAATCAGCATTATGGCATTATAATAGTTACATAGTTAGCCTTATTTTTAGGGTAAATAAATAATGCCCAGAATCAGATTAGAATCCAAGTTACATTACCATGGAAAATACCCTTGTTTCCATGGGAAACAACTGTTTAAGTTATTGCGAGTTAAAAGACTAATTATTAATATCTCTGTACAGTACAGCATAGTACAGTAAACTCTCGATTTAGGGGACTAATTTGAGCGAAGGTTCGTCCGTTAAATCACAATTTTTTTTTTAGAATATCATCGATTATAAAATGACACTTAATGTTGTACTATATATTGTAAAGTTAACGTACACACCACATTAGTTGCTGTCCCCTTGAATGCTATTCCTGGTGCTGATCGAAACTGCCTAAAATGTTCATAATAAGTCAACACTTCCGGATCTGATGACGGATCTATGTATGATATGATGGTTTCAATATGGTCTCTCACTTCTACCAATTTAGGACTAGGTGAAACTAATTCTTCTTCCTCACCATCATCGTAATCTTCGTCCTTCATGACACTCTCTGCTATTTTCTCCTGGCACACGTGTTGTCCCTTGCGTAAGTTTCCACCAATAGCAGTTGGGCCTGTTCCCACGTGAACAATCTGGAGCTAGCAGAGCTTCATACGGTGGCTTATTGAAAATCGTCATTCCAAGGCCAACTCACGGAAACGATGTGTCTATACAAGTTTCACTCCCCTGGACGGGGCTGAGCTCTGTCTAGAGTGCCGACCGCTCGTGGCGTCGGGAGATTCTCTGATCTTACTGGGTTTCTAGACCATTCGGGGACCCATTCTGCCTATAGTGACACAAACCATATAAGTCACGCTCGTGACCAGTTTGGCCAGTGCTCATGAGTCTAAATGGGTCTAATACCATGTCTGGTCACCTTGAACATTCTGACAGATCATGTTAAGTTTCAAAATAGGCTGACCCATATGGTTTGGGCAAGTCCCATGCATAATCATTTGAAATGGACAGGCAAACGAGTCCAGATGGAGAATCGGCTGACCAATCAAACCCGATTGACAGCATAACTTCCTCTCAACAACAGTAAAGCACACCATCAGGCGTAAAATTATGGGACTGGCAGAATCCTAGTGTGATCAGAGCTCAAAATTGCAAAATTGTTGAAGTGTTCAGTGCTAACATTGTTGTAGAAATATGTTTACGTTTGGGGCACAGGTTTTCAAGATGAACTGCCTTAGCCTGGTACCTGGTAAAAATCATGCGTCCTGCTTCGAACTTAGTTGGGATGCAACTTGTTCCTTCTTTAGTAAAAGAATGTCACTTATCGTACTAATTACTACTTTGCTTAATTCTTTTGTAAGTTGTAACCATTTTCAACTACACAGGAAGTGTGAGTGTAGATACTCATTTACGCAATAATGTGTTTACATGTTATTTTAAATGCAGCGGCATTGCATGCTTATTCATTTAGTGATGAGAATAGGAAATTAGAACATTTTGGTTAAAAGCTGTGTCAGTGAGAAGCAGTCTTCTTTACTTTCTGGTGATTTTTCTTTATAAGATTACAATGTCAAGTGATAGTTACTATGAAAAAGACCTTCCTTTCAAAACCTGGTGTAACATTTTTTCTAGGGGGTTTTATGCCACTAACACAAGTTAGTTGGACTATATCATATTTGTTAAACGCGGCAATAATTCGGCCAAGTTAAATTATTTCAGTTTATTCAATTTCATATTTCATATTATTATTATTATTATTATTATTATTAATATTTATTACGTCATTTTTTTGGAGCTTTTAAATTTGGAAGATTACAGATAGGATTTCTACTAGTAGAAATCCATATCTATATTGGATGATTCCAATATATAATGTTGCACGGCAAATTATTTCATACGTAAAGACGGGATTTTATTCATTAGGGCTATGAGAGTGGTGTGTGACTCACTGGGTATTTCAATACAAGAATAGATTGGAGTACAAAAGAATTACGAAATCCGAGGGAACACTTCAAAGCAAGAAAACGTGTATGATTTACGTCTTGCCCGGAAACGGAAAATATAAAAACGGGGAAGGAGTCTCATGGCGGGAAGAGCCACGTAAGGTGACCAGCCAATCAAGGGAGAAGAAGCAACATAGCAGGGGCATGGCGAGATACGTGACACACGCGGATTGGTCAAAGCAGCGAGGCCGGGGTGTTAAGCTAGACCCTGGTGGGAGAAGATTGAAGCATATAGTGGACGCTGGGTGAGAGAAGACATTGATTAAGACATTACGCTTGGTACAGTAAGGCGTACTTTGTTCGTTAGTCCCAAGTGGGACTATTTTATTCACGCTAACTCCGCTGATCACATCAGATCATGGGTTCCACGCGTCTTGCAGTGATTAGGCAAGCGACGTGTTGTGGTTCATGGAATAGACTCCACCACAAGCTGTAACGTTTACTTCTGATCAACGAGGAAGGGGCTGATGCCGTCAACACCAATGCAGAACATCCAACACTACGAGACTTCAAGCACGTGGAGACAATGTTTCCGTGGGTAAGCACAAGTAATCTACGACACACACTCTCTGTTTTTCGATAGGGCCAGTATAAATTCTTTAAGCATAAATTTGGAAATAAGTTAAATTCGCGTTATTCTCCCGACCGGCGTATTAAGTAATTTTGTTCGTGGCAATGGTTAAAGTTGTATGCTCCGTTAACAGTGTTCATTTTATTCAAGATGCTGACATATTTTCTAAGTGTATTAAATTCAATTATTACAAAGTAGATTCTTTAATTCCAGTAGGTAGCAATAGTTATAATACCACATCCTTCTCCACAATCAAATGTTGTCTGGGTTGATGATTCAATCATCCCACGGCCTAGTCATTAAGAGTTTCTCATATGTTCTACTCACGCTAGGGGTCGATATTAAATATATAAATTTAGCTTGGAACACAGTGTATCCAGCTTGGCGCCCAACATAGATCAAACTTAGCAGTAGTATTTTCTGGCGAATAGTCCGCCCAGGTAGAAAACATTACATTTGTACGCTCAACGCAAGGAGCAGTAAGCACTTTACTTGTCGCTAGCAACGAGGAGCTGTAATAACCATTACAATTGCCGCTCAACGTGAGGGCTAAGCAAACCATTACACTGGTGCTGACAGACCACTTTTATAATTAATTATCTTCTGCTCTGTGAAATAAAGTAAAAAGGTTGTATAAATCTAGGTAAATATCAGGATAGTACCTTACTTCAAGTCCTGGGGCACCTACTTCATCCTTGCCCTAATACAGTTACACACACTCTACTACAGTCATCACATAAATACGGATTTCAGACAGGTTCAACACACACCCAACTACATGGGAATGATGATGACCAAGATGTCCCAAACTCCTAAAATGAATTAACAACAACCTAGTGACTAGCACTGTCAGCACCTCCTTATTGCTGTGTAGTGCTGTTATCTCTTGTCTATCATTATGAGACCTGAACAGCTGGATTAACTTTCTCAAACTTGGCTCTCTTGTTTTCAATTGAAATATCAATGACAGTTTGTGATTGGTCGTAATTTTTGATATTCTGGTCAGTATTCAGTGAGCTGAATCTATAAAATGGTGTATGTTGATGGTTCAGGGCATCTCTCAGTATTACTTGAGCAAGTTTTAATCTCACAACCCCACCAACAAATTCCAGGATCATTTAACTGCTTTAAATGAAATAGAATACATTTATACGAAGTCAGAAAAAATTAAATTAGTAAATATGAATCCATAATGAAACATGCCCAGTTAGGCAAAAGGAAACATACTTTAAACAAAGAGTTGCTCAAAATTTTGAACAATAGTGCATTTAATGACGAGTTCTTCAAAAACACAACAGAGTTAGTCAAGAATTTAAGTACCACTGAAAACAAACCTAGCTTGTAAATGGTATCTTTCAATATAGCAAACATCATCAATTTAAGTCTCCCCTCCGATACCAATTAAGGCGCAGCAAGCTCTCACATTGACACCCGCTCGCTGGCCAGTAAAAAGTGTGCGACTTCTCCCCGCTACTTCGCGTCAACATACAGTCATTTGATAGCAATTTCTAGTGAAAATAATTACCTACAAACTTACCTGATTTTACAAAAAATGTTCAAAGTGTCGTCCATCAGCTCGCAAGCATGCCTGGCACCTCATAAACAAGTTTCCAGACACGCAGCGAATATGTCCCTGGGTGACGTTGGAGCGGAACGTTTTTACAATATCGCGTATCGTGTGCCTATATGGAGAACTGATACTAGGAGATTTCCAAATGAATCGAAAACTGCACTCTCTAACAGAAGAATGCTTCGCATAACAAAGCACAATGAATACACGTTGTTGTATAGAAAACATCACTTTAAGGCAATATATTGTTATGTGCCACCCCCTAGTGGCACTTCTGTTAACTGGATTACGGTGGGTAGAAGCACAACACGAATTGTTCCTTTAAAGAAACGTATTAGCTTTATTGCGGGCCAGAAAGATACACCACACAAATAGCAAATACAAGCAATTAGTATCTCACTCTAGTTTCCTCTTGTAGGGAACACTTGCCTTTCACTTGTCAATAAGCCACAGAAGTTAATCCCTCCTAATGGGACCGGTGGCCTCGGTAGAACTACCTGCAACACTTCCTTGAATACACACGCTACAGTTATTTACGATAGCCGGTCACTCACCACTACACTCTGTCCGCTGGCTAGGGAAACAGCCCCCAGTGTTTTCGCAATTCACCACACTAACCTCTGTTGCACTGGAAAACACACTCGCTCAAGACACAGTTCCTCCATAGGCTTCACACTACTTCGCTGTCAAGAGAATCAGCTTCACTAAGGTTTCGCAAGTCACATCACCAACAACTGTCGCTCTGGTAAAAGCGCGCACTAGCTCGAAAACACTGTCCACCTCGCCGGCCAGGTCGCTCTTATATAGCAGGCTGGTGACTCAATGAATGCTTCTAGACCCGTCCAGGATTCACGGCTTCTCGAGATTTCCATCACTGGCTGGGTCACAAATATTCTGGACCTTCCCTTTGTCCTAGTAGCCCTGTTGCGAAAGGCGCAGGTAATACACAGAGGCAGAGCATAGCCCGGGGGCGGCGGTGACTCACGCGGCGAGGCGACGAAACAAACTCACAGCCGTAACACCATAAACTGTAAAATTGCACCGAGACTGCACTGTATGTTAGGTCAATTCAACTAGCACTTCACAAACTTAAGACACCAGAGATACTGACAGCTCATTGCAACATTGCCGTTCTCAGTGCACATGTTCATTGAAGAGAGAGGGCTGCAACTGCCAAGGTCACCTTTACCGACCTAGCGACGCATACAGGGCGGATTTAAAATGATGACACTGTATATACTAATATACCAGTAAAAGGAGCCATCTTAATGAAAGAGAATAATCGAGTGGACAACAATTGCAAAAACAAAATATTAACAGAGGAAATAACCAAATTATTAAGGTTAGCACTGAACCAAAATGCTTGTCAATTGAATTACAAAATATGTGAACAAACACAGGGCATGGCTGTGGGATCACCTCTAGCAGGATAATATCCAACATTTTCATCAGCATTTAAGTTGTAAGAGGACGGTGTAAAAGGAATCGTTCACTGGAGTAGGTATATAGAAGACTTGATCTGATACAATACGAAGATAACAAACGAAGAAGAGCTTTTACAATCTCTGAATAGCATGTTCTGACTTGAGGTTTATTAGTGTGAATAGTGGTGAATATTCTATGTATGTGTGCTTGTTTAAATTCATCATGGAAACATAATCGGAGCAAAAATTAATTTATCTTCACAATTAACACATTAGACCACAGCCTATCATGCTCGATTTACTAAAAACCATCTTGAACTTCACAGTATATTGGTTGTCACTCTAGTCACCAAATTCGCATAAATTAGTGGGTTTCAATTCAATGATACACAGGGCAATTACAAGAGAATTTCGAGAAAGAGTAAGAATAAAAGAAATAGCTATAGAAAACCTTTATTCACCCAACAGTATGGGTCAAATATAAAAATAATGGGAGAAGTATATATGCTTCAACTTTGTGAATAAAAACATAATAAGCAACAAATTTATTCAAAAAACAGCGAACAAAAGTAGCATTCACATTCACGAACACGGTAACGGACAACAGCAGTATAAAAAAACAGAATTCTTACTCATGGTCAGGGCCCGTCAGGGGTATACTTGTTTTCTTGCCAAGTTTCAGGTTGTAGCTCTATGTTGGGCAGAAATTTCACTCTAGGTACAAGCGACACGGCAACACTATCAGTATAGAAAACATCAGCTATGTGTGATCACATGTACCACAATGTTACAAATTTACTCGAATCAAAACAGATTTTAAAATCCTGTATCACAAAGCATAAGAATTTTTACAAAAATTTTGTAAGGGGTTAAAATGGGTTTTAGGAAGGATGTGCATTTCTATAAACCTAGTCCTTAATCGGACATTACTTTAGCAGTCCTAGTTACCGTATTTCATCTCAAATGCCAGATACGACATTTGTAGGCCTTTTGCCTAATTATTGGTGAGCTCACTGAATACTGATTAGAATTTCAAATATTACGATCAATCCCATTGCCAAAAAAGAAAGTCATTGATATTTAAAATGTAAACAAAAGAGCCCAAGTTTGAGAATGTTAATCCACCCGCCAACCAATGAGCAAGAGAGATCTCGTAAGGATAATTAACAGAGCACTAGCGCAGCAAGGATGAAGTGTCAACAGGGCTGAGGTCACTCGTCGTTTGAGTGAGTGACAGTGCAATAGTGCATCTTCCAGAGCAGGAAAGTGTTTTATCCAGTATTCCATTCTTAGCTCTTCTGTTTAAAACGTGTATTTTAGGAAGCTTATAATTACTAAACCTCCCCCCATCAATCGTAGTACAGATTAATTATGACCAACTGGGACTGATATAAATATTATCTTCACTAATTATAACATTATAACCATTAATTATCTTGTATATACTTACTAAACATATTAGCAAGTTAACTGAACAGATCTGAAGACATCCGCTTGGCGAATGAAACATGTCACCCCCCAATTATTTAAGTGGTGAAGTGTGTAATTTATTTCAAGAATATGTGAATATCAACCATCCAATATGATAGGGCTTCCCTATACGTTTCTGTTGACTGACTAGGAAGAACCTGTTTTACTTAGAATCTAACAAGGAAGCACTGAAGAAAATGGCTTATCAGTTTTCTCTCAGAACAGAAACCAACTGGGTAGCCCAATCTCTGAACCGGTACATGGAGTGGCAGAGCTCTGTAAAATGCCTGGTCATCTTTCCATAATGGTCTCTTTATAGCCATCCACAGCAACCTAAGACAGTCCTGTACTGGATTCCCCATGCCACAGATGAAGAGGGTAGCTGACCTCAGAATGATATACCCCACGTTACACATGAATATCTCATTAGTTTTGGAAGGCCTGCACACTGTTCACACTAATGAAATTTAGACATGGCATTAATTCGGTTTTGATAGAGTTTTTTAAAAATTAGAGAAAATTCTGTAGATATTTATTTAGGCATGCCAACAGATTTTATTTTATTTGTTTGTACTTCCTAGCCTTTATTGTAAAATATGAATACAGAAGTTAATAGCTTAATCCAGGGGCATCAAACAGTATTTCTCTTTTGTTAAATGAATTCACCCTGCTTCCTCATTTGTGTATGCTAGGAGAAACTCATTGGCAGGAATCGGCTTGTTTGCGCTAGGGATGTGCTGTTACTCAAACAAAGATTGAGTGAACTTGTAGTAACTGTATGTATGTGGGAATCGGAAAATAATGAACGTTTATGGGTTTCCTGCCAGCCTCGACACTGCCCGGTGGCGCCGCGTAGAGGAGTCAAGTGGAAGTCGCGAGAAACTAAGACGAACAGTTACAGTTTTGTGTCGAGTCATGTCACGTGAAGTTCTGTAATAGTACATTATGCAACGAGCCTATAATGGCTATAATTAAGACACGAGTATGTTTATAAAACGAGCTTTAACGAGTTTTATAATTTCCATACGAGTGTCTTAATTACCATTATAGGCGAGTTGCATTCGACTGTTTATGTTCGACGATAATTATAACTTTATTATATGTTTTAACATAAATATTCATAAATATCTGTTCAGTAACTAGAATTTTGTGATCGGGTGGTGCGCTAGGTAGCATATCTCCATGCTCCAAGCTCTCTGGCCGACCTACGCATGCGCTCTGTGTGCTTCAATGCCATATGTGCAGATCGTGAACCATTCAGTAAAACTGTCACCGTAGTCGTTTGAAATCAACGCGCTGTGTAGAAATTGGATTTGAGTATATTAAGGTACAGTGCTATTTCTTGTCTCATATTCACCAGTTTATTTACGCAAACATATGGACGGTGGACTTTCGGTAATTTATATAGACATGTTGGATTTTGAGCGCATGCACGAAGGTATCCTTATCTAATTGGTCAAACAACTGTTTCTTGAGCTGTGATTGGTGGGAGAAACTGTTTCATAATGAAAAACAGTGTTATAATGAGCCTCATTATGAAAAGTGTTCAGCGCGAGTGCCGAATGACAAAGAAAAATGGCAGACAAAGTGGCGTGTTTACAAGATATTCAAAAAGTGAATAATAACATTAAGACGTTACATAACCTCATTTTCGAAAAACTGCCACGTGATCGAAAGAGCAGGCAGCGTTTAAGAGAATTCCCAGGATTTGAGTTTGAACGTGACTCACCAGAACACCTGGTGAAATTGAAATTCATTGAGAGTGAATTCACCGAGGCTGACCTAATTGCACTTTCACAGTGTTAAACATTGAATATACAGGAGTGAAAGCCGTGCTTGTGCAACGCGTCTGTGACAACTTAATGGACCTTTCGTGGCTGGGGATGTCTAAAGACGAAGAAGATGAAGAAGAAGAACAAGAAGACGAGATTGATAAAAAGAAAGAGGCGATGAGCAAGATGAAAGAGGCAAACGAAGCACTGGCGGAGGAATTACGTGAGTTAAAGGAGAAAATGGCTGGGCTGAAATCCACGAAACATTCCACCTCTAGCACGTCAGGTTCATCATCGGATTCATCTAGCTCGTCAGAAGACCTGAAACTCTCCAAAGCAATAGGAGGTAAACAAAAGAGGAAAACAAATACCAAACACAAAGCAAAGACTGGAGAAGAAAGCTCAAGTGAAGGGGAAGTCTACCAGGACGTGGTGGACTCGCGGCACACTGCAAACCAGGGAGTCGCACGCAAGTTTGCGTTAACTTTCCAAGATGTAGAGGGCTCTGTCAGGACCTATGACGGCAGCGAGAACTATCCGGTGCGACGTTGGATTAAGGACTTCGAGGAAACAGCAACGTTGATGGGCTGGGACGAGATGCAAAAATATGTTTTTGCAAAAAAGTCGCTGACAGGTCTGGCTAAGTTGTTTATGCAGAGTGAACGTGGCATCACATCCTGGCACAAGTCGAAGAAAGCCCTGAAGAAAGAATTCCGAGATGATACCAGTGCAGCAGAGATTCATCGACTGCTAACCAACCGACGAAAAACAAAAGTTGAAACTCTACATGAATATTACCTGGTGATGCGAGAAATGGCATCGAGGATGACACTGGATCCAAGATGATTCTATATGGAGCAAGGGACATCAAGGAATTCAAGGACAAGTTGAAGATCTACAAGAGTGCTTACGCACGAAACTCCCAGAAGGTGACGATAAATGAGAAGACTACAAACAATCATACACCAAGAGAAGACAACCGGCAGAAGCAGACCTCGTCTGTAAAGAGATGTTACAATTGTGGTCTGAAGAACAGTCATGAGTCCAGAGAATGTCCACACAAGAGTCAGGGTCCAAAGTGCTTCAATTGCAGCAGTTTCGGACACATAGCTTCCAAGTGCCCAAACCCTGAGCAGAATGCGGAGAAGAAGACAGTGAATGTCGCTTTGGGAACCAAGTCTATTATGAAGATGAAGGAATTGTTGCTCCAGGGCCAGAAGATAAATGCATTGGTTGACACGGGCTGCCCAATCAATCTGATCCGTGAAGACATTTACACAGAGATGGGCGATCCGGAGCTGAAGACTACCGCCATAGTACTCAAGGGTTTTGAAGATAGTGAGGTGCGTCCCCTAGGATATTTTCCAACCGACGTCCAGGTTGAGGACGACACTTACTTGACTGATTTCTATGTGGTGTCTGGTGATGTACTAAAGTTGCCAGCTATCATGGGTAACGACTTGCTGGACCAAGCTGTAACTACCATCAGCAAAACCGGTGTCAAGATGTCCAAGGACATATCAGCAGCGTACTTGTACCGAATCGACGTGGTAGTAGCCGATGAGATGGACATAGGAAAGGCATCGGAAGAGGCGCAGAGTACCAGTGTTGAGATGAGCATCACAATGAAACAAGGACTATTGCATCCCTTATTTAAAGAAAGCACACCATTTCACACTTACCATGCTGACCATCTTGAACCCTTGGATTCAATGAAAAGAGGATACAAGCATATTCTCGCAGTAACGGATAGCTTCACAAAGTTTGTGTGGCTGTATCCCACTAAAACGACTATCATGAAAGAAACTACGGAGAAACTGGACCTGCAAAAAGGAGTATTTGGTAATCCTGCGCAGATCGTCACCGACTGTGGAACCGCGTATATTTCACATGAATTCGAAGAGTACTGCACTGTCAACTACATCGCCCTCTCGCTGATCACGACCAGACTCCCTCGTGCCAATGGCCAGATAGAAAGGATGAACTCCACGATCATCTCCGTGCTGGCCAAGTTGTCCATCGAAAACCCTGGAGATGGTAGACGAGTTAGAGACCAGGAGAGATGAACACCATGAAGAAGCGAGAGCACAAATCCAGAAAGTGCATCAAGAAAACAGGGTGTCGTTTGATCGAAGTCGACGGCCTGCTCGCCAGTACCAAGTTGGTGATATCGTCACCATCAAGAGGACCCTGTTTGAACCAGGCCTTAAATTGAAGAAAAAGTACCATGGGCCTTACAGAATCTCCAGAGTCAAGCTGAATGACAGTTACGACCTCTGTCGTGAAGGGAATCACTTAGGCCCCAACCGAACAACTACTTGTGCTGAATTCCTCAAACCCTGGGCTGAAGACTTCTCATCATCCGAGGTGGATGATCTGCAGGATGGCCGAATGTGGGAATCGGAAAATAATGAACGTTTATGGGTTTCCTGCCAGCCTCGACACTGCCCGGAGGCGCCGCGTAGAGGAGTGAAGTGGAAGTCGCGAGATACTAAGACGAACAGTTACAGTTTTGTGTCGAGTCATGTCACGTGAAGTTCTGTAAAACCTCATCTTATGTAATCTTACGTTTAAATGCAGTTTTTATACTTAAAATTACTACAAGACGTGTTCGGTTTATTCGCTTGCCAAAATCTCTTCCCGCAGTATGTCTACCACTTACTATTCCTGTTTCAACTGGGTCAGGGATGAGTTGATGAATTTCTCTGTGGTGGGTGGTTTGTGAGGCCAGATGAAAGAGTTGAAACAAACTAAGATTAATGCAACTGGACAAGGACTTGAAAGGAAGAGTTCATGGCCTGTTAAAAGGTACTGTCCCAGCATTTGCTTGGAATTAAAAATGGGGAAACCTCAGAAAGCCATGTCAAGGCTGGCCGAAGGTGAAGTTTGAACCCACTCATCTACCGATTCCTAAGATAGCTTGGTCCCATGGTCTTGCGCTACATCTTAGCAAACATAGGTACCGCAGTCGTTACTCATGGTTACTGTTTATTACTTAATTTAACTGATTAAAAAGAGCTATTGTGAACATTCTGTAACTTTACTGCCCGGAATAACCTAATAACGTTAGCCATACAGTAAAATCATTTTCAGAAGTGTGTAAACTGCACTGGGTGGACTCCCGCATGTGCAGATGTGCCTGCAGAAGCTTAAAATAGTATGTTAAGCTCATCCTTTCTTTGAGCGACTGTATCGGTGATCTTAATACCCATGGAACATTGCCACAACACAAGTAGAACATAATACTCAACTTATTACAAAAAGTAAAGGAAAAATAACTTCCAAAGAAAGATTACATAATACTGTATTTCAACTATTCCCAAAAATCAAAACAGACTACACAAGAGTATTATATTTTTTTATACTGGCAGGGAAAAACTTATATTAAATCAATGCACAATCAAAAATTGTTCAGATTATAAGTCATAAAAAGGCTCAGATTATAAGTCATAAAAAGGCTACTTGTAAGCAGACATTGGCCAGAGTAAATTGCAACACTGTATTGCCAACTTCATACGTCAGGCCAAGTACATAACCATAAGTGATGAGAGGTTGCATTATCTTTTAATATTCTCATTTTATTTGATTCTGTTACCGAAAGAAAGTTTATTGATATGTTTGGACTGGGGCAGGTGTGTATAGATGATAAAAGCATTTGTCAAAGTAGGTTATTTAATAATTAAATGAATGAAAATGCATTACAAAAAAAAGATTACCTCAAATAAGTATAATAATTTCAAATGACCAAGTATATGGCACAAGACAAATAAAGTAACTCATACTAGTGTTACCAATTTAAGTTTTTCATTTGAGGTATTCAAATGGTCTGTCATAATTTTGGCCTAGTTATTGAGTGAGGTAAAAGAATCACAGCAGATGCAATTGCTTATTATCATCATTATTATTATTATTAAACAGCATCACAAATTCTGTAACACTGCAGTAAGGTCTGAGAAAATCAAAGTAGCCTAAAGTACCTTTGTGCATGTGGTGGTGGTGATGATGTTGAAGATGATAATGATAGCAGTTTCAGCAGAGTTGGGGATGCAGTCAGATGAGTATCTATGTAGCAATGGTATGTATGGCCAGATGCCCTTCCTGACACCAACCTCATGAGATGAGTTAATGAGAAATAATGTGGATGAAATAGGGCAAGGAATTGGAAGGAAGCAATTGTGTCTTTTAGAACGAAGGTACCGTCCCTGCATTTGTCTGGAGTTGGAATTGGGGAACTGCAAAAATATATTTAAAGGATGGTTGACGTTGGGGTTCGAACCCAGGGGTCTTCAAAGTCCAGAGATAGCCTGGCCCCATGGCATTGTACATTTACACCCATATCTCCCTCAGTTAATAGTAGTAGTAGTAATAATAATAATGAGTCTGCTTGTAAAAGTAAAAAGGCTGCTTACAAAGAATGGCTCCAAACATGGAATCCGGCAGACAGTCCACATGGGAGGAATTTGGAGATAAATTAGAAAAGTTAGGTCTAGCAGCAGGAAAACCTTTCTGGAGTGTTCTTATAATGAATCTTAGAAATGGAGGAAAAAGAGAAATGAGCACTGTTCCTGATAAATCAGGGAACTCATTGTAGATACCAAGGATGCACTGGGAAGATGCCAAAAATACTTGGAATACTTGCTGAATGTTAATGAAGACTTAACTGGCAATGTGGCAGATTTTGAGATCATGTAGGAGGGGAACAGGATCACGGTTGAGGAAGTAGAGAGGGTGGTAAAGAATCTACAATGCCACAAAGTGACAGGGGTCGATGAAATTCGGCCAGAAATGGTACAGTATAGTGGGAAAGCAGGACTGAAATGGTTGCATAGGATAATCGAATTGGCGTGGGATTTAGGAAATGTACCCTTTGACTGGACAAAAGTAGTTACCGCCCCAATTTATAAGCATGGTAACAGAAAAGATTGCAATAATTATAGAGGCATTTCATTGATAAGTGTCCCGGGCAAACTGTACTCGGGTATTGTAGAAAGGAGAGTTTGATCATTGGCCGAGAGTAAGATGGATGAAAACCATTGTGGCTTTAGACCACATTGAGGGTGTCAAGATCAAATTATTAGTATGTGCCATGCTATTGAGAAATGCTATGAGAGGAATAGACAGTTGTGTTTGTGTTCTGTATATCTAGAGAAGACTTAGAATAGAGTACCCAAGGAGAAGATACTTAGCATCCTGGGGGGGTCATGGTATTGAGGGAAGGCTGCTACTACAGGCAATGAAAAGTATTTATTTGGATTATCAGGCTCCGACAAGGGAGTGTATTGTCCCCCACACTCTTCCTCACTGTCATGGATGGAATCCATAAACGAGTGAAACGGAGAATGGGAAGTAAAAGGACTAAGGCCTTTGCTGTGATATGGGGGAACTATGAATTGGAAGTCCAAGAACACGTTAATGTTTGAACCAGTAGTGATGACAAGAAATGTGCAAGATGGTAGGGGAATATTTCAGTAGATGGAAAACCATTAGAAGTTGTGAAAAGCTTCAAATACTTAGGGAGTCTCCTCACAGACGATGGAGGGATAATTGAGGAAATTGGTAAGAGGATCCAACCAGGAAATGGGTTTTACCAGAGTGTGAGCTGACTGGTGTGGAACCAGGAAGTTCCCAAGAAATGTAAAAGAATATTGTATTCAACATATTACACACCTATATTGACGTATGCAGCAGGTACATGGTCAACAACTAAACGGGAGGAAAATAGAATCCAGGCAGCTGAGATGAAGTTCCTTAGAAGTATAATTGGAAAGACTCGCAGAGATAAAATCAGAAACAAGGAAATTAGGGAGAAAACAGGATTCCCAAAGTTACAAGACTAGATCGAGATCAGTAAACTAAAATGGTTTGGACATATGATGCGAATGGGTGAAGACAGAGTCCCGAAGCGATTATTTACTGAGAAAGTCACGGAAAGGCGTCAAATGGGAAGGCCAAGGGTGAGGTGGATGGATACAGTGAGGGAGAGCATTGAGAAAAGAAGAGGGAAAGTGGAAGATATACTGGAAGAAGGACGAGAGTGGTGGAGAGGCAGAAAAGTATGGAGGTCCTTGATTCACACCCCGACCCAGATTACTGGAACCGGGAAATGAAAAAGAAGAAGAAGAAGAATTGATGGTAGGATGAGTTCTTGGTTCAGGGTTGTTAGAGGAGGGAGGCTAGGCTGTAACCTTTCACCACTACGGTTTATTTTATATATGGACCATTTACTGAAGGGCGTATACTGGCTGGGTGTGATTCAATTAGATGGAAACCAGGTAAGCAGTCTGGCCTATGTTGATGATCTGGTTATAATGACGGACCCCGTCGAAAGCTTGCAAGCCAACATGTTAGAACTTTTACAGAAATGTAGGGAGTATTGTGTGAGGATCAGATTTTAATGTCGAAGGTTATTTCGGTAGGGAAGAAATGCAATAATATGGAATACCTGGTAGGAGGAACTTAAATTAGAGCAGTTGGAACATTCTGAGTATTCTCTCAGGATGGTAGCATGGGGAAGGAAATAGAGTTGAGGTATAGAAAGGCCAATGCAGTGAATTCTCAGTAGCGATCTACAGTATTCTGCAAGAAAGAAGTTAGTTTAGTGACAAAAATCTTCCTACATCGCTCAGTATTTATACCGACCTTGCTATATGGAATTGAGAGCTGGGTAGATTCAAGATAACTGATACATAAGCTAGAGGTAACTTATATGAGGGTAGTACGAATGATTGCTGGGACAAATACAAGGGAGCAATGGCAGGAAGGTATTCATAATGAAGAGATAAAGGCTAAGTTAGAAATGAACACGTTAGATGAAGCTGTTCGTATGAGCAGACTCAGGTTGTGGGCTCATGTGAAGAGAATGGTGGAGGGGAGATTACCAAAGCGGTGACCTAGTAGGCGATGGTTAGATTCAGTGTTGAACGATTTCAAAGTGAGAGGTGTAGAAGCAGAGGAGGTCACAGTGCTAACTGCTAATAGGGAATCCTGTAGGCGACTTGTTCGTAAACAGGCTTGCAGACTAGACTGGGTGCTGAAAGGCAATAGAGTCTCAAATGAAAGTGTATGGAATGTATAATAATAATAACGAATATACTTTTGTGGCATCTATCATAGCTTCCTTCAATAATTTGCCCTACAGTATTTCATTCATCTTCATTCCTCATAAACTCCTCTGCTGATATCAGGGAGGGCATCCGACCAGAAACACCATCCACTACTTACAAAACTTCTCACCTTATCCCCGATCTCATGGATGTGGGGATAATAAGGGATAGAAATAGTACCATAACAATAATAATAAAGCACCAGTGAGATATCAAAATCTATTAAGATAAATACAGGTGTACGGCAGGGTGATGGTTTATCACCCCTTCTGTTCAACTGTGTTTTAGAGAAAATTGTAAGAATTTGGAATTTAAAGCTAAAAGAACATAACATTTCGCCAGTAACTTTGGGGAGAAGAAACGAAGGCATTGAAATAAGTTGCCTAGAATTTGCAGACGATTTTGCTATATTGTCAGAAAACCTTACAAGTGCAACAACACAAATCAATCTCTTGGAAGAAATAGCCAACAAAACAGGTTTGAGAATCTCCGTAGAAAAAACTAAATTTATTGTAAACATCAAGAACGCTTCAAAATATTTGGCAACAGATATTGGCCCAGTGGAAAAAGTAAAGAAATTCAAATATCTGGGAGAAATAATTCAAGAAAATGGTTTAGAAAAATCTTCGGTAGAAGAAAGGGTACACAAGATGGAAAGAGCATATGGTATCACTAAGAATTTTTATAACAAAAAGTGCTTATCTAAAAATCTTAAAATAAGGCACTACACTACAGTGGTGAAACCGGAATGCCTATATGCAAGTGAATGTCTGGTACTAAACTATAGATTAGATAAACTTGAAGTACTAGAAAGGAGAATCATGAGGAAAATTTTAGGCCCAGTGAAAACAGCAGAAGTATGGAAATTAAGATCTAATGATGAAATATACAGGAACATAGAAAATATAACAGAAACGATAAGAAAAAGGAGTTTGCAATTTTTTGGACATATTTACAGAATGGATGATTCCAGATTAACAAAAAGGATATTGAAGTACCTTTGGGAGAAAAGGGCAACAACTAGCTGGATTCAAGAAGTAAAGAAAGAGTTAGAAAGAAATAATATAAGTGAAGATGAAACGGTGAACAGAGAGATCTTTAGAAAAAGGGTATTAAGTATGAAAGGATTCCAAGGAAGATTGCCAAAGAAACCTGGTGCGAAGTGGTCCGAGGACAGAAAGAAGCAGCATAGTGAACGGATGAAGGAGTACTGGAGGGAACGGAAGAGAAAACAACAAAGTGTGAAGAATTGAAATTGGCACGTGGTCCCTAGCAGGCCTCATCGGAAAGAAGAAGAAGAAGAAAGCACCAGTAGACTTTTGAGACATTTAGCTTATGCCCCATTTAATTAGTGCAGTAGTGCTGCCTCTCCATGGGCTACAGTTTTAATCATTCAAATCTGTCATTCTTGGAGGCTTTCTTATGAGACTTGAAACAGAAATATGCGAAGGTCACGGTGGTATCTTTGTGAGATTTCTTTAGGTTGCTCTTTTCTATTGTGCTTGTAACTCACTCATGCAGTAAGCTGATATGCATGTTTCATTAACTACCATAATTGGTATGCCATTGGAGACGTAAACAAAGTTGACAAGGACTAAATGACTAAATATTGACAAGGATTGTAAGATTCCACTATGTATCAATGTACCGGTATGTTTGTTATCCCAGGATTAAGATATAATAAGGTACAAAAATAAATGCATTTAAGTTTTAAAATGTGTCTGACGCTTAAAAATCATATTGCAAGAAGATGTAAAGCAATGCTGGAGAGCAATCACACATGATAAGATTTGAGAACTTACCATCATTTAATATTATAGAATAATGGCGTTTAATTGCCTTCATGACACTGCTAATTTTTAGACTTTTCACTAGTCAACTATGCAATGGATTGCCATTAGAGGTGATCTGCATTAACTGACTTTTTTTTTTTTAAGTCCTCAAATAAGACCTGAATGTTGCTCAGTCATGACTGAGGCACCGTCATTTCAGGCGGATACAAGGTTATTCCAGGACAATTCCATACCATCAACACAATTTTGGATTACTTTAAAAATATCCTCCCCTATTGTAGTGTCTTTAGTCAGATTGCAATCTAATAATTCGACTGCAATTTTCAACCTTGGATGAGAATCACAAGTTTCTGTTATGTCCAGCCGGAAACAAACTTATGAACAGAATTGTAAGCTACTTTTCTGTGTCCATTACCAAATACTATACGTGACTTGTGGTAGAGTTTCAAGAAAAACTTATTTTTTAATATATCAGCCTCTTGTGATGAAATGGTATCTGCTCTCATAATCTTCTGAAAGAGGACAACACTTAGTTGGAATTTTATAGAACGATTCACAACTTCCTAATAAGAGATCATTAGCATTGATAGAAGTGGGTAGTTTTGCTGTTGCTTTGAGGGGCCTAACTTTTAAGGGGACAGTTTCTCCTACAACATGAACAAGAAATAGAGATATTTTAGAAATCATTGAAAAGACAGTTACAAAATTGTAATAGGCTACTGCAGTGATCGAAAAGATAAGATGCTTATTACGTATCCCATTATGTAAAACTAAGGAATGACACTTACAGTATAAGGCCTTTGCAGATACAAGGGTGGTTTGATAAGTCTGGTAAAATGGTAACAAGATTTTTTTTTTTTTTTTTTTTTCATAAAAACTCACCTTATTTCTCAACATAGAGTCCTTCGACAGCTATGCACTTGGCCCAGCGAGTTTCCAATTTTTTCACCCCGTCAGAAAAATAGGTTTTCTCAAACTCTGCAAAATACTCCTTCACGGCCCCGATCACGTCCTCGTTGGATGAAAATTTCTTCCCACCAAACCAAATTTTCAAGATGGCAATAGGAAAAATACACTTGGTGCTAAATCCGGTGAGTGGGGTGGTTGAGAAACCAATTCGAACCCCAACTCAAACACTTTCGTCATGGAAACGGCTGCTTTGTGTGCCGGAGCATTGTCCTGGTGAAAGAGCACTTTCTTGTGTGCCAATCTTGGTCATTTCTCAATTAGTTTCTGTTTTAGACGATCCAAGAGAGCAGCATAATAGGGCCCAGTTACGGTTCTGCCTTTGTCCAAGAAATCTATCAGGATTATGCCCTGAGAATCCCAAAAGACAATTGGCTATCACCTTTCCTGCTGACAAAACGGTCTTTGCCTTCTTCGGTGCTTGTTCCCCAATTTTTGTCCATTGTTTCGATTGACGTTGGGTCTCTGGAGTGTAGTGATGGATCCAAGTTTCATTGACGGTTATGAATCTGCGCAAAAAGTCTTGTGGGTTGCGCCAAAACATTGCCAGATTCTGCGTTGAAATCTTCTTTTGAATCCGGTTTTGGTCCAATGTCAGCAATCGCGACACCCTTCGCGCACGAAGTTTTCTCATGGTAAGGTTTTCATGGAGGATGAAATGTACTCATTCAGTTGAGGTGCCTAAAGCATCAGCTAGCTTGCGCACTTTCATTCTGCGATCTTCCAACACCATACTGTGAACTTTTTGTATGTTTTCCTGAGTGGTGACGTCAATTGGGCTGCCAGAGCGAGGTTCATCTTCTGTGCATCTTCGGCCACGTTTAAACTCATTAATCCAGAAGTAAATGGTCTTCAATGCTGGTGCAGTGTCTGCATGAACTTCATCCTATTCGGTTTTGATCTGTGCAGCTGTCCAACCCTTCAAGAGGAAATGTGTAATGACGGCATAAAATTCGATTTTGTCCATTGTTGCAGCCTGACTACACATGCAACACTCCAGACGGCTGCCAACAATCAATTACTAATGGTAACCATTTGAAACTTTCAGGGTTAGCTTTTAAAGGACCGTGTTTCAATCAATGCGCGAAAGAAACAAAATCCTGCTCTTTCATAAAAATTTACCAGAGTTATCAAACTACCCTCGTAAAGTTGCAACTGCAATTGTCTGAACTTACACTCATCTCCTTTGTTAGCTTGGAGGGCATTAACATTCGTGCATTTTTCCGAATGGGTACATTGCAATGTTGCCTAACATTAAGTTTCCTGCATGCAGTATACACTGTGTATGACCCCAAATTTTGCTCTTAAAAATAAAAAAGAATAAGAGATTTGTTCGAGGCTCAAACTGGCTCCCTGCCCACTCCCTGTCACCGAGGTGAGAAAGGGAGCCAGCTCGTTCATGCTGATATCACAAACGTTTATGTGCACGTACTGGCCTAATTCTTCCAGAAATACAAAATTGTGAATTATGCAAAACTATATTTGATCATTGCATATTGACAGGGGGAGTAAAGGACTTGTGCAGGGCTGAGGTGATGACTGAAAAGATGATGTGGTATGACTACACAGTTTGTAGGATTCCTATTCAGTTCTTTGAAATAACTGCAGTGATAGTCTGGAAATACAGTAGTAATGAAGAGTGTGCTAGGTGAAGGCAGGAAGGTTTTTAATTTATTTTTTAGAAACAATACTGTATAACTGGCTTATGTTTGGTATACAGTCTTGATCCTTAAGGATGAGTTTTGCTGATACACCATGTTGTTTTCTAATGGAAGATCCCTAAGGACCAAAGCTGGGCAATTAACGAATGCAAGTTATGAGTATTGTTTCTTAAAGGATATCTTATTAGGCTTAGATGATGGCAAACAGTGTGTCAGTGCTCCAGTAAAAGCCTCTGTATGGATTCTGGGAGTGAAGAGATGGAGAGAGAGAGAATCTTAAGTATACTTTGTGATCCTGGCCAAATGAGGAACCAGGTGCAGCTTGCTGGTCAAAATATTTTCTGCCTGTAGAATCCAAGTCTGGCTAACTTCAATCGCTATATGCAAGGATTGTATTTGTAATGCAACACATGCCAAGAATCGGCTTGCTCATCTCTTAATTATAAGTTGGACATACAGTATATACTAGGAGGGAATGTGTGACTGACCTAGTAAAGCTTTACCAGAGCATGTTTGGTCAGGGAAAATCAGGATTTGCCTCTTCCTCAAACTAACTTTAGAATGGGAGCTTGCTGTCCATTTCATATACTGAGATTCTGCTTCCTGTGGAGGGATGGATCGGAAACTATGCCCTGTATTCTTGCTTCTAGTTTGTAGTAAATACAGGGCTTTAAAAAATCCAGGAATCATTAACTTGACTTTCTCAGTTTGTTTAATTTGCTCGATCACAATAGGTTATAGCCTATAGTAATTATTGAGAGCCAAATTATATTGTCTCCAAAAGTATTTTGGTTACAAATGCTCAAGAAACAGATAGTTAGGGCCTCTTGTAATCACGGTCCTTCAGAAAATATTTGGATCCTTGTCTGCTCATAATTTCTCTCTAAAATCACAGTAGTTAAAAGGGACATTATATGTATATCATAATTCATAAATGACAACTACACACACTTCACTTTCTATATCCATACAGTTGTGTATTTTGTCCTGAATTGTGCTTAGGATCTGTTTGAAGCTGCAAACTCGGGTATGATTGATTTGTTAGCTAAGAATGGTAAGGATTCACTGTGTGATTATATTGCAGTGTCTCATATGTAGCACAAACCATTCTCCTGCAGTTCATTCCCTTTTATCATCTCCTTTTTCTCTCTCTTCATTTCCATTTTCATCACCATTGATGATTACTACTTTTGAATAATCATTTCACATTTTTTCACTGTTATAAATCAACCTTTTTCCCATCTTTAATGAAACCTGCTCTAAGTTATGCTTTTAAGTTATTTTCTAGCACAGCTTGGATATTTTAATTGTTCCAATATTTGTGGACTAGTTCCATTCAGAGTTATTGAATGCTGACCAAAATTGAACCTCCCAGTTACCTTACTCATCATTGGTTCTCATAGAGTTGCTGATTGAGGTTTAAAACTTGATGATAATAGCTGTATTTAGATGAAGTAGTGGAGTTCTCATTCTCGGTGATGCATACAACACATTGCAAAGTACCATGTTCCATTTAAAATGAAAACTAAGTAATCATTCTCTCAGAAATAAATGTAATGAAAGGAAAAGCTATGATTCGTTGTGGAAAATGCACTCTTTGTTTCCTTGTGTAATGTGGAGCATTTGTACTTGGAAAGGTGAGTTGCTGCTTTTCTGTTTCTACAAAATGTATGTTAAGCTACATTTATAGCTATTCTGATAAAGATCCATTCCTCCTAGAGCAGCATCAAGTAATTCATATGTTATTCAGAATTACTAATGCACAACTGTATTGTTTGTCTGGGTAGGATCTCATCTTGCTTAGGACAGATTTGACTGAATTGGATCTTTAAGTGGAAATTTAGCTTGATATACTGGAACAACTGCAAAATGGTGTTGCTAATTTTTCCAGTGCTAGACGTGTATATCATGGAAATGCTTTTTTATTTAGGCATTCCCACTGGTCCTACCGGTCCACACGGACCTCAAACCGTCGGACCCCCCGGGCCCCACGCCCATCCTCACCCCAGTTCTGTGGCAGCGGCAGCACAGGCCCAATTGGAAGCGGCGGAACGGTTGGCCTTGGCCACAGATCCTATGGTGCGGCTTCAGATGGCGGGCATCTCTCCCGAGTATCATGCCCACACACATGCTCACACACATGCTCATTCGCACACACATCTGCACCTCCACCCGGGTCAACAGGCTCAGCAGCCACAAGCCCAGCCAGAGGCTGTTGGTGGATCGGCAGGTTTTCCTCTCCCTGGTGAGTTAATTCTACAAGACAGCAATGAATTCATTTTATCCTATGGATATAGGGATGGACCAATATGCAATATTACTAATGTTCTCATTTCCTGTGCACAAATATGTCTCTTTGTCAGAGAGTTGGGCTCTAAAGCCTGAGACTCTCCCTTGGATAATTTCTTTGACAAACACGGCATCACTCAGTAATGTTCAGAATGAAAACCTCACATGGAATATTATACGGAAGACCAGTATAATAAATACCACTGGCAAAACCATTACCCTAGAAATAGAATTTCATCCGTCACACAGAACATGGCACTTATCATTCTAAAATCAAGCAGTCGTTCTAGACTCACACAGTACAATGAACAAACCGGGTTTGGAAACCAAACTGACATTCGAACGATAGCTGTTTTGTAGTTCCTGCTGGAATATTTCGCAACAGAGTGGGAATATTTCGTGACAGAGTGAAGAATTAGTGGTGAAGAGTTTTACCTCAAGTGGAAAATAAGTAATCCATTATGTTGCTACAAATGCCTTCTTCACATACTGAAATAAGTTGTCTGGGTCTTAATATTGGTTCACAGAACTTGCTAGCATGTCAAGATCACATGAACTGTCTCGTCAGTTAGCACACTCGATCATGTCTGGTCTGGCTTAATCTGACACTCACAATTGCTCTCGAATGGTGGCTGTCCTGGCACCTGCCAAGAAATCAGGAGAAATTGAGTTTAAGTCCCAAAGGTGTCCATTATTTTCAGTTCGATCCTTTGTGTTTCTTTACCCTTGCTAAATATTATAGGTATATTTCTTTCTTTTATTCGTTATCTCTCTCTCTCTCTCTCTCTCTCTCTCTCTCTCTCTCTCTCTCTCTCTCTCTCTCTCCTTTTCAATGTGGAGAACTACAAAGATGGCAATGGTTAAGGACTTATGTATCACATTGCTTTCGCTAAAATAGCAGTGCATGTTTCATCAGATTGTTGTTTTTTGTCATTTGTTCTTGTTGTATTTGCAATACATACGGTACCGGTAAGAAGACAAGCGCAAGGCATTCTGCTTTTATGTTCAGAGGTTAGTATCTGAAAGAGACGTAGAAAACAATTCTAAGTTTATATAAATAGCTATCACATCAACTCTCAACTATTGACAAAACTGGGCACCGATCTCAGCAAAACATCTGGAACATTTGATTTAATTTTAATACAGCAAAAACCAAAAAAGAATTTTTGTATGTTATAATAGTTGCTGGACGTTTCAATTTACACACACTCTATCTTAGCTTGTTGGTTTGTATAACATTTGAACAAGAGTATGGATGCACAAGAAAAATGTGTTCATTTGAATAACACATACAGTGTAAGTAAAATTAACTTCTCATGCTATTTTTGGCCATTATTCTTCATTGGTAGTAGTATCGGTCCATCCCTGTTCTTAAATAACTTTTAGTGTTACTTTGTATCTAAAATAAAATTACTAGGACAGACATTTGCTCTGAGTGAGATTATTTGATGATGAATTTAATATTTTTATTTTTTTTGGTTATAGAAAAGGTGCTAACTGTATTATAATGAAGATAGGTTCAGTTGTAAGGCTAAGGAGCAGATATATTTTGAGTTTTTTTTGCCCCTAAATCATGCAGTATAATGTTAAAAGGTTAAGAACAAAGCCTAGAAAAATGTCTCCAAATAATTTTTGATAGTACTCTATGTTCAGGAAAGGAATAAAACTCAACATATAGGCTAATAGTAACATCTAAAAGAAATTTTCTTTTTTAGTGCATTGTGTCAAAAAGGTGAAGATACTGGCGTTTAGCTGTGCACTTGACTTTGAGAGCTCAGTGGTAGGAGAGGGGTGTAGAGCGCTGCGGGTAGCGTGCCGAATACTTCCGTACCCGAGAGCATTGATGCGTGTGACAGTAGGTTCTCACAATCAGACACAGACACGCTCAGCATGGCAAATGTTTTACGCTGCACTAATATACCGGGTAAGTGGGATGGGGAAGTGCAGAGCTAACTGCTGGTAACTGTAAAGACAAAATCTAGCAAAAACTTTCCACATAGTAAGATTTTGATAGGGAACACGATGTTGAGGAAAGGAATAGAAGTTTACATATAATTGTGGAATCCAAGAGAAATCCTGGGAAGACTTTCGATATTGGATTGAATTAAAATACAAGTGTGATGCTTTGTGCTTTTATTAATGGGTGCAAATACTCACATATTAATAATTATTAGGTTTAATATTGGTACAGCATAGACTTGTATGTGAAAACAACTTGCTCAAAAACTGTATGCAACTGGTGGACTTCACTATCAGTAAACCTTCCACAAAGTGTTGGTCAACTTCATATACAAGCTATTTGATGCCTGTCAGCCTCATTTACTGGGCACCAGGCATTGTTGCCCTTTAAAATTTACATAAATAATCAAATGCAGTAAAAAGTTACTGAATCCCATGTTATCGATAGAGAAAGATGTGTTTTCGTCATAGCGTGGACTTCAATAAGATGCTACAGGTTATATGCTAGAGGTAGGAACAAGAGGCGTTGCCCAGAGCTCGTTCAAGTGAAGCCAAGCTCTTCAGTGGGCGTAACCTGGTGTGACTTGTGTGGCTTCGATACATGGGACAGTGACCGTGAGGTCTGTCGCCTTAAACAATTTCAATAAAACGGCTGTGGAAATCCTACATTATGAAATATCAATTGGTCAGTAATAATTTTGGTATGGTACATAAAAAAGTGTGAGGCTAATTGCCAAGTTCCTAGCCTACGAACAAAATATTGTATGCTACCTGAAAGTGTTGGGTGTAATTTTGTGCTAATATGCACATCTTTTTCAAGTGTTCTAATTATTAATTTTAAGGTTTTCTTGAATGTCCAAGTGTGTACAAACGACGAGTAAAATATATTACAAAATCGGTTGTACTCGAACTTGGGCCAAAAGGGATGTTAAGAATATCATTCTTTTAGGCCATAATGAAACTTGAAAATCGTAATTTAACATCATTATAAATATTTAGTTTGGCATCATTGTGATGATGAGAAGTTCCCACGATATCCCTCCGTTGGTTAAATGTTAATCTGTATTCAATTTCATTCGTTTTTCGGCATATTCGTCTTACTGAAGAAACTAGTCTTGGATAGGTGCTCTTATATTTCTATTTAAACTGACCGTTAACATGATTGCATCTTTTTGTGCCAAGTGACAGGATGTCAGTAGTGTATTCTGGTATTCTAAGAAGAAATCTTGAGTTGTTGTTGCAGTTTTAGACTAGTTGGAGCTGTTTCTGGCCTTAAACGTAGAAAGTGTAATTTTCTTGCACCTCAGAAGGGATGGCTTATAGCTTCAGTATGCACTGGCCAATGTATTGAGGACAACCACTCTCTTTCCTACCTCCATGGGTTATGTCTTGCCACAAATAGATATTTAAAAGCCACTGGACCTCACAACAAGTCACTAAATTGGTATCATTCGTTGCAGGCATGTGGGCACAAGATAGCTCTGGGATCTAATTGTTCAGTACCCATGTGATCAGTGATGCTCCTGGGTTGATTAGTGATATTCTCACTGTACTTATGATCACAAGTTTGTGGGCACAATATGTAATCTGCTGGCTGCTATAAGGGGTGAGGGAAATCACCAGGAGTATGTATAGTGATGTTTCAGTTCCCACCCACTCCAAGATGTATTCATCACTGCTCTTGGGCTGGTTCATGATTAGTATGATGTGTGTTTCTACTGGTCAGATGTTCTGTAGGTATTATGGTATTCTGACATATTTGAACGGAAAGCAAATTTCACGCTCGTCTTACTGTAAACTGGGAACTGGGACATAAAGAAAAAAAAGAAAGGTGGCAATATTTCATGAATGCATTTTATGTTTTTATGAAATTTTGCTATAATTCGTGATTGAAATTACGTTTCAAAATTGCCAATTGTCTGTGTAGATGCATATATTAACTTTAACCAGCCAAAGCATAATTTGTGTTATTAACATCCCTTTTAACTGCTGTTTCTCAGAGATTCTGGGTTCTGAGAAGTTTGCCCTAGAGGCTTTTCTTAATGTGCCAGTAAATATCTTGACATGGGTCTCACACATTTAAGCAAGCCAGGTACCAATTGACTGTGCCCTGCATCAATCCCACTACCCTGGGCAAAGGAGCAAGCCCCACTGCCAGCCAATCTGTGTTTTTATTGCAAATTAACTAAAACAATTCTCTACTAATAAATGATTTTAAGAGAATGGGACAGAAAAAATGTGTTTTGGATAAATCAGAAGTATTTTGAAAATAACTGGGAAAATGTAGTATTTCTGGGTGGGGGAGGGGGACAGAGACTCGAAGCAGTAAGAATGAATGAATGCAGGTGGGTCAGAAATATCCTGAAGCATCGAGGAAAGACAATAAATATATTTTGTCAGTAAATCGATCTGGGATTTGGAAACAATGTCCTCTGATTAGAGAAATACAGTATTTGGAAAATATGCCCTCTGGTAAGAGAAATACAGTAAGGTGGTGGTTAATGTTATTTTAAAAAGCGACATATCAAAGTTGTCTGCCCATAGAAAATCAGTAATCTCACCAATTTAGTCAAGACCACAATATTTAGCAATGCATTTCTATGATTTCTAAGGTAGAGGTCACGTTCATAGAATCATAAAACGGAGATGAATGTGGGAATAATATGTTGGCAGCTTGCAGAATAAAATGTTAGAATTTGGACTCAAATGCATGTGTTTAGGTTTCTAAAGGAATGGCAGTTTGAGAGTAAAAAGCTAATATTGAAACCTTGTTAGTATGAATTGATGAAAAATGTCAAAGTTTTTGAGGATGGAGAATAGTGCCAAACGATAAAGTGCTTTTTGACGACTTAGACAGTGGGAAGATTTGAGAGTTGGCAAAAGTGGGTGCGAGTATTATTGTAATTTTGTGGTAAAGTGACACGTATACAAGCTGATTCAAACTTGTGGCACCGTACCTCCTTTTCACAGCATATAGGCTAAAATAGGAACATATTCATCTAAATCTGAAACCGCAACCTCCATAGGAATGTTGTTTCAGAAGATTTCAAACATTATTTAATGTGATAACTGGGTTCTAAGTCTCTCGATGCAAAAGCAATACAGATAGCTCCTCCCAGTCTTGATAACACATTCCATGCATCATGTGGGTTTGACTCGCTAGGCAACTGAAGATATTCAGTCAAAGGCTACTGGTATTAAGGTAAGGCAAATCAGTTTCCAGTTCCATTCAGTATTGTAAGCTAGCTTGTGGCTGGTACTTCTTGGTGGTTAACGCCAGTCAACATTCTGAAGACCAAGTATCTATGTCTATGTGGGGTAAGAATCAGATACCTCAATAATACTGGAACTATTCATTCTCAGCATTTTAGGAGCCTTATTCAGACCATTGCCCATGTCGAGCTTCTCCTGCGTAGGACAAAGACAAGCTCATTCTTATGTCGGGCAATCGTAGGACAGTGCATATGTGGGGTAAGAATCAGATACCCCAATAATACTGGAACTACTCATTCTCAGCATTTTTGGAGCCTTATTCACACCATTGTCCTGCGTAAGACAAAGACAAGCTCATTCTTATGTCGGAAAATCATAGGACGGAGTTCTAATGACTTATTAAGAATGTTCATATGATGTAAAAATGAATTAAATGATGTAAAAATGAATTAACTTCTAAATAAAATGGTAAGAGGTAAACTAGCAGAAAGGAGTTTGAAATTAGTAGAAAAGAGAATTTTCAGGCAGGACTCCTTTTTAACAACAGTAATAACAATAAAAATATTTTTAAAAACAAGCGTATTTGCATTGTAGAATTCATAAATTCTAAAATTTTATCTCTGACATTTTCATCTTTATTTTCATTCAAGTCTCTTGCAGTGCAGGGCACTGGTGCAAATTCTTGGGCTACTCAGTTTATCACCCATTTTGATTCATAGATGTAGTTATTATTTAACTTAAGTTACAGTTTGTAAGCTTGGAGAATGTGATTGACAGTTCTCGTTTCACCCTGTGGTCTGAGAACGAGGGTGCCAAACTGCTCGCTCCTACTGCACACGCGGGCAAACGAGTTCGTTCATTCAACATAGTATAATATCTGTAATAATTATTTCAGTGATCAGCTACAGAATTATTTAGAAACTAGAATAGTTGCTACAGATGTAGAATATACAATATCTCTTTTGTGATAATATTAAGGGCTTCAAGAGAATGCTGAAGAGTTCGATAACTTACAATCATATTATTTTCTATTGCAATGTCCTGCTTCAGGCTTAAAAAAGGAATATTCCTATGTTATATATGAAATATTCAGGCATGTTTTGCACTTAAACCCAAGAATGATTTACTCACATGCTCTCAACTACAATTTATTAAGTACCGTATGTTTGTATTAGAAGGTAGAACATTTCATCAGCTCTCACTACCATTATTACTGTACGTACGAGTCATAACGCTGTCAATACACTGGTTACTTCATCGTGGTGATATTATTAACATTCCTCAAGTCAGCTACTTCACTTCATCTAAGCTATGCTATGCCTTAACTTTGGAGAGAGCAAGTTGTTACTCAAAGCAAAATCATGTTTAAGAAAACACACAAAAATAAAAGGTAAACTGTCGGTTCAGAGATAAAAAGGTACCTACCATTTAAAGGGTACCATGAAGAACTTTCCTACTAGTAGTTACAGGTGACCACTGAGACCGATATTCCTGGAAGTTCTGGTTGCAGGGGTATCGGTAGATTCGATTGATTGATTGATTTTCTTTCTTTCCAACTTGTTATTTTAAAGGAAGATAAATATTACAGTAAGAGAGGTTCCACGCCACTGATATCACCAACGTTATCTCCCTCCTTCTCGAAATAGTCCCTTAAAGTACATACCAATTCATGGGACTGACCTTGAAGTACGATTCCTCGCCCTGTGGTTTACAGTTCACTCTTCCCTTAGCCACCATACCTGGCTTTGACATAGAAAAATATAATATGTAAACATACTACAAATATGAACGAAAACTGAATAAAGTCACAGATATGCTAATTAATTTTCTCCTAAAACTACTACTACCCCCATTACTATAGCACCACTGCACACTTACAGTAATGTTAGAATCAACAAGCGGTCACACGGTACATGCCACTGACATTGAAAGCATGTGGGCTGTGAGATTGCAACGCAGGGTATTACGATGTCAATTATTCGAACTTAGATTGGTCGAGAGACAGAGAAGTGATGACTGATATGGAATTTCCGGCTGTCAATCCCATTCTCCAAGCGTACAGACTGTAATAAAAAAAGTACTGCATTTTTGTTGAAAATGCAAGTATAAGGTGTGTTCAAAAAGTAACGAGCCGGAGGCTGTAATGCGCAAACCGGTGACGACATCGACTAATCGTGGCGTGTGTAACGAGGTGTGGTTCCGACCAGAGCGTGGAAGGTCACAGCCCGTCGCTAGAGGGCAAGCGTGCACGTCATGTGACGATACAAAGCGAGCAGCAGCATGCATCAATCGTCCAACGCTGCCAGTCGCATTGCAAACGGTGACATGGAGGCGTCAAACGAAGAGCAAAGAGGTGGTGTTCGGTTTCTGACAGCAAAAGGAGTATGGGGAACGGATATTCATCGCCGAATGTCACAAGTGTACGGCGAACACTGCATGTCCCTTGCAAGGGTCTAGGCATGGCACAAGCGCTTCAGGGAAGGACAGGTGTCGTTAGCCGATGATGCCCCGTCTGGGGCACCCACAAGCATTACCGACGACAACGTCCAGCTGGTTGATGCACTCATTACCCAGGACCGCCGAGTGACAGTGAACGCCATAGCCGCCGTGGTCGCTCCACAACAATGCACGACCTCATACGGCCTACACAGTCGCGGCACTCCTGCAGAAATTCAAATGGGAGGTTCTCGGCCACCCTCCATGCAGTCCAGACCTCTCTCCCTGTGATTAAGCCATGTTTGTTCCCCTGAAAAGGGCTCTGCGGGGCCAACGATTCACCTCAGACGCCGACGCCCAGCTGTACATGCGGAACTGGTTCACATCGCAGCCCAGGGAATTTTATGAGACAGCCATTCACCGCCTCGTGTCACAGTGGGACAAGTGCCTCAACAGCCAGTGTCAATACTTCTAACATACAGGTACTGGTTTCTGTAATTATGCCTCCGGCTCGTTACTTTTTGAACGCACCTTATAGCTACAATATTTCATCAATTGTTTTGATTTACAGTGTATCTTTGTTTGCATCTCATATTACTTTATTATTAATATATTCTTTTTAATTTTATTTTTTAAATATATTTTTTATTTTGTTTACGGCCATTAGAGACCACACCAAACAACTGTTACACATTCATAGAAGCCTTCTTTGCAGCCCAATATCATTGCATTCTTTCCCTGGCTACCTGTTTCCTTTCCACCGTCCATCAGTTCAGCTTGCCTTCTTCATGAAAGCCCTTTAAGTTATAGATATCCTGTTGGTACTTGATTCTATTAGCAATGTCTTTGCGCTTCATACCCATTCTTTTCTAGATCCTTCCTGACCTCCTTGAACCACTTATCAGAGGTTTTAGGTCTGCCATCAAGTATGGTGAAAATTCTGTTAGTCAACCACCTTTCGTCCGTTCTAAATAGGTAGGGGCCAATAACCTAGATGTTAGGCCCCTTAAAACAGCAATTATCATCATCATCATCTAAATAGGTAACCATAGAATTTGAGTCTTCTCTTCTTTATGGATTCCAACAGGCGTTCAATTCTTTGATACAATTCCATGCTTCCTCACAACCTGTATTGTTCAGCCATGATCATCGGGCCCATTATCTTCCTAAGAATCTTTCACTCAAATTTCTCTGCCTTTCCAGTAATTTAGAGGCATTCATTTCTATAGAGACACTCTGGTTTAATCACTGTAATATCTGAGTTCAGCTTGCATTGAGATTTCCTTCTTCTTGGATAAGTTGTGTATTCTACGAAACCTGTGGCCATTCTATCTCGTGTGCTGTTGTTTGCTTCTTTTTCATTGGTTCTTATCTGTACAATCTCGCCAAGGTACTTGCAGCCATTGACTCTCTCAATTTTACTATGTATCGTCTTTAGGTGTTGTGGAGCTGTCGAGATGTTCGTTAAGTACTTTTTTTTCCCCCCCCCCCCAAAGGAAATCTCTAGTCCAGCCTATTCTGATACAGGGTGGGGCAGCATAACTTCCTTTTTTCAAACCTTAATAAAACACATTGTACGAATCAGAAAAATTTTATTTTTTAATATAATGTAGGTACAAATATAAAGTTTTGTTTTACTTGGTTTTGAAGATCAAATCAGGTAGGTGATGTCCCCCATTCTCTACACACTGGGTGAACCAATTTCTGGCGTTTGTCATAATTCTTACCAGCATAGCAGGCGTTATGTTGGCAAGTTCTTCCTGGATGTTGTTCTTCAAATCTTGTAGGGTCATTGGTCGGTTTACATAAACACGGGATTTCAAAAAAACCCATAGAAAAAATCACATGGGGTCAAATCGGGGGATCGGGCCGGCCATTCCAAGTCGCCCCTAATTGAGATTAGGCGCCCTGGGAAGTGTTCCCTCAAAACGGCCATCGATGCTCTTGAAGTGTGTGCCGTTGCACCGTCTTGTTGAAACCAAACGTCCCCTAAGTCCAACTCATCCAGTTGTAGAAAAAAAAAAATCCTGTAACATGTTTACATACCGGTCCGAATTCACTGTCATTGTGACTTCATTTTCCTCAAAGAACCAGGGACCAATTATTCCACCTGAGGAAATTACACACCACACTGTGAGTTTTGGTGAATGCAAAGGCCTTGGATGCAATTCTCGAGGATTGGTAGCAGCCCAGTAGCGCATGTTTTGTTTGTTGACGGATCCACACAAATGAAAATGGGCTTCATCACTAAAAAACACAATAGCGTCCTCAGGCACGACTTCCAGAAACACCTCACACGCGTTCCTCCGAGAATTGAAGTCGCGTTCAGAAAGTTCCTGCACAATCTCCATCTTGAATGGATGAAAATGAAGATCATCATGAAGAATTCTCCTCACAGAACGATTAGAAAGTCCAAGGGCAGACGAATGTTTGCGCGCAGAACGCCGTGGTGATCGCAAAATTGAAGCTCTCACTGCCTCAATGTTATCAGGTGATCTAATGGGCCGTGGGACTCCAGTTCTACGTCTTGTTGCACTTGCAGTTTGTCTGAACGTAGTGACCCACGTAACAATTGATTTCCGGTCTGGGACAGGCGCCAATGGGGCTAAATTAAAGCGATTCCGAAAGGCACGCTGGGTTGCGATCACAGAACAACCGCTCGAAAAGTAGGCCTCAAGGGCAAACGCACGCTCCACACTGTTCCAACGCATGATGGCGACTGAACTGTGTCAGTACAAAACTTTACAGACCCACCTATTGGACGAGACCACTAGCACTCCGGTACTACATCACACTACTAAATGGGGCGCAATTGAAAAAAGGAAGTTATGCTGCCCCACCCTGTAGTTTTTTCAAAAGATTTATCTGTTCAACAGCTGTGGTTCTAGAGAGGATTGCCAGATCATCAGTGAAGGCCAAGCAGTTGATCTTGACACAGTTCTTGGAATCTCCAATGTAGACTTCATAAGTCCTTCCTTTTGAAGTTCTTTTCCCACTCGCGGATAACCTTTTCCAACACGCAATTGAAGAGGGTTGTCGATAGCCCATCATTCTAACACCTGTTTTGATTTCAAACTCCCTGTAATGTTCCCCCATAAACTTTACTTTGGAGCAGGTGTGAGTTAAGGTCTGCTTTATGAGTTCCGTTGTTTTGGCATCCAATCCAAATTCATTCAAGATGTCAGGTATCACTCCTCGGTCGACTGAATCATATGCTTTCTTGAAATCTACGAAGACCACTACCAGATCTTTAGATGCATAATTCTCCATTACTCTTTTCAGATTCCATATTTGCTCAATGCACGATCATCCTTTTCTGAAACCACCTTGATATTCACCAAGTTGGTGATCTATCTGCTCCACTATTCTGGTCTGAAGGGCTTTTGAGTGTGTTCCTTATATGCCAAAAGAACAATAGAGATACCCCGGTAATTAATGATGTCTGTCTTATTACCTTTTTTATGCAAAGGGTGAATCGATGCTGTTTTACATTCATCGGAGATCATCTCAGTTTCCCAAACCTGCAACATTTCTTGAGTTAATGCCTTGATAGTTACGTCACCACCACTCTTTAGAATCTCTGATGTGATCGAATCTTCTCATGTGGCTTTGTTGTTCTTTGTTGTGACAATCTGTCGAGTTTCATCACACTACTACAGGTACCACAAAAACAGTGGTTATTAAACAAAATTCACACACACCCAAGAGCACAAGAATGATGACCATGATGTCCAAGCCCCTAAATATAATATTTATTTATTTTTAAACTGGAATATTAACATCACAGAGAACAGCAAAAGTTGTTACTATCTATTATTGTGATGTTTTCCAAACTAAACAAACTGTATTAGCAACTGACAGGCCTGTGGTTCAGTACTTGGCAGATGTGTTTTGGAATTTGTTTTCGAGGCCCTAGGTTGGTTTCCTGGCTCTGCCAAGAAATTTAATTCTGTTCTGAGGGTTGGAGGGGCTACACTGAGCCTCATGAGGCAAAATTGTTAATAGATGGGTTTAATTCCCAACTCAGCTGTCCTAGAAGTAGTTTTCCATAGTTTCCCACTTCTATTCCAGGCAAATGCCAGGGTGGTTCCTTACTTAAAGCTACAGCCACATTCTTTGAAATCGTAGTCTCAGTTACAAATATACACACTAATACAGCCATGACAGTGACACAGGTTGTCAGATAATACACACATACAAGGGAACCCAGTAGATTATTGAAAGGAGTTGGGGAACTAGGATTCTATGAACGCCGCATAATATTGGAATGTGGATTACATTCGCGGCCGGTGTTTAGTTCTTTATCTAGGCTTTCAAGGTGGTACCGCTTCGTGAGTCAGTGATTGTTTCCTGACATTTCGGCTGTCATTGCAGCTCAATAATACCGGAACAACTCATTCTCGTCATTTTTGCACTGAACCAGTTTGAGTACAGACACGACCATGTACACGTGATTAGGCTACTGCAATGACAGCCAAATCATCAGGAAACGCACCGACACATAACGCAGCTCTTCGTGAAAGCCTAGGTAATAAAATCTTATTATGTATCCGTCAAATAAAGTTGTTTTCATCTGATGGAATCTACTTGTGTAAAAGGCCAAGGCCTTACACATTAACACTTACTTCTAAGAGTTCTGCTGTGCCAATTTGAATAATTTGTATGTCCTTTGAATGCTATTGGCAAGTGGATTTCATAAAAAGCCTTATCATGGTAGTTAACTCAGAAGCCACACTGTAAAATTAGAAAAACTTACTTATGTATAAAGCGGTGGCATGCGGTGGTCATTTCCAGTACCCCAGTTGCATGAATAAATAAAAAATCCATATACCCCACCTTGTGTGCAATTGTGTAAATTGCTACGGGAATTAACAATAAAGGGAGTCTGACTCCCGTAGCACATTAGCATTACTCATGACGTCAATACTACATGTATTTTGTGTCTTGTAATGGCCTTCTCAGTATGGGCCAGTCACGCGTCTTGGTGAGGTGTGCCATACCAACTGACGAGACCAATGGTACACTGGGGCGAAACGCTGGCAATTATAGTTTGAGCTAACCGGACCATTTTATCATATTATTTGGTAATAAAGGGCATGTTTTAAAAGGGGGTCCTGGTTCCTGGAAATAACTCTTCAGATTTCTACAGGAACACATCAAGGCTAACTGTGATAATATCGTTGTTATTTAATCGATAGAAATTAGATTCCGTCTATAATAAGACAACCTTGTTGTGTAGCGGCTAGCATTCTTGACCGTCACCCCGGAGGTCCGCCAAGAAAATTTATTCTGGTCTGAGGGCTGGAACGGGTACACTCAGCATCGTGAGGCAAAACTGAAAAGAGGCAGGTTTGATTCCCACCTCAGCCATCCTAAAAGTGGTTTTCCGTGGTTTCTCCACCTCTTCTCCAGTTAAATTTCGGGATGGTTCCCAACTTAAGGACGCGGCCGCTTCCTTTCCAATCCTCTCCTGAATTGCAAATACACACACAACTACAGATACCACAATAATGCATGTTAATGGACAAATTCTATACACACCCAAGTACATGGGGTTAAATGACCACAATACCCAAGCTCCTCAAATGAAACAACAACAACAAGAAATGTGTTTAATATTTGGAGCTTTATATTAATAGATAATGTACACTGAACCAAAATCGACTTGGCCTGTCTTGCTGCGATCGGAACTTATTGTTCACAGTGAGGGAGTTGGGGGTTTTCCCTGGCCGGCACAACAGTACTCGCTAAGGTTGAATGGCCTTCAGCAATGCCTCAAGTTTTGTCTCCAAGTCGGAAATATCCCAGTAAATATTTCACCCCCTGCCATCTAACTGTAGGGGGCTGCATGGCGCAGTCGGTAGAGGCGCTGAGCTTCTAACTGAAAGGGAGTGGGTTCGATCCCCACCCAGGTAGTGAATTTTAGAAACAAAACTACCACTTTCGGAAACGCAAATAGCCCTGGGGTCCACTCAGCCTACACCAGAAATGAGTACCGGGGTAATGCCTGGGAGCAAAGACGGCCGGGTGTGGAGCTGACTACTTCATCCCATCTAGTGCCGATGTCACAAAAAGTGGAAGCCTCTACCTTCCACTACTCCCAGGGCCTCCATGGTCTGCACGGAGTAGGCTTTGCTTTGCCATCTAACTGTACTCTCCTATTCCACACTTCCTCCTCCATACCCTTTCTCCTGCGACCATTCACTCATTTCCAAGAATTGTTCACAACTTATTACATTAACAAAATTCCTTCCGAGTCATTACTTAGCATCCACGCATACTTTACAAAGGCAAACGGTCAGAGATATTAGACTTTTCAAATCAACAGAGGCAATGGACTAAATGCAACTAATTAAGCAATTAACTATTGCTTGTTGAGATTTAAGTTGTCCGAGTTAGGCAGTCTAACATGTCTTTTGTAGACATAACTGAAAACAAGAGAAAGTTGAGAAGTATTGGAGACATCTGTGGTTTCGTCAACCCAAGCTGGTACAAAATCAGTGTCTTTTAGCTCTGATTTAATTTCTTCGCATAATGAGTTAGCTACAACTTCTATTAGGTCATTCTGAATCCTGTTGGACACGCCCTTGAGAACTGTGGAGGTTCCTAAGTGCATCTTCAGCAGAGAATGATATTTGTCAGTATATTTTAAGAGTTCTATATAGTTTTCCCTATAAATTAAGCTTTAGGACTCATAATGGCCCCTAAAAGCAAGTTCTTGCTACGTGTATGAAACGTTTCAGAAGCTCCCTATTTTGTTTCTCCTTTTCATTGTGTAATGAAATTTTATTTTTAAGTTCATGATCAATCTGTATGTCCACCCAGACTGTGAAATGTTTGTGAAATCTTTCAATTTTTGGGTTAACTTTGATAGCTCTGGAGTTGCCTCCCTTCTTGGATGCTTTTTTTTTCTTTCTTCGTGGAAACATTTGCATAAAAAGGGTCTACTAAGTATATCTTCAACTACACACTCAATCATAAGTTCATGGAACCGTCATTACTCAACAACTGAAACACATTCAAAGAGACACGTGTATCAAACACGGAAACTCAAAACTGTTTACCTCTCACGCACAAAGAAACCCACTTGATCACTCACAATTACCGCATTGCTCAAGTTTCCTTTAAAAATGGCTCTCTCTTTAAAGGGTAGGCAACTTCGGCGAACTGTTATTGTTATGTTTTAACCTCTTGATTTACATAATGTGGGTGTGGAATTTAGAAAGTTAATTATATTATTCTTCTGTATTTAACACAACTAATCAGCAAAATTCAAATACATATTACAGTGTGAGGTCGTTGGCTGCCCCGTAACACCATCATAATGTTCCAACAGTGGCGCCAAGTGTGTCCTGCATTAACCAGTAGAACTAAAATATTTGTTATGTCGCCCATTCCCTGCTAGCTAATGCGAATATAATATGCTCACACCAGCCCCCCATCTTCTCCACCGACAGACAGCAGACCAAAGAAGGGTATTGCGCATGCATCCAATCAGCAGTATGAACACAGCCGACTGTACTGCGGCCCGTGCATTCTTAGCAGTACGTTTCCCAACTCTGTTATTAGGTGGCTGGCTGAGCGTGGGATTTTGAACAAGTCGTGTATCCAATGTCCCAAGTTATTTCTTACAAAATATTTACCCCTGCACTGCTGGGGTAGATGGGCATGCCATTGGTATAAAGGCCAAACCTTCATATGATAACGCTTTTTTCTAGAATTCTACCAAACCTATATGAATAATTTTTATGTTGTTTGATAAGTCTTGCTGATTGGATTTCATAAAGGAAAGTGACAGTTTACTTAGACCTTCCGGGAAAGTTTAACTATCCAAGATTTCATACGTTAATGCTCATTTCGAGAGTTGGACCAATATAATTTTTATCCACTCTTCCTGAATGGATTTCACAAGAAATCTCAAGGCTGGTTCCAAGAACCTTCATCTAAAGTTTAATGACATGGTAAAGTAATTTAACGGAAATGTTGACAAAATGATCTTCCATTAACCAATGTTACTGCCAACAATTCGTTAAACAATTCGTTATTTTAACAGCCCATTTTTGCATCGTTAAGGAGTTTATCGTGGCGTTAAATGACTGCAGCATAAATGCTCAGTTGTACTTCAATTACAGCCTTCTTAAATAATGGGGGGCGTGGTGGCTCAGCGGTCTAGCTGAATGCCTCTCACCAAGGCGGTCCGGGTTCGATTCCCGGTCAACGCATGTGAGATTTTCGAAGTGAAATGCCATGTCCTGTGGTTCGGATTCCACGTAAAAAGGAGGTCCCGTGGCTCATGATCTCGAGATTAACGGTCACGTTAAACTACAAGCTTCCTTTCTTAAATAATGTAGCATGGCATAAACTCTTATTAAGAAGTGGTCATAATTTGCAACTGTTGTGTGAAAGAAAAATTGTAGGGAGATATACAGGTTATCAAAGGCAGTTATAATATGAGTGGTTACACTGACATTGGACCTCCCCTTCTCTTTCCGCCAACATATGGATGACGACCATGTACTAGCATGCAGAAATAAATAAAATATCTTATGATATTAACCCTCGGATACCCGCGCGGGCTATAGATGTAGCCCAGTGATTTATTTTGTTGTAGCGCAGAGTATATTCTTTGCTAGGAATATTGAGAATCTCTGTAGCTGCCTGTTGATGCTGTATTTAACAGACGGGTGCATTTCCGACCGAGCTAATTGCACCAGACTGACACCAGATGTATTAGAAGTCGTCTGGGCTACAATAGTAGCCCGCGCGAGCATCGCTGTTTCAGAAAGTAGAGTGCAAAGGAAACGTTGCCTCACAGGAGGTGGCCATGTAGACAACTTTCAAATCAGTCAGTGTTTAGATGAAAGTAGTGATAGGTTGAGTGTAGTGCAAATAAAGTAGGCTGTTGCTTCTTTTGTGGACGAGGAAGGGATAAATCAACAAGGAACAGACGCGTTATGTGCAATAAAAATCTTCTCGGATCATTGTGTCCATGTGCACTGAAGACTTGGGTGATAAATTTGTGTGAGCATGCGAATGGATTTCCTGGGCTATAGATTGTAGCCAAAAGGGCAAAAATAAAATTCAAAAATTCCAGAAAATAATAAATGAAAATACTGAAATTGTTCATAATTAGTACTGATTTTCTAAGGAAATTATCTAACCTAGTATTATTTTTGTTTAATTCCAATCCAAATATGCACTAATGTAAGTATTTAGGTTTACATAAAAAATAATTTAACAGTTCTAGTTCCATTAGTTTTATTTCTGTTGGAGTTTTACCGAAGATGTATGGTAAAATTGAATTTTCTTATTTGGTTTGTATTTTTTCTCCATATGAAAATAAAAGCCTACATAAAATCCTCAGATATAGCTTAGAATACTTCTATATATTCTATTTATCATATTATTAAAACTGAACATCAAAAATAACGTGTGCAAGTCCATCAGATTGAATAACTGTTTGGGCTACATATGTAGCCCGCTTGAGTAATGCTGTATCTATTACTAGCGCGAGTGTCCGAGGGTTAAAGGTAAATGCATTCCACTACTCGAGTTGGTAGATGGCATTCGGAGATTTGAAGTTTGAATCCTGACGTTTACAGCGGTCATCCTGGTAAGGGATTTCCTCGCCTACTCACTGCAGATAAATGTCGTGATGGACCTTATTTCCAGTCCAGGGTCATCTACCCCAATCTTGGACTCTAAGGGTAACCATTACATTTTGGGGAAGTTGAGATAGTTAAGCCTATTGTAAAAATGAATTTTAATTTGGTTTGATTTGAAAATTGTATTTCTGCCTTTGGATGAGATATTTACTGTAGAGTGTAGGCCACACTGTCCACTGGACAGGAAAGGAAAGAAATGCAATGTAGGCCTGCAGATAAATCAAATCAACTGCCGACATAGCCAAGCTTGTTAACTTCCATATCTGCAATGGAAAGCTACAAGTTTGGGGATCCGAGATTCAAAAACCAGCAGCGATAGTGGCCATCTCCCAGCTACTCACTCCGACAATTGATGGGTTGGTACTTCACATCAAATCCCAATCCTTGACCGTAATAATTACATCTACCCATACTAATGCACTCACCACGAAAACACAAGTTATCAAATTCAACACATGCACAAGTACACCGGGCTGATGTCCCAAGCCCCTAAACGAAGTAGCAACAAAAATTTAATTGAATCGGTCGGTGGAGAAAGGAACTAAGTCCATTTTATAGCTTTTTCATTTTTGTACGTATATGTATTGCGGTGAAAGGAACTTTGTGTTCATCATCATCAAATTCCAGCTCCAGTCGCCCGGGTGCTGTTAACGAGCCCTCGCCACCTTTTCCTGTCCATGAATAGTTGGTCTTCATGGGTCCTTCTCCAGTCTAGCCCTTTGTCTTCAAGATCATCCTTGATTTGGTCCAACCATTTCTTCTTTGGTCTTCCTAGTGGTCTTTTTCCTGGGATAATCTTGTTGAAATAAGCTTTTGGTGTCCTCTCATCTCCCATTCTTTGAAGATGCCCATACCATCCTAATCGTTGCTTCTGCAAATATTTTGTAGCACTGATATCTATGCCAGCCGCTGTCCTGTTTGTTTCGTTCCTTACTTTGTCTCTCCTTGTCCTTTGAAGCATTGTTCTTATTAACTTCATTTCGGATGCCTGAATCCTACTTTCTTCTCTTCTGGACAGGGTGCATGTTTCTACTCCGTAAGTTAGAATTGGGATGTAGTATGTCTTAAACAGTATATGTTTACACTTCCTGGGCACTTTATTATCCCACAGTAGTGTTCTAACTTGTGCATAGAAGGAGGCTGCATTACTAGTTCTATTTGTTACTTCACTGTTGTTGTTATCCTTACACACTGTGCTACCAAGATATTTCAATTATTCAACAATTTGTAGAGGCTGATTATTCAGGTAAATGGTGGCATTAGACAGTCCTGTTGTCATCACTACTGTCTTACTTTGGCTTATTTTCAACCCATACTCCTTGAACAGCTTGTCCCATGAATCCAGTTTTTCTTGTACCTCTCTGGCACTTTCTCCCCAAATCATTACGTCATCTGCAAAGACAAGGGCATTTGTTTCATTACCCTGTTCTTCTTTTATTCTCTTCAGGATTATGTCCATCACTGTGTTGAATAGTAATGGAGACAGTGAACTTCCTTGTTGGACTCCTTGTTTTGTTGTGAACCATCTGCTTTCCCCATTACCTATTCTTACACATGCCCTTGTGTTCTCATACAGCATTTTGATCTAGTTTATCAAGCCTTTTGGGACATTGTGCCTTTCTAAACATTCCCAAATTTTTGATCTTGCAATGCTATCATAAGCTTTTTCTATATCTAGAAACACCATTACTAATTCTTTCCCCTTTTCAAGATGTTTCTCAATAAGCATTCTTGCAGCAAAGATCAAGTCAATAGTACTCCTTCCTGGTCTAAAGCCATGTTGTTCTTCTTCTAAAGCCTTTTCTAAGTGTCTGCGTAGTCTTTTCGCAATTATTTTTTCCAAGATCTTTAGACCATGGGATAACAAAGTAATTCCACGATAGTTCTCACACTTTTTCCGGTTTCCTTTTTTAAACAATGGCACTATTACACGTTTAGACCAGTCATCAGGTATCTTATTGTCCTTCCATACAGCATGTAATACTCTGTACAACCAATGTATCCCATTAATTCCTGCTGCTTTTATCATGTCTGAACTTACTTCATCAACTCCAGTGGATTTCCCTTTGATCATGGCTTTTAAAGCTTCTTCCACTTCAGACCAGGTTGGGGGGGGGGGTTTGGTGGTTTTCATCATTGGCCCCTAAATTGATGTGTTAACATGGCTGAAATGAACTTGAATATCTATTACTTTAGTCAATATTCTAGATTTTCCCGTATTGATTATGATATATTACACCAATATCCACTTTACAATACAAAAATGTTTTTTATACGATGTCCTCACACTCTTTGATACATGTTTCGGCTCTGTGAGCCTTCTTCAGTCAAAACATATTAATAGGGTGACCAGATCCAGTACTGTGAAATAGAGGACAACAAAGGAAAAAATTGAGGACGTTAAGGGAAAAAAAAGAGGACAAATCTAAAAGTAATAAAACCAAGTAAGATGCGATAAAAATTGTTATGAACTTCAAAATTTATTAATTACATTAATAAACTTAGAACCTTGCCACTGAAAATTTATATTATTCTGAAATTAAAAACATGAAATTACACTTGGTATTTGTATTTATCTGAGGATGATATTCCTGCCAACAGTTAAGGTCTGTCCAACAGATATTTATAGAAGTCCCGACAAGAGTATTCCTTAAAATTGTACTGCACCATTAATAGACATACAGATTCTATTTGCAATCTATTTCTTTCATCTGTCCATTGAGATGAAATCAGTGAGAAAACCCTCTTCACATTAGCATTGTGACCTGGGATACAAAATAAATATTGTGCAATTTTAAGAAGCTCTGAGTAGCATTCAATATTTTCACTATCATTGAAATATTTTGCCCATTTCTGACTACAAGTTAATTTAAGACATTCACTGTTATTTGAAAACTACTCTGTAAATTTACTCAGATTACAAAACTGATCAAAACATTTTGCATCAATGTGAATACCTTTCCCTTGTAAATACATAATACTCTTTTCAACATCAGTGTATTCCATCTTCTTTAAAGTTAAACTCATCCACATGAAACAACTGAAATCATCAAAATACACACATCAAAAAAAGTTTTGCATCACCTCGGTTCCAGGAGTTCCGGAACCTTTAAATACAAAGGGAATAGAGATCAACACAAACAACATTTCAGCTCGTTTTATTGCTCATGAGACCCACACATTGCATGTTGTACCATCATACAGCTAGACTTTCAGCATTTGTGGTCCAGATTGCAGTACACACCACTACCTCTAATACCCAGTAGCACGTCCTCTTGCATTGATGCATGCCTGTATTCGTCGTGGCATACTATCCACAAGTTCATCAAGACACTGTTGGTCCAAATTGTCCCACTCCTCAACGACAATTCGGCGTAAATCTCTCAGAGTGGTTGGTGGGTCAAGACGTCCATAAACAGCCCTTTTCAACATATCCCAGGCATGTTCGATAGGGTTCATGTCTGGCAAACATGCTGGCCACTGTAGTCGAGCGATGTCGTTATCTTGAAGGAACGCATTCACAAGATGTGCACGATGAGGTCGAGAATTGTCGTCCATGAAGACAAATGCCTCTCCAATATTCGGCCGATATGGGTGCACTATGGGTCGGAGGATGTCATTCAGGTATCGTAAAGCCGTTTCGGAGCCTTCCATGACCACCAGTGGCGTACGTCGGCCCCACATAATGCCACCCCAAAACATCAGGGAACCACCACCTTGCTGCACTCGCTGGACAGTGTGTCTAAGACGTTCAGCCTGACCAGGGTGCCTCCAAACACGTCTCCGACGATTGTCTGGTTGAAGGCATATGCGACACTCATCGGTGAAGAGAACGTGATGCCAATTCTGTGGGGTCCATTCAGCATGTTGTTGGGCCCATCTGTACCGCGCTGCATGGTGTCGGGGTTGCAAAGCTGGACCTCGCCATGGACGTCGGGAGTGAAGTTGCGCATCATGCAGCCTATTGCGCACAGTTTGAGTTGAAACACGGCGTCCTGTGGCTGAACGAAACGCATTATTCAACATGGTGGCATTGCTGTCAGGGTTCCTCGAGCGGCAATCCGTAAGTAGCGGTCATCCACTACAGTAGTAGCCCTTGGGCGGCCTGAGCGAGGCCTGTCATCGACAGTTCCTGTATCTCTGTACCTCCTCCATGTCCGAACAACATCGCTTTGGTTCACTCTGAGACGCCTGGAAACTTCCCTTGTTGAGAGCCCTTCTTGACACAAAGTAACAATGCGGACGCGATCGAACTGCGGTATTGACCTTCTAGGCATGGTAGGACTACAGACAACATGAGCAGCGTACCTTCGTCCTGGTGGAATGACTGGAACTGATCGGCTGTCGTACCCCCTCCGTCTAATAGGCCCTGCTCATGCATGGTTGTTTACATCTTTGAGCAGTTTTAGTGACATCTATGAACAGTCAAAGGGACTGTATCTTTGATACAATATACACAGTCAACGTCTATATGCCGGAGATCTGGGAACCGAGGTGATGCAAAACTTTTTTTGATGTGTGTATGTTACCCATTTTGTCAAATATTCCAAACATATTTTATATAACATCAATGCTTCATTCATAAATAAATCTGCTTCCTTATCATACCCCTCTTTTCGAGCATTTTCTACTATATCTTTCACCTTCAATGAAATGAAAGATCCTTCATATCTATTTTGAAGCATAACCTTGACACTTTCCAACACATTCATGATTTCTAACATAGAACTCTCTTCTTTCTCTATTATCAAAGACTTTGAGTGAAATATTGACATTAGAGAATGCAGGTGCCACAAATAAGCTTCACTCAAGTTATTTCCACAAAAAAAAAAAAAAAAAAAAGAAGAAGAAGAAGAAAAAAAGGGAAGTTTTGGAGGTTTTGGCACTGACAAGAAGTAAGACTTCAAGGGAAGCAACATTTCCAATAATCTCTCAACAGCGGGGAACAGAAAAAGCCATCTTGTCTTGCTGTGGGAGAGTAATTGTTTGTAATTGGTATCAACATATTCACAATATGAGTTCAACTGTTCAGTTCTTACAGTGTAAATAATTATACAACTTAACAATAAGACAATCTATGTCCACAGATAAAACATCAGTTCCATGTTGAATTGTATTATTCAATATATGAGCTGGGCAACCTATACCTACCATATTCCTATTGACAACATCCTTTAAGATAGTAAATACATTCTTGCCTTCTCTACGATTTAAACCACCAAAGTTAGTGTTCGTGTTGTCACCAGCAAAGGCCACACATTTATCTACAATACCTAAACTAGACAAGGTATCCTTAATGTACCCTGCAATATATTCAGCCTTCTCATTAAGAGTTGTCTTTAGTTCTACAACCTTAGTTTTAATACCACCTAGTTTATAATCGAAATATTGAATGAGAATACGAAACATTTTCAGACTTCCATGATTACTTCCATCCGTTCACACTCCATAACAAGATATACCTTTCATACATTATACTGTAACATCAACAGCATTACAGCCTATTACACTGTTTATTATACTTTCAGTTTTGGTTCTAGCTGAAGAATTTCTTTGGCCACTTCCGAATCATAATAAATTGTGTGGTTCAATTTGAGTGTGCAGTCCATTGATCTGTAGGTGGAATGATGACGAACGCAGCTAATTTATTAACTAAAACAATAAATTATATAACTATGATTTGCTACCGAGACGAAAGTTGCAGTTGGGCAAATTTCACATTCTGCCTCAAAATCATTACGTCCAAGCTTGAAAGCAGGATATTTGGTTTTCAATGCATCTGTAAACTTGCACTTTCTTTTAGGCATCTTGAGTGCGAGCAAATTTTAAACTGGCAAACACACAACCACGCCGCAAGACTGCCATTCAACGGAGTACAAACACAGAAACACATTCCCAAACCCAGCGTAGACCGGAAACAAAAATAGTAGCGCTGCACATCGGTAAAAAATTAAACTATTGCCATGGCGCCAATATAAACTGTGATAAACTAAAACATACATACCTGTACATACATTCATACGATAATATAGTAAATTAATAAAAAGGAGGACATTTAGACAATTTTAAAAATTGTTCGAGGACAGAGACGTAAATTGGAGGACATGTTCTCCAAAAAGAGGACGTCTGGTCACCCTACATTTTAATGATTCTCATTTTACAGTCTATGTGTTGATCTTGTTAAGAAACGTTAAAAAAAAGATCAAACAAGATCAACACAGACTGTATAATGAGAATCATTAATATGTTTTGACTGAAGAAGGCTCACGGAGCCGAAACAGTGTAAGGACATCGAATAAAAAACATTTTTGTATTGTAAAGTGGATATTGGTGTAATATATGAAATGAACCTTGAATATTATGTTGGATTTTCATTCGTCTTTCATTATCTCTGTTTGATTAGTGTAGGGTTATTACTATGCTAATAGGTGTTATTTGTTTTTTCTTGCCCAAAATAGTTACTAAGACATTTTCAGTGGTGAGTCTTACAATAGTGACCTGTGCAAAGGAACTCCTAGTGTTCTTATGCTGTATATTTTGAGCCATACATATCGGAATTGGGGACTGCGTGGTGCAGTCGGTAGAGACGCTGAGCTTCTAACTGAAGGGGAGTGGATTTGATCCCCACCCAGGTAGTGGATTTTAGAAACAAAACTACCACTTTCGGAAACGCAAATAGCCCTGGGGTTCACTCAGCCTACACCAAAAATGAGTACCAGGTTAATTCCTGGGAGCAAAGGCGGCTGGGCGTGGAGCTGACAACTCCATCCCATCTAGTGCCGTTGTCACAAGAAGTGGAAGCCTCTACCTTCCACTACTCCCAGGGCCTCCATGGCATGTACGGAGTTGGCTTGGCTATATCGGAACTAGTTAATAGGACTCATGTTGAAACTAATAGTCACTTACATATATTTGAAGTATTGAAACAGAAATAAACTGAATTCTTGCTTGAAAACTGCCAGCGAGTGGAGAAAGGAATTTTTTTCTTCATAGCATTATTTTTCAAATGTGTTGCACTATATTTTAATTCAAAACTGTTTATAATATTACAAAACAGATGGTATGTGCCATAAACAAAATTAGGAGAACACAACTGTTGTAATTTGGTGAGAAAATTGTTTTTTCCTTCTCCTGAAAAATGTGATAATGTGACTTAGTTCCTTTCTCCACCGACCGATTCAATTGAATAACTGTTAAATGCAATCAGTGCGGGGGGGGGGGACGACAAAACATAAATGATTTAGAATTCTTGGTATACAGCACAAAATTATTACCTTACCTGAATAATTTCATGAATATCCTGTACGATGCGAGTTATCCAGTACTAAAAAAAAAAAAACAATAGCTAAAAATAAATCCACACCATCTCCATAATATTCACTTTGAAACATATATTCAGTCATTTCATAAACAGGAGCTATATTGTAATGATAGTGCACACAAGTGACCAGTTCTGCTTAGAGATGGATAGACTAGCACAGACTGGTGAAAGTGTCTTACTGGGCAAGTCACCTTCAAATAATTGAGGTATTTACCTCCTCGGCACGTCAGCTCCCCCTAATTACCTCACGTTTTCCCACAGACCCCATCTGATCGGAAGGAAACATCTAAACATCTGGCTGATGTTTCACTTAGCCTGCGCCAAAAGTAATAATTCAGAACACAACTAAAAGTCAACACCGGTGAACAGATTATTTGGCATTCATCACGAAATTCGACACAATCCCTAGTCTACTCTATTTCAGAAAAGAAAGTTCCGTATCTTATTACAAAACAGTCAGACTGCATACTGCGACCAGTTTCAAAAGCACATCACGACCTGATACTGTTCAGTAGCTTGTATCTCATTCTGTACTTAATCCTTGATCCTTACAGCGAGCGTCTTTTAACGGTGTGTTACTTAACCGGTTTGTTAAACTGATCTGTGAATCACATGAACTATAAAATTAACATGTTAATTAACGTTCCGTAAGCAGATTTTTAAATCAAGGTTGACCGGAAACGGTCCTTTAAACGTAGCAGTTTAATCGGAAGAATCACCAGAAAAAGTTGAAAAAACAACTTCTTATCTAGCAAGCCAATTTTAACCAAGTAATGTTGTTCGAAAGCTCATATTTATTAAGGTAGTTTTTCCGACGTATATTGTCTGTATAAATAATAATAATATGTCAATTATTAAAAAAAAAGAAAATCGTGTAATAATTTAGTGGAAAGAAGGTCGAAAGGGGAGTGATTCCACTTTCCATAAGAGGGAGAACCTAGAACCATTTTTATATAATAATAGATATTTTCAATTACGATTTTTTTTTTCTAGAGCCCGTTGTATTTTCCATGCAATAGGCTTTATTGCTTGTATGTGTGTGTTTGTGTACATACAGTATACAGTATGTATATTGTATAAAACAGCTTGTACAGGGTCATTATCTATGTGAGCCCCGATGAACACGGCAAGCTAAGCCGGCTTTGACTGGCGCAGATCGTGGGGGCGCATACTTGGTTCAGCCGGTGGTTGGCATGCACTTTTACACTTTTACCAAACATGTTCAATAATGTGTACTTACAGAGCTCATCTAAAAAGTAAATTGCCATTTTCAGGCTTTTTAAAAAATCCTCTCAGCAAGAGCTATCGTCTAACATAAAATGATTGAAACCAGATCAGTAGAAATCTGAAAATGTCCTCCCTCTCTTGTAACACGCACCTGACATCTTCTGATGAAAGAATGGACAACGATCTCATCTAATTTTTGTTGTCTGTTAACTTTTTTGTTATTTACGGAGCCAGTTTTCGTGAATCGTTTATCGAGCCTTCTAATCGTACTGGCTTTAGGCATAGGTCTTCCTGGAAACATGATTCGAAATTTTCGTCTTGTTTCAGATAACTCACTAAACGATTTGAGTCAGTGGAGTGGGGTATTTCGAGGTCCGCACCTGGCCAGCCAAATGATGCAATAGTTTGCCGCAGTCCTCTCATTTGGCTGGCCAGGTGCGCAGTGAGTGGACCTCTCAATACCCCGACTCATATAGTTGGTTCACACGTGTTTTGTCCTTCATATGGACGTGTATCTGCAAAGCTTAGACGTTGGTGTTGCACGTTTAGTGAGTATTGTGATTACTGTGAACTGAACTTAAACAGTACATAAGAGATGAAATCGAAGTCATCACTGCTATGGAACTTCAGAATGTTGTCCATTCTTTCCTCAGAAAATATCAGGTGTGTGTTACAAGAGAGAGAGAACATTTTCAGCATCGGCTATGAGCACTGTAAGTATACATTATTGAACATGTTTGGTAAAATTGTGCACTAACCACCGACTGAACCGTGTACGCGTGCCCGCTTTCTGCGCCAGTCAAAGCCAGCTTAGCTTGCCGTGTTTATTGGGGGCGCACAAATATAATGACCCTGTATAAAAGGCCAGTGCTTATTTCAGATTTCTACTGATCTGGTTTCAATCATTTTATGTTAGACGATAGCTCTTGCTGAGAGGATTTTTTAAAAAGCCTGAAAATGGCAATTTACTTCGAAAATTCTCCAGAAAAGTTGAACACTTTTTTTTTTCGTGTACAGAGGCCAACACTTCTTCATTAACGCTTATTTCTAGAATTCTGTTGGACCGATGTGAATAATTTTCATGCCATTCAAAAGCTCGTGCTTAATGAAATGTTTTTAAAGGCCAAGTCTTTATACATTAAGGCTTATTTCTAGAATTCTAATAGGCCAATTCTAATAATTAGCCTATTTTCATCATATGAAAAAATAGGCTTACTAGATTACCTTTTGTGCATGTGTGTGCGTTCCCCACTAATAAAATGTAAACGGCTGGTGCGATTTCAATAAAACTTGTTAAAGGAGTTCTTACCCCAACCCTGCCCTTGAAATTTAAATATGTTTCACCAATCCAACATGGCAGTTGTGCGAAATATAATGTTAATGTTATTGGTTTTACATCCCTTTTAACTACTGTGGCTTTTAGAGACGCTGGGGTGCCGGAATTTTGCCCCGAAGGGGATGTTTAACGTGCCAGTAAATGTACTGACACGGCTCCCTTGCATTTGCGCACCCTCAAATGCCAGCTGACTGCGCCCGGATACTAACCTGCAACCTAGGGCCCAGCAAGCGAGAACGTTACCGCTGAGCCACGCAGCCAGTCCTGCGCGAAATATATCACCTGCATTATATATCTCCGAAACTATAACAAATATCACCCTGAAATTTTGTATGGTGGTAGAAAATGCCAAGGTAAGTCCTGCTATGTGACGCTTAGAAACATATTAAGTACAAAACCATCATGGCGGCCTAGAGAAGTTACAATATTGAATGGCATTTTCTTAAGAATTAATCAACCGATCGCAGTGAAACCTAACATCCTGTCTATACTGGATTTAATCTAATGGTATCTAATTCAATTCAATTGTTTTCATAAAAACAACATGGTGGCTGTGCAAAATTTTAAAATTAAATTTTTATTTTTTGTGTTTTAATCATGAGATCAAAGCGAATGTTTGAATAATGAACCTACACAATAATCATCATCTTATGGTACATAACTCTATGGCCTACATATAGAACAATCCAACATGGCCATCATCCAAAATATTTAGGCGTTTCTGAATGTCTGTGAATCTATTACAGCAATCGAACAGAATTTTTTTTTTATGTTGACAGAGGCTAATTACATTGTGGTGTTTGAAGCCATATTTTCAGTGTTGCCTTAGTAAACAAGAGTTTAGTGCTTTTCAGTCGGTCAACACGAATGTACCCAAAAGAGATGGGTTATGCCCTAATCCTGAAATAAATTACAAGAGATTAATAAAACACTAGGATGACCAGTTTCGATCGTCAAGCGATCATCATTGCAACTAAGTAATTTCTGGCACGCAGCCCAATAGGACAGCTTCACCGAGCACCTACATGACACCATCAAAATCAGAGCAACGAGGAAGCATGAAACGCTAGAAAATAAATTAAGAAAACTAGGAGAAACACAGAACCATCAATCTAACGAACAACACACGAATAACAATGAATTCAATTTCCACAGCAGAGTAAACAACAGAACGGACGTAACCTTTTCTCAAGGTGAAATGAATATGTTAGACAAAGGTTTGAAATACAACTGCACAGACGCACACACGAACCACAATATAAAACAGTTAATCACAGATATTGAGATTGCCAGTCACAAGCTCCCAGCAGAAGACAGGGAATTAACCAAAAATCTCGCCACCAACGAAGACAAAAAAATCCTCCAACGAGAGGGCGATAGCAATAACATTCAAAACAACAAACAACTCAAAGAAATAAAGTCGTTGAAACAAAAAATAAAAGAACATGACTTAATCATCACAAAAGCAGATAAGGGAAACACTACAGTAATTTTGAACAAAACAGAATACATTGAAAAAACAGTCGAATTCCTAAACAACAACGAAATCAAGGAATTAACAAAAGACCCCACCAACAAATTCCAAAAACAAATAAAAAGTGCACTAAAAGAAACAGAATACATACTGACCAAAGCCGAAAAATCAAAACTAATAAACATGAACCCGAAAATACCGTCATTGAGGGGACAACCAAAAATACACAAAAAGGAATGCCCAATGAGACCAATAGTCAATTGTAGGAATGCCCCTAATTACAAAATCAGCAAAGAGTTACTAAAAATCTTAAAATGCCGTCTTTCCAATGACAAAAACAACTCTGTAAAGAACACAACAGAACTAGTAACAGCATTGAACACCCTACAAATGAAACCTAGCTTCAGGCTAGTATCCTTCGACGTAACTAACATGTACACCAATATTCCGATTATTGAAGCAATCAACACTATCGAAAATAACTTAAAATCCAACAATTCGGTAAAAGAAATTGAAGAGATTGTGAGATTACTGAGGGTTGTTCTCACCCAAAACGTGTTCCAATTCGACAATAAAATATACACACAGAGAGAAGGCCTAGCAATGGGATCGCCACTAAGTGGGTTAATCGCTGACATCTTCATCAATGCACTAGAAAATGCGTTCTTAGAAAAGACTTCAACAAAGGGAATAGTAATATGGAAAAGATACGTAGATGATGTAATTTGCATCTACGATACTGATTTAACAAGGGAAGAAACAATTCTCCAATCCATTAATAGCCTTCACCACTCTATCAAATTCACTAAGGAATCCGAAATAGACCGGAAAATAAATTATCTCGATATAACTATTGAACGTAAAGACAACGACCTTTCATATTCCATATTCCGGAAAGCAACACAAACCTCGCATGCAATCTACAATCAGTCTAATCACCCCAGTACGCACAAACTAGCGGGTTTCAATTCAATGGTGCACAGGGCTTTAAACATACCCATGTCAAAAGACAACTATAATAAGGAAATAAGAAGTATTATGCAAATAGCAAAGGAAAACAACTTCTCGCCAAGCAAAATAAATCAAATTATAGCCAAACATAAAAATAAAGATAAAACGATTCCCAAACCGGACAGTAATGAGAAAAAATTTGCGCGTTTCAACTATGTGAATGCGAATACATATAAAATCACTAACCTATTCAAAAAGCAAGGCATAAAGATAGCTTTCACGACGAAAAACACAACCGCTAGGCACCTCCTAAATAGTAATCTAAATAAACGTGACCCGTATTCAAGGTCAGGGGTATATTCTATAACGTGCCAAGACACCGATTGTCAAGCTAATTACATCGGGCAGAGTGGAAGGCGAGTAGACACACGTTATAATGAACATAGGAATGCGATAAGATACGGAACACATTCAGCCGTGTGCGAACATATGTGTGACGCAGGGCACAGCTTTACCAACATAGAGTCGGACCTTAAAATAATCCATCACGAATCGAAAGGCAGAGCTCTTGACATAAAGGAAGCAATCGAGATACACCTAGCCAAACGAAACAATCCCAACAATCTAAATGAACACACGTTCATGGAGAGCTCACCCCTCTTCACGCTACTAAAAAACACACCCTGTAGGAAACAAAACACAATTTAGCCACACAGCCAAGCTAGATAAAAAAAGGGGGGAAATTAGGGGGTTTTTAATAGGTAAATGTTATCTGGATCAGGAGTACGATGTACTTTTCTTCTGCAATAAACCAAGGCCCATATTCGCGGCAGTATTAAAGGTGCCGGGACGTCCTCATAAGACCGTCAACGCTTAGTTCGAATGGGTTATGCTCCATGCGTGGCGAGGGCTAATCCACGGTCTTTAATAGTTGTAGACCCACCTCATTCAATAACATACATCTTATCTAGGTTGGCAACACCTCACATAAACACATCGCTATCACTCCCCACAGCACATAGGGGCAGGGAGGAGAAAGCAGGGAAAAACCAGTCGTTAAGATAACCACCGCAGTCGACCACACAGTGAGTTCCAGTGAGCACGAAAACTGCGAGTAGCTGTTGTACGGAAGACAATCAGATAAGTAGTTAGCCTAAAATTGTATAGTTTAACCATAGTTTACAACCATATAATCTCTCTAAAGTACAATCTACGGATAGCTATCACCATTTAGCATTTCACCTAACATATATACTGCATTTAGCATACACTGACAGTTGCAGTACCAATACTGCAACTAAATAATTGTACATATTGTAAATATTTTCACCTGTATTTCAAACATAGATTTTATAGCCTAAGTGTAATGGATCTGATGATGATCGCTTGACGATCGAAACTGGTCATCCTAGTGTTTTATTAATCTCATGTAATTTATTTCAGGATTAGGGCATAACCCATCTCTTTTGGGTACATTCGTGTTGACCGACTGAAAAGCACTAAACTCTTAGAGGCTAATTACATAAGTTCACCCATGAACACTAATTCAACATGGCAGCGACGTGAAATTCTAATGTTTATATGGATTTTTCTCGCAACTTAATTATACGAGCGCAGTGAAACCTAGCACGGTTAGTATAATGAGCCAGGATTATAATATTCGTCTGCTGGTGTATAATTCTATAGCATAATGGTATATATAAAACAATTCAACATGGCTTCCATACGATACATTTCACCAGTTCTCAATTTCTCTGAAAATATTTAAGCAATCAAACTGAAATTTTGTGTGGTATTACAGGACTGTTAATTAAGGACAAATATGTGACTTTCCAGATCCTGAGAAACACAATTTTGAAAATATTTTAAATAACTTTTCTGGTGATCTTATCAACTAAGTACTATGAAACTTGGCACAGTGATCCTTATTCAGTGTAGTCATATCTAATGATGATCAATTGTTATAAAAAATTCAAGATGGCATCTGTTTTGAAATTTTAAAGTCTAATATTTTTATTTCTTGTATTTTATTCAGGCGATTGACAAGATAATTCGTATGGACTATGATAACAATCGTGATCTAATGGCACTAAATTCTGTAACGTACCTTTCATAAATCATAGAATTTGTGCATTTGACTTTTCTAAATTTTAACTCCCATGGTTCGTTACAGAAAGATGCCAACTCAAGGGAGGAGTCTTAATCATCGATATTGAAAACTATCTATTGTAGCACACAACTTCTCATTGTGAAGGGATTGGTAAAGAAATAGGTTGTGAACCAAAAGCTATTTAGTATATCATATGGAAAAGACCAGTGGTATATGTGAAAATAGGCTATTTAGCTCTTCACAGAACTACGTGTTTTTGTTGTTCATTTGCTCTTCCTGATAGGATTTCATAAAAAGTCTTCAGGTGGTAGTTCATTCAAAATATGCACTGGAAAATTGGAGTAAGGTCAAGGTTTCATACATTAACGCTTATTTCCAAAATTCTACTGGTTCGATATAATTTGTATGTTGTTCCAAAGCTCTTCCTGTATGGTTTTCATAAGGATTATTAAAGCAGCAGGTTAGCCAGGAAAACCACCGGAAAAGTGGATAAAAGGCCGATATTACAATTTTATGTTTTTCGAAAACTCGTTCTAAATATTTAAAGAAATTTTGCAATGTAAGTAGTGTGTTTGTATATACATTGCTTGCTAAGAAACTTAAAAACATCAAGAAACTATGTCAAAAAGAAATGTCAATTAAAAAAAAAAAAAGATGATAATGGAATTCTGCACCAAGCATGAGTTGGTCATAGCTAACACCTTACTCAATAACCACAATAGAAGAATATACACATGGATGAGAACAGGAGATACAGGGCATTACCAAATCGACTTCATTATAGTCAAGCAGAGATTTCGAAACCATGTTTCGGATTGCAAAACATATCCCGGTGCTGATATAAACTCTGACCACAATCTGGTTATTATGAAATGCAGATTAAAGTTGAAGAAATTGAAGAGAAGTCAAAAGCCAAAAAGGTTCGCAATAGACAGACTGAAAGAGAAGGATGTAAACGAAAGATACAAGAAATTGGTTAGCTAGCTAGCTAGTTATTGTTGTTTTAAGGGGTGGAGCTATGAGGTCATCTGCCCCAGATTCAAGAAGAGTATAAAGGAAGGTCTAATGAAAAACCCTAAACAAACTTCAATTGCAGACAAATGGGCCCTTTTGAAGAATGAAATAACAAAATCCGCAGAAGAAAACATTGGTAGGAAAGAAAGAACAGGTAGAAAACCGTGGATCACGCAGGATATACTAGAATTAATGGACGAAAGGTGGCAACACAAGAATGTAAGAGATGAAAAGGGGAAAGCAGAATACAGACGTCTTAGAAATGAGATTAACAGGAAGTGCAAGGAAGCGAAAGAAGAATGGTTGAAAGTGAAATGTGCAGGTATAGAAAAACTGTCTGAAATTAGGTAATGTGGACACAGCTTATTAAAGGATTAAGAATATTTTGGGGAAAAGAAGACTAACTGCTGTAATATTAAGGACACAAATGGAAAGCCTCTAACAGATAGGGAAGAAAAGGTTGAGAGATGGAAAGCTTACATAGAGTGTTTGTACAAGGGAAAGGAGATTGAGAATCGTGTAATAGAATGGGAAGAGGAAATTGATGATGATGCGAAAGGAGATTTAATATTGAGATCAGAATTTGACAGAGCATTGGAAGACTTCAGCAGGAACAAAGCACCAGGCATAAATGATACATCGATTGAGTTGCTACGCTGCATAGGAGATGATGGTCTGATCAGGTTATTTCACTTGGTGTGTAGGATTTATGAGTCAGATGAGGTACCCTCTGTCTTCAAGAAGAATGTTATCATCGCTATACCGAAGAAAGTAGGAGCAGACATATGTGAAGATTAACGTACATCAGCTTGATTACTCGTGCTTCAAAGATTCTGTCTAGAATAATCTACAAGAGGATGGAAAACCAGATAGAAACGGAGTTGGGTGAAGACCAATTTGGCTTCAGGAGAAATGTAGGAACAAAGGAAGCTGTATTAAGTCTTAGGCTGATTTTGGAAGGTAGAATAAGGAAAAATAAGAGAACGTTCATGGCATGTGTAGACTTAGGAAAGGTGTTTGATAACGTTGATTGGGCTAATTTGTTTGACATTTGGAAAACGATTGAAATAAAGTACAGGGATAGGAGGGTGAGCTACAATCTATACAGAAACCAGACAGCAGTCATTCGAGCTGATGGACATGAGAGAGAAGCTGGTATTCAGAAAGGTGTAAGGCAAGGCTGCAACTTATCACCCATACTTTTCAATCTTTACATTGAACAAGCAATGAAGGAAATTGCAGAAAAAATTAAAGTGGGATCGAAGATTCAAGGAGAAGTAATTTCAATTTTGAGATTTGGTGATGACTTCGTCATCTTGGCCGACACGCCAGAGGATTTGAATGAGTTTCTGAATGGTATGGACTCCATCTTGAGGAATGAGTTCATGATGAAAATTTATAAATGTAAAACAAAAATATTGGAATGCAGCCGAAATAAATCAGAAACATCAAATTGACAGGTGAAGAGATAAAGGAAGTAGGAGACTTCTGTTACTTAGGAAGCAAAATAACCAGTGATGGATGAAGCAAGGAGGATATAAAAAGTAGGTTGGCTCAGGCAAGGAAAGCATTTCTACAGAAAAGGAATCTGTTGACATCGAATATAGATTTAGGTACTAGGAAGTCATTTTTCAAAGCCTTTGTCTGGAGCATGGCACTCTATGGAATTGAAACTTGGACTATTGGTGCAGCAGAAAAGAGGAGAATTGAAGCATTTGAATTGTGGTGTTACAGGAGAATGATTAAGATCAGATGGGTAGATTGGGTTACAAATGAAGAGGTATTAAGGTGAGTGGGTGAGGAGAGATGTTTCTGGCGACTGCTAATGAAGAGATGAGATAGGTTGGCAGGACACCTACAAAGACACTCAGGAATAGCAAGCTTAGTTATGGAAGTAAGGGTCGAGGACAAGAACTGTAGGGGTAGACCAAGGTTAGAATATGTTAAACAAATTGCCTCGGATGTAGGGTGTGGTAGCTATGTAGAGATGAAACGATTAGCTCAGGACAGGGAGGCATGGAGAATTGATGGATGAAAGGCGGAAACACAAGAATCTAAGAGATGAAGAGGGGAAAGCAGAATACAGACGTCTGAGAAATGAGGTTAACAAGAAGTGCAAGGAAGCGAAAGAAGAATGGTTGAAAGAGAAATGTGTAGGTATAGAAAAGTGTCTGAAATTAGGAAAAGTAGACACAGCTTATCGAAGGATTAAGAATACTTTTGGGGAAAAGAAGACTAAGTGCTGTAATATTAGGGACACAAATGGAAAGCCTCTAACAGATAGGGAAGAAAAGGTTGAGAGATGGAAAGCTTACATAGAGTGCTTGTATAAGGGAAAGGAGATTGAGAATCATGTAATGGAAAGGGAGGAGGAAATTGATGAGGATGCAAAAGGAGATTTAATATTGAGATCAGAATTTGACAGAGCATTAGAGGACTTAGGCAGGAACAAAGCACCAGGCATAGATGATATACCGATTGAGTTGCTACGCTGCATAGGAGATGAAGGTCTGATCAGGTTATTTCACTTGGTGTGTAGGATTTATGAGACAGGTGAGGTACCCCCTGATTTCAAGAAGAATGTTATCATCCCTATACCAAAGAAAGTGGGAGCTGACAGATGTGAAGATTACCGTACAATCAGCTTGATTACTCATGCTTCAAAGATCCTGTCTAGAATAATTTACAAGAGGATTGAAAGCCAGATCGAAACGGAGTTGGGTGAAGACCAGTTTGGTTTCAGGAGAAATGTAGGAACAAGGGAAGCTGTACTAAGTCTTAGGCTGATTTTGGAAGGTAGAATAAGGAAAGATAAGAGAACGTTCATGGCATTTGTAGACTTAGAAAAGGCTTTTGATAACGTTGATTGGACTAAATTGTTTGACATTTTGAAATCTATTGGAATAAAGTACAGGGATAGGAGGGTGATATACAATCTATACAGAAACCAGACAGCAGTCATTCGAGCTGAAGGATATGAGAGAGAAGCTGGTATTCAGAAAGGTGTAAGGCAAGGCTGCAACTTATCACCCATACTTTTCAATCTTTACATTGAACAAGCAATGAAGGAAATTGGAGAAAAATTTAAAGTGGGAGTGAAGATTCAAGGAGAAATAATTTCAACTCTGAGATTTGCTGATGACATCGTCATCTTGGCCGACAAGCCTGAGGATTTGAATGAGTTTTTGAATGGTATGGATTCCGTCTTACGGAAGGACTTCATGATGAAAATTAATAAATGTAAAACAAAAATACTGGAATGCAGCCGAAATAAATCAGAAACCTCTATGGAGATCAAATTGGCAGGTGAAAAGCTGAAGGAAGTAGGAGACTTCTGTTACTTAGGAAGCAGAATAACCAGTGATGGACGAAGCAAAGAGGATATAAAAAGTAGGTTGGCTCAGGCAAGGAAAGCCTTTCTACAAAAAAGGAATCTGTTGACATCGAATATAGATTTAGGTATTAGGAAGTCATTTTTGAAAGCCTTTGTCTGGAGCGTGGCGCTCTATGGAAGTGAAACTTGGACTATTGGTGCAGCAGAAAAGAGGAGAATTGAGGCATTTGAAATGTGGTGTTACAGGAGAATGATGAAGATCAGATGGATAGATAGGGTTACAAACGAAGAGGTATTAAGGCGAGTGGGAGAGGAGAGATGTTTCTGGCGACTGCTAATGAAGAGAAGAGATAGGTTGGTAGGACACATACTAAGACACCCTGGAATAGCGAGCTTAGTTATGGAAGGAAGGGTCGAGGACAAGAACTGTAGGGGTAGACCAAGGTTAGAATATGTTAAACAGATTGCCTCGGATGTAGGGTGTGGTAGCTATGTAGAGATGAAACGATTAGCTCAGAACAGGGACGCATGGAGATCTGCATCAAACCAGTCAAAAGACTGAAGACTCAAACAACAACAGGGAGGCATGGAGAGCTGTATCAAACTAGTCATAACACTGAAGACTCAAACAACAACAACAATAATGGAATGGAAGAAAGTTCAGAAGGGGATTGTTACCGTTTTCTATATGAGAAAGACCTACAACCACTTGGACATAATAATACACTGAATAACACAAAAAGCGACGCACCGGGAAGGCGTTGTCCGATTGTAAGAAAATTACGTATTCAAGGACATTCGGACCGAACATGCAACTGATTAAAGCTTCTTGTCCAATGAATGAATGGCAGGAGCTCCCGCGCATCCGAACTGTGCATGCATCAGGTGTATATAAGGCGCGATTCTGAAGCGTATGCTCAAAGTAGCTGTTGCATTTCACTGCAATATCTTAACGTCGGCTGTAAGAATGCCACGCCGAAGGATTCGTGCTCATTACGAGCAGATGTCAGAGTTTGAAAGATTTCGTGCGATCGGATTGAAAGAAGCTGGTTGGTCGAATCGAGCTGTCGCTGGACATTTGGGTCGAAGTGATGCGGCGATCAGACAATGCTGAAGCGTGGGTCAGCAACGGCAGGCATCAGCGTCAGGACGGCAGAGGTCGACCAGGGCCACAACAGCACGGGCAGACAGAGCGATTGTCAAAACAGCTGTCACAGCACCGTAGTCGTCATTTTTAACGATCCAGCGTGTGACCCTCACACATGTGTCCACCATGACCATCAACAGACGCCTGAAGCAACAGGAATTTGCGCTCGCGCCGCCCGTTACACCGCTTACTACTCGCACCTGTTCACCGTCAAGTCAGATTACAGTAGTGCCGCGCTCGAGCAACGTGGAACTGTGCTGACTGGGAACGTATAGTCTTTAGTGACGAGTCCCGTTTCCAACGGTGCCCTGACAACAACCGCAGACATGTTAGGAGACATCCAGGCCGGCGTGGGGATCCTGCCTTGACTATCGCACGCCACACAGCCCCACAACAGGGGGTGATGGTCTGGGGTGCCATCTGCTTTGATAGCCGGACCCCTCTGGTAGTCATTCCTGGAACACTGACAGCACAGCGGTATGTCGATGACATTCTACAGCCGGTTGTGTTACCGTTCTTTCAGCGACATCCAGGCCTTACTTTCCAACAGGATAATGCCCGGCTGCACATGGCACGTGTTGCTATGGGTTGTCTTCGAGCTTGCCCTATCCTTCCTTGACCAGCTCGGTCACCTGATTTCTCTCCCATAGAACACATTTGGGACGTCATGGGAAGGTGATTGCGAACATCCCGGAATGTCGCCGATTTAGCCCAACAGTTGGAGATCATTTGGCACGAAATTCCGTTGGACACCATTCGGTAACATTATCAGTCCATGCCACGTCGAGTGATAGCTTGCATCCAGGCCATGGGTGGACCAACACCTCAGTGACGTCCTCACTTTGTAACGCTCTAACTCTGCAATAAATCAGTCGATTGTTCTGCACTTTTGATCGTTAGTTTTTCTATGTCTGTTCCTCTCATCCACCAATTTTTATTGCCATCGGACAATTCCTTCCTAGTGCGTCGTTTTTTTTGTTACATCGTGTATATTAGAAATTGTCAATAAAGTTTTTCCTGGAACCCATTGTAATTTTCCACACATTGTTTGTTTAAGTCGTAGTACTAATTGAAACCTTAAGGCGTTACATACTGTACTTAATTGAGCATTTATGAAAAAATCTCTTTAGATCTGTTATTAAGATTACATGCCCAATATATTAATATGATACCATACTGTTGAAGTTGGGTAGATTCTTCGAACACACGAACTGTAGTCAACAGAATTAACATTTTCACAATAATGTTTTCTCTTGAATCTTTACTCGTGTCACAGTGCAGCAGCATCAGTACCTTTCAGCCAAGTCATGCTGCCCAAGTGAAATTGTCGAGAACAATCGTTACTGACCCCACATTGCCAGTAAAAGCTGTTCCAGAGCCAGCATTTCCATTTTTCATTCTTGCCTACGAGACCAATCTAAACTGAGGAGCTGTATGCCCGGTGTGGGTTTGGGTTGATGACCACAAATGTCTTGAGCCCCTTAAATGAAACAACAACAATACTGATATGCTCTTTTACATTTTTTTTTTTTTTTTTACTATGAAGATAAAAACTGAGTGGAGAAGCCTGGGATGAAGTGAAAGAATAGTGTGTGGGTTGAAGAAAATACAGTCACTCATCTGAATAGTTGATCAGAAAGGATTTAATTCTTGTATCTGCTGTTTAGGCACAATCCTAAAGAATGACTTTGCATGAGTCTTCTAAACATGGATGAGGATCTGTTTTTCAATCTCAGTCTAAAAGTAATTGGCAATTATTTCCCAATTGACATTGGTATGCATAATGCGTTTTTCAAACAAACGTTACTCCCTGTGTTAAACAATATAATTATTTTTCCATCATATCAAGTAATGAGGTTATTATCATTACACAATGCTAATTTTGACTCTTGCAAACGAACCTTCTAATATGTTTGCTCCCAGTTCATGGTTTGAATGTCTATAATAGGTGGCCTTATTTCTGAAATATCTTTTTGCCCATGTCTCAACAAGGAAGGAAGCCTTCAGTTTTACGTGACCGTTAATTATGCAATCATTAGCCACGGGACCTCCTTTTTACGAGGAATCCGAACCACGTGACATTGCATTTTACTTCGAAAATCTCACATGCATTGAGATATTGTATGTATGGCTGTCACTATGTCACATGAGTGAAGAAGAACACATTGTCTTAAAATTCTTAATATTTGGGCAAACGAGTGCAGTTTACAAAAATAGTAAATATTGACAGATGCATTATGTTTCATATGCTTTTCAACCTGTTTATAATTTGGTATTTGTTAATGAAACAACAATTTACACAAATGATTTGTTGTTGCTTCATTTAGGAACTATGATTCAAACTATGTGAATTACCTTCTTGTGTATTGAGACCGCTGTCATCATCAGTGAGGTTGGATGGAGGTGACTTGTCCTGTGTAGGCTACATAGATATTTCCTGCTATCAACTGTGTAATTTGTATTTCAATCATTTTATCATGTTTTGTGGTGATTTAATGTTGAATTTAACTAACAAGAGTATTTGTTTGTAGCCTCAGCAACCACGGGCTACCCAAGGCCTAGTCTGCTACCTCCTCGAGAGGCTGCCTTGGGTTTACATCACCCATCGGATCTTCTGGGGCGTGGACCAGGCTATGACCAACTCGCTCATCAGGTAATACACTTGATGTTTGTCACTTACAGAGAAATAAATGTGTAAAAAACTCTTTCAGTGTGCATGTGTGCATAGTGAAAATCGTAACTTCATGAAAATCCTTGTTGTTTCTTGAAAGGCTAGTATATGGTGTAAAACTAGGGAAATACACTATAGGGCATGTTATTTTACGAGGTGACAAAATCTAATTATTACATTATCTGCTAATTTATTTTATGAAGCTTTACACTGAACTACTTTATGATTATCAGGAGTCTAATTATAGTACTAGTTGCCCATTTTTCACTAGTTGTCCCCTATCCAGACAAAAAATCTTCATGAATAATTGCCTAAATATTCAGAACAGGCACATTGTGTATGGTTATGCATTACCAGCTTCTGGTTTAGTAGTCAGGTAATGGAAGCAATGGGAACTGTGTAGGCCTACTACAATTTTCCTTGCATGTACCTAAGCAAATTATTGTTGTTAAGAGAATGTAAAATGCACCAAGAATTATATGATCTTCAGCTGTGTGCAGTGAGAAAGCTCTGCATGTGTTCATTCCTTATGTATTAATGATGCGAGATGTCAGCTAACATTGTGCCACATAAACACTCGTAGTCTCTAAATGTTATGCCTCTCACCAAGGCGGACCGGGTTCGATTCCCGGTCAATGCATGTGCGATTTTCGATGTGAAATGCCATGTTCTGTGGTTCGGATTCCACGTAAAACGGAGGTCCCGTGGCTTATGATCGCGAGATTAACGGTCACGTTAAACTACAAGCTTCCTTTCTCTAAATGTTAAACATTTTCCCGTAAATTACATCAGTTTATGTTTGAATTGCGTATAAGATCGTGACAAAGAAAGTGTTTCTCCAATTGGATGATCGTATTTAACTGTATGCACATCGTATAATCTTGGCGAGGTGTATTTTTTTTTTTTTTCACGGAGCAACTTAACACCATAGTAGGCACGCAGCTTTTTGTATTTTGTTTTCTGGCATCTTGTTTTAAATTATTGACAAACATATTTCTAAATGCAGACAATCTATACCTCCATTAGGATTCGGGTTCCATAATTCATGCAAAATGAGGTTCGTTCGTTTGTGCAATTGAGGTCATATCCCCCTACCCTTTCAGTGATTACCGTATGGTACTTGACGTAGACTAGGGAGAAGATGTAAATGAGCATTTTAAAAAAAATTGTCGCCAGTTGTTTGGTTTATTAACTTACAGTAATATTTTTCATAGGTACTGAAAACTGGGCACTGTTGGATTTTAAGGTGGAACCGCATGTGCTATCAAATATCGCTTTCTTGCAATACCTGGAATATGTATAAAAAACCTAACCCCGTGGCACTACAGCCCTTGAAGGGCCTAGGTCTACCAAGCGACCGCTGCCCAGCCAATTGGCCTGCAGATTTTGGGGTGACACGTGGTCAGCGCGTCGGGTCCCCTCGGGCGTTAATCTTGGTTTTCGTGACCGGGGCACTGTCTCACTGTCAGACAGCTACTCAATTGTCCTCATGAGGCTGAGTGCACCCCATTCCAACCCTCACGTCAGTTTTAAAATCCCTGACGAAGCCGGGGATCGAACCCGGGGCTTCCGGGTGAGAGGCAGGCGCGCTGCCCCAACACCATGGGGCCGGCTGGAATATGTATAGAATTATAAAATGATTATTGGTTAAATAAGTGTTAATAGATAGGCTATTATAATTATAATGATTAAATAAATATTAACGAAGAAACAGTGCGTTGTTAGTAGGCTAAATATTAGGCCTACCGGTACGGCGAATAGCCTATAACTCTTAGCATCCATCACAATTTAGCATTTATACGGGCCACGTTAATGCATAATATACTAATATAACAACCGGATCGCAAATTATAATAATATTCTCACATTTAACATATTTAATTTGCACCAACTTAATTATTGTAGTCTAAGATATGTTAGATCACTGCCGTTTGAAATGTGCAAATCGCACACTTTGTAGGCAAGCTGTTTGTTATGGTCATCTCTGATGCGAAGTTTTACTAATTACTAGGGACCTTATAAATTGCATTTGCGATAAATGCGAATTTTTAAATTTCGTACAGAATCCAAGCCTACTTTAATTTTAATGTAAAAAAAAAAAACAATTTTTACTTGTAAATCAAAGTGCGACAAAATGTGAATTGTGACCCAAAATGCGAAAATACCAACTAAGTGCGATTTTAAAGCGAAATTACTTTAAATCTGCTAATTTATTTGCGAATTTGTTTATGAAACAAAAGAAAATGTTTAGTAGGTGGCCTAATCGCACGCTAGCGATACCTCATCTCGGACTCGCAATATTCTGCGCATATTGGTCGATATAACAATCGATTTCTGCATAGTTACGAACTTTCGACTATCTATAACTTATTCAGACAGCTGACGAACGAAACTCGTTTGTGTACTTGGCGCATCGTGGCGACTGGTGGTTTGTTGAACACGTGGACTTCGCTAAACGGAAAATTTTGCGGCTTGCCGCTTGAATAGTAACCTTATTCTTTTTGTAACCTTCAAGCACTTCATGGTTCAATTTTTTTTTTTCTAGAAATGGGACGTACTGCTGTAACTGCTCATGAAAGAGCACAGCAGTACGCTAATCATGGCTTTTATTGTTCCGACTCTGCAAAAGTATTTTGCAAATATTGTGGTGGAATGAGGAAGTGAGGAAAGCAGTGAAAGAAAAGAAGTCTGCATGGAAAGAATGGAACCGAGATCAAACAGAAGAAAGCAAAAGGAAGTATCACGACAGCAAACGGAGGTGTAAGAAAGTGGTAGGAGAAGAAAAGAAAAAAATTGGGAAGAATTTACACGAAGAATGGAAACAGATGTAAGTGGCAGTAAAAGGATGCTGTATGGGCTTCTAAGAAGTAAGAGGAAAGAAAGGGTTACTACAAAGCTGGTGAAAAAGGAAGATGGAGAGTTGTTAACACAACCAGAAGAGATAAAGGGACGATGGAAGGAGTATTTCGATAAGCTATTGAATGTGAGCAATTGTACTGGTGAGATCTAAGTGACACAGCCTGACGACTCTATAACAGAAGATGATATAACAATGCTGGAGGTGGAATTAGCAGTACAGAAAATGAAGACGGGAAAAGCAACAGGGGTGGATGAAATCAGTGTAGAAATGATAAAGGCTGCTGGACCTGTAGGTATGCAATGGCTGTATCGACTGCCAAAGTGTGTGTGGAAACGGAAATGTGTACCAGAAGACTGGGAGAAAGGGCTAATAATACCAGTCTTTAAGAAAGGGGACAAGAAAGTGTGTGATAACTATAGAGGGATCACCCTCATATCACAGATAGTTAAAATACTGGAAGGATATTAGAAAGAAGAATGAGAAGAAAGGTGGAAGGAGAGTTGCAAGAGGAACAGTATGGCTTCAGGAGGGGAAGATCCACAGTGGACCCAATCTTTAGCTTGAGGCAGGTGATGGAAAAGAACTGGGAATATGGAGAGGATTTGATCATGACTTTCATAGATCTAGAAAATGATAGTGTCCCCAGAGAGAAGGTATGGGAAACCATGGTTAAGAAGAGACTGGGAAGAGAAATGTTGGAAATGGTGCAAGCAATGTACAACAACTGTGTTAGCAGGGTACTGACCCCAGTTGGAAAGACAGATTGGTTTGGGAACAAGACTGGACTAAGACAGGGGAGTGTGCTGTCACCCCTTTTATTCATAATGGTAATGGATGAAATTGTAAAGGAAACAAAGGAAGCATACGGACATAAAGAAATGAAGTTACTATTATTTGCAGACGATATTGTGGTCTGGGGAAGGAACACCGAAGAAGTGCAAAAACAACTAGATGCACTGAACGAAAATATTCAGAAGTATGGCCTGAAAATCAGTATAGAGAAAAGCAAGACAATGGTGATGACAAGAGGGGAAAGACAAGGAAAGGGCACTGTGAAAATTGGAAGTCAAGAGTTTGGAAATTGTGGACACGTTCAAATACCTAGGAAGTGAATTGATGCAAACTGGTAGGTTGGACATGGAGATTGGCAGGAGGGTAAGCAGAGCAATGCATTCTATCAAAGTGTAAGAAAACTTGTTTGGGATAAGGAAGTACCAAGGAAAAGCAAGGAGGTAATGTATAAAATGTACTACGTACCCATATTAACTTATGCAGCTGAGACTTGGACCCTGACGAGCAGGCAAGAGAGTAGAATCCAAGCCAGTGAAATGAAATTCCTAAGAAGTATGATAGGTAAGACAAGGAAAGACAGAGTGAGGAATGAAGATGTTAGGAAGGATGTTGGGATGGGAAAACTAAATGAGAGAATTGAGAAGAATAAACTAAGGTGGTTTGGACATGTAAAGAGAATGGAGGAAAATAGAATACCAAGACAGATGCTGGAGGCCAAGTGCAAGGGTAAGAGAGCAAGGGGAAGACCTAGAACAAGGTGGATCGATTCAGTGAAGAACAGCGTGAGAAAAAGAAATCTGGACTGGGACATGATCGTGGAAGAAGAATTGTGGAAGGAAAGAGGAAAGTGGAGAAGTGCCATAAATACCCCGACCCAGCAGGAGCTGGATAAGGGGAAATGATGATGATGATGATGATGATGATGATGTAACTGCCGTGTTGGTTGGGAGAAGAAGGACAATATTCAAAAACATATTACATCGGTAAAACATGTTGCGAAGCGAACATTAAATTCTATCTCAAGTGTCGCCAACAAAGTCATATAGTCCGTAAGTGTACCCACAAGTTACCTTAAGAAACACTAACAGATAAGCAATAAATAATCCTACAAGCAATTTAAAAATAAATAATAACAGAGAGTAACTAGGGTATGTGTGTGGAACGGCTGGACAAATTACCATACCCAGGTTGCATTTAAATTGAGAGAAGAGTACTAAATCTAAACTTGAAGAAAACGCGAAACACATTTCATAACATTAAATATAATTAAAGAAAAGAACAACTTTACATGCATGTTAAATAAATGATATAACATAAAGGTAATAAATAGAACAATTAAATTAATTATCAAGAAGCAAGGAAAGCCTCCGTGGCTTAGGCGGCAGCACGCCAGCCTCTCACCGCTGGGGCCGTGGTTCATATCCTGGTCACTCCATGTGAGATCTGTGCTGGACAGAACGGAGGCAGACAGGTTTTTCTCCTGGTACTCCGGTTTTCCCTGTCAAAATTTCATTCCAGCTACACTCTCCACTATCATTTCATTTCATCTGTCATTCATTTGATCATTGCCCCAGAGGAGTGCGTCAGGCCTCGGCAGCCGGCACAGTTCATATCCTCGCCGCTAGATAGGGGCTTCATTCATTCCATTCCTGACCCGGTCGGAGACTGGAAGCAGGCTGTGGATTTTCATTTTCATCAAGAAGCAAGGAACCAACAAAATTGCGAAGGAGATGTAAGTTAATTACCTAATTTCAATGAAGAAGTTCAATTATGCAAGAACCAATTATACTCTACATCAGTAGAATTAGATTCCGAAAATAATACATTATTATCGTATAGGTTCGAAGAATGACAAGCTCAAACTACCAAGAAGATATCTCTTGAAAAATAATAAGATAAATCTTGAAATCTTTTAGTTACTCAGGAGCAAAGGTAAGGTACATGCGTACTGCATGAAAATTCAATATGACTGACCTTAAGTCGACATGAAAAATTAATTACATTGTTTCCGAGAAAAACAAGAACGGATAACTATCCCGAAGAGTATCCAGGCAACGGACCGGGGAATAATAAAATACATATCATAAGTGGTGATATATTAAACAGAGTCTTTAAGAGACCACACTAACGAGACGAGGAAGGAAGAAATTTAAAATATTACCAAAATAATTTTAGGTTAATAAAATCCTCGCTCAAAAACAAAATGAGATCTGAACATTACACAGGTCGGCACGTCAGATATAAAACGGGAAAACACTATCCCCAAAATATATATAAATATATATTACATCAAATAATAATTAAGTCATTGGCACTATTTCTTTCATACCTACTCAGGTCTACAAACCTAGTGACCTTCTACGACAAGGCAAGCAAAAAGTGCCAAGATAATAATTCAGCAGCTCAAGCCTTCTTAGAGATGTACTTCTGTAGCCAGATTTCACAATTTACGTATTCCTTTTATATTTCCATATTTAAAGCGTTGACGCAGTTTTCCAAGTAGAGGACGATAAGTTTAAATCAAGTAGTAAAGTATTACATCCTCGGGGAAAGGTATTTATCTGGCCAAAGGCCAGATATCCCCGGATTTTCACCAGCGAATTCGTTCCTACATCTCTTCTTTCTTGCAATGGTTCCACAACTGGCGTTTGTTTATTCACAACAACCAGAGCAATGGCGGCCGGTCGGGCACGAACGGAGCCGATCGTAAGACCTCGTGCTTTCCCAAACTTAAGTACAAACATTTGCCACTCGAGCGAGCCATCGACTGGACAGAAACACGCTGAAGCTTGCCGGCTCACTAGTTTGGACTGTCGCTAATAGATACCGTGAAGATCAAGTTTGCAACTGCAACCGCCCGCTGAAACGACTGGAATGCACGTTAATATTTATTAACGGGTCATCTCTCCCCCACACAATGCTGGACAATAGGCAACAATTGTTCACAAGTTTATGATTGGGGGTAGAAGATACACCGAGAAAATATGACCTGAAAACATACATCAGATCTCGCATAACACCTTGTACACCAAACTGATCGTTCCATGATTAGATACACCCAAGTTTTTTCTTGCATCTGAAAACCACCAACATGCGTAAAATTCCAACTCTTACTTGGCAGTAGTACAATCTTTTTTTGATACAATAAAATACAGAAATGAGTCTTCATAGGGTGGAGGAGACTCGGTCATTCTTAGTGCTGAGGTCACGGCTTAGCATCACGACGTCCGGGCCCTGGACATTCGCGACAGTCACAACGCTCTTCAAACAGGATGACGATATCACCTACATTTGATCTGAAATCAAACCGTACTCCGACAGCAATGGTCCATTTCTTTCTTCATCACACTTTTTGATTAACATCAGTTACGACAAGTCCATAGTTAAACATGTTTTAGGAAAAATTTTGGCTAACAGAATATACATAACTAATTTTAACTAAGGTTTCCCCATCAAATTTTTGAGATTCCTTGCTTTTACAAATTTAAAATACAACTTTATAATCATTAATTTGAAACATCACAACCTCTCTTAACATGAGACATATGCACCCTAAATTTTTTCTTTATCTGAGGGTCCTTTACAAGTAATGTCACCGGAGTGATAAAACTTAAAATTTCACAAGGGCCGCGGAATCTTGTGACTAGCTTGCCAGATTCTCTAGAACCAACTTCCTTAACAAAAAATTCTTGACAAAAACCATGTCCCCAATCTGAAGTGACGTAGGTTTACGTCCTTTATTATACCTCTGCTGTAGTTTCTTGTGTGCCACCTTCATATATTTTTTGGCTTTTTTCCAAACAGAACGTACGTTCTCATTCATGACTTTATCAGGCAACAATTGATTAATAGTCCACAAATTAGATGTAGGGGAATTTGGGACGAAGGAGAACATTAAATTGAAAGGGGTGGTACGATGAGATTCGTGCACCGCAGTGTTGAACGAATAAGTCAACCAAGGAATACAACTGTCCCATAATCTATGGTCCTTATGATGGTAAGCGATTAACGCAGCTCGAAGGTTTCGGTTCACCCTCTCAGCATACGATCCTTTAGGATAATAGATAGAAGATGTCACATGGGAAATGGATAACTCGAAACAAAAATTGCGGAAAACATGTGATGTAAAGCATTTCGCGTTATCTGATACCAGAAATTGGCAAGGGCCAAAAACAGCAAAAATATGGTTAAGACATTTAATTACCGTTTCAGTGGTAGCTGAACGAGTTGGGAACAACCAGTTAAAACGACTGAAGCCATCCTTACAAACCAGTACAAAACGGTTACCCAGCTTCGACAGCGGCATCGGGCCGACAAAATCCACGAACAATCTTTCCATAGGTTTATTGGAAAGTTGAGACGATAACATTCCAACCTTAACATTCCAACCTTAGAGTTAGGAGATGGTTTAGCCAATTTACATGTCGTACAATTATTTACCAGTCTTCTGATGTCACCATCCATACCCTTCCAGATAAAGTTTTGCCTCACTTTTAATCTGGTCTTATATACTCTTAAATGTCCACCGATAGGAGACTCCTGAAAGTATTTCAAGATCTCGCCTACTAAAACAGTGGGAAGAACAATCTTAGGTGTTCTATCAGAACGGGCCAAACAACACAAGATTCCATTCCTTAAGGAATATGGTTTTACAACTTCACCAACCTCTAATTTTCTTATAATCTCACTTAGAACTGGATCTTCCTTTTGATATTCAGATACATCCCGAAACAATATGGGACAGTTAGACAGAATTACGTTTGACATGTTATGTTCCAAAATTGCGTTACACTTCACACTTTCCTCAACCTCAACATTAGTGTCACTATACATCCGACTTAAACAATCAGCGATGACATTTTCACTCCCTCGGATGTGACGTACAGAGAACTTAAAGGAAGAAATTCGAGTGGCCCAACGAGCTATTCGATCAGTTTTCCTAGGTCTGCGAAGAACCCAACTCAAGGCTTGGTTATCGGTTTCTAACTCGAAGGGTACATGTTCGATATACAACTTGAACTTTTCAAGAGCATCCATGACGGCCAAACCTTCGAGTTCATAAACAGAGTCATTTCTTTCTGCATCATTCAGAGTGCGGGAAGTGTATGCAATAGGTAATCTGCCTTTTCCATGGTCTTGTAGTAATACTGCACCAACAGCACTATTGGAGGCATCGGTTTGCACAATAAAGGTTTTGGAGAAATCAGGGATGGACAAAATAGGTGCATTTATCAAAGCTAATTTCAAATCTTCAAATGCTGCTTCTTGCGAAGGACCCCAAACAAAATCAACTCCCTTCTTCCTCAACATATTTATAGGAGCAGCACGCTGAGCAAAATTGTTAATGAACTTACGGAAATAGTTCATCATACCAATGAACCTTGATACACCTTTAACATTCTTGGGGGGCTTAAAGTCACGAATCGCTTGGGTTCTCGAATGATCCACAGAAATTCCAGACGATGTTACGATATGTCCCAAAAATGAAATCTTAGGTTTAGCAAAGGAAACTTTAGATGGTTTTACGGTAAGACCAGCTTTCTTTAGACGAGACATAACCTCACTAATATGTTCCAGATGATCATCAAAGTTCTCACTGAATATGACTACGTCATCTAGTTAATGATACACAAACTTGAACTTGATTCCATCAAATACCATATCTAGCAATCGGCTTAGGATGGCTGCACCCGTGGAGATCCCAAAAGGTAAACGATTAAAATGAAAGAGATTCCAGTCAGTGGAGAAGGCTGTTAGATGTTTAGAATCCTCAGTTAATGGAATCTGAAAGTACGCGCGATTCAGATCTAAAATCGTATACCAGTTAGCACCCCTAAACCATGCAAAGCAAGATCTCAGATCAGGAAGCGGGATGGACTGCTGAATAACCTTTTTATTGAGAGCTCGATAATCAACTACTGGACGAAATTTACCGTCAGATTTGGGCACCAAGAATATAGGTGACGAATACGAGGAAGTGGACTTACTAATGATCCCTTCATCCAACATCTCGTCGATTATCTCTTTCAAGATTTTCATCTTGGGAGGGGCTAGTCTATACGGTGGCGAACTGACTGGAATATTATCAGAAACATCAATCTTGTATTCCAATAGATTGGTCACCCCTAACTTATTCGTCAAAACCTCAGGGAAGGATGAACACAGTTCACGAAGTTTATCAGCTTGTTCAGGTTTTAGATTTTCAAAATTAAGCTCCTCAATGGTGTCAGAACTAGATATAACTTTGGAGGAATTCACTCCGGAAAAACTAAGACAAGGCTTGAAGTTTAATTTTAAATTAGGCTTAAAACGAAACCAACATGACCTGATTCTAAGGTCTAGTAACAACCCAATATGAGACAAAAAATCAGCACCCATAATAGCATCGCAAGATAAATTATTTGCAACCCAAAAATCGTATCTCCAAGTGAAATCTAAAATGCGGATCTTTAAGTTTACCAATCCTAAAACTTCAAGACTAGAACTGTTCGCTGACACAAAATTATTCGGTTCTTTAATAAGTTTTCCAAATTTGCATACTGACCTCATATTTTCAAACCAGTTTTTACTTAAAAATGATTTCACACTACCCGAATCGATCAGAGCAGTAACAGGTTCGTTATTTACCAAAATGGGGAACAATGTTTAGAAACTTCAGAAATGTGACTACATAACCTCACTTTAGGTTTAAGACTTCTGGCATCATCCATAGAATTTACTTTAGAACTATTTGATGCATGACAATCCGAAGAAGTCTCCTTACGAATTAGTCATTGTTTATGTTTAGGTCTTCTCATACACCATTTAGCAATATGTTGAAATGATCCACAAGTATCACATCTTCTCCTGTTATTCGATGTGCGATTACTCGAATCGAAGGAATTTCTATTTTGGAAACGAGGGCCTTGCGAGCTATCATAACGGATAGGATTTCCATAATCCTGAGATTGATTAAAATTAAAATTAGGTGGAGGAACATTGGCAACTCTCAAGGAATCGGAGTGCTTGATAATACCCGAGTTCAACACAAATCTGTTTAAATCAGAGAAATTTATGGGAATACTGCCTGTTGTCAAGTATGACCTGCTTTCTGGATTAATCCCTTCCAATATAGAAGCCACAATTTGTTGTTCACTTAATTGTACAGAAAAAACTCTAGCATAAGACTTGATATCAGTTACATAATCATTTAAGGACTCTTCGAATCTCTGAACTCTATAGAAAATATTATGCATCAGCATACTCAAAGCACGACTAGGAATAAATGAACTTAATATTTCACGATGGAATCGATCAGTGGAATAACAACCTTCCATGGCTACAATTAACTTTTCTCTTAATAAACCAGAGGTATAAGGAAAGATCAGGTTGAAAATTTGACTATTAGAACACCCAAATCTTACAACATTGTCAGCAAGTTCAATAAATTGCTTTAAATATTTAATTAACAGGTTAGCATCGTTACCGTTGCACATCTCTAGATTTTGGATGCAAGCATTTAAGGGATGAGGTACACTACCAAACTTAATTCCCATTTTAAACTCCACACGAGGATTATTATTTACATTAGATGACACATCATGTTCTAAATTCATAGGATTAAAAGGATTTTCAGAACATAGGGGCGATAATCTTTCAACATTTGACGTAGCATTTGATAAATTACCCCTAACCTGGTTGTTTGCATCACCAGAGATGGACACATTAGCAAAGGAAATATTTATATCATCAAGATTTTCAAGGTTATGACGTGATGAGTTCGATCCTGTTCTGACAATGCTACACTCAGACCTAACCTCAGATATTCTGCACGCACTTGGATAGTTTTCCTGATTATACATAGTTGCAGGTTCACTATGATTCGACAAGGATCCACCAAAACTTCCTGAATTGCTTTCAACACTGATATTATGCACCAATTCGTTCAATCCACTAATAGAAGGAACCCCTTCATTTGCACACACAACAGGGTTAGCACTCGCACTCTCACTATTATTTGGGAATAACGCAAAAAAGCAATCAACAAGTTTAGCACGAAGAGAAATTAATTTTAAATGGAATTCAGGATCTTTATCCTGCCAAACTTCTATTAAATCACGAAGGCGATGGTACCAATGTAAACAGCGGACCTTAAATCTGGTAAGTTGAGAATTAGACGGAGCACAGTCAGAGTTTAATGAATGAAAAACCACAATTAAACTTTCAACAGATGGTACAATAAGGGACTTACCTAACGTCCAGTCAAATTTCCTCCAGTTTGGTACACGTACAGGATTATCCGTAACTGCATTCAGTAATATCAGATCCCTTTCCCTATTTCCAGAAGAAGTAGAACCTCTAATAAGGAGTTCATAGATAATTTCTTCTTTGGTCAAACTGTAAGCTGCCCTAAGATTCCGTTGCTCCATTTATAGTCGACATGAAACATAAAATCACATAGGATTAATACAAGATTTTTAAGAATATGTAACCCTTTTATGCCTATGCTTTCTCCAAGTTAAACCCAGTACACATTCTCTCAACAAAATACAAAGTGGAAACAAAACCATGCGACTAGGTACCAAAGTGTGTACCCACAAGTTACCTTAAGAAACACTAACAGATAAGCAATAAATAATCCTACAAGCAATTTAAAAATAAATAATAACAGAGAGTAACTAGGGTATGTGTGTGGAACGGCTGGACAAATTAGCATACCCAGGTTGCATTTAAATTGAGAGAAGAGTACTAAATCTAAACTTGAAGAAAACGCGAAACACATTTCATAACATTAAATATAATTAAAGAAAAGAACAACTTTACATGCATGTTAAATAAATGATATAACATAAAGGTAATAAATAGAACAATTAAATTAATTATCAAGAAGCAGAAGCCTCCGTGGCTTAGGCGGCAGCACGCCGGCCTCTCACCGCTGGGTCCGTGGTTCAAATCCCGGTCACTCCATGTGAGATCTGTGCTGGACAAAACGGAGGCAGACAGGTTTTTCTCCGGGTACTCCGGTTTTCCCTGTCAAAATTTCATTCCAGCAATACTCTCCACTATCATTTCATTTCATCTGTCATTCATTTAATCATTGCCCCAGAGGAGTGCGTCAGGCCTCGGCAGCCGGCACAGTTCATATCCTCGCCGCTAGATTGGGGCTTCATTCATTCCATTCCTGACCCGGTCGGAGACTGGAAGCAGGCTGTGGATTTTCATTTTTTCATCAAGAAGCAAGGAACCAACAAAATTGCGAAGGAGATGTAAGTTAATTACCTAATTTCAATGAAGAAGTTCAATTATGCAAGAACCAATTATACTCTACATCAGTAGAATTAGATTCCGAAAATAATACATTATTATCGTATAGGTTCGAAGAATGACAAGCTCAAACTACCAAGAAGATATCTCTTGAAAAATAATAAGATAAATCTTGAAATCTTGTAGTTACTCAGGAGCAAAGGTAAGGTACGTGCGTACTGCATGAAAATTCAATATGACTGACCTTAAGTCGACATGAAAAATTAATTACATTGTTTCCGAGAAAAACAAGAACGAATAACAATCCCGAAGAGTATCCAGGCAACGGACCGGGGAATAATAAAATACATATCATAAGTGGTGATATATTAAACAGAGTCTTGAAGAGACCACACTAACGAGACGAGGAAGGAAGAAATTTAAAATATTACCAAAATAATTTAAGGTTAATAAAATCCTCGCTCAAAAACAAAATGAGATCTGAACATTACACAGGTCGGCACGTCAGATATAAAACGGGAAAACACTATCCCCAAAATATATATATATATATATATATTACATCAAATAATAATTAAGTCATTGGCACTATTTCTTTCATACCTACTCAGGTCTACAAACCTAGTGACCTACGACAAGGCAAGCAAAAAGTGCCAAGATAATAATTCAGCAGCTCAAGCCAGATTTCACAATTTACGTATTCCTTTTATATTTCCATATTTAAAGCGATGACGCAGTTTTCCAAGTAGAGGACGATAAGTTGAAATCAAGTAGTAAAGTATTACATCCTCGGGGAAAGGTATTTATCTGGGCAAAGGCCAGATATCCCCGGTTTTTCACCAGCTAATTCGTTCCTACATCTCTTCTTTCTTGCAATGGTTCCACAACTGGCGTTTGTTTATTCAGAACAACCAGAGCAATGGCGGCCGGTCGGGCACGAACGGAGCCGATCGTAAGACCTCGTGCTTTCCAAAACTTAAGTACAAACATTTGCCACTCGAGCGAGCCATCGACTGGACAGAAACACGCTGAAGCTTGCCGGCTCACTAGTTCGGACTGTCGCTAATAGATACCGTGAAGATCAAGTTTGAAACTTGAGCCATTTTTATGAGATATATAAGTTACTCCTTTGTGCCATTTTTATCTGACGTGATCATTGCACGCCTTTGTGAAACCTTGGCTGTGAAGCTATTAATAGCCCTCTGATGTCTTAATACCATATATGGACATATCTGCATCTTGTCCCCTTATTGGCCAGTGATTTATATTTTGGAAGGGGTCGTGACCAATCAAATTTTAGCACGCAGTTACCTTTGTTTTGCGTCGTCATTTGCTTTGTTTCGAGGCATTTCTTCCTTGCAGCCAAGTAGGCTAGACGTATTCCGATATTCTAGGGAAAGTGCCCGCGTTCAAGGTGAAACCATGGCGAGGTGTCTGTATGTCGTAATCAGTAATTGCTTTACTGTAGTTCTGTTTCATATTTCGGTAATTTAAAACTCTTTTTCTGTGTTATTTTTCTTTTGGTCGCGTGTACTTGTCCCCTCCCGATATTTTCCCTCCGCCCTTTGTGTGCGTGTAATTGCTGGTGAGTTTTGTTTTGTATGATAGTGTTATTTTCATTTATTTTGATAACGTAGTTTTTGTACTTTAAGGGTTGAAAGTCATGTATGTGGGCTGGGCTGTCTTCGCTTTACTCTGGTGTGCTTGACGGTGGTTTGCCTACCTTGAAGGGGGCACCTTTGGGTCTGTCATCCAGAGTGTATCTTATCGTAGAACAACATAACGGGATTGGAGATTATTTTTCTTGCTTCCCGTAATGCTTTGTTCTTTATCTTAAAGAGTTCACAAAAGGAGGTCTCGCCTTTGCTATTTTGCTGGTGACCTAACCTGTGATATTCTTGTGTCTGTGAATGCCCATATTTTGCGCATCACATATTTTCGTCGTCTTTGTGTGCCCTTATCTCCTACGCATACTTTCAATTTTTAAAGTATATTGTTGGCTTTGCCGATAATTTAATGTAATTTTTCCTTTTGTCTAAATTCCTATTTTTCTCGTAACTCACTAGATCTTGCATGTGCCTCCGCGTCTTTCTTCCTCATTCCTCCCCTCCCTCTCACCCCTCTCCACCCCGTTCTGAACCATTGTACCCCCCTCCTATTTTGTTCATCCCTTTTGACACGCTTTGTCTAAATTTTGGAGAACGTATCTTGACTTCGTAGAGTGTAGTCGTTTCTGAGTTTTGTCTTTTTATTTAATTGCGACATACTTACATTTAGTCATCGTTTCATCTTGCCTTGAACACGTTACCTTAACTTATCTTATTTTATTTCATTTTAATATAATTTAATTTAGTATATTTTCGATTTTCTTCCTAATTTGTATTTTTTCTTGCGGTAAATTAATTTTGTGTTTAATTTGTTGGTCATTTCTCTTCTTGCTTTTAATATCTCTGGGATCGTTGTACATTGTGGTTCTTATTTAAATACATTTTATCTTTGCCTAAGTATCTCTGCTTTTGCGTCACGCCTTATTTTAATTTTAGTTACCTTCTTCGAGTTTTGTCTGGTTTTTACTACATTTTGGTTTGTCGGTCTTATTAGCGTACTTGTGACGTTAATACGACCTACACGGCCTCTGATTTAAATTTGTTCATCTTTGGATTTTACCGTAGTTTAATTTTAATTAGCTTTCCCCCTTCCTTTTGGGATTGCTTTCTGGTTTGCCTTTTAAAATTTGGGCCCAGCGAAAGCCAAGCAAGACTGCGATCTCCCCGTTTTTCTTTCTTCTATTTTATTTTATTTTATATTTCTTCGGGGATAGGGGAAGAGCTTCAGCTACGTTTCCACTGACGTCTGCTGCGTACGTAAGTATATGTTTATTTCTATTACTTCATCTTAAGTTGCGTACAAATGGATTTCAGAGCGTGGTTTTGAGACAAAATCACCTTTCTAATTTAACAATTTTTTTCCAGCTGATCGTTCCTGAGACTTCGAGCTGAATTGCATTGTGAAACGTTTCCATCCTTTTCGTACCTATAGTATAATGTTGTCTTTCTGAGTTTTAAGGTGCTGAGAATTTCATGAAAGAAGGGAAAGGTCTGGTATGGTCTATCAACATTTGAAAAACACACAGCCGCAAACAGTATGTTTCGTGTGAGGATGACGACTTGGTGCCCGTGAGTAAATTACCACGTGGGAAAGCAACATCTTACGGTAATGTGATGTGCACTTATTTATTTCTTCTCGTAATACTGTTTAGATACCTTTTATATTTTTGAAGTAGTTTGAAATTAGTAGTCTTTGTAGTCCTTTTTCTTATCTCGTTGGTGTGTACCGTGCTGTGTTTTTAATATTTTTCGTCATGGATAAATCTATTAAGCAGGAAGTTCGTTTACCGTCCTATAATTTTGAGTCGTTGACTGCACCTATTTCTTCAAGTAAGGCTATTCCAGAACCCCAATTTTTTAGTGTACCGAAGGACTTACTTATGTTTGACCCGTTGTCTAGTGGCTACGTTTCTAATCCTACCAGTGGTGGTCATTCTGACAACGTTGCATCCATTGTGAGCAGGTGGAATCTTACTTTTTCCGGGGAGAATAACACATCTTCAGTTTTTTGGTTCATTCAGAGGATTGAGGAACTGTGTCAGTGCCATGACATAAGTCCCGATAAGATAGTTCGTTGCCTACCAATTTTACTTTCTGGTAAAGCGTTGCAGTGGTACAGGGTGTCACCATTCCATTACACTTCATGGAACGAATTTGTGTGCAACATAAAAGCCCGTTTCACTCCCCAAGATTTCGCGTATGCTTTGAAACAGGAAATCTACGCTCGAACTCAGGGCCCCTCCGAGAAGATTGACGATTATGTCACGGCTGTACGCCTCCTCACAGCCAATTTGCCTCAGCCATTCCACCCACAGGAACTTTTCGAAATTATTTATAGGAATTTAAATCCTATATATAAGTACTTCATACGTCGCATTTCGGTACGCTGTATTGAGGACATAATCCTACATGGACGCGAATATGAGAGCAATTCTCGGTCGAGTTTGAGTTATATTCCACCCCCTATTTCCCACGAAGTCATGTTTCCTGAACTAGCTTGTGCGACTAGCACACAGCATGCGTTTACTTCTGTGGCCCGTCCCGTTATCTCAAACAAGACTGTCTCTTTTAATCTCCCCTCTCGTCCTCCCATAAATCACGTCCAAAGTGATAGTCACGCTGCCAGCCAAACTCATTCTACCTCCCGTGTCCACAATAATCCTCCAGATACCAAACGTGTCTCCGCAAATATCTTATGTTGGAATTGCAACAATCACGGTCATAACTTCCGTGAATGTGCCGCTAGATCCCGTAAGTTCTGCTACGGTTGTGGGATGTCAGATGTGACTAAATTGACCTGTCCAAATTGTAATTTCAACCAGGAAAACTGTTGAAGTGCTGTCCTGAGTTCGACCCGTCGGGCAGCCCTAAAAGCAGGTATCGCGATCCTTATCTTTGTTTTGCTTCTGTATCGCAACCTTGGGTCACATTATCTTTTCATCATGTCACAACTCAAGCCATTTTGGATTCTGGAGCCACGGAGAGCTTTATCCTTCGCTCTGTGGCGGAACAAATTCCAGCGCTGCGCATCTGTCCTCACGAGGATGGACGTGAGCGAAAGTTCGTGTCAGCTGGTTCATCTGCTATCAACGTTACCGGTACTGTTTTATGTCATCTCAAGATCCATGGTTTTTCATGGGATCACCAGTTCCACGTAGTTGATAATTTATCCACCCAAGTCCTTTTAGGGACAGATTTCATGCGCAAAACAGGTTTACAATTAGATTTTGCGAGTAATTCATTTAGCTTTCTGTTTCATTCCAACAAACAATTCCCGTTCGAAGAATGCACCTCTCGTGTTAGTGAAGTGTCCACAGTGCATTCTGTCCAGCTGCCTCTGTCGTTATTTTCGGAAGAGCGTGATGTGCTGAGTGATTTGGTGAACTAATTCTCGGATGTCCTCACAGATAAATTAGGTTCAGCGGTAGGTCACGAATGTCATATCGATCTCACAGATAATGTCCCGGTTCGATCCCCGCCATTTGCATGTTCACCTCCAAAGCTGTTGGCTATGAGAAAATATGTCAAAGAGCTACAAGATAAAGGAGTAGTCGTTCCTTCCAAGTCGGCGTATGGTTCTCCAGCTTTTCTGATTCCCAAGAAAGACGGCGAATATAGATTAGTTGTCGACTACAGGAAGCTGAATAAGAAGGTTGTTTTTGACAATTTTCCGTTACCTACACTCGACAGCGCTTTTCAGCATTTTCATGGAGCTAACTATTATTCTATTATTGATCTCAATTCCGCATATCATCAAATTCCGTTGGACGCCGAGAGCCGTGATTTTACCGCCTTTTCCACACCTTTTGGGTTATTCACATTCAATAGATTGCCTATGGGTATCGCTGTCGGAGCACAAATTCTTAGTCGTGTGTTAGATGATCTCTTGGGTGACTTGAAATTTAAGTTTGTCTTCAATTATTTAGATGACCTTGTTGTTTATAGCAAATCTTTCGAGGAGCACGTAACTCATCTCCGTGAAGTTTTCTCTCGCCTCAGAAAAGCGGGACTCACTATCAATCCCGAAAAGACCTCTTTGGCCCGCACGCAGATCAAGTTTTTAGGACATGTTCTGTCGACTAACGGTATTAGCGTCATGCCTGATAGAGTTGAATGTATTAAGAATCTACCGGTGCCTACCTCTGTGAAAGCTCTACGCCGTGCCATGGGCATGTTTGGGTTTTATTCCAGGTTTATCAGACATTTCTCGGATATTTCGGCTCCATTGAATGCCCTCAAAAAGAAGAACGCTAAATTTATATGGGGTCCAGAGCAAGATAAAGCTTTTAACACTTTAAAAGAGAGTCTTATATCTGCCCCTGTGTTGCAAGCTCCAGATTTCGAGTCTAGGTTCTTCCTCCATTGCGACGCTAGTGATCTAGCTGTGTCAAGCGTTTTAAGTCAACACGTGGACGGGAAGTTTGCGCCTGTAGCTTTTGCTAGTCGCATGCTTAATGAACATGAACGTCGCTATTCCATCTTTGAAAAAGAGTCCCTTGCTGTTGTCTTTGGCTGCGAGAAATTCAGGAGTTTCCTAGAACATCGCCATTTCACGGTCTACACCGATAATGAAGCTCTGAAATGGAGCATGTCACATGTAAAGAAACTTGGTCGTATCAATCGGTGGATTTTGAGACTATCGTCGTTCAAGTTCGACATTGTACACGTGAAAGGTAGTGAAAACTCTGTGGCTGATTGTCTCTCGCGCATGTTCGAGGATTCCACTATTTCCGCTCCTAGTCAAATTGTTCCTCCTTCTGTCGAAACTTCACCTCAGGAAATGCCTGAAAATGTGTTTTTATTACAGTTTAGTCCATGGTCCTTCGTAGATATACGTAAGTTTCAGGCAGATGATCTTTATTGTCGTGAACTCCGTGAGAAAATTACCAACAAGGACCCCACTGTGAATGAATTTTGTGTCCGTAATGATGTAATTGGCCGTCTCCTCCCTGGTTCAAACTCCTTCAGAATTTTCGCCCCTGAGAATGTTCGTAATATGCTCTTAACATACTATCATTCTTCGGCTATAGGCTTACACGTTGGAATGTACCGTACTTTACGCAAAATTGACTCTGAATTCTATTGGCCTACAATCAAACCAGATGTGTTTGATTTTGTAAAAAAATGTCACACCTGTCAACGCTCTAAACCAGCGCAAAATACGCAGATAGGTTTGCATAGTGCTCATGTTGTTACTCGTCCTGGAGAACGGTTATTTATTGACATATTCGGTCCTATGACACGTTCTAAGTCTGGTCATCAGGCGATTTTGACAGTGATCGACGGTTTTTCTAAGTTTGTCTGGCTCTTTCCTGTTAAGGACATTTCTGCAAAAGGGACGGTCCATTTATTATGTAAGCATATTTTTGCTATATTTGGCCCGCCCAAGTTCCTTGTTACCGATAATGCTACCATCTTCAAGTCCAAAACTTTCAAATCTATGACCTTCAGTTGGGGCATTAATCACGTGTTATTGGCGCCATTCAGACCACAAGGCAATCAGGTAGAGAGATTTCATCGTAATCTGAAAGCTTGTCTAACCGCCTTCCATAATGTGGAACAATCCAATTGGGATGTTAACTTGCATTATTTTACCTTAGGTTTTAATACCTCGTTTCATTCGTCTATTCAAACCACACCTGCGGAATTGTTTATAGGCCGTAAACTTGTTGATCCCCTGATGCTCCGTTGGAATATCGAGTATTTGTCTATCCCGTCTCGAACCGTCTCTACTCAAGAGAAATGGGATTCCGCCGTCGCTAGCCTTAAGCGGGCTAGACAGAAGGTCTCAGCACGGTATAACCAGCGTAGAAAACCTGTTCATTTTCAGATAGGAAATAGGGTTTTGGTACGACTACACCCTATTAGTAACGCAGCTTCCGGCATCTCCAGTAAACTGTGTTTGCGGTGGTCCGAACCAAGGACCATAACCAGGTTCCTGAACAACGTGACTGTGGAAATGATTTCTGATGACGATCCTCAACTAATTTCTGTTTCTCATGTAGCAAATCTTAAGAAATACCATGAATGATGTGGTGTCTGTGTAATTATTTGTTTATCTAGAGTATGTATTTCTTTCAGTGTTTTGACGCTGCGATCCCAGTGTTGATGTTTTTACAGGATCCCTGCCTGTTTATTTTAGTTTAGTGTGTCCATGATTGTTTTCAGTATCTCTTAACCGTCCGCCTGTGTTATCGCGCGCTGTTTTCTTTCTCTCTCCCTTACCCCACACCGCATCCAAGTTGTGTAATATCATTTTATCAATGGTTGTGACGACAGAACATTCCATTGGAAATATAGGGTGCTCCACAGATTAAGTTTTATTAACCATTTATACCACAATGTAACTGTTTTGTTTTTTTCTATATTAGGAATATTGGGAGGAAGGAAAATCTCTGCAGCCTTGACGTCAACTGCAATGGTCCTGGGTTCCCCCTTGTTCATCTTCAGGCCTTTGGATTACAACTTCTCGTTATTCTTCGGAAATTTCAAAAACAGAAAAATTTTATTCCTTGTGAGATAACTCATAACTTATATGTTAATTTTTTTTCTCCCTAGTCAAAATTTTCTGCTGACGTGTTTAGTGAATTGAGTGTTTTGTGTGATAAGGTTGGTACCACCTTCTCTCATGGGGCACTGCTTCGCTGGCATTTTAGGCAGCGGATTTTGTATTCGTTGCGTTTTTGCACCTAATTTTAATTTTTCTAGGTTTACTTAGCCAAAATTCCCCTCACTCACTTAACTGCTTGTGCGTTTGATGTATACTTCAAAGAGATGGACTTGTGCTATACCAAGCCTCTGTGAAAGGCAATGAGTTTGGAACTCTAATGTGAGCTACTCCGTGTGTTTGTGTGATATGAGACTCTCTCCTTGCGAGCCATTTTATGAATGAAACAAGAGTGCATCTTATACCATATATACAAAAAAAAAATGTTTTGTGTATGTATTTTTGTAAACATTTTTTTTTTCAAGGAAGTGGGGGAATTTTGAGCCATTTTTATGAGATATATAAGTTACTCCTTTGTGCCATTTTTATCTGACGTGATCATTGCACGCCTTTGTGAAACCTTGGCTGTGAAGCTATTAATAGCCCTCTGATGTCTTAATACCATATATGGACATATCTGCATCTTGTCCCCTTATTGGCCAGTGATTTATATTTTGGAAGGGGTCGTGACCAATCAAATTTTAGCACGCAGTTACCTTTGTTTTGCGTCGTCATTTGCTTTGTTTCGAGGCATTTCTTCCTTGCAGCCAAGTAGGCTAGACGTATTCCGATATTCTAGGGAAAGTGCCCGCGTTCAAGGTGAAACCATGGCGAGGTGTCTGTATGTCGTAATCAGTAATTGCTTTACTGTAGTTCTGTTTCATATTTCGGTAATTTAAAACTCTTTTTCTGTGTTATTTTTCTTTTGGTCGCGTGTACTTGTCCCCTCCCGATATTTTCCCTCCGCCCTTTGTGTGCGTGTAATTGCTGGTGAGTTTTGTTTTGTATGATAGTGTTATTTTCATTTATTTTGATAACGTAGTTTTTGTACTTTAAGGGTTGAAAGTCATGTATGTGGGCTGGGCTGTCTTCGCTTTACTCTGGTATGCTTGACGGTGGTTTGCCTACCTTGAAGGGGGCACCTTTGGGTCTGTCATCCAGAGTGTATCTTATCGTAGAACAACATAACGGGATTGGAGATTATTTTTCTTGCTTCCCGTAATGCTTTGTTCTTTATCTTAAAGAGTTCACAAAAGGAGGTCTCGCCTTTGCTATTTTGCTGGTGACCTAACCTGTGATATTCTTGTGTCTGTGAATGCCCATATTTTGCGCATCACATATTTTCGTCGTCTTTGTGTGCCCTTATCTCCTACGCATACTTTCAATTTTTAAAGTATATTGTTGGCTTTGCCGATAATTTAATGTAATTTTTCCTTTTGTCTAAATTCCTATTTTTCTCGTAACTCACTAGATCTTGCATGTGCCTCCGCGTCTTTCTTCCTCATTCCTCCCCTCCCTCTCACCCCTCTCCACCCCGTTCTGAACCATTGTACCCCCCTCCTATTTTGTTCATCCCTTTTGACACGCTTTGTCTAAATTTTGGAGAACGTATCTTGACTTCGTAGAGTGTAGTCGTTTCTGAGTTTTGTCTTTTTATTTAATTGCGACATACTTACATTTAGTCATCGTTTCATCTTGCCTTGAACACGTTACCTTAACTTATCTTATTTTATTTCATTTTAATATAATTTAATTTAGTATATTTTCGATTTTCTTCCTAATTTGTATTTTTTCTTGCGGTAAATTAATTTTGTGTTTAATTTGTTGGTCATTTCTCTTCTTGCTTTTAATATCTCTGGGATCGTTGTACATTGTGGTTCTTATTTAAATACATTTTATCTTTGCCTAAGTATCTCTGCTTTTGCGTCACGCCTTATTTTAATTTTAGTTACCTTCTTCGAGTTTTGTCTGGTTTTTACTACATTTTGGTTTGTCGGTCTTATTAGCGTACTTGTGACGTTAATACGACCTACACGGCCTCTGATTTAAATTTGTTCATCTTTGGATTTTACCGTAGTTTAATTTTAATTAGCTTTCCCCCTTCCTTTTGGGATTGCTTTCTGGTTTGCCTTTTAAAATTTGGGCCCAGCGAAAGCCAAGCAAGACTGCGATCTCCCCGTTTTTCTTTCTTCTATTTTATTTTATTTTATATTTCTTCGGGGATAGGGGAAGAGCTTCAGCTACGTTTCCACTGACGTCTGCTGCGTACGTAAGTATATGTTTATTTCTATTACTTCATCTTAAGTTGCGTACAAACTGCAGCCGCCCGCTGAAACAACTGGAATGCACGTTAATATTTATTAACGGGTCAGTAAGAATCCGGAAAAAATTAGATGCTAATTTTCCAAAAATAGATGCTAAATAGGGAGAAAATGAATGCTAATTTAAAGGAGAATAGATGCTAAATTTTCAGGTCCCTACTAATTACTCTTTTAGGAGACACTTGTCTTTGGAATATTCATGAAAGGCCAACCCTCTAGTTCTTATTTCATAAGTTGAACGCCTAAAAACAAAACCACAATCCGAAATAATAAAGAAGATAATCATGAACGATTCACTGCCAATGAAAATCAATTGGAGATTCGTGGACCAGAAGTTCGCTATTCATAAGCTTCGGTGCCATTTTTACTTGTGGAACCTCTATACGGTTACGGTACCATACAATTCAGTCACTTCCCGTAAGTGTTTATTATGTGACATTCCTATTCTCTACTCTCCCAACCCTCCTCAGTAAAACAGTCATTTATATCAGCTCTTCCCAGGTAAACAGTATTTTATTTGTGTTCGTAGCATCTCATCCATCTGCGAGAGAGTTCACTCACGCTCGCGCGCGCTTTGCTCACGCTACGGATTAGACCTAAATCTCGCCATCACCCATGGGCTGCAGAAGTGTCTACAAAAATGCAGTTACACTTACGCCAGAAAATCTTGATTCACTCTTTAAGACTCATTTTTCAGCCATTCGGTATGCGAACTCTAGTGTTAGAGGATTCTAAAATATATGGGAATTTGGTGGATTTTCATACGGGAATTTGATAAAAAGGTCATCGCTCGACACCCTGGAATGTAATACACCACATACCACTGTGTCTTGGTTCCCCCAGTATTGTACAGTTTTTGCTGACCACAAAATTCTTTGAATTACTCTTTTCTTTGAAAAAATGAAAATCCACAGCCTGCGACTTTAAAAGTCAAAAAGTGCTTCCAGTCTCCGACCGGGTCAGGAATGGAATGAATGAAGCCCCCATCTAGCGGCGAGGATATGAACTGTGCCGGCTGCCGAAGCCCGACGCACTCCTCTGGGGCAATGATTAAATGAATGACAAATGAAATGATAGTGGAGAGTGTTGCTGGAATTAAATTTTGACAGGGAAAACCGGAGTACCCGGAGAAAAACCTGTCGGCCTCCGTTTTGTCCAGCACAGATCTCACGTGGAGTGACCGGGATTTGAACCACGGACCCAGCGGTGAGAGGCCGGCGTGCTGCCGCCTAAGCCACGGAGGCTTACTCTTTTCTTTATTCATCTTTAATGTTCTTGCTCTTCCTCTACTTGGACTTTTCACACATTTTTTTAGTGCTAATGGAGCTCTGTTTCCTTTTGTTCCTTTCAACATCTTGCATGATCTTACCTCCTTTTGTCCTTTTGTAACCTTGGTATGGTTTACCTTTCACTCTTAATTTCTTATTTTTGTGTTTTTTCCATGTATCTTTTTACTTTTCTTATTTTTATTGATTCACTTAAATTTCTAAAGAATCTTCATCTCGACACAAACTTCTTCTTTGCCTTCTGGCTACTAGCTGCGTTGCTCAGCGGTAACGTTCTCGCCTGCTGATCCCAAGGTAGCGGGATCAAAACCCAGCGCAGTCGGCTGACATTTGAGGGTGCTTAAACGTGAGGGAGCTTTATCGGTAGATTTACTGGCACGATAAAGATTCCCTTTGAGACAAAATTCTGGCGTCTCTAAAAGCCGCAGTAATGAAAAGGGACGTAAAACCAATAACATTATTATTATTATTATTATTATTATTATTATTATTATTATTATTGTTTGCCTTCTGGTGCACCAAATACTTCAGCCGATGTTTCAATAGTGTAATCAGAATCATTTTCTTTGCATTCTTTGTTGGCAAGAGGAAGGATGACTGGGCCTAAAAGGCATAATATTGTACATATATAAAATGTTAAAGTAACATTATGAGAGTATTGGCATGCTATTAGATTAGTGGAATACAACATGCATACTTTCCTTGTCTGTAAAGGTGCTTGAAGACCTAAGTATAGATTTCTCCTTGTGCTGGTATTTTTGAGTACCATTTTCACAGGACCAATCATCATTACCTACCAAAAGAAGCAATTAAAGTGACAGTAAGGAAATTGAAACATTTTAAATCATATGATCGTGAACTTACTTTTAGAGTGCTTTTTTACCTTATAGTGCGTAGGGGTCCTTCCCAACATGATCAACATTTTTTAACTTTTAAGTGTGGAGTCGTGGGATCTGGAATGTTTTTCATAATATACGGACCTACAAATAAATTAATATATCTTTCATAACTACGTTATGTAATAATTAACTTTATGAAAACAAACTTTTGGTTTCTTCCGGCAACTAAAGTATTTGCAAACAAGAATCTAAGCTGTACTATTATTTCATGTACCGCAGACATATTATCATTAATGTTGTTACACTCTCTCAATTTGCATTTTTCACACATTTTTTATTTTTCCTGTTTTCCTCTTTCTGAAGCCATGTAAAACAATGGCTTTAAATTCTGATTTTTGATGATATTTACTACACAATTATTATTACTTCAACACAATTACTATAGGGAACTGTAGACAAACTACTTCTCCCATCAAACTACAATATTATTGTAGACCTGGGCTACTCGTTCACTGTCGTAGAGTTGGTTGTCTGCAACAATACCATGTTACTTTCAGATCACTATCCATGAATGGGCAGGAGTTATAATCCTTTTATTCCCAAAATCTTGCCAATGAAACAATGCAATTATGCCGTATTTGAAAAAATATGAGTCACAGTACTTCCGTGGTATTGTTTTTTGACAATGTATAACTTTGTTATTCCCATTTTTGAAACAGATGATTCCAACAATGCCAAAAGGTTATTTTCACCAAAAATGTCAGTTGTGCGGTATTAATTCTTGCGGGATGATATGCTTCTTTGCAGTGTCCTTTTCTTAGAGAGTGTCAATGCCCTCTTGATTTTTTTTCCTATTTGGTTCTTTCTGCTCTGTGTTTTCTTTGTCACAATCAGCCTATCTATTTGATCATAATGACATGAGAGAGTTTTATGTGATCATTCTCTGTGGGATTTCAGCTCTCGGCACAAGCGGCTCACGAGCAACTGCAGCGGCAAATGATGTTGGAGCGTGAACGTTTTCCACATCCTCATCCTTCGTTAGTGGCTCAGCACGAAGAATATATTCGGTAAGATGGCCAATGCTATCTAAGCTACAATAAATGTTTCTTTGCTGTGCTTTTTTACTGTATTATCTACCTTATAGTGCATAGGGGACCTTCCTAACATGATCAACATTTTTTAACTTATTCAACAATACTTAAATTTGTCAGCAGCCTTTGAGTGTATATAAGAACACTAAGAATGGGCATAACTTAGTGAAGTAATGGTGGCATAATGTGTGTGACTAGAAAGAAGTATTTATCCACACAGCAAAGGTCAAACAGAATGTACATGAAATCGAAATCATGGAAATCACATTGTTTCTCAGAACGTAGATGTGAGAATAAATTTCCAGTTTTCGGTGTCAGAATGAAAATTGAGTTACAGTATGATCTGTATGCTTGCTGTAGTAATAAAGAAAATTACCTCCAAGTCATAAGAACTTGAATGCTGTGTTTATGAGCTCAACACAAAGTTCAAAGAATACTTTTATAGAAATTGAAATTTGAACACTATGAATAATGATATATATATATTTGTAGGAATCGGCTCATAAAAAACCGTTTCCCTTGCTATATTTAGCCTTCTAGATAATTATCACATTTAAGTAATATATATCCATGAAATATTATTCAGTGTGAGCTAAGAAATAGATTTGTGATGGGTGTTAGTCAAAGGTACTTCCGTTGAAGGTATTTAATACTCTTAATTTATTTGTTTGTTTATTTATTTAATGCATGCAGCCACAGATCTCCTGCTGACCGCTGAGGAATGAATGACCGACTTGATCTCCAGTGCAAGCTATCACAGTAATGGGAGAGCGTATATACGTACATACACCCACCGGCGGAAAAAAGAAAACTCTTCAATTCCTTAAAATCACCAAGATTTATTCTTAAATTTTAGTCCCTTCTATGACCCTGATCTACTATACAATATTGTGGTGTTTGGCAATGTAAATACCACGAAAAAGGAGCAGTTTCTTATCAGTGATCAAATTAAGCCAGAGGTATGGAAGTAACACGTGTGGATTTACAATTCAGACAAATTTTGACAGAGCTCATTGAAATTAATTCACCATTGTTTTATTTTTCACACTTCACTCATCGGCATTTGCTACTTCCTCTTGCACAAATCACAGCAACCATCCTTACAGGCTTGCTCCTGATTAACGTGCTAATGCATTCTTGGGGTATGGGGGCTGATAACCAAAGATGTACCAAGTCCATATAAAGAGTTAACAACAATAACTCCTCCTCTTGAGGTATAATCTCCCATTCATCCAGACAGCCTCCCATAGGTTCTGTAGGATGTCTGGATAGTGCTGGCAGGCCCTTCTCCCCAGCTGGTCCCATTAATTCTCAAGAGGTTTCAAATTGAGGCTTTGAGCAGGCCAAACCATAACATAAATCTCTGCTGTTCCTCACATCTCCCAACATACAGTCATGCATTGTCCTGCATTAGTTTGAAACTATCCCCAATATGTGGAATGAAAGGCACAGCATGCTTCAGAACGATTTCCTCCACATACCAGTGTGCTGTAAGGCACATGCTCCACCGAGACCAAATCCGTCCTTGCAGTCGTACAGATTCCTGCCCACCTTATCAGAAAACCCCCCTGAAGAGGCTTTTTGAGTGAGATTGTGCAAAGGGAATACCTCTCCACAGGCCTTCTTAAGACCCTTTCTGTATCGTCAGATGATTACTGGTCAAATCGCAACTCGTCAGTGAAGAACACTTGCTCCAATTGTTGTATTGTCCATTAGTGATATTCTCTTGTGAAATGTAGTCAAACTATGTGATACTGTATGGTGAATTGTGGGCCCATTGCGGGTCTTCTTCAGACAGTTTTCTCAATTAACATCAGACCCTCAAACTTGGTGGATTCGATTTCGTACTTCAACGGCGGTGGTGTGACAGTTGCTGAGAACTTGATGCCGTACGAAGTGATCATCTCCTGTCAATGTTGCTCTTCTCGGGCCTGATCCTGGTCTCTTTGAATAGCCTCTGGTTTCCATGTACCTTCTTACGGTTCTGGAAAGCGTGGAAGGTGTAGTTCTCAAAACTTCAGCAGCGTGCGACTATTTTCCACCACCGAAACAGCTTTTGTAGCATCCTCAGGACTTTCGGGCATGATTCCTCTAGAAAAGTGATTACGATAATGTGGATTGAAAGGGTTACAATACAACAACCCAACAAGTGCTTGAAGAGTGGGAAAATATTGTCTCACATCCAGTGTGTTGTGTTAGAAAATAGAATTTAAGGCTATTGCAATAAACTATCCACATTTCATTGTTTGCCCACTAATTATCTCGCAGAATGACACCCGACCCATCTAAACTAAACTTTGATTAAATAAATAACCACACATAATTTCTTCAGCATTTATTACTCAGTGATTTTAAGGAATTAAAGTGTTCCATTTTTCATGCATATTTGCGTGAGTATGTGTCTTTAATAAATGAACAAATTCACAAGCAAAATATTTATAATAATGAATTAACAAGAAGTCCTTCATTATGACTGAATGGTATCACAGGTTTTAATATATAAGACCACCTTGTGCTGTAGCAGCTAGCATTCTTGACTGTTGCCCTGGAGATCCGGGTTCGATTCCAGGCTCTGCCAAGAAATTTAATTCCAGTCTGAGGGCTGGAATGGGGGGTACACTCAGCCTCATGAGGCAAAATTGAGAAGAGGTGTGTCAATTCCCACCTCAGCCATCCTGGAAGTGGTTTTCCGTGGTTTCCCACTTCTACTCTAGGCAAATGCCGGGATGGTTGCTAACTTAAGGCCACAGGGCGTCCTTCCCATTCCTCACCTGATTAACAAATACACACCAAAGTAAAAGGGGCTAAATGATCACAATGTTAAAGCCCCTCTAATGCAACAACATTTAACATATAAAATGTGATAGTGCATAGAAAGAAATTACATTATAGCAAACTTTTCGTTATCACCTGTACTCGTAATATTGGACTTGGAACTGTTATTCATGTGAATGAAATGAAAATAAATATAATTTTACAGTGTGAAATGTCTCTTAAAATAACAATTCATTTCAATAAATACACACCAAAAAAGTAATCAGATAAACATCAAAATCTGCAATTTCATTTAACCAGAAAGCGAAATCCTTGACTATGAAGTAAAATTCTATCTACTGAAACTGTCACTAGTATATTGAACAATATTAATCTGTTTCAATGATACAATGACTCAAGAAATCACAGAATGTCAATGCCTTGCCAATATGTGGTATGGCCTCCTTGTTCTTTTGTGTGGAAACAGTATATCCATATTGTTCCATGTGCATTTTACTTGAGAGCTAGGTTGGTCAAAATTTGCCACTAGTGTTTTAGATCCAATAAGAAGTCGTGCAATCCAGTACTGTTTGCGCTCTATAGAGGAGAATTCTGGGTATCATACTGTTCATGGGAGTTAACGAACAACTTGAAGAACATGTAAGGTTACTACTACAGTTGAGAGATCCAGTCTTCATCTTGTCTCTGGAATGGTAGCAGAATGGATTGTACGATGGATGCTCTGGATGTACCTGGCACTGGTGTGTATGTCCCCTTTATAGTTACCAATTGTAACTAATTGTACCATACTCCTTGATACTTGAGCCATGATAAATATATGTTGGAGCAATTCACTTCTTAGGTCTATATCGTACAAACGACCATCACTAACTCAAAGACTGAATCAATTTTCATCTCTAAATATGACTGAATGCCACTCTGTCTACACCATTGATTGTACAGTATGATGCTATTGCGTTTGTGGAAGTCTGGTCTGAGGCACCCAACTGCACCTTTGTTCAATGCCACAATGCTGCGTGGTGATCTTGCTAAACAGTAGCTCAGCTTGCACCTTCAAGGACCAAGACGACACTTGGCGAGTGCTGCCAACATTGATGCATCGTTTATATCCAACATCCAGTGTGCTATGCAGTGTGAGTGACAAGCCTCTTACAGTCCCATGATACAACCTCTTTTGAACTTGCTCTATGCTTTCATCTCCACAGCACGAGATCAACTGTGCCACAACATTAGAAACACTAAGACGATGTCAACGACTTGCTCTACTCGCCACTGCTTGTGCTTTGCAACTACTTCAATGTTATCTGCTGACTTTGTTCTATAACCGTTGTGGACTAGTGTCATCTTACAGCAGTGCCATTAGCTTCATTGTGTTCTTTATTTCATTTACTTTTTTCAATTTTTTGAGTGTATAAACAATATTTTGCTATCACAAAAGAAACCCTGAAAGTCCTCAAGATGGAATGTTGGAGAACTTTTACTATATTGAATTCGTGAAATAAAGTTTATCCAAATTTGGACAGTTAGAGAGGAGTGTTGATGAATTAAAGGAACACAAAAACAAATCATCTTTGAAGCTGCAGATAGCAAGAGGATTGTGAATTGATGGATAACCGCAAGTGGACATTTTCTGAATATTTCCATTTCATCATTTTCAAGTGGTGTCAACTTGCTGTAAATTTAGTATAGTTTTATCTTTTCCACCAGATTATGGAACTTCAATCATATGTTTGTAGTGAGCAATTCTATTGGAAAATTGTTTGATTAAAAGCATTTGCTATACATTTGTGGCTCATATATTTTCTTGCTTTGTACTTTACAGGCAGCAGCGAGAACGTGAAATGAAAGTTAGAGCCCTCGAAGAGGCAGCAAGAGGATCGCGACCGTAAATTTGTATATAAATTATGTAAATAGAGGTATGGAATTTTCTGACACAATTTTCATTTTAAACAGTAGTTAAATGGTAAGCATTTGAATTACCTCATGGCAGTTTGGGAACATTCACTGTGTTATTTACATTATGCCACTGTAATATCCAAGTCGGGAAGGAAGGAATAGTACATAGCTGACATATTGGGTGATTCACCCAGATGATTTGTGGTGATCAAATAGCTTATATTCTAGATACACTGGATTTATTGATGACTGCATTTTATTTCATTATTTCAAAGCCACTCAGTACTGTAAACTCTCGATTATCAGTGTTAATACGCACTTGAGATCGCACAGATAACTGAAAAATGCAGATCTTACAACCATAACCTTACATGAAAATTATACAGTGAAACCTCGTTAGTACGTTTTTAAAGGGACTGAAAAATGTGAACGTCAAAAGCGGGAAAACGTACTAATGGAAAATAATAATTAAACCTCATTAATTTGTATCAGCAAGGGAAATGTAAAAACCGCGTTAATCAGAAGTGCCGCGGCGCGTGCGACTGTCTTACTTTTAAGAGTCGCCTATACCTGTTAAGTCGCATCCCTCGCACGCTTGTTGGCAAGGAATGTTATCTCAGAGCGGTCGGTCTCACATTCCACTAGGGGTGGTCGAAGAATGCTTTCAGGGCTGACGAAAATGCGATCGTAATACGCTATGCGCAGCGCGTGCTACTGTCTTTCTTTTAAGAGTCGCCTATACCTCTTAAGTCACAACCCTCGCCCGCTTGTTGGCAAGGAATATTATCTCAGAGCGGTCGGTCTCACATTCCACTAGGGGTGGACAAAGAATGCTTTCAGGGCTGACGAAAATGCGATCGTAATACGCGATGCGCTGCGCGTGCTACTGTCTTACTTTTAAGAGTCGCCTATACCTGTTAAGTTGCAACTCTCGCCCGCTTGTTGGCAAGGAATGTTATCTCAGGGCGGTCGGTCTCACATTCCACTAGGGGTGGACAAAGAATGCTTTCAGGGCTGACGAAAATGAGATCGTACTAAGCGATGCGCGGCAAAATGTGCGACGTGATAAATGAGGTACTTTTACATTATTGTCATCAGATAAGAATCGGGACTTGAAAATTACGACGTGATATGCGATAAAACATACTAATGAGGAACGTGTTAACGAGGTTCTACTGTACTTTAATTTACTTTGTATGCGCGAATACATCCCACATATATCTTCATAAATTGGAAGTGAATATGTAGGGTGTGGACATTATTTGAGTCAAAGTTGGTACCGAACCGTACGTCTGCTTTCTGAATTTTGATGGCATCATTTGACTGCCACATGTGGTATAGTGCGGAAAGACGCTAACCGCATCTCCAAGGATGAGCGCACAGTCACATTGTGATACTGACTCTCACAAATGCTGAAACTGCGCTTTCATGATGGTTGGTTGAATGTATAATCTTAAATTGCAAACTCACTAGGTTTGTGATGGTGATAATTGCCATATGTTCGAGAGTGTTGCTAATCTTATCTCCGGCAATGCACGGACCGTAATATTGCGATGGTGACACCTGCTGCACCCTAACTATGGCTATCGGAATGCATATCTTGCTGTAAATAGGCAAATTCGGTGTGGGGGAGAATGGGCTTCTGGGTGACCTTAACCTTATCTCTGGCCACGCGTGCACCGTAATAATACACTATCAACTCCCACAGCTGTCAAAAACCACAAAACTACTTTTAAAAAAATACCGTATTTACTCGAATACGACCCGTCCCTGAATAAGACCCGCACTCTGATTTTGAAGAACAAAATAAAAATTTTTTTTACTCAAAACTATTTACAATCTTTACTAAATAAACAGAATAGCATTTCTACAAAATAGTTTCCAACAGTTCTGAATTCGTCCTAAAATAACACACAGAAACAATTAAAGATACAAATAAAAGACACAAACACTTCATTCATCGTCATCAGAAGTACCAACTTCGGAACTTTTTTCTCCATCACTTTCCCACAAAATGTCATCATCACTGCCATCCATAGCATTGGAAATACTACATTTCTTGAAGCTCTTCCGTATGAGATCTCCCGAGATACGATTCCATGCCGTCAAAATCCACGAACAGAGCAGCTGAACTTCCGGGCGCTGAATACGACCAGTTGGGGTCAGTGTGTGCTTATCGGCCGCCATCCACTCCTTATACAGCTGTTTCAAGGCTGCTTTGAACGGTCGGTTCACGCAGACATCCAGTGGCTGTAGCATAGACGTCATCCCACCCGGGATGATTGCTAGGTCGGTTTTCCCATCCTTGACGAATTTCTTCACAGCGTCTGTTGTATGGCCGCTGTAACTGTCCAGAACAAGCAAGCTCTTTCGTCGTAATAATGCACCAGGGCGACGTTGCCAGACAAACTTTAACCAGTCTTCCACCAGTGAACTGTCCATCCAACCAGAGTCCTGAGTTCTAACGATAACACCAGCGGGTATATTTTTTGGAAGAGTCTTTCGCATGAGAACAACGTACGGCGGAAGTTTGGTTCCATCAGCGAGTATACACAACATTACCGTGCACCGTTGTTTCTTATTACCACCTGTTCTGATAGTCACACTTTTAGATCCCTTAACATTCACAGTACTGTCCAGTGGCATTTGAAAGTAGACGGGCGTCTGATCTGCATTACCAATTTCGGAAAGCAAATATGAATTTTCCTTCCGCAACTTAATTATGTGACGCTGAAAGGAAAGTAACTTTCCTTCATAGGCACCAGGAAGACTCTGCGAAATTGAGGTACGCCTTCGTATGCTCACCCCATTTCTTTTATAAAAGTTTTGAATCCATCCTCGGCGTGCTTTAAACCCTACCGTAGAAAGTTCCTTTGCGATCTGTAATGCCTTTAATTGACACATTTCGGTCGACACCCCCATTTCCCAATTCCCGCCTTTCTGTTACGTATTTATAAAGTTGTTTTTCAATTTCCGGAAACTGTACACTCAGTCCACGGAAAGCTCTACGAGCACCACTACTTGTTAGCAACACGTTTTTTTTTTCTTTCTCCAATCTCGAATACATGACTTGTCAATATCATATTTCCTACCGGCGGCACGATTTCCAATAATTTCAGCTTATCACTCACAGTAAACGACCGAAAACGCTTCGTAGAACTCATGTTTTCACTCGGAAAACGTGCGCGAGACTGTATGATGCCACCTGCTTACGGTAAAACAAAGTGATAGCCGGAAGAAGGCTAGCACCATCTAGCGGATTCTCGCAACACCCGATATCGCGCGTGGCGGGCAATTTAAATCTTAAAAATCAGGATGACTCAAATAAGATCCGCACCCCAATTTTTCACGTCCGATTTTGTTTAAAAATGTGCGGGTGGTATTCGAGTATATACGGTATTCTTCCTGAAATTAGGGTTATTTGCATTTATACGGTTCGCTTTATTCATCCTTGAATCCATTTCTGTTAAATTGGCTTGCCGTTTAACGCCACGCTGCTCACATACTGGCTCGTAACAAAATGCTCCTTCAGTTGAATGTGGTTTTTGTTCTTACAGTGTTTTTCCGAAACATCCTTTTTCTTCTTTGATTGCAAAGTTAATATATTTGTATCACTTACATAAAAATATTCCAGTTGATAAATCTTGGCATACTGCTTGATTGTCACTTTGTTTCTACCCATAGCATACCTGCCAAGTTTTCCGGTTTTCCCGGAAGGTTTCCGGATTTTTGGGGGGTTTTCCGGTTGCCCGGATTAACATAGTTTTTTCCGGATTTTCAACTCCCTAGCTTTTTTTCCGTTCTTTGCATCCAAATCGCATTTCAGTTTTGATTTTCGATAATAGCTGCTATTCTGAAATGCGAGTGTTTAATTTCGACTGAAAATCGACTGATATGACTCAGGGTGTCTACCGGTAACGAAAAGTAACGAGAAAGTATCTAATTTTATGAAGGTAACGAACAGTAGCTAATTCTTATGTCTGGATAGTTGGAGGTAACGAAAATTCGCCGAGGTCTGTTGAAATCATTTAAACCCGCACCGCTAGGCTCGCCGATGCGATAAAGCGAGTTTCACGCAAGCGGCGCCGATTGCGTAAGCTATATTTCCCCGTGCACGACCTCAAGGAAATACATACTGAGGATACCTTCAGTGGTACTGTATACATCAGTTCAACATTTATTTTCGGCATCAAGAGAAGTATAGTTTTGTGTGAAATATTTTTCTGTATTAATTGGAAACCTGACTTTTTGCGAGACGTTTATTCGCGATAACTTCCGAAGCTCAACAGAAACCCTCGTTTCTAATATTGGCCTCTAAATTAGTATATCTCAAATTGAAGTCCAGAAATAACGCGAAATAATTTATTGTCGCAATCTTGCGAAATGATACCATTTGAAAAATAATCGCAAAAATGCTTCGAAATACATAGACTATATTTTAAAAATATATCTGTCTAGTGAATTTGCGACATCAAGTGTGGTTAATTCGAAACTCCGTTATATGTCTATTTTCCCTTCGAACGATGATTCCATTGGATATATAATCTAACCGGTTATCTCGAAAACTTGTATAATTTGAATTTGAAAGAAAATGTGACCTCTTGCCGGAATATTCGTGCAATCCTCTCTGAATAATTCATAATAACCGATACCTACTTCGAACCGTTTATCCTCCTAAGTCACATCCTCAAGACCGCCGACTGACAGCACCACTTGCCTGTGGGAGTCTCCTCAAACGGACCACGATCGACGCCAGTTGCGTAAAATTATAAAACCCGTGCCCGGCCGCGAACTTGTGTCGTCGAGGACTGCGGGAATCACGGCGCCGATCATATAACATGTTCATAACTGCTCGTGAATTTTAACTATGCCCAACCTTGAGCTCGCCTCCGCCATTCTGCCAATACAGATAGACAGGCAGACAATCGTAGAACGGCCGGATGCGGTGCCGATTGCATGATATCACGTTCTCATTGTGCAACCGCGAGGACAACGTGAATCTCGTAAAACGACCGAGAGCGGCAGCGTTTGCGATACATCACGATATTTCTCCGCATTCGACGCCGAGTGCAACTGGATTCTTGTCAAATGCCGATGCCGGTGCCGATTGCATAATAATAACTTACCATATTTTTTCGTGCCCGACCTCAAGGACAATAGAAATCTCGTCGAACGACTAAAAGTGACACCGATTATGTAACCGCGATTTTTCTCCGTGTTCTATCTAAAAAACTACGAATCACGTCAAATGGCTGAGACAAGCGCCGATCGTGTAACGTGTCGATATTTCTCCGTACCTGACTGCGAAGACATAATCCGGTGACGATCACGTAACGTCGCATATATTTCTTCGTGGTCTACCGCGGGGACAAAGGAAATCTCCCCAAACGGCCAAGATCAGAACAACTTCTTGTTAATCATAACTTCTTGTACACAAGACGGCATATTTGCTGAATCAACTCATTGGATATTAAATATCCATTATTTATGAATCTTATTCACTGCTTTAAACACAGTTCATTGTTGTTTTCCTTCACCGCGCGATGAGCTTCTATGGTTGCCGACCGCAGATGTATCGTGAATTAAAAGGTAACTAAAATTAACTAAAAGGTAGCTAAAAAGTAACTAATTATTACTTCATCGCTGCATTACACTTTGTGCTTCGACTGTTTGTAAGCGGGAAAGCTTGGTTTTAAGTGGTGTTTGCTGTAGTTCTGGTATTCGTGCAATTATGTGACAATTTTTGTGCGATTTAGTGTTTTTGTGATGAATTCAAGTAAGAAACGATATCATCAGTCTTTCAGGAAGGCATATTCTTCAGAATTTTTGGAAACTGGCACAATGAATTAGATAGCCTCAAATCACCAAGAGTTTGTAATCTCTTTCCCTGTAGTCTTTTCTCGCTATTTTTAAGACCCTGCGACGCATGTACGCGTTAAATTTTTGCGCTTTGGGATCTTTTGGATTTCTATTTTAGAATGTTGGCAGGTATGCCATAGCTTCCACACAATAAATCACTCAAGTACTTTAAATCAGAAAGCTTCTACACTAAGATGAAGAACCGACTACGAGTGAGGATCAAAACAAAATGAGAGAGAGCATGCAGTGGATGGAAACAGTGGACGTTATCAAGCTCTTCAAACTCTTGAGATGAGGGGCAGATGAACTCGTAGTTCTGCCTCTTAAAACGTCAATAACTAACTAAACTCTCGAGATGCGCGAACTCATCAAGCAAGTGGCCTAGGCATGTGCCTTTAAGAACTCCAATTTCATTGACTGTTACCTACACTCCTCTTTGTTTTGTGATTTCATGCACAGTATTTATTTCCCCTGAAATAAAAACGTATCTTTCTTACGAAAGAAAAGTAGCGTGGTTTGTAAAAATTTATTTAGCATGATTCCAAGAAAATCACATTTATTTTGCGATTATCGTATAATTTTGAATTTATCACTCAATTTTGCACTTTGAACCAATTTTGCATTTCATCGCTCAAATCACTTGTACAAGTCATAAAAAATGAAGGCCATACACCTACAAAGTTTCAACAAATTTTGCATCTATCTCAAATTTAAAAGCCATAAACTCGATCATCATTATAGGGGCAGATGACCTCGCTGTTCTGCCCCTTAAAACAACAATAACTATCATCATTATGGCATTCCTGATGCAGCCCACATCTCCAGGTAGAAAAATCTTGGGAGATCGGCATTGTTTTCGAGCAGGTTGGTGAGATTCCCTTTGTCCCCACAGAGACTCAAGTTTGCAGGAATGTCAAGATTTTCATCAGCTGCTGTACCGTATATACCCCAATACTACCACCCTCAAATATTCCCCGCACCTTTATTTTAGGCACAAAGAAGATCTTCAATTTCAGGTATCTTTGCTTTTCATTCACGAAATGCCCAGCGATTGCTGCTCTTGTCTCTTCCAGGCTAGTTTTATTTTTCCTCCAGCATTTTCTTCCCACAGCAAGTTTTACTATTTCCTTCTTTTTTTCTTTCTTTCGCTTCTAAACAGGCATATACCTAATAAAAAGAAACTCGTGTACTTTTGGTTGCACACAATTCTATAAAATTATAGATTAATTGACTGACATAATTTTGAGCTTGTAATATAAATTAATTCTTCATCTAAATACTAAAATAAAACAATTCTGTGTAGGAAATTTGTAGATAGAATGCACGAGTTCAAGTGATCTAAGAGCAGGCAGAAACAAAGGAACTAAATGTGTAACTGAACAAGTCAAGTTTGGTTCCTATTGAATTATTGTATATTTGAATTGCACTTATGATCGGGGAATGTTTGTGCTGTTCAGCTCTAGTTCTTGGGCAGTAAAATGTAATAAACTTCGTTCGAGTTGAGGGAGGTGGGACATGTAAATTAAATGTATTAATTATTAATTACGGACTATACTAAATGTTATTGAATACTTTGAAGACAAAGACAAGAATTGCAATTTTTCATCTGTTAGCCAGAGATTTATAATTCAGGTGGCTTAGAAGATTTCCACAACTATCATATTTGGGATAAATATCTGTGATTTTATACTGTAGATATCTTAGGAATTTATTCTGAATCATTTCAATTTCATTTATGTGGTTCAAGTACCCGAGATTCCAAATGCTGGATGCATATTCTAATCTGCTTCTGACGAATTGAATAATAATTTTATACTTTCTGGGTTGGCAAAATCTTTAGAATTTCTTCTTATAAAGCCTAACATTTTATAAACACTAGCTACCATTCCATGCGTGTGCAATGAAAATGTTAGCTTTGAATCAAAATGGACTCGACTAGGTCTTAGATGGAATTGTTAATAGTAAGACACGTATCCAATATCCGGTACCCAAACATCACCTTGATTTTGTTTGTAGTAAATCTCATAACTCAGCATTTCTTTATGTTGAGATTCAAATGATTTAATTTACTCCAAGATGTCACATTATTGAGATCTTCTTGTAGTAATTGACAGTCCTGCTCTGTGTGAATATTTATTTAAAAAAAAAAACACCCACGAATAACAAAACTTTTGATTATTTAATACACCTTGTAAGATCATTGATAAGCATCAAGAATGATAGAGGGCTTAGGTTTGATCCTTGTGGGACACTTGATCGAACAGAGTATGAATAGGATTCGCATCCATTGCAAGCAACAAATTGTTTTCGTTCACTGAGGTATGAGGTGAACAACTTCAGCATATTGTAGGAGAAGCCATAATGCCGTATTTCCTCGCATAATCATCGCACATTTTTAGCCTAAAATTCGTGGGAAAAAGCAGGGTGCGACGATTATGCGAAGAATATTTAAGCTCAAAAAATATAATGTATCATTATTTGCTGCAAGGGCCAGTCGTTCGCGTAGCGTGAGTCATAGCCTGCAATCAGAAAGACAGGCTTCTTTCTTCTGACAAGGTCACGACAGGTTAAAGCTCGCGGAATGTGCTGACGAAGCTGGCCGCTCGCATCATGGTTCATAGCCCGCAGGCATAAAGACGAGATTACTTTCTCCTGACAAGATCACGCCAGATTAGGCCTATAAGCTCACGGAATGTGCTAAGTCACGAAGCTGGCCACTCGTGTCACAGTTCATAGCCCGGAGGCACAAGAGATTACTTTCTCCTGACAAGATCACGCCAGATTAGGTCTATAAGCTCGCGGAATGTGCCCTGGCCACTTGCGTCACAGTTCATAACCCGCAGGCATAAAAACGAGATTACTTTCTCGTGACAAGGTCACGCCAGATTAGGCCTATAAGCTCGCGGAATGTGCTAATTGATGAAGCTGGCCGCTCGGGTCATAATTCATAGCCCGCAGGCATAAAGACGAGATTACTTTCTCCTGACATGATCACGCCAGATTAGGCCTGTAAGCTCGCGGAATGTGCGCTGGCCACTCGCGTCACAGTTCATAGCCTGCAGGCATAAAGACAAGATTACTTTCTCGTGACAACATCGCACCAGATTAGGCCTATGACTTACTTGACTTATTTCCTTCATCTCCTAAGTGGAGTCTAAGGCATCGATGAATTTCCGCTGTCAGACTCTGTCTGCGCCATCCTCTTAATTTCGTTCCAGGTCTTCCCCCCTTTCTCCATTCTTTCTGTTATTACACTCCTCCTCCAGGTGTTCCTTGGTCTGCCTCTTCGCCTACTACCTTGTAGATTCCATTCCAGTGCTTGTCTTGCTATGTTGTTTCCATCTCGTCGTAATGTATGCCCAATCCATTTCCATTTTCTACGACGTATGTCAATATAAATGGGTGTTTGCTGTGTTCTTCTCCATAGCTCTTCATTGGAGATAACTTGTGGCCACCATATCCTCAGGATATTCCTCAAGCATCTATTCACAAATATTTGGAGTCTGTTAATCAGTTGTTTGTTGGTCTTCCAAGTTTCACACCCATAGAGCAATATTGACTTGACATTTGAATTGAAGATGCAAAGTTTGGTATAGGTGTTAAGTTCCCTTGCTTTCCAAATTGGTCTCAACATTGCGAATGCTCCTTTAGCGTTATTTATTCTATTTCCTATATCCTCCATAGTACCTCTCAGTGGTGACCATACTTCCCAGGTAGCAAAACTGTTTGACTTGATCGATCCCTTGATTCCCTAGAAATAATGGTGCCTTATTTTGGTTATTATGGCGCATCCCCTTGGTTTTCCTTCCATTGATCTTTAATCCCACCTCAGATGCTTCAGTTCTTAAATCATTCAGCTTTGCTTCCATATCTTTGTAACTGCTGGCTAGCAAGCACAGGTCGTCTGCGAAATCCAGGTCCTCCAACCTGTCTGTTAGTCCCCACTGGATACCTCTTCGGCGATTCATTGCTTTCTTCACGATAAGATCCAGCACCATGAGAAACAGTATTGGAGACATCAAACATCCTTGTTTAACTCCTGTATTTACTGGAATGGGCTCCGACAACATCTCCAGATGTAAAACTTGACAGGTGTAATTCTCATACATTTCTTGAGTAATCTTTATAATTTTCTTTGGAATCCCAAACTCTTTCATGGCGTGCCAAATCTTCTCTCTCATTATAGTATCAAACGCCTTTTCAAAATCAACGAATAGTAGGTGCAGTGACGATTGCAATTCCGTTGATTGTTCTATAATTAAGCGCAATGTATTGATATGGTCTGTACAAGAAAAGCCTTCTCTAAATCCTGCTTGTGCTTTCCTCAGCCTTAAATTAACCCTCTGTTTTATCCTTCCTAGAAATTACTCGCGAGAGTACCTTACTTGGGATTGAAAGGAGAGTAATCCCTCTCCAGTTGTCACATTCCAATAAATCTCCTTCCTTAGGAAGCTTGATCAACAGTCCTTTCTTTCAGTCTGTAGGAATCTTCTCTTCTTCCCAGATCTTCTCAAAAAATGGAAGCAGAATCTCAACTGTAGTGTCCGTATCTACTTTCAAGGCTTCCGATGGAATGTTGTCCATACCTGCTGCCTTACTGTTCTTTAGTTGTTTGATAGCCTTTTGTATCTCTGTTCTTGATGGTGGTTCTGTGCTTATAGCCCTATCTTCCAGCTCTTCTTCTATCATGTCCACTGTCTCTCTTTCCTCGTGTATTCCCCGATTCAAGATCTCCAGAAAATGGTCTCTCCATCTTTCTAGTTCCTTTTGTGCAGACAGTAATCTCCCATCTTTGGCTTTCACAGGTTTATCAAAACTAGAGAACTTTCCTGTTAATCTTTTGATTATGTGATATAGGGTCCTACTATGGTTGTTTTGCGCTGCCATCTCTGCTTGTGTTGCTAAATTATTGATAAATAGTCTTTTATTACGTCGAAAACTCCTCTTCACTATTTTGTTAAGTTGGTTGAAATCTGATCTAGCTTGTACTTTCTCTTCTTGTGTTCTTGCATTGTTAAGTCTTTTCTTACATTCCTTTCTGTTGTTCACGGTTTCCCATGTCTCAGAAGTAACCCATTCCTCCCTTCCTCTCTCTCTCTCTCTTGCCAAAAACCTTTTCACATGTATTGATATAGGTACTCTCTATGTTCTTCCAGTTATGTTCAATATCCTTTCCTTCTTCTTCAACTCTCAGCTGTTGAAATCGGTTTCTAACCCTGGTTAGCTGGGCTGCCTCTTCCGCCAGCTCCGCCGTACCGAAGACCATCTTCTCCGCCTTCACTGCCGTTGAGTACTTGAGGGTTCTGGGTTGCTTTTTAGTCTGGATCTTCCTTCACCTTTGGCCTGTCTGGCAATGGAGGCCCTACCAGTAGCTATGCTACCGCCGGCATAGCCCATAGGATCATTAAACCATGCAAGCACTCCCACCACGTCAAGTTCATGCAACCCCTAGGGAGTGAGATTAGGCCTATAAGCTCGCCGAATGTGCTAAGTGATGAAGCTGGCCGCTCGCGTCACAGTTCATAGCCCGCAGGCATAAAGACGGGGTCACTTTCTCCTAACAAGATCACGCCAGATTATACGCTCGCGGAATGTGCTAAGTGACGAAGCTTGCCGCTCGTGTCACAGTTCATAGCCCGCGACCATAAAGACAAGATATTTTTCTTCTGACAAAGTCGCGCCAGGTTATGAAGTCGTGGCAGCATGTGCAACTGACTGGCACACAAATACAAATATGCTATGCGATGAAATTTTATAAACCTATTTTAGTGTTTGAAAAGTGGGGTGCGATGATTATGCGAGGAAATACGGTATGCTAACTTATGTAAGATGATATCCATGATCTACCTTATTGAATGCCTTCGCATAATCTGCATAAATTGCATCAATTTCACCTCCTTTGTCCATTGCTGCTGATACTTGGTGAGCAAGCTCCATTAGATTAGTTATTTTTGATCTTTTAGGCATGAACCCATGTTGGGAGTCGCTTATAATGAAGGTACTATCTACAGATAAGCTCTTACTCCTTGGTGATTTCAATGCAAGAGTTGGGAAAGATAACCGGCTATGGCAAAATGTGATGGGTAAACAAGGTCTTGGAACCTGTAATCCCAATGGACTTCTTCTTCTTGGTCTTTGTGCAGAACATGAACTCTTCATCACCAACACTCAATTCCGATTACCTGACCGCTTCAAGACCACGTGGATGCATCCACGTTCTAAGCATTGGCACATCCTTGATTACGTCATTACCCGACAATGTGATAAGAAGGACATACTTATTACCAAAACAGCAAGGAATATTGACGATTGTTGGACGGATCACAAACTTCTCATCTGTAAACTCAGGATATCCATCAGCCCAAAACCACCAAGGCGTTTCCAAACCCCATCCAGAGGAAAGTTTAACACCTCCAAACTTCAGGATGAATCTATTTCCACAAACTTTGAGAATATGATCAATGCCCAGCTATCAGATCATCCAGTTAAAACAAGTGACATTCGAGAAGAATGGACCAATCTGAGGGAGATAATCACTAAGTCAGCTGAAGAAACCATTGGTTTGGTAAAGCAGAAAAGTCAAGACTGGTTTGATGACAACAATGAAGAAATTTTGCGTCTCATCAACATCAAAAGGGAAGCCTATCTATCTCATCTTCAAGACCCATCCTCAAATACGAAGAAAGCTCTGTATTTAGAACTCAAGAGTAAGTGTCAGACACAAATAAGAGAGATAAAGAATACTTGGTGGCAGCGGAAAGCTGAGGAACTTCAGAGGCTATCTGATACTCGTGATCTGAGGAACTTCTATGCAGGGATTAAAGAGATATATGGCCCACTTCGTTCTTCATCAGGTACACTAAAAAGTGCTGACAACTCTGCCACTCTTACTGACAGCCATGATATCTTAGAGCGTTGGAAGGAACATTTCTCCATCCTTCTAAATCGTCCCTCAACAGCTGCAGAAGACTTCCTCCGTGATGTGCCGAAATATCCTGAACAACCATGGATGGCTGTACCTCCTTCTTACACGGAATTCAGTGTAGCTCTCAATCAAATGAAACCAAGAAAGGCACCTGGCCCAGATAACATCCCACTGGAATTAATTCAAGCTGGAGGTCAGTCCCTCAAAACGCGGATTTTTACTCTTATTCTCAAAATTTGGGAATTAGGAGAAGTACCTGGTGACCTAAAGAACGCCACTATCATCACAATCTTCAAGAAAGGTGATCGTAGTGTTTGTGGCAACTATCGCGGTATATCGCTACTATCTACTGTGGGTAAAATTCTCGCCAGAATTTTACTTAACCGCCTTCAGGTTATCTCAGAAAAGATCCTCCCCGAGTCCCAGTGTGGATTTCGATCTTCCAGAAGCACAACTGACTTGATTTTCTGCATAAGACAACTACAAGAAAAATGTAGTGAGCAACAGAATCCACTCTTCTTAGTCTTTTATGATCTGGAAAAGGCCTTTGACTCAGTTCCAAGATCTGCTATGTGGGCGGTGCTACAACGCTTTGGCTGTCCTCGACGCTTTGTTGATCTAATCCAAGCTCTCCATGATGGCATGACCGGTCAGGTTTGTCAGCAAAATAAGATCTCTGACGAATTTCCTATCACTCATGGACTGAAACAAGGCTGCGTACTTGCTCCAACACTGTTTGCATTGTATTTGGCTGCAATGCTCTATAAATCGCCCACAAACATCCCAGGTGTAGATGTCAGGTACCGATTTGATGGAGGGCTCTTCAACCTAGCTCGATTTCGCTCCAAGAAGCTAACTCAGGTTACGAAGATAACCAATATGTTGTATGCAGATGATGCAGCATCGCCTACACTCACGCCAGTGGAGTTGCAACAGACTGTTAATTGCTACAAGAATGCATGTGAACGTTTTGGTCTCACCATTAATGTTCAGAAGACCAAGGTTCTGGCACAACCCTCACCAGGCACTTCCCTTCCGCACTTCAACATTTCTATCTCAGATACTCCATTGGAGCAGGTAGACCACTTCTCGTATCTGGGCAGTCTGCTATCTGTACACGGCAATTGTGGGCAGGATGTTGAGAAGAGAATCGGTGCTGCCCATGCGGCATTTGGGCGACTATCGCACCGGGTCTTCTTGAATAAAGATCTGACCGTGAAGACGAAGCTCATGGTGTACCAAGCTGTTGTTATCTCAACATTGTTGTATGGCTGTGAAACCTGGACCCTCTATCGACATGACTTCCGAAAGCTTGAGCGCTTCCATCAACAGAAGCTTCGATCCATCCTTAAGATAAAGTGGGAAGACCACATCACCAATCTTGATGTTCTTGAGAAAGCGCTTGCTAATAGTATAGAATCATCCATCATTGGTCATCAACTTAGATGGATTGGACATGTCCAACGGATGGATGATACGAGACTACCACGCCAGGTTCTGTATGGTGAACTCACCTCCGGCACCAGACCTCATGGAGGCCCTAAGAGACGTTACAAGGACCAATTCAAGCAGAATATGAAGTTGACAGGTCTCAATCCACAAACCTGGGACCAGCTTGCTAAAGACCGTTCAACTTGGCGCCAGACCATCCCGGCTGCTGTCAAAATGTTTGAAGAAGAACGTCGTAGAATTGTTAAGGCCAAGCGACAAGCACGTAAGCTCCGTGCAGCACAGCCACGCCCTCCACCAACAGTTCTGTGTGATCTGTGTGGACGTTTGTTTCATGCACGCATTGGGCTGTTCAGTCACCGCAAACATGCCCACAGACCTCAACCTTAGATTATTTTAGACTGTTTTGGAAGAAGATGTATACTCGGAAACGAGTTAAAGCCGACGACGACGACGACATGCTGAAAAATATGCTGATATAACAAGTGTTCGAAGATCTTTGCAATGGCGACAGTATTGCCACGGGTCTGTAATTACCAGGATCAGTCCTATGTCCAGACTTACGTATGGGACTTACCCTGGTCATTTTCCAACGACTGGGAAAAGTACCAGTTTGAATGGCTATATTACATGTTATAGTTGAAAGGATAGGCCACCACCTCTCCACAGCCTTTGATTATGTATGGAGGAATCAGGTTCTGGGCCAGCGGCTCTTTTTTGATTCATTATTAGGTCTAAAGAAAATAGATGACGTTCTGAGGTATGTCAAGGTTGATGAAAGTGTTATAGTAATGGGATATTGGAATGCTGTGGTAGGAAAAGGAAGAGAAGGAAAGATAGTAGGAGAATTCGGATTGAGTGAAAGGAATAATCGAGGAAGCAGGCTGATGGAATTATGCACCAAGCATGAGTTGGTCATAGCTAACACTTGATTCAATAACCACAATAGAAGAATATACCGTATATACCCGAATAATCCCCACACCCTCATTTTTGTATGGAAATTAAAATAAAATAAAAACTTTTTTGTTTGTTTTTGACACTTTATTTTAAACAAAAATGTTTACTATTAACACTGTAATACAGTAAAACTCTGTTAAGAAGTTCCCACATAAAAAGTTTTTCCACTTAAGACGTCCGATATTCTCGGTCCCGTGATCGGCCCCGTAAGATACATGTATATTTTTCCCATATAAAGTGTTCCTGCATAAGAGGTTTTCCCGGTTAAATAGAACAGATTTTGTATTCCCTTAAAGTATAAGATGTTCACTGGAGACAACTGACTGTTTTATAGAATCAAATCTCACCAATCTCCGCGAAAGATACTTCCAGTGTTCCGAGTGAAAGAATACAGCAGTTCCGAGCGTTTGCGGGTTTCCAGTGAATTATCTGACCGGGCGAACTACGTCAAGGCTACATGACGTCACGTCATGACAGCAGCAGCTCATTGGACAGTGTTAACCTTGAAACATGTGTGAGGGGATATGGAAAAAACTGGCTTCTGCCGGGAAAACTTCTGCAAACTGCAAGATAATTAAAACCGGGAAATACGACGACTTAGAACAATATCTGCTAGTATGGTTTAAACAGCAGCAAAGTTCAAACATTCCAGTGCGTGCGCCGAGTTCGACTCTGTCAAACAGGACACAGGCTGCCCGCGCGAACGGACTGGAGTGGTCAAACTTAATATGGACAAGTCAGGGCGCGGACTTTGTGGAAAATCACAACTGCTCACTTACCCGCCGCGGTAGATCGCCTTCTGTTTAACCAGGATGATGCAATATTACACAATACTGAGTTCGCAGCGGCCGAGTTTGCGCAGGCAGCCCGCTTACTGTTTGACCGAGCCTTTACTGATGCCATGCTATCACGTAACTAACGAAACTGATGCTTGTGTTAGGCTTGCGCGACCGGTCAAGCCATTAGACGGAAATAGATAGACAAGTACACCCGAGCAAGCACCATATTAGTGGATACTCGCGCATGGCGGGCAATTTAAATCTTTAAAATTTGGATGACTCAATTAATACCTGCACCCCAATTTTTCACATCCGATTTTGTATAAAAATGTGCGGGTGGCATTCGGGTATATACGGTACACATGGATGAGAACAGGAGATACAGGGCATTACCAAATTGACTTCATTATGGTCAAGCAGAGATTTCGAAACCAGATTTTGGATTGCAGAACATGTCCCGGTGCTGACATAAACTCTGACCACAATCTGGTTGTTATGTTATGCAGATTAAAGTTGAAGAAATTGAAGAAACGTCAAAAGCCAAAAAGGTGGGCAATAGACAGACTGAAAGAGAAGGATGTAAACAAAAGATTCAAGAAGAGTATGAAGGTAGAACTAATGAAAAACCCTAAACAAGCTTCAGTTGCAGACAATTGGGCACTTTTGAAGAATGAAATAACAAACTCTGCAGAAGTAAACATTGGTAAGAAAGAAAGAATAGGTAGAAAACCGTGGTTCACGCTGGATATACTAGAATTAATGGACGAAAGGCGAAAACACAAGAATGTAAGAGATGAAAGAGGAAAAGCAGAATACAAACGTCTGAGAAATGAGGTTAACAAGAAGTGCAAGGAAACAAAAGAAGAATGGTTGAAAGAGAAATGTGCAGATATAGATACAGCTTATTGAAGGATTAAGAGTACTTTTGGGTAAAGGAAGACTAAGTGCTGTAATATTAAGGACTCGGATGGATAACTTCTAAGAGATAGGGAAGAAAAGGTTGAGAGATAGAAAGTACTTAGTGTTTGTATAAAGGAAAGGAGATTGAGAATCATGTCATGGAAAGGGAAGAGGCAATTGATTAGGATGAGAAAGGAGATTTAACCCTGCGGAGCGCGCGTCTTACTAAGTTACACGAACGGGCACGCGCTGCATGGAGTGCGGCTCCCACTAAATATCACTTAAATGCACATTTTCGGTAGTAATCAAGGGATCTACAGAAATTACTAAGTTCCAAAATGAATTAAGACACACAGTTTGACAAATTCATTTTATTTTGTGAAAAATTGAATTCAGAAATGACCGTAACTAGAAGGTAAAGGGAAGCAATTTTGAAATAAAGGAGATATTTACCAGAAAAACATAGTGAAGATGCAATAAACCTCAAATTTAACAAAATGTTAGCCTTCACTTAGAAATGTCATGATCAATAATCGTCATCAAGTTCTGCAGTATCTTGATTTTTACACTTAAACCAAAGTACCTCCCAAATACAGTGATTCTTGCAGACGTGTAAGGCACACTCTTTGCACTTGATGGTGGTACTATTCCACTTGTGACGACCACAAAGATGTCATGGTCCGGTTCTCCTCTCCTGCATATACGTGGGAGCTGGTAGCTCACGATACTTCGCCAAAAACAAGCCGACATCCTTTGGCAGACTTTTCATGGCTGCTCTCAGTCGAAGGTGGCTTTCCATCAACTGAAAAGCCAGGTCATTTAGGAAGAGGGCCGATAACCTAGATGTTAGGCCCCTTAAAACAACAATTATCATCATCATCATTTAGGAAGAACCTTCTTCTGCGCAATTTCTCGGGATTATTTGCGAAGAAAATGATCATTGAATTTATTCCTGCTATATCCAGATAGCGAAAATATACAGTCATTGGCCATCTTCTTGTGATTCGAGAAGTCTAGTAAGATGCTGACATTTGATCTACTGTGTCGATTCCTCCCTTCGTCACATTGTAGTCAAGGTTCACAACTGCCTTATTGGTGTCCTTGTCAATTTCATCAGAGTCGTGCATAGTCGACAAAAATAACACACCCCGTGTAGGTTTTGTCATCACAGACAAAAGCGTCATGTTGTACTGGAACCCAAACATACAAGACTTCAGAGCAAGAAACAATTCGCGGGGAAGAAAAGGAAACCCGTATATTTTTCTTTATTTTTATTATTATTTTCGTGTGGTCTCCTGAGAGGCCGAGTGCAGGTCTTTCTAGTCGACGCCCGTGGGCGACCTGCGCGTCGGGATGAGAGATGGAATGGATGAAGATGAATGAAATTGGGCAAGGATGTGGATGGGAGCAGCCGTGGCCTATCAGAAGGTACCGTCGCAGCATTTGTCTGGTGTTGAAAATGGGAAACCACGGAAAACCATTTCAAGGACGGCTGACGGTGGGGCTCGAACCCACGCGTCTACCGAGTCAGCAGAGAGCTTGGCCCCATGTCCTAATGCTGCACTTTAGCCAGCGTAGCCACTGCTGTCGGTATTTATTGTAATGAAATCCATCTGAAACATATTTGCCGATATGAAAAATATTATTGGAACATTCAGAGCGAAAAGAGTTATACAAAATAATACTTACAGCACAATGGACAAGCGGCATGAACTGTAAAACAAGCACACACGGAGCGAACACGTCCTACACCAAGCGTGTTAGAAACTGTTACGGGAACGAGCGCGCGCTTCACTCAGTGCGGCATCCGGTACCTGTCAACTTCTACAGCTCATAGACGACTGACAAGGGGCAGATAAGCGATCACTTGTGTTGAAACCTAGTGGTGGTGTAATGAACATAGCATACCTTGGTTTCCAAGGCGGAAAATAACTTCATTCATCAGCAAAGTGAAAATAAACTATTTTGCCGCACTGAGTGCGGCCGCGCGCCTTCTGGAGGGTTAATATTGAGATCAGAGTTTGACAGAGCATTGGAAGACTCAAGCAGGAACAAAGCACCAGGCATAGATGATATACTGATTGAGTTGCTACGGTGCATAGGTGATGGTCTGATCTGGTTATTTAACTTGGTGTGTAGGATTTATGAGACAAGTGAGGTACCCTCTGATCAAGAAGAATGTTATCATCCCTATACCAAAGAAAACAGGAGCTGACAGTCTGATCAGGTTATTTAACTTGGTGTGTAGGATTTATGAGACAAGTGAGGTACCCTCTGATCAAGAAGAATGTTATCATCCCTATACCAAAGAAAACAGGAGCTGACAGTCTGATCAGGTTATTTAACTTGGTGTGTAAGATTTATGAGACAAGTGAGGTACCCTCTGATCAAGAAGAATGTTATCATCCCTATACCAAAGAAAACAGGAGCTGACAGATGTGAAGATTACCATACAGTCAGCTTTATCACTCATGCTTCAAAGATCCTGACTAAAATAATTTACAAGAGGATGGAAAGCCAGATAGAAACAGAGTTGGGTCAAGACCAGTTTGGCTTTAGTAAAATCGTAGGAACAAGGGGATCTGTACTAAGTCTTGGGCTGATTTTGGAAGCTAGAATAAGGAAGGATAAGAGAAAGTTCATGGCATTTGTAGACTTAGAAAATGCTTTTGATAACGTTGATTGGAGTAAGTTGTTTGGCACTTGGAACACGATTGGAATAAAGTACAGGGATAGGAAGGTGCTCAACAATGTATACAGGAACCAGACAGCAGTTATTCGAGCGGAAGGGCATGAGAGAGAAGCTGGTATTCAGAAAGGTGTAAGGCAAGTATGCAACTTATCACCCATCCTTTTCAATCTATACTCTGAACACACAATGGAGGAAATTGAAGAAAAATTCAAAGTAGGAGTAAAGATTCAAGGAGAAATAATTTCAACTCTGAGATTTGCTGATGGCATCGTCATCTTAGCCTGCACACCAGAGGATTTGAATGAGTTTTTAAATGGTATGGATTCTGTCTTGAGGAAAGAATTCATGATGAAAATTTTAATGTAAAACAAAAATATCAGAATGCAGTCGAAAGAAATCAGAAACCCCATGGATGTCGAATTGGCTGGTGAAAAGCTATAGGAAGTTGGAGACTTCTGTTACTTAGGAAGCAAAATAACCAGTGATGGACGAAGCAAAGAGGTTATAAAAAGTAGGTTAGCACAGGCAAGGAAAGCATTTCTACAGATAAGGAATCTGTTGACATCAAATATAGATTTAGGTACTAGGAAGTCATTTTTGAAGGCCTTTTTCTGGAGCGTGGCACTCTATGGAAGTGAAACTTGGACTGTTGGAGCAGCAGAATAGAGAAGAATTGAAGAATTTGAAATGTGGTATTACAGGAGAATGATGAAGATCAGTTGGGTAGAGAGGGTTACAAATGAAGAGGTATTAAGACGAGTGGGAGAGGAGATATGTTTCTGGCGACTGCTAATGAAGAGAAGAGATAGGTTGGTAAGATCCATACTAAGGCACCCAGGAATAGCAAACTTAGTTATAGAAGGAAGGGTCGAGGATAAGAACTGTAGGGGTAGAACAAGGTTAGAATATGTTAATCAGATTGCCTTGGATGTAGGGTGTGGTAGTTATGTAGAGATGAAACGATTAGCTCAGTATAGGGAAGTATGGAGAGTTGCATCAAACCAGTCGAATGATTGATGACTCATGTAACACATTAGTATCTCATTCTTAACATCAAAAATTCTAATCTGCTTAGAATCCAATACATCAAGCAAGGGTGTGCGTCCTGTTCACTTGCACCTAAACTGTCATACTTGGCGCATTCCTTGGAATAAACGGACGAGAAATAATTAGCAAAACCGTCGACTGTTTATCATTTCCTAACATTTCCCCATTACTTTTCATTACAGATATTGAATGATATGGAGCTTTTCTTCTTCACTGTACGACCTATAACTCGGTTTCTTTTTAGCCGTCTTGAGCCCTTGTTTCACATTTACTGATACCATGCTATCACGAAACTGACATGTTTGATGTGCACTTGGCGTTACAGACACCGGACGTCCTGTGGCTTCTAGTCACCGAATGCTAGTGGAGAAAGCTGAACCGTTGTGATCGGTTTCAAAGTGCTTGTGTCAAGTTCATGAGGTTGTGATTCTGCTCAGAAGCATTCAGTTATAATTGGCTGCGCTGCATCTTGTGCCTGTACATTCAAACACTCCGGGTGGGAAATTTCGGGGAAAGGATTGTATAATAAATATTTTAGAATTTATTGATAAAATAACGCATTGTCAAATTTCAAATATTTCACACACTTCATTGATGCGCAATTGTTCTCTGAGGGCACTTTCTCTCGCATTGCGTGGTCATAGGCCACAGGCACGGAGACGAGACCACGCCATGTTATAAGCTCGCGGCAGCATTTGCAACCGACCAACGTGCAAATACTAATGTGCTAAGTGGCGATGCTGGCTTCTCGCGTCGCGTGGTCGTAGGCCGCAGGCACAGAGACAAGACCACTTTCTTCTGACGAGGCCACGCCAGGTTATATGCTTTTGGCAGGGTGTGCAACTGACCAACGCACAAATACGAAGGTGCTAAGTGTTGATGCTTGCATCTCGCCAGGCACCCTCGGGGATTTTGTGTGTGTGATTCCAGATTCAATGGATTATTTGAGGAACTTGCACATTAATTTGTAAATATGTTGTTCTTCTGTGATTTCTAATATTACTGTATGTCATACAATTAATAATAATTACTTCATTGATAAAATAATACATCCTAAACCGATAATGAACAGATCCGAGAAAAGTAGAACACGCACTACCACAATTTAGCGGATACTGGCATCACCATACATCACGTGTAGCAGGCAAATGATGATTTTGAAGTTCAGATGGCTCGATTAATACATGCACCCCAATTGTTTCTTCCGATTTTTTATAAAGATGTGCGGGTAGTATTTGGGTATATACAGTCAGTGGATCATTTTACTGAATGTGGTTATACAGCAGATAAATCATGGGATGCTATGTGGTGTGTGTCTTTTCTGGGCCGATTGGTGAGATCCACATCGTCATGGTTTTCGGGTTTGCAGGTAGATCGTACACTCCATTGGCATTTATCAAGGCGCTGTTTCTACAGATATTTCTTTATGGTGAGAGTAGTTTTGGAATGTTTTCATTATCCCTACGAAGTAGGAGTTCACAAATGCATAGTGCTCTCCATTGGTCATCATGATGGCTTTATATCGATGGGCAAATGATAGAAGTAGGTACCATAATGTTTGAGTTTCAAGAAGTGTAGTTTATGCCGTACTTAAACCGTTTGACGAGATTCTAACACTCGTATTTAAGGGTATGATGTACACTACGTTATAAATTGATTTATTCAATAAGTACCGTATTTGCTCGCGTATATCTCGCACTTTTTTGACCGAAAATATGTGCGAAAATTTTCGGTGCGAGATATACGAGGGGAATGACCGTATTCCCGAAAAAACACAAAATTTGCATTATTGAAACAAGGCAACTGGCATACGGTACTCGCCCTATTCATTGTCACTGGCGTCACTGCTGCCAATCTCCGAGGTACTCTCGCATGCATCATTTTGGTCATCATCCCATACTGCTTCATCGTGACTTCCGTCCAATGCATTTGCGATGTACGTCTTCAAGAAGCTCTTCAAAACAATGTCCGTCGACACCATTTATTTCTATTCGTTATGGTTATGCGTCATTAAGAACCTATGAAAAAGACGTCATACGCTCGTTAAAGAAGATTCAAGGCAGAAAAGGAATTTAGAGCGCAGACGCTTAGCGATCGATACGATCGATCATCGATTCCTCGCTACATCAACGAGTGAGCTCGAACTTAGCCGCCCGCGGCCAAAGACTAACGCTGTACCGCGTGCTATAACACTCACGCCGCGCTGCATGTTTGCACGCGGCCGAGCTCTGATGTGACGAATGCGTAAAGACTAAATCATTGAGATTCGAGAAGACTGAACTGCGTTTCTCTGTGATGTAACAGTAGGCCTACTTGCGCAATCTTCGAAACATACGATCCTGTTGGCGCGAGTTGTATAGCACAGATTTCCTTTATCTTCGAAGCCAGAGTACCGGTACTGATGTCTACAAGGCAACTGATGGACAGCAATAAAGGAAACCTCTGCCGCCAAAACGAACAATAACATTGCGTATTGATGACTGTTGTGGCGCGCTAATCACGCTAATGTATCGCTTCGGGTAAGTTCCTGGACAATGACGACTGTTGTGGCGTGCTAAATCGAACGTGTTTCTACCTCAAGGTTATTGCCGTCATTTATATGACGGCGTCAGAAATGAATGCGAGATATATGCGAGTACTTTTTTTCCCTGAAATTTCAAATTAAAAACTAGGGTGCAAGATATACGCGGGGGCGAGATATACGCGAGCAAATACGGTAAATTTTACCTTGTCCATCTGTCAATACCGTATTTCCTCCCATAATCTTTTCAAAATCTTTAAAAATTGGTTTATAAAATTTCATGGCTTAATCGTTGCATAACACATTCGTATTTGTGCACTGGTCGGTTGCAAATGCTGTTGCGAGTTTATAACCTGGCGTGTCCTTGTCAAAAGTAAGGAGCCTTGTCTTGGTGCCTGCTGGCTATGACTCACGCTACGCAAGCGGCCAGCATACGGCACGCTAGAGAGCGGTTGTGCTCGGCGCCAACCCAGGGCAATGAAACTTGTATGGACTGTTGCTTCTGCGAGTTAGCCTCGGAATGGCTAGCTTCAATGAGCCTCTGTACGAAGCGCTGCTAGCCTCAGTTCGCCCATGTGAAAACAAGCCTGTCTGATATTGGCAGAAACTAACGCAAGGGACACCCTGCACCAGTCTAGCATCAGCCACTTCCGTGGAAACATAGCAACAGAGACCCGTACTTGTTGTTTTGCATGTGTTGTTCACAATGAGAAAATACAAGAAGTATACGGTGATCTTGATGAAAGTGAAATACACGGGATTACAAATTAAGCAAATAATGATACAGTGTAGTAAAAGAAAATATTGTGATTTTTCCTCTTTGCATAATCGTCACACATGGCTTTTCTTCCGCACATTTTAGGCTAAAAATATGTAACGACTTGAACTGTTGTCCTCCTCCAACCTAATTCACACAAATGTCAAATCATTACGGTCCACGATTGATGTTCAAATTCCCAAATTCCTGGTGATTTTTAAATAGACTCAATTGTCTTGGACTTAGAGCAAGAAATGAATTCGGCATATCGAATAGAGTAGAGTCCTTCAAAATTGACCTAATGTGGTTAGAGAGGGTGTCGCGTTTCCACAATGTTCCGTTTCCGATAAGCAGATTTTTACAGAATAAGTGGTGGGTTATTCACAACTCATATTATTTTTCAGTATATTACTCTAATGGAAGTTTTAGCACAATGCAGAATAGTACAATATGCCCTAAAATAATGAATTGCTAAAAATTAAAAATAAATTTACATACAAAACTCGAGAAATAGTAGTTCTTTGTAAGATAAAAATGTCAATTTCATTAGACATTTTTAAATGTCAATTTCATTAGACATTTTTATGAATTAGTGTCACAAAGGGAAACCGTAACCTCTAACAAATCTCTGAACAGAATGCAAAAACATGCAGATATTCATATGCATATATATGTATCGTAGTTGCTATACCGTTTAAACTGTTTAGACTGTTAGAAATCAGTGAGGTAGTGCCTGTGTGCCATGGCACCACCGACATACTGTACCCGTATATTCGAGAGGCGGTCTGTCAGATATCCGAAGCACCGCTGGATTTGTAGACCCTGACTGCTCCGGCTTAAATACTAGTCAAGAATCCACTCCAACAAGACCCTCAAGAATATACCTAGCGGGAAATACGATGAAACTGTGAATTACAAATATGCACTTAGCTCAAAGTAGAGCACCTACCTGCGATCTCGGGGATCTCGTGGTCAACCTCTAGACCTAAAATGGGTTTCACTGTTGCATCTCCTTATATCTAAAATAAATCGAAACGACGCGGCGTCTAACAAAACTAAACAATTTAATAACAAAAAGTGAACTAAATCTAAACATTCATACACTTAATAAAACGCACACCCATTCTCACCTCTTCACATCTACGCCACTGACACTCCTGTGTTCCACAAACACTGTGACAAAATTTGGGGCGGCTAGCGCCTATTACAACAAGCTAAAGCAATTAAAAACCCCTGTGTGCTTCACATTCTTGTGGCACGCTCCACTGGACACCTGGGTCCTTGCAGCACGCGACTCATGCCACGTGACAGATTACATAATCCAGCCCGTTACAATCTCCCACACCGGCTGATCCATTCATTGACACTGTTGGCTGGCAACATGTCGCCTCATTTATGTGGCGGTGCGTTGGCCTTGGCAGAAAAACGAGTTCTGGAAAAGACCCTCGCTTGTCTCCCTTGACCGAGAATGCACACATCTGTCACCAAACAAGCCACGTTATAGAATCTGATTTACGCCAGACAAAAACGCAAATCTCTCATACACCCTACATGTTAACAAAATAAAACTTCCACACACAGTTCCTTTCACTCTCTCGCGTTGTGATATCCCAACGGAGTTGTTTTCATACACACTGAACAATAAACAAACCGCATTCAACCACATCAACTTTCATACGCTATCCACTATGCTAAAACATCAAATAACTTCCTAAACCTAACACGTTATACCCTCCATTGACAAGTAATGAAAGTTAACAACAAATGAATTTAAAACACAAACAATAGCATGAGCTATTATCAAGATGAAATGTAATATCTATTTACACTCGAGCCAAAGCTCCGATCTCGCATCTAATGCTAATTGCAATTCAATGGGATCCTCACAATTCTCCATATCTTTAGAAATACTACCACTTATCCTCAATTCTGGTCTGTCGTCAAAATAAGTCAAATATATTCGACCAGCAAAGGTTAAACATACGTAGGCCTATTTCCATCCTAGGATATAATAAAAGCTAATAAGAGTAAACATAACAGACATCGACATCCAATTTCCCATCTAAATTTCAACAGTGCCCCTATTATCTTCACTTATCCAAAGTCGTGTATGCAATAAAAGGAGTTCTACTATCTCACCTTATGCCTTGCCAAAAATAGTCTTGCCCATGCAATGACTATTATAATGCGGAAACTCCATCGCTAAAAACCTCTCGTATGCCAAACTGCACACGGAGTTACTAACCTATTAACCACTATCAAAAGGTTATCATCTTCACTTCCTAAAAACTGGCATTCCTTAAAAAGGGCATAATTCCTCAGCGTTGTCAAACCAACCGCTAGTATAACAAACAATAACATCAGTTGTTAATCCATTAATTTATACATGTCTTCGACCTTTGGACTAAGCGTGAAAGACCTCCTCACAATGACTTTAAAAACGTTACTAGGATATCTCTAAACTGTTGCGTATACATTTAATAAAAATACTGTACTGTTACTCCATCCTTCTGGTTTCACTTTCACCGATGAAGGAATATCATGTCTACAATGTGACATTATATTACCCATCGTGAATTTATAATCACAAAAATTATTTGTGTGTGTTCGATAAGGATCAATCTCGACGAGGTAATCAAACTAGAACTTCCCTTACGTCGGATGATAAAGTTCTTCCAAATAGATTCTATTCTCAAATTATCTTAACTGACGGAAAGATCATAGCTTTCTTCAATCGTCTACAGACGATTCCCTGGACTTTACCGATTTATTAAGTCGTAAAAAGAAAAAAAAAAACAAAGAAAAAAAAAACAGTAAAAGTATTTACAGTTAGTCATATTTGTATTATCTCCATTCTGAACGAATGTCTATGAGTTCTAACGATAATCATCGTTTCCACGTTAAATGTTTCTCTCCAATACGATGCTAAGATCGTTACAATGCTGTGATATTTCACAATATATCACCATTTCTTTCTTCTCTCTTGATGTTACTTTACGATGAATAAAAAGCCCAAATTAAACTAATAAATTAATTTAATTGGTAACATAGACGAAAATGTCTATCATCTGAATTCAAAATGAATTCATAAACGTCGAAAATACATTACTGTTCCTTAAAGGAAATGACAAAAATACTAGTTCCTCAAACAAGTAAAAGAATCTCAGTTCAGAAACTGGACTGCAAACAAACAATGCTAAAACATCGAAAGACGATCATTACAAATGATCTCGATGAATAAAATGTCTACACATGGAATACATAAATAATGTGTCGAAATATGGATAAAGGATTTGCTCTAGAATGCCACTATAATGCTCTAACTACAACAGGGTGTCGAGCGATACGGGAAATACGGGAATTTTAGTGACCCGGGAAAAATACGGGAATTATACGGGAAATTCGCACTTGATACGGGAAATCTTGAAAAGTCTCATAATGCCTGACTTCTTAGCCCCCGAACGCTCGGTAGAGTCCTCCCGCTCAGTCTTCTATTTCGCCTGAAGACCGCGCTGCCACTCGCAATTTGTGCCACCGATAGAGCGCTAAGCGGGATGAGAACCCAGCCAACGTCAAATGCATGCTTTGCCCGGCCGACCGCCGGCCGTACCCTCTCCGCGCGGGGCTACGCGCGCCGCGCTCGTTGCTGACAATGACATACAGGAATCAGTCCACATTGTTATTCACAGAGGAGACCTGGGTTTCTCGACAAGAGCAGCCCTTAAAGAAGCTAACAACTCAAGATCTCAGAAAATTCGAGACGCGGATGTGCTGCAATTTCGCAATTTCCTATGGCTGAAAAAAATCAAAGAGAGGTCATCTCTTGCTCACAAGATGACCCGTGCTATTTCCTGCCTATACCTTGTAGGGGTCGCTGAGACTCCTAAGTTGAAAGAAGTTAGGATCGTCATTGCCCTGGAAATTCTTTGTAATCAGAAGAATTTGATTTCTGGCGCAATGGCTGACCGCATCAAGAGCAGCTACTCCGCACTTCTGAGACTGCCCTTCGTCACTTTGCGTTTTAAGCAGTTCGACGGAAAAGAGCCACGGCTCGACGTGCTGTGGTCTGAATTAGTGGCTTCAGCACCTTCCTCAGTTCCTGCCAAAAACGATCTCACAACCTTCGTTAAAATGATACTGATTTTTTATCACAACAATGCAGCTCTAGACAGAGGTTTCTCCCTGAACAAGGAGTGCATGATCGTCAATCACAAAGAAGCAAGTCCGATTGGAATGCTTACTGTTCAGGACGCTGTGATGGCAGCTGGTGGAGTAGAAAAGATAACCGTGAGCAAGAGTCCATACTGCACGAAACTCCCACGCCGTGTTCAAGGAAGCAAAACAGGTGCGAAGCGACGGCTAAGGTGGCAGTCGAAAGAAAAGGCACGAAAGATATCCAGTAATTGGGGGAAAAAAGAAGATATTGAACGACGCCCGTTCTGAAGCATAGAAAATTGAAGAGCAGATGAGTTCCCTAGTGAAGCTTTAAGTTAATAAATCCTTGAATATTGTTTGTTTTATCTTATTTCGTGTGACTAAAGTTCCTAACCACAATCTAGTATTAACAAAGTGACTTATTTTATTTTTTGTATGACTAGAATACAGTTCCTATTCTGAAATTAGTACTGTCAAAAGAACTTAATTTTGTGCTGTGTATAACTGAAGTTCCTAGTAACAATCTTGTATTTGTCAAAGTGACTTATTTAATTTCGTTTTGCATTATTTTATTTTCTATTATCTACTTGGATAAAATAAATCTAAATTAAAAAGTATTCGCTGCGTGTCGCGTGTGGAATTTTATTGTTTTTAGCATTTCCATGGTCTACTTTCGCATACCAAATGGTTTTAAAGTCTGTGCAAACACTCAATGCACATGCATAAATTTCAAAAACTACACACAATGTCTCACAGCTCTCGACATTTTACTATCAAACACCCGTCACCAACATGTGGCTACAAAATTCACCACATAAGTGACAGAATTCTTCTCGTATGGACAGGCATTGTTTCAGTCGCTTGTTAACCACTGTCTGTGTGGGATTTCCTTTCATTGTTATTGTTTCGTTATTTTTACTTCTCCGAAGTTCGACCCGAGGACTGGACACATCCCGTACAGCATGAACAGAAAGAAATACTGAAGGCGGTATGGATATCGCGGTGGATGGAATGATTATTAACCTTGGCAATTCATCAAGCTCTGACGAAGACAATGATGGTGGTGATGATGATAGGGACAATGAAGGGATGGAGGGTGTCAAAGAAACCCTTGCCAAGTGACTGAGGATAATTTATTTATTGGTGTCAGTTCGCTTGCGTCAATCGATAATAGAGCACAGGCTATTGTTTCCCGTCTTAGTGTTCAAAATACCGTCTGTCATTTAATAGCCTACAACTCGACAATATAAAACCACGGCAGTAATATCGCCACAGAGCGGCTTGTTTGAGTGCTCAGTGCTAAATATGTATTTACCTTAACTTTACTTTTGTGTTACCACGAAAGCTAATATTAACCGTAGAGAGTCGCGATTCAGTGAGTGTGTATGGTGTTATCTGCCGACTACTGTAGTAAGCTGTGAACGACCTCCAATCAGACTCTTGTTTCATGTTAAAGGATAATCATTGCATGGTGAGTGTTTTTATATTCATTAGCTGTAGAGTGTTTGCCCTCTTTGTCGTATTTATTGAATTGAATACCGATGATAAAGGTAGTATAGCTTCGGTGTGTAATTTATTTATTCATCAAAAGTATCGTATTTCTCTGTTTGAATGCCCTCTTGTGTTGACTCAGGATCGTTTTTTAAAATATATTACGTATAATTGTACAGAAATAATGTCTGAAGTGTAGCGCTGTGTATTATTCGAATCAGTTGATTTACAACAACACTAGAAACTTAGCAAAACAGCTCAGCTGTTCCAAGCTCCCGACATATCCTTCGCGTTGTTTCCTTCGAAATACAGGATGTAGGTGAGAAGCATGCTCAGAATTCTTACCGTGTGGCGTGGGTTGCGGAGAGGAAAGGCGGGGCAAAGTGACATGAAGGCTGTCAGTACTGAATGCGCGGGGTTAACAATACTCATAATTTACGCGTGTAACACCTCCACCTCCAATTTTACTATAAAAGTCGTGATCTAAAGAGGGATAGTGGGTGGGTAACAACTATTACTACATGACCCTCAACATTATTATTCATTATTACAAAGGGTATTTTGACTATTTTCAGTATTGTAGAAAATTGTATCGCCTTGTTCCGGGCTTCTATAGAGCTTACATTTTCTTTCGACCTTTCATTTGCCATAGGACGCGCCACCGGCGTATGGTTATGCATTACCAGCTTCTGGTTTAATAGTCAGGTAATGGAAGCAATGGGAACTGTGTACTACAATTTTCCTTGCATGTAACTAAGCAAATTATTGTTGTTAAGAGAACGTAAAATGCACCAAGAATGATATGTATGATCTTCAGCTGTGTGCAGTGAGAAAGCTCTGCATGTGTTCATTCCTTATGTATTAATGATGCGAAATGTCAGCTAACGTTGTGCCACATACAACACTCGTAGTCTCTAAATGTTGCACATTTCCCCGTAAATTACAGCAGTTTATGTTTATATTGCTTATAAGATCGTGTTTCTCCAATTCGATGATTGTATTTAACTGTATGCACGTCGTATAATCTAGGCGAAGTGTATTTTTTTTTCACGGAGCAACTTTACACCGTAGTAGGCACGCAGCTTTTTGTATTTAGTTTTCTGGCATCTTGTTTTAAATTATTGACTAACATATTTCTAAATGCAGACAATCCATGCCTCCATTAGTATTCGGGTTCCATAATTCATGCAAAATGTGGTTCGTTCGTTTGTGAAATTGAGGTCATAACCCCCCTACCCTTTCAGTGATTACCGTATGGTACTGTACGTAGACTAGGGTGAAGATGTAAATGAGCATTTTAAAAAAAATTGTCACCAGTTGTTTGGTGTATTAACTTACGGTAATATTTTCCATAAGTACTGAAAACTAGGCACTGTTGGATTTTAAGGTGGAAAGCATGTGCTGTCAAATATCGCTTTCTTGCAATACCTGGAATATGTATAGAATTATAAAATGATTATTGGTTAAATAAGTGTTAATAGATAGGCTATTATAATTATAATGATTATATAAATATTAAAGAAGAAACGATGCGTTGTTAGTAAATATTAGGCCTACCGGTACGGCGAATAGCCTATAACTCGTAGCTTCCGTAACAATTTAGCATTTAAGTGGGTCACGTTAATGCATAATACCTATATACTAATATAACAATCTGATAGCAAATTATAATAATATTCTCACATATAACGTATTTAATTTGCACCAATTTAATTATTGTAGTCTAAGATATGTTAAACCACTGCCGTTTGAAATGTGCAAATCGCACACTTTGTAGGCAAACTGTTTGTTGTGGTCGTCTGTGATGCGAAGTGTTACCAATTATTCTTTTAGGAGACACTTGTCTTTGGAATATTCATGAAAGGCCAACCCTCTAGTTCTTATTTCATAAGTTGAACGTATAAAAACAAAACCACAATCCGAAATAATAAAGACGATAATCACGAACGAACGATTCACTGCCAATGAAAATCAAATGGAGATTCGCGGACCGGAAGTTCGCTATGCATAAGCTTCGGTGCCATTTTGTTATTGTTAGTGTTATGGTGCAATTTTAACTCGTGGAAGCTCCATACGGTTACGGTACCATACGATTCAGTCACTTCCCGTAAACATTTTTTATGTGACACTCCTATTCTCTACTCTCTCAGTCCTCCTCAGTAAAATAGACATTTATATCAGCTCTCCTCAGGTAAAAGGTATTTTATTTGGGTTCGTAGCATCTCATCCCATCTGCGAGAGAATTAACTCGCGCGCGCGCTTTGCTCACGCTACGGATTAGGCCTAAATCTTGCCATCACCCGTGGGCTGCGGAATTATCTCCAAAAATTCAGTTACTTACGCCAGTAAATCTTGATTAGCATTTTAAGATTCATTTTTCAGCCATTCGGTATGCGAACTCGAGTCTTAGAGAGTTCTAAAATATACGGGAATTTGGTGGATTTTCGTACGGGAAATACGGGAATTTGAAAAAAGGTCATCGCTCGACACCCTGTACAAGTTTAATGAACACAGCTACCTTGTCTGGGAGTCTAGAAGTTCAGATAGAGTATTATAAAATACTCAGTTGTTAAGTCCTTCAAGGATCCGGGTTGGATCCTAGCTCGTCTCCAAGAACTCACGACCTCAGGAAAGGAACGAATTCCCCTACTGGAAAACAGCAAGCTCTGACCGGGATCGAACTGCGGACCGCCAATCATCATCTTCATTGTGACCGGGTATACCCTGGACCTCTTGATAATCTTCATGTCTCTTCTCACTCTGTCATGGTACAGTTTCATTAAAACAACGAGAAGTGTCGAAAGTTCAGCTTCACGTTCCGAAATAAATTCGAAAAGGAAGTCGAGGACCTCACTCGTATACTGAATATTCATAGAGATGGAGTATGAATATCGTTCTGTAGTCGCTGGTGTTAACATCGAGCTCATGTTTGAGGATAATGCACTAGAATGTGATTGTACATAACGTCTCATGTTTGCTCGTAAAGTAGGCAGTCATGAACAAACTCCTCTAACGAAGCTCCATCGTTGACTATATTGCTTCTATCTGCTTGCATTCCTGGCGCACATACTAATTTAGTCCATAATTATACTCATATTTTAAGACTTAATAATGTTCTTCTGTTGAGAATACACTGTCATCATACTGGTGTTACCATAAAGTTCCTCACTAGCAATGCTAACAATCACTGTTACTCACGTGAATCTGTGCATACGCTGTAGTCTTCTCGGACAAAAGTGTTTTATAGCGCTGGATCCAGACACTTTTCTAACTCTTCATAAAATGTTTATATCTCCCAAAATATTCATCCGAATTCAATAAAAGTTCGTAATATACTCCACAAGATTGTATGCTATAATCTGTAGAAGAAATAATGTTTCTGAAGTCGATCAGTTCGAAGTTATTGCGGCATTTACATTCCTCACAACTTCACTTACTTCACTGGCGCGGCAATCTCCTACACCTAGCCTTGCGATACCTCGTCTCCACGAGTCAACCTTACACGGACTCTGTGATGAACTCGGAACTCCTATCTCTTCCGATAAAACACGTCTGATCTGTTCAAACTTCCAATGAATAAGAGCCTCGATGTTTGGCGTCTCCCCTCCAGGTCTTCAATTCTTTTAGCGTGTTTAATACATTGTTTCCAGAGTTCGGGAGTAACGGTACGCAAGGCTTTTCGGCATAAAACATTCATTGCTTCCATACTTCTACCTTTTTGTTATATGTTAACCATATTTGTTTTTGCTATTTTTCTTTTAACGTGAGCCCAAATAAGTTCGATTGGATTGAGCTCTCAATGAGCCACTGGTAACCAAACAGGCTTTACATCCGGTCGAAGTCGTTTGGTTAGTTGTTCCAGCTTTTTCACTCGAGTTTGAAAATAAGGCCTGGCAAGGACAATCAGCTCTTATTTGTTCTGCTTGTTGTAATTGCCAACTCCAAGAGGTAGCGATATATTCTTTGATGTTATCCATGTTATAATGTCAGGTTTCAGCCACGACATGTTCGGGTTTTTAGTTGCAGGATCGACCATCATATGATATGGGGCTTGATCTATGATGACAGCCGACCTTTGAGGCAATAAACTCAGCACTTTTGTGAACCATTCTTCGTAATGAGTCGAGTTCATTTCGTTGTGGTAATCACCGCTCCCTTTCTTGCCGATAAAAACAAAGTTCTGCACCGTCAAGAAACCCTTCTTCACTTCCTATATGCAAAATTATCATGCGTTTCCCAGCTCCTGACGGTGTCTTGAAACCTCCACGCCATCCATAAATTTCCAGCGCAAGTTCCCCCGCAGACAATGGTGGTCTCGGAGGCATCTGGAAGTGATGTGATGTGGCCAATATGCAGTAAACAGGAAGACTGAAAATAGCATGTGGACATAGCCAGGTCACTCGCATTCCATTACACAACTGCCCGGGACAAGGGTACCCGGCAACGCTGCACTCAAATTCACCAGCTCGCCCGGTTTTAATCGCACGGGCCAGAACGCACAAAACTTCCAATTAATATTACTCTTCATAAATTCATCATCACACAGTACATTTACAGTGGTCGTAGTTTCCGATAATCACGAATGGGAGCTTCAAATTGAGGCCAAGTTTCCTGCAGTACGTTTATCCTGGGCTGAGAAAAGTTACGTCAGAAAAGTATAAGAACTTTTGATTGTGTAGTTGAAAAAAATTCAAACTTAATGTTTGCACTACCAATACTTGTGCCTATAACATATAAAAATTTCATTACCCTCAGCCAAGCAGTATTCCATGTATATAGTTTTAAGTGAGCGGTTCCTAGAAAAGACGTCAAAAACACGGACAATTTTTTATACAACCACAAATAAGAAAATAATTATTGAAAATCCACAGCCTGCTTCCAGTCTCCGACCGGGTCAGGAATGGAATGAATGAAGCCCCCGTCTAGCGTCGAGGATATGAACTGTGCCGCCTGCCGAGGCCTGACGCACTTCTCTGGGGCAATGATTAAATTAATGACAGATGAAATGAAATGATAGTGGAGAGTGTTGCTGGAATGACATTTTGACAGGGAAAACCGGAGTACCCGGAGAAAAACCTGTCGGCCTCCGTTTTGTCCAGCACAGATCTCGCATGGAGTGACCGGGATTTGAACCACGGACCCAGCGGTGAGAGGCCGGCGTGCTGCCGCCTAAGCCACGGAGGCTTAAGAAAATAATTATTAAACTTGAGAATAATTGGCTTATATAGTCTAAGGCAGCATTAATCAAGGAAAATATTGGTATAACTCGTTTTTCAATAGGTCTGTTGGTTTGCTTGTAATTAAGGACTTAACTCGAGTATCCATAACAAAAAATGCGATAGTAGACCACTTTCTTCTGACAAGGTCACGCCACGTTATAAGTTTGCGGCAGCATCTTCAACCGACCAACGCACAAATACGAATGTGCTAAATGACGATGCTGGCCTCTCGCGTCGCGTGGTCGTAGGCTGCAGGCACAGAGACGAGACCACTTTCTTCTGACAAGGCCACGTCAGGTTATATGCTCGCGGCAGCGTGTGCAACTGACTAACGCACAAATACGAATGTGCTAAGTGATGATGCTGGCCTCTTGCGTCCCGTGGTCATAGGCCGCAGGCACAGAGACGAGACCCATTTCCTTCTGACGAGGCCACACCAGGTTTTTAAGCTCGTGGCAGTGTGTGCATCCGATCGGCTCATAAATACAAGGTGTCGAGCGATACGGGATATGCAGGAAATGTATGGGAATTTTAGTGACCCGGGAAAAATGCGGGAAATTCTCATTTGATACGGGAAATCTTGAAAAGTTTCATAATATCCGACTTCTTAGCCTCCGAACGCTCGGTAGAGTCCTCATGCTCGGCCTTCTATTTTGCCTGCAGACTGCGCTGCCACCCGCAATTTGTGCCACCGATACAGTGCTAAGCGGGATGAGAACCCAGCCAACGTCGAATGCATGCTTTGCCTGGCCGACCACCGGCTGTACCCTCTCCGCACGGGGCTGTGGGCGCAAGTTGCTAACAATGACAGACAGGAATCAGTCCGCATCATTCACAGAGGAGACCAGTTGTTTTTTCGACCTGGGTTTCTCGACAAGAGCAGCCCTTAAAGAAGCTAACAGCTCAAGATCTCAGAAAATTCCAGACGTGGATGTGCTGCAATTTCGCACCAACTGCCAAAAATTGTACATTCGTATGGCTGAAAAAAATCAAAGACGACCCGTGCTATTTCCTGCCTTGACCCTATTGTGGTCACTGAGACTCCTAAGTTGGCAGAAGATAGGATCGTCATTGCCCTGGAAATTCTTTGTAATCAGAAGAATTCGCTTTCTGGCGCAATGGCTGACTGCATCAAGAGCAGCTACTCCGCCCGTCTGAGACTGCCCTCCGTCACTGCGCGTTTGAAGCAGTTTGACGGAAATGAGCCACGGCTCGACGTGCTGTCGTCTGAATTAGTGGCTTCAGCACCTTCCTCAGTTCCTGCCAAAAGCAATTTCACAAGCTTTGTTGTATCACAGCAATGCAGCTCTAGAAAGAAGTTTCTCCCTGAACAAGAAGTGCATGATTGTCAATCAGAAAGAAGCAAGTCTGATTGGCATGCATGCTGTTCTGGACGCTGTGATGGCAGATGGTGGAGTAGAAAAGATACCGTGAGCAAGAGCTGCATGGTCCATGCTGCACGAAACTCCTACGCCGTGTAAAGGAAGTAAAACAGGTGCGAAGCCAGGAGGAAAAGGAAGCGACGGCTAAGGTGGCAGTCGAAAGAAAAGGCCTGAAAGGTCTCCAGGAATTGGCAAAAGAAAAGGAAAAAGATATTGAACGACGCCCATGCTGAAGCAGCGAAAATTGAAGAGCTGACGAGTTCCCTAGGGAAGCTTAAGTCCATGTGAATACTCACTGCAAATGCGTCACACATGCATAATTTTCAAAAACAACAAACAATATCTCACAGCTCTCGACATTCTACTATCAAACACCCACCACCAACATGTGGCTACAAAATACACCACACAAGAGACAGAATTCTTGTCGAGTGGGCAGGCATAGTTTCAGTCGCTTGTTAACCACTGTCTGTGTCGGATTTCCTTTCATTGTCATTGTTTCGTTTACATTTACTTGGCCAAAGTTCGACTCGAGGACTGGACACATGCCGTACAGCATGTACAGATAGAAATACTGAAGACGTACTAGATATCGCGGTGGCAAACACTCTACAGCTAATGAATATAAAAACACTCACCATGCAATGATTATCCTTTAACATGAAACAAGGTGGAGTTCGTTCACAGCTTACAGTACAGTAGTTGACAGAGTGGCAATTCATCAAGCTCTGACGAAGACAATGATGGTGGTGATGATGATAGGGACAGTGAAGGGATGGAGGGTGTCAAACACTTGCCAAGTGACTGAGGATAATTTATTTATTTGTGTCAGTTCGCTTGCGACAGTCGATAATAGAGCACAAGCATGGCTCTCACCTACACCATGTATTTCCCGTCATAGTGTTCAAATTACCGCCTGTCATTCAATAGCCTACAACTCGACAATATAAAACCACGGCAATAATATCTCCACAGAGCGGCTTGTTTGAGTGGTCAGTGCTAAATATTTCTGTACCTTAACTTTAGTTTTGCATTATCACGAAAGCTAATACAGTAAAACTCGGTTAAGAAGTTCCCGCATTAAACGTTTTTCCGCTTTAGATGTCCGATATTCTCGGTCCCGTGATTCGTCCCATAAGATACGTGTATATTTTTCCCGTATAAAGTGTTCATGCAATAGAGGTTTTTTCCGGTTAAATAGTTCAGATTTTGTATTCCCTTAGAGTATAAGACGTTCACTGAGAGACAACTGACTTAGAATCAAGACTCGCCAATCTCCGCGGAAGATACATCCGGTGTTCCGCATGAAAGAATACAGCTGTTCCGAGTGTTCGCGGGTCTCTGACCGGGCCTGGTGTTCCGAATGAAAGAATACAGCCGTTCCGAGTGTTCGCGGGTCACTGACCAGGCGAGCATTTCAAGGTTAAATGACGTTACGCTATGACGACGCCCGCTCAAGACCGACTACAATATACAGCATCATGCTTTCATTCGTGGCTTTTATCGCTGTTCTGTGTGATCTAACTTGTTAGCCAAGCATTGCCAGACGTAGCATACCGGTAACATTATTGAGATTACGAGAATTGCGTCATCAGTGAAGTAAAGTTTTCAGATCATTGTGAAAATGAGTGGATCTCAGATGAAAGGCATCAAAAGAAGGGCACTTTCTATTAAAGATAAAGTGGACATTATAAGAAAAGTAGAGTCGTCTACTCTTTCACGTGTTGCTCTTGCGAAGGAGCTCGGAATGCCGCCGTCTACTTTGAACGGCATTATAGTAAAGAAAGAAGGGATCTTGGCTTCTGCTGGGAATACTTCGGCAAGCTGCAAGATGATTAAAAGCGGGAAATACGAAGACGTAGAATAAGCTCTGCTCGTGTGGTTTAAACAGCAGCGAAGTTTAAACATTCTTTTGAGCGGGATTATCGTGAAGGAGAGAGCCGAAGAAATCACATGTCGATTACAAGTGCCTTTTACTGCCTCGAATGGGTGGCTGGATCACTTTAAAAATCGGGCTGGTATAGTTTACAAGACTATTAGTGGTGAAGCTGCGAGTGTAAGTACAGAGGAAACGGAAGCGTGGAAGGAAACACTGCTGCCGGCAAAAATCAGTAATTACAAACATTGTGACGTTTTTAATGAATTTTGATGAATTCGGACTTTTTTATCAGGTTGTTCCGGATAAATCTTTGGTTTTGAAGGGAGAATCTTGCCTAAGAGGCAAATTAAGTAAAGTGCGAGCTACGGTGCTAGTTGGTGCGAATATGGATGGGACGGAAAAGTTGCCACTACTGATCATAGGAAAATCAAGAAAGCCCCGGTGTTTCAAAAACGTCAGAACTTTGACATGTACTTACAGAAGCAATAAATCAGCATGGATGACAAGCTCCCTATTTGAAGAGTACATTCAAGCACTAGATGCCAAAATGGGGAGCCAAAACCGGAAGATTGTGTTTATGGACCACTGCCCTGCTCATCCCAAACAGTGGCCTCATTTAAGAAACATTAAAATTGGATTTTTTCCACCAAACACTACATCGGTACTGCAGCCCATGGACCAGGGGTGATTAAGGTTCTGAAGCAGAGGTACCGAAAAGCAGTAGTGTGTCGTATGCTGTCACGCATGGAAGCAGGTGGACCCATCTACAGGCCATCTCTTTTGGACTCCATGCATTTAATTGCCTCATCTTGGGAATCGATGGAGTCGACCACCATTGAAAATTGCTTCAAGAAAGCTGGTTTTGATGGTGTTACTAGTAGCAGCATTTGTGCGGAAGTCTGCGATGAAGACCGTGCAGGAGAAGATGGAGATAACCAGCAGTTTCAGCGACTTCACTGCTGTTGATGATCTGGTATTAACTTGCGAAGAGCAGACCATTGACGACATATGCAAGGACATTCAGGCAGGAAATGAGGATGAAGAAGAAGAGGAGAATTCTCCAAGGCCTTCTTGTAGTGAGGCAAGTGTCCATCTTGGACAAGTACGGAAATTCATAGAAGGTGCTGCTGGAGTGCCTCACAGCACATGGAATGCCGTGTGGGAAATGGAGAGATTTATAGAACTAGAAAGCAGTAAAAAGCTCAAACAATCTACACTGGATAACTTCTTTTCAAAGTAGAAGCCTATATTTTTGTGGTGAGAAATACAGCATTTTTGATGGTGCACAGGTCAATTGACGTAAGGCACAAAAAGCCAAATTTTTCAGGACGGACAAAAAAGTGTTTTCAATTTAGTCTTAGTTGTTGTTTATTTACATTCTAAAATGTGTCTATAATTGTAGTTTGCTGGAATATATGGTGTGGACTCAAACAGTTATTGAAATTCTATTAATGTGAATTGTGAGGGTTATGCCAATTAATTTCTCTTTATCTCTGGTGTGATAGTCAGATTTTATTATTGGGGCTTCTCTTTGTCTGGCTTTTATATAGGCCTATGTACAGTATATTGTAGGATCCTTTACAAACAACAAAAATGTGTGCGTTTCACATGCATTTCAGGCCGCTACCCTTTTACGAAGTTTCCCTGTTAAGAAGTTTTTTTTTTAATGGTCCCTTGAAAAACTTCTTAACAGAGTTTTACTGTTAACCGTAGAGAGTCGCGATTCAGTGAGTGTGCATGGTGTTATCTGTCAACTACTGTACTGTAAGCAGTGAACAACCTCCACCCAGACTCTTGTTTCATGTTAAAGGATAATCATTGCATGGTGAGTGTTTTTATATTCATTAGCTGTAGAGTGTTTGCCTTCTTTGTCGTATTTATTGAATTGAATACCGATGATAAAGGTATCATAGCTTGGGTGTGTAATTTATTTATTTATCTAAGTACTGTACCATATTTCTCTGTTTGAATGTCCTCGGCATTGACTCAGGATTGACTTTTAAAATATATTACATAATTATAATTGTACAGAAATAATGTTTGAAGTGTAGCGCTGTGTATTATTCGAATCATTTGATTTACAACACTTAATACTAGGAGACACAGCTCAGCTGTTCCAAGCTCCCGCCATATCCTTCACACGTTCTTTCTTTCGAAATACAGGGTGTAGGTGAGGACCATGCTCAGAATTCTTGCCGTGTGGCGGTTATGTCGAGGAAAAGCGGGGCAAGGCTAGTGACAAGAAGGCTGCCAGTACCGAATGCGCGGGGTTAGCTATACTGTATTTGTCCCATAATTTACGCGTGTAATGGTGGACACATCTACAATTTTACTATGCAAGTCGTGTTCTAAAAAAGGGATAGTGGGTGGGAAACATTTATTACTACATGACCCCGAAATTATTATTCATTATTACAAAGGGTATTTTGACTATTTTCAGTAGGGTAGAAAATTGTATCACCTTGTTCCGGTCTCCTTTACTGTTACCATACAATTCAGTCACTTCCCGTAAACATTTATTGTGTGACACTCCTATTCTCTACTCTCTCAACCCTCCTCAGTAAAACAGTCATTTATCTCAGCTCTCCTGAGGTAAACGATACTTTGTGTTCGTAGCATCTCATCCCATCTGCAAGAGAGTTCACTCCGGCGCACGTGCATTGCTCACGCTACGGACTAGGCTTAAATATCGCCATCACCCCAGGGCTGCGGAAGTATCTCCAAACATGCAGTTACACTTACCATACACTTAAAAATCTTGATTCGTGCTTTAAGACTCATATTTCAGCAATTCGGTATGCAAACTCTGGTCTTAGAGAGTTCTAAAATTTACGGGAATTTGGTGGATTCTCATACAGGAAATATACGAGAATTTAAACACAGCTCGACACCATGTAAATATAAATGTGCCGTGACGATGCCGAACGTTCGCATAGAGTGCGTCATAGCCCACAGGCACAGAGACTAGACCACTTTCTTCTGACAAGGCCACGCAAGGTTATAAGCTCGCGGCAGCGTGTACAACCGAACGGTGCACGAATACGAATGTCCTATGCGGCGATTATGCGATGACATTTTATAACCAATATTTTTATTTGAAAAGTAGGGTGTGACGATTACGCAAGGAAATATTTTTAGTCTTGGCGGTAGGGCATCTTGTTCATTTTACTTCACCTCTTTATTACGTGGCGTCAGACGAAATTGTAAGAAAGTTGTGTTGCGCCTTTTGTACAAGTACACAGTTCAATACCGTGATTTCATGACACTTATAGCATAAAATATGCACTGTCCTCACTTGCATTGTTTGAGCGATTTGATTGCAAATTTTGAAATTGCTGACATCATTAAGAGAATTATCACCAGCTGCCACTGTTGGAAATTATTACAGTCTAGCTGTTAAGAGTCCACAATTTCAAAGATAATGTACTGCTTGACCAGCAAAAATCATTTTTGAGATTAAAAAGAAACAATTGCTCATCAAGTTGTTGAGTTGTGCAGAATGTCGAGTTATCGAGAGTCAAGTTACTGGAATTACACTGTACTATTAAATTAAATCCGTCTACCTCAATAGTGAAATCCCAATTTAACGTTCATGTTCTTTGGTCCCGACTATTATGCCATAAAGACAATATAAATTAGGCTTCAGTTTAACGTTTGTCGATTTTACAATTAACCTCTATAAGGCTCGAATTTTATGGCCGCTGTAATGACATCAATGTTGATTTAGCGTTTGTAAGTTTCGAAACAATTTACTAGTCAGACATTTTCTCCCTGCTATGTAACAACTGAATTCGCGGCCCTGCCGTTCAATGAGTTTAAAAAATCAGACTAAATGTAATACAGTTGTCTGGGAACCAGAAGAAACAGCGATCACATTTTACAGTCTAGCTCAACACATACAACCGCACCTTCTATGACACGTTACACGTGAGGAACATGAAAACGAACTGCCCACAAAGAGTAATAAGGAGCAGATATGAGCCTATGTGTGTACATTATAGTCTTATATTTTCACTGATTTACTGTATTGATAAAGTTATCCACTAATAAATTTTCAGAATTTGTCCAGAAGCGAGCCAATTGGTGGCATTTACAGTTCCATGCAAAAGCACTACACGTATTTTTAACCATAAACGTGTCTTACACAATTGCCTGTTTTGAACCGCGAGTATCCTCAGCTACTTCAACTAGACATCGTAAGGCAACCTAGAGATCATCTGACCCATTATTTTATCGATTAATGCCATTGTATCAAATAGAAAATCCATTTGGTTAGGAATCTGCAGAAAATTGAAACGCCAGAAAACTTAACGTCCATGTTTCTGACGCATAGGTAAGTATCGGGACATAGTAGCTTCTGTACAGCACTTTTTTGCTTTTTTGTGGGACATCTCTATTCCACACTAAGCTCCTAATGCTTCTCAGAAATGCTTCTCAGAAATGCTTCTGCCTGTCTGCCACGTTCGGTTATCTCTTTGTCATTTCTCCCATTTACCTCCACTACACTTCCCAAATTCTTTAGGCTTTCCACCTGCTTCAGCTTTTCACCTCCAAATGTTATCTCACTCACTGGTTTATCCTTTTTCCTTGTCGTTAACAGGAACTCACATTTACTGATGTTGAATTTCAGTCCATATTCTCCCACCGTTTCTTCCCAGGCCTCCAGTAGCTCCTGAATTTCCTCCTCCTTGTTTCCCTAGACCAGGGGTTCCCATTAGGAATTTTTCTCGGACCCCCTAAAGCGATCAAAATGTAAGCATGGACCCCCTGCTCCAACTCTTTTAAGTCAAGACTTAAAATATTTAAATCCCTAATGGGAACCTCTGCCTTGGAGGTACTGTGCTGTATTATTTGTATTTTAATATTTATTTAATCATTTTGCTTCATATAAAATTTCTAAGTCGTAAAGGTAGGTAGTGCTGCAGACATAAAAATAACAATGCAGTGGTTGAGAAAAAAAAGAAGGAACAAGTCCTATTTATTATCATTCTGTTAACAGCATTAATGTGTGAAAAGGGGCCGGTGTTCAATGAGACGAACATAAACTCTTCTTTCCCACAATTCTTTCTCGAAGGTCTGGTTGCAATTTCGAAATGTTCACCCTGAAATCAGGCCCCATATCTAGTCTATTTCTATATTTGATCTTTATTACGCACATTGTGGGGAAAAAAAGATACGAGCCTTACAGTAGTCTCATATGATGTGTAACATCTGACATGTTATCCTACTCGTATACTACACAGCTTGGATATTCTTAAAATGTTAATTTACACTCCATTTTCATACTGGTACTATGATGAATGTATAGATTGAATTGGAGATATGCTACTGTCACATTTGTGGTGCAGCGGTCAAGCTGTTAGTCTCTCACCAAGGTAGACCGGGTTTGATTCCCGGTCAATACATGTGAGATTTTCGAATTGAAATGCCATGTCCTGTGGTTCGCATTCCACGTAAAAGGGAGGTACCGTGGATCATGATCGTGAGATTAACGGACACTCAAAACTACAAGCTTCCTTCCTTCCTTTTACATTAATAATTCAAAATAACAAAGTGACACTCAACGTCGACAGTACTCTTAAATACTGTGAGCACATTCCTCAGTAACTATAACATTCATTATTCACAAGGCTCTCGTACAGTTCGTCGTAAACAATCAAAACATGGCTTCCTACAATCATGAAATGACCTAGTCTCACATATGATGAAAATACAGCTTTTATTCCACTCATGCATTCTGTTATGCATTTAATATTTGACTACTCGCCCACAGCTTGACAATAATGCTGCTTACTTAAATGTCATTTGTCGTCTTTGTCCTACCCCATGTGATATTCAACCTTGAACGTGAAGCTTCATAAACTGCTCAATGACAAATGAAAGTCGTTGAAACATTTGCCACTGTGCTCGTCAAACCAGTGCCTGCTAAATGCACTGCCTACTGTATTGGCATAACATTCTCGTGCTACAGAGCACACACTGCCTTGTTTCCAATACACACATTTTCAATTGTACATCCAGCTGGCAGTGCGTCTTCACTTCCGCCCGATTCACTTCCTTCCCATTTTTCTGGCAGGGCGTCTTCACTTCTGTCCGATCCACTTCCGCCCGATTCACTTCCGTCCCCAATTTTCAAAATCACTCCCACAAAACTATCCAGCAACTGAGCGGAAAGATGTTACATATCAAAAGCTTGTTTGCACAAGTAAATTGTTGCGAACGGAATAATTTTTATTGCCATGTCGATGATTCCCATGTAGTCCTTTCGAGCTGTCACCCAGAAGTCTGCTAGTTTTCTTTTCATTTTAATTTCACCACTTGAGGTAAATTCAACGAGTTGGTCTTGTTCATCCTCTGATAGTAGCTGAATATTGTTTTAGATCCCTTAGTTGGGGGGTTGGTTAGGGCTAAAACATATATGTTATTGTATTAATTTGGAAGGTGATTCCTAGAGAGGGCAGCTTCCCGTAGCTGGGTAAGCTTACCAGTGTAGAGTGTTGTTTGGTGTTAAAATGCTAGGGGGTGCTCCTATAAAGACGTAAGTGTCGCTTAGGGGATGAGCCTCTGGGCGCAGGTTAACGTACCTGCCTCCCAGCTGGTTGGAATAAGTTATATAACAGACGTGCTGATGTCAGCTATGCCGGCGGCTCGCCGCCTACGCAGTTGAGTTGCTGCGGGAAACACAATGGCACCTGAGCAGGCGATTACTGGCTACTAGTCATGGTCAATCGTGACGAGAGTCAGGAAGGGTACTAGGATGTGAAGAGGCATGTAATTATGAATACAATGTGTAGTTTACTGACCAAGTGTTTTATTGGTCAGTGAGTATGAAATTGTAAGTCCCTCTTAGGGGAATGTAAATAATGTAAATAATGGTACAAGTTAAATGTACAAGTTTGTGGATGGGTTTTTCAAAGTATAGGATATCTGAACACTTGCTGATGCTCACCTGATGATAGTAGCTGGGGCAGAGCCTTCGGCGACACACACTGTATGACAGATACAGTTCCCAAAAAGCCTCACTTCTTATAGGTCCTGCCGTTGCACAGTCAGCATTCCATTGACATAGCTGCCCCAGTTAGTTATAGTGTAGATGTTTATGAGTGTGTTGCAAGCGGTTGGCTAGCCTCCCGAGCTGGTCGGCCGCCCTTGCTGTGTAAAAGGTACTGTTCTGGACTTATGATGTTTGCCAGTTAGGGGTGGTTTTAATAGATGATGGGGGGTGGCTTTCAGGGGGTGCAGCCCCCCCACCCCCCCGGAGCCTGTACAAGTCTCCTCCTTTGATTAGTTCGCGTCCCCGCGAACGGGAACGGAACGTGGAGTGGGGGTGTTGATGTAGTAGGTCGTTGTTGAATCCTCCTTGTATCTCTTCGTCGTTTCTTCTGGGTTGATGTCGTGTTGATGTAGCGATGTCGTGTAGATGTGAGATCAGCTTGTGTTCAGATAGGTAGGTTTTGGGATATATGCATATACATGTGATAATTTAAAACAGTTCATAAAAAAGCTGACATTGAAATATTGAAAAGTACAACAACAACAAAAAAATATGTGGTTTAGCCATTATATATATATATTGGTATTGTGCAGGGAGGAAAAAACCCAGGGCTGGACGGGTGACTGTGCCGTCCGGCGCTGTATTGGGGAAAAAATTGCTCCCTGCAATGTGAAAGATGGAAGAAATAGAAAAAAATAGGTGTCCCAAGGTATAAGTTAAAGGAATACGTAAAATATAATTTATTGTGCTGGGGTAAAACGGGACACCTTCACAAATTTTGACGTTAGAAGGAAGAAAAATGAAAGAGACAAAAGCATAATCATTGTGTACATGTGTGTGATAAAAATATGTGTATTCACAATGTGTGGCATCATTGGTAATAATTTTGTATGCGGTGCCTTTTAACAATATTACAGTATTTTCTATTACATTATTTACTTATGTCTATCTATCTTAATTATTAATTATGTTATACCTATACGGCCGTGTCTATTGTACCTTGCGTGCACGCTACCCTTTGTATTTATGTGCCGTCTCACGGCTAATCCTGTCCGGCCGTTTCCCGGTGTAGTTTAGTGGTCGTGCCGCTGAAATATATATATATATATATATATATATACCCCTATTCTGTGAATCATTCTCTGTGGGCGAATGCCTTCACACTTGACAGAGTCGCCGCCACAAATCGGTTGCGCCCTCATTGCCGTATGTTGCGTCGCATCTTTGACGCTTTATTTTCTTTGTTTATGTTGATCTGTCAGCAAGCCTGATACCCCACAGGTATCAACCCTGCTGTTCAGATTTCTGGAGTGTAGCTGTAAGAGAATGGTGGTGAATGTGTTGGATTGTGTGAGAATGAATACAAATTACAAATACAAATTAGTGAGTAAAGGTGGTACATAATAGTAGCATGGCACAAATAACATGTTGCTGCTGTATGGCAGTGAAATCATTGTCACCAGTGACATATGTCTGGTGACGACGCCTGAAAAATGGAGAGGTTAAAAAAACATGTGAATATTGCATATTCTTTATATCGGCTCCTGTGTCAGTGTGTTCACTGGCTGAAGCTCTTTTTCCTCTGGAATAAATGACATGATTAGTGTTAACATTTGGCCACGATTAGTGTCATGTTCTCCTTGCATATGTGTGTTTTACCTAATGCATGATCGGGCTTACCCTATACTGTGCCGTAATGTTTTTCCTTACCCTTAAAGTGCTTATCTTAATCTTAGTTAACCTAGTTAATCTAACGTGTTGTCGGGCTTACCCTGATGACGAGTTTGTTTGTCATCAGGTGCCGAAAGATTTTACCTTAATTATGATAAGTAAAAAGAAAATGTTTGATATTTATAAGCCGAATGGTTGACCTTACTTTATTGCCGAAATATGCTGTGCTATTATTTGGCAACAGCGCTTATTATATTTGCTTAATCCTAAGTTGCGTGTCAAATGCAACTGTCTTACATGCTAAAATTTTGACCAGGGCGATCGCCTGAGGCAATTTACTTCCTCAGGGCACCACCCGTACGTATTCTAGAAACACCGGTTGTCTCTAGAACCGCCGGATTCCGCCCCCTTAATACTAGTTGTCGACATTAATATTAATGCTTACTAATTAGTATTAATAAAGTTGCAGGCGACTACGGTGCCACAAAGCAAACCGCATCGCCCGTTGTACTTGCCTGTTCATTGCCCTTGTATTTGCATGTTGTCATTGATGTATTCATTATTGTTGGGTCTGCCCACTGTAACCCCTTTGAGTGCTCGCAATGCTCCTCATTTAATATCTTTGGCTGCCCGATGCGTCACCATTTAAGCTCTGGTGACCCGTTGTCAGCCATTTATGTGGGCGTTGGACATCGTCCGATAAAATAATACCCTCCGGGAATGGTGGCGTCCGGGGTCCTCTTCGCCCATATTGGCAGTAATAATATCCTCCGGGAATGGTGGCGTCCGGGGTCCTCTTCGCCCATATTGGCAGTAATAATATCCTCCGGGAATGGTGGCGTCCGGGGTCCTCTTCGCCCATATTGGCATTGGGTTGGTCCACCTGAACCCTAAGATCCTGCTTCACTCCTGCGCGTAGGAGACTAACTTCCCGCCCTGGAAGTTCTACTTACTTACATGCTAACTAAGAGTCTAGTCGTAATTTGGTCGTCCCTAGGGTCATCTCCTGAGTCCGGTGTGAAGCTGGCTATTTCTCCCACCATCCTCAGAAAGTCTTCCCTGCAGGTCTGGCTTCGATGCCCGTAGCACATGGTGGGTGTAACTTTTATTTGTCCCGGGGGCAGGCTAGGCCTTCCGGGACTCCGACGTTTGCCCGTGCTAGGTCATCGACGCTTCGACCTTACGTAGTTCGTCTGTTATTGGTCTGGGTCAGTGAGTTAACTGGGGTAAGGCTCATCATCGCCTTACCCAGCTTTGCTCCTGTGTGGTGCCTCTGGCCTTCCGCTTACGCTGTCATCATCATTCAGCTTGTCACAGATTCCTGTGTAAATAATTTATTGTGTAGAAAATGTAAAATTTTTAAGTGTTCTGGGGTTGTAGAATCTTCTAAATGCATAGACTACTTCAGGTCTACTGTGCTATGTCGGACTTCCAGCTGTAATGCCTTGTTAATTTTCATGGAGGCGTTAATAGGGTTTTATGGCGTTGGGTTCCCTGTTATTGGGCTCCGGGGGTTGTTATCTGTTGAATAGGCTTAAAGCATGGTAGGAGGGGGTTGCGCATCTTTGGGCTCCATGTTAATGGTGGCCTGGGGCCGGTGATGCTATCAGGATGCTTCTACAGTGAGTGGACGGGGGTAGGTATTTCCCGGGCTTGCAAAAATTTTCCCAAAGTGTCATGCAGGTTCAATAATAATAACCCTTGGTATGTGGGTGGGATATTCCATGCATGTGTCTGGATATGAGGCGTATCCGCTCTCATTTTAGGATAGGTATCGGTTGAGGCGTAATAATACTATGTCCCTTTCATGCGGGATTATTTAATAAAAAAGAATTGTTAATATAAATTTGGCCTCATCTCTTGCTTAGAGATGTGCATTACGCTTGCCATTCTTTCCGACACACCCCTAATACTCAGGTGTTAGCATTGAGAGCCAGGGCGTAGTGAGCCCTCTCTTTAAACGCATGAAGTCTTATCAACCCCGATGTATATTTTGTCATGTAGTGTAGCTGTTTTTATTGTGTCTGTATGTCTGTGTTGGCTAATGTTGTGAATGACAAGGTTATGGAAGGAGGAAGGTGGTATAATAGTAGCCTGAGGGTGGTATATAGGCTATCTCGCTGGTACCATCCGTCTCTGCTCCTGTCTTCCTCACTTGGTCAATATCGGCTTTCGATCCGCTCCTTGGGATAGTAAAGTATGGTGACGCTGTGACGTCACGGCCTAATCTGGTCTCTCATTTGTAATGTTAATGTAATACGTGGTTGTAGTGTGCCTGGTCATGTCCTGATCGCCTGTGATGGTTTTGGGATTAAAAAGTAAAAAGAGCAGTAATTATTGGGGAGGTCTGTTCCCCTCAGGGAATTTGTCCGTATTCGCCCCTGATTAGTGAGCGCGGGGGAGGAGGTGCCCGTGGCTGTGATTACTGAGGCTTGCGTGACTGTAGTGACGTTCCGCTGCAGCGCGCTGTCGCGCGTGCCGCTTATCGGATACGTCTTATCGTGTCATGATGCTAATTGCCAGCCGGCGCGTGTAATCTGTTATCGCGTTTGTAAACAAGTCCCTGTGGCCCTATGATAAATCCGGCCTAGCGTGTCTGTGCATTACTAAGTGTTATGTCTGTTGTAACAATAGTGTCTGCCGACCGCAGTGTTGCAATGCTTCGGGAATTCGCAAGTCAGTGTTTTGCTTGTGTAATGGCAGGCTCTGACGTTACGTATGTCGGCTGCCGGAACGTGATTTTTGTGAATGTCGGCATGTTGTCATTGTTTGGGATTCCGGGAGTGCCAGTGTGCTAATCTGTCCCGTTTTTGCCTACCGATGTTGTGTGTACACTGTTTTCAGCAGGACCTCTGTCTTGTGTAACTATGTGTAATCCATGTCTGGGAAGTCTATTGTGATCCCCTTGGAGGCCTAGAATTTTCGGTGCGCCCTCCTGTTGGGAATTCCTGGGTCGCCAATGCCGAGGTAGGCTGTTGTAGCGAGTACCCTGGGGCGAATCTATGCTCCAATATGTATGGGAAAAGAACCTTCCTGTCACTTTAGACATGTATCTGACCCACTTATGTGCTTGTCTGGGGCCAATTTCGGTCTAGTTGGGAGTCTGGATAGTTGTTTTCCACGGTGTCCGATTTTTACTGGGATTCGGACCCGCAATCCCATGTGATTCTCCGTGTTCTATGTCTGCGTTGTCTGTTGGGATTTGATTGTCCCCCGTGTGGCTTTTGATTGTGTTTTTCGCGCCAAAAATACCGTTGGTTAGTTTGTTTTTGGCACGACTGTGTTGTGTGGTCGTGAGTTCGCACCCGCCTTGGTTTAAGGTGCTGGTGTTACGATTTTTCGTGCTGTATGTCCCATGGCACGTGTATCGTGAGTTTGAGGCGCGCAGATGAAAATACGCTTTGGTGTGAAAAATTTGGGTCTTTTGGAATTCTCCTCGTAGTGTAATTTTGGGAGTTATAGGGTTTTGAAACTCCCGTAAATGATGGTGTCTTCTACCTTCAGAGCTGCGTGCATGTTGGCTGTCCGTAGCTAGCGAAGGCCGCCCAGTCACGGGTGTTTTATCGCTGACGGCGATAGTATCTAATTACATTAACGTGTGTACTATCTATTACTTGTCTGACAATGTTCCTGTGTCCAGCACGTGTGTATGTGGAAGCCTGATTGCTCGCTCCGTTGTTGTGAGCCTGGCTTTCCGTGATGGAAAAGAACCTTCCATTAAATACATTCGTGTCCCCAACTTTTGTGTTAATGTAAGCGTGGGTCGAATATAACCCTGTTAGTGGTACTTGGCTGTGTCTATGCACGAGTGTCTCCGGGCCGCTAGTCGCGTGTTTGGTGACTAGGTGTCGGAGGTGATTTGATTGTTTTGTGCGTATGTATATGTGTTAGTGGAACTGTCCTTTATTATCCTATCCTCCCATTGGATAGTTACCCGACCTTGCACTCCTGGTATCCAGGAGGTTGCGGGTTCGAGACCGTCTTTGGCCAGGGTAATTATTCCTGGTGCCTTTCAGGCTTGTGTCTTCGGGACAGTTCTTCCAAGTGTTAGGGTCGTATCCCGGTGCGGTTAGCGGGGTCCGAAGGCTATTTCTTGGCCTTCTTTTCCCGTCTGCCAGTGGGATCATTTCCCTTCCTTTTGACAGTGTTCCCGCCTTTACGTGTGGGTGTGGGAGCTTTGCGGGTGTGATATGCCTTCATACGGCGGGCGTGAATAGTGTCTTTAATGAGCTTGCGTCCATGGCGCACGTTAACGATATAGTTTAGGTCAGATACCTTCCTGCAGACTTTGAAGGGACCTGACCAACGTGGCAAGAGGAACTCGGACACATTTTTCTTACGGGCGGAATTGGAAACCATAACCAATTGCCCGGGTGTGTATTCCACGGTCTTTCTATGCCGATCGTACCGTTCTTTTTGTTTTCTCTGCGCCGCGGCTATGTTCTTTCTAGCGTCCATGCGAGCTATCTGCAAGTGCTCTAGCCGGGCGGCATTGGCCGTGTGAGTGTCCTGTGGGATGCATATATTGTCTATGGGACTTCTGGGCGTGTATCCGTGCAACAGGAAGTGTGGAGAGTGTTTTGTAGCCGTGGATATGGAAGTATTGTAACTAAAATTGACGGGCTGCAGATAATCATCCCAGTCTGTCCCTGTGTCCCCTGTAAATTTAGCTAATGCAATTCCGATTATCTTGTTCATACTCTCAGTGAGACCGTTGGTTTGTGGGGAAAAACTCGTGGTCGTGTATGCCTTTATCCTGAGTATCTCCAAAAACTGTCGGAGCACTCTCGAGGTGAAAATAGTACCTCTGTCGGATAGTAAGGTTTGGAATAGGCCATATCGTGTAACTATGTCGAATAAGAATTCGACTATGCTGTTTGTGTCTGCTTTGGGAACAGCCTTCGTAATCATGTATCGGGTGAGATACTCGGTGGCAACCAGTATATATTTATTGCCTTTCTGAGATGTCGTAATAGGGCCTTTAACATCTATCCCGACTCTGTGAAATAGCTCTCCTACGGGAATAGGGTTGAGTAGTCCATGAGGCTTGCCAGGCCTTGTTTTAAATCGCTGGCAAGTATGACATGTCTTTACGAAGGTGTCTATGTCAGCCTTCATGTTTACCCAATAATACTTGTCCCGGATTCTAAGGTATGTTTTATGCGTGCCCAAATGTGCCCCTGCCAGTAGGCTATTGTGGTGTCCGATCATTATATTCTCTTTCAATGACTCCGGAACCGCTATTGGTGCATTATCGTGCATGGCTGTGGGCTTAAATTTCAGTACCCCGTCTTTGTCTAGGAAAAATCGCCTAGACAGCCGTGCTGTCTTGGAGTCCACCTTATCCAAGTTTTCTAGTGCCATTAGAATCTGTTTCAAGTACGGATCACGTTCTTGCTCCTGCTTGATGTTAATCACCGTCAGGGCAAAAGTGGGCATGTCGTCCCATTCGTGGTCCTTACTGTCATCTGGGGGGTCGGCTACTGGCAGCCTAGATAACCCGTCTGCATCTAGGTGTGTAGCGCCTTTCTTGTTTTAGATCCCTTAGTTGGGGGGTAGTTAGGGCTAAAACATATATGTTATTGTATTAATTTGGAAGGTGATTCCTAGAGAGTGCAGCTTCCCGTAGCTGGGTAAGCTTACCAGTGTAGAGTGTTGTTTGGTGTTAAAATGCTAGGGGGTGCTCCTATAAAGACGTAAGTGTCGCTTAGGGGATGAGCCTCTGGGCGCAGGTTAACGTACCTGCCTCCCAGCTGGTTGGAATAAGTTATATAACAGACGTGCTGATGTCAGCTATGCCGGCGGCTCGCCGCCTACGCAGTCGAGTCGCTGCGGGAAACACAATGGCACCTGAGCAGGCGATTACTGGCTACTAGTCACGGTCAATCGTGACGAGAGTCAGGAAGGGTATTAGGATGTGAAGAGGCGTGTAATTATGAATACAATGTGTAGTTTACTGACCAAGTGTTTTATTGGTCAGTGAGTATGAAATTGTAAGTCCCTCTTAGGGGAATGTAAATAATGGTACAAGTTAAATGTACAAGTTTGTGGATGGGTTTTACAAAGTATAGGATATCTGAACACTTGCTGATGCTCACCTGATGATAGTAGCTGGGGCAGAGCCTTCGGCGACACACACTGTATGACAGATACAGTTCCCAAAAAGCCTCACTTCTTATAGGTCCTGCCTTTTGCACAGTCAGCATTCCATTGACATAGCTGCCCCAGTTAGTTATAGTGTAGATGTTTATGAGTGTGTTGCAAGCGGTTGGCTAGCCTCCCGAGCTGGTCGGCCGCCCTTGCTGTGTAAAAGGTACTGTTCTGGACTTATGATGTTTGCCAGTTAGGGGTGGTTTTAATAGATGATGGGGGGTGGCTTTCAGGGGGTGCAGCCCCCCCACCCCCCCGGGGCCTGTACAATATCTTCAAATTTGAGATTGGAGCTGAATGGGTCTCGAATCCAGCAGTTATCGCCATCTGGCTCGGGAAAATAATCCCGTAAAGTAGTTGCAAGACTACGAAGATATTTGGTTATATTTTATTTTACCTCGCAAGGCAAACCTTCGTTAGATGACTGCAGATACGTTTTTAGTGTGGGGAAATGGGGATGTGAGCCATTTTGAACCCTTGCTGCCCAAATATTACACTTTTTCCCAATCGCACTGATCTTGTTTTCAGCGCTGAAGATATCAACGTAGTCACCTTGCAAATTCAAAACATTCGAGTGATCAAACACGTCAGCTAAGTAAACAGTTCTGCAAAGCTAAGAAAAGTCATTGAGTAAATCCTCATGTATCGTCCCAAGAAGAAAGATCCATACCTCATCTTTCAGCTCGAGAAACCTCGTTAAGCCATTGCACTTCAGTATGAATGAGAAGCTGCTCATGCTCGCTACCCATGTCTTTCAGAATCAGAATCAATTTATTTGGCGTTAAACACAAGTGCAATAGCCATCGTCAGGTTAATAATACAAAACAATAAAATCAAACAATCCTACATTACTTAGCCTACTTATAACAGTATATACAAACAGCTTATTATCATTATAACAAAATGTAACCTATTTCTATTGCACTAAGTATTACACCAATCTGCTTCCATACATTCTTCCAGGGAATACCATGGATTCACCAGCAACCACTTTTGCAGCTGTTTCTTAAAGATTTTGGTTGGTAGTTGTTGGAGAGACAAACTCAGTTTGTTAAAAAAATTTATGCCAAGAATTTCATGACTGTTCTGTGTTTTTGAAAGCCGACACCATGGTACCTCTATCTGGTGTGAGTTTCTTGTGCTGTATGAGTGAACTGTTACCCGTCTGCCTGGCAATTCATGTGGATGTTTATTTTTCATATACATGAGGATATTTAAAACAAAAAGATTTATAACTGTTAGTTTGGAAGATTCAATAAATAAAGGTCTACAGGGTGTGTTAGGAGGAGCATTTGCAATAATACGGATTGCCTTTTTCTGTAATTTTAAGATATTTACAATGTGTGCACTATTTCCAAAAAAATATTGTTACGTGCCACCCCCCTAGTGGCACTTTTGTTAACTGGATTACGGTGGGTAGGAAGCACAACACCAATTACTGCTTAAAGAAATAATTAACTTTATTGCGGCCAGAAAATTACACTACTCATCAGCAGATACAAGCAATAGGAACTTTACTCCAGTTTCCTCAAGTCTCTTGCTTGTGGAGAGCTCTCGCTCTTTCACTTGTCAACAAACCACAGAAGTTAATCCTCCCGCTAATGAGCCTAGTGGCCTTGACAAAACTACATGCAACTTCTTCCTAATGTACGCCGACTACAGTTACTTACGAGCACTTGCTGCACGCTGTTCACAAGCTGGGAGAAACAATGTCACTGGATTTCGTAACCACTTATATCTCAGACACTCAGTGAAAGCACACTCACTCAAAACACAGGCAGTCCCCTGTATGTTTCTCACTTCCCCGCTTCACTAGGGGTTTCGCAAGTCACCACACTTCTGTCGCTCACACTAGCTCGTAAAACACAACAACAACCAATGCTTGACAGGTCGCACTTATATAGCAGGCCGGTGACTCAATAAATGCTTCTAGATCCATCCAGGGTTCACGGCTTCTCGAGGTTTCCATCGCTGGTCCAGTCACGAATATTCTGGACTATCCCTTTGTCCTAGTAGCCCTGTTGCATAAGGCGCACGCAATACAGGAGGCAGGGCACAGCCCAGCCCTGGGGCAGTTGTGACTCATGCGGCGAGCGATGAAACAAACTCACAGCCGTAACACCACCCCCTTCCTAAAAAGGCTGATCGTCCCGATCAATCATTGGTCCGTCTGTGTCCCTCCGTAGGCTGCCAGGCGATCTCGATGCACGATCTTCATCTTCGCCCTCGGGCTCCCCTGGATCCTGTAGACGACATCGTTGATCCGTTTCACGACTCGGTACGGGCCCTCCCAGGACTTCTGAAGTTTGGGTGACAGGCCTTTCTTCCGTAATGGGTTGAAGAGCCAGACCAGTTCGTCCTCATGGAATCCACCGGCATCCGTCTGCTGGTCGTATCGGGTCTTCATTCGGTCGGTTTCGATCCGCAGTTTCCTCCTCGCGAACGCGTGCACGTCCTCCAGTTGGTCGACCAGTTCTTGACAATACTGGCTTACCGGGATCGGATCATTCCCAGGTTGGCCGAAGGCAAGATCGACAGGTAGACCGAGCTCCCTCCCAAACATGGCCCGGGCTGGTGTGCACCCGGTGGCTTCATGCACGGCGGCGCGGTAGGCCAGGAGAAATAGTGGAAGATGTTTGTCCCAATCCCTCTGGTGCTCGCTGACGACTATTCGGAGATGGTTCTCGATGGTGCGATTGAATCGCTCTACCATCCCGTCGGACTGAGGGTGTAGCGGCGTTGTCCTTGTCTTCCGGATTCCCAGCAGCTGGCATAGGTTCTGGAACACTTGCGACTCGAAGTTCCTTCCTTGGTCGGAGTGCAGCTCCAGGGGTACTCCGTACCGGCTGACGAATTCCTTCACCAGGGTCTCTGCAATCGTCGCGGCTTCTTGGTTAGGGAGCGCATACGCCTCCGGCCATTTGGTAAAGTAGTCGCTGACGACTAATATGTAGAGGTTCCCTGCCTTGCTTAACGGGAATGGCCCAGCAACATCAATGGCCACTCTCTCCATGGGGCCGCCCACGTTGTAGGTCTTCAGTGGACCCCGCCGTCTTCGTCCTGGGCCCTTGCTGGCAGCGCAATCGTGGCACCTCGCGCAGTGGTTCTCCACGTCGGTTCGGCATCCGATCCAGTAGAACCGCTCTCTCAGCTTCTCCAGGGTCTTCTTTATCCCTAGGTGTCCACCAGATGATCCTCCATGGGCTTCCTTCAGGACTTCCTCCGTCATAGCCTTTGGAACGACGACTTGTTCCCGAGATGACTTCCCGTCGATGCTCTCCCAGGCGCGGCAGATGAGGCCATCCCTTACAATCAGCGAGTCCCACTGCGCCCAGTAGGACTTAAACTTTGGGCTGCAGTCACTCACAATGTTCCACCCGGGTCTGGGGACACAGGCCCTCTTCCATTCGGCTATAAGTCCCAGGTCATCATCTTCTGCTTGTGCCCGCGTGAAAGATTCGCGGCTCCAGCTCCCTTGAAGTTCCACGGTAGTCCTTCGGCACTGTATCCCGGTGTTCTCCTCTCTTCTGGTACAGAAGGTGCAGTCTTCGGGGCACGGTCTTCGTGACAGGACGTCGGCGTTAGAGTGCAGTTGGCCTTTCCTGTGCTGGATCTCAAAGTTGTACTGTTGAAGCCTCTCTAACCACCGCGCGAGTTGACCCTCGGGCTGCTTGAAGTTCAGGAGCCACCGCAGGGATGCATGGTCGGTCCTGATGAGAAATTCTTGCCCGTACAGGTACTTGTGGAAGTGTTCAATGGTCTTCACGATGGCGAGCAGCTCCTTCTTGGTGACGCTGTAGTTCCTTTCGGGCTTTGACAAGGCTTTGCTGAAGTAGGCTACTACTCTCTCCTCGCCGTCCACTACTTGCGACAGGATTCCCCCTATACCAAAATCGCTGGCATCGGTATCGACGATGAATCTTGTTCCAGGTCTGGGGTAGGCCAGAATAGGTGCGGTGCACAGAGCCTGCTTGAGTTGTTCGAAGGCACCGTGGCATTCTGCTGTCCACGTGAAGAGTTGGTCCTTCTCAGGCAGTCGATGCATTGGTTTAGCGATGTCGGCAAATCCTCTCACGAAGCGACGGTAATAGGTGCAGAGTTCCAGGAAGCTTCGTAATTGGGATTTGTCCTTCGGAACTGGCCATTCCCTCACAGCTGCGGTCTTCTCTGGGTCGGTGCGCACCCCCTCCTCGGAGACGATATGCCCAAGGTACTGGACCTGCTTCTGGACGAGCTGACACTTCTTGGGGCTCAACTTCAGCTGGGCAGCCCGTAGCTTCATCAAGATCTCCTTCAGGTTGCTCTAGTGCTCCTCGAAGCTTTTTCCCAGAACGATGACGTCGTCTAGGTAGACCAGGCAGGTCTTCCAGTGTAGTCCCCTCAGAATAGACTCCATTAGCCTTTCGAAGGTCGCAGGGGCGTTGCACAGACGGAATGGCATGACGGTGAACTGCCAGAGCCCGCTGCCCACAGAGAACGCCGTTTTCTCGCGGTCCTTAGGGTGGACCTCCACCTGCCAGTAGCCACTCTTCAAATCCAAGGTGGAGAACCATCTCGACCCTGATATGGTGTCCAGGGTGTCGTCGATCCGGGGTAGAGGGTAGCTGTCCTTCTTCGTGACGTCATTCACCCGCCTGTAATCCACGCATAACCTGGTGGAACCGTCCTTCTTCTTCACTAGCACGACCAGAGAACTTCAAGGACTATGTGATGGCTCGATCACCCCTTGCTCCTTCATCTCTTCTACCATCCGGTCGACTTCGGCTTGCTTGGCGAGCGGGACACGTCGGAATGGGGCCCTAATCGGTGCGCTGTCCCCAACGTCGATTCTGTGCTGAACCAAGCTTGTCCTGCCGAAGTCTTTGCTCTCCACGGAGAAGACGTCCTGGAATTCGCGTAGCAGGTCCTGAAGTTGGCATGACTGTTCCTCGTCTAAATGGCCTTGGGATCCTTGGTACAGCTTCTGTAGTTCTTCTGGCAGTGTGCGTCTTCTTCGGTTGTCCGTCTGCAGGTGTCCGTCTGTCGTATCTGTGATGCGGGCAATCCAGGTAACGGGCTCGCAGACTCCTAGGTTGGTGTCCCGGTGAACCGTAACGTCGTAGTCGTTCAGGTTGGACAGGCGGACGTACGGCCGAGACGTCGTGTTGATGAGAGTCTTGGCAACTAGCAAGCCTTTTGTCTGGATGTCCTCATATTTTGGCTCGATGACAGCCGCCACTCCCTCAGCAGCTCCGTCGACAATTACGGCAGCCCTGACCTCCGTCCTGGCGGGAACGATGACGTCTTCTCTCAGCCTTACTCGCCATGCGGTGATGGACTCGTGCGCAGGTTGCAAAGCAAGTTCCTCACCTCCGAAGTGCAGAGTGTTAGTACTCAGATCCAAGATGATGTTGTTCTGGTCCAGGATGTCCAGTCCGATGATCACTTCATTTGATACGTCAGCCACAAGCACTGGGTGCTTTATCGCCCGTCGACCAATGACGAACTCCAGCGATGCTTCGCCATGTACCGGTGCGGTCTCTCCGGTCGCGGTTATTAGCTGGAGGTTCCTTTGTGTGGGTTGCACTCTCCACTTCGGGTTCACGGTGGGACTGACGATGGTCCTCGATGCTCCCGTGTAGATTAGCATGGGCCAGCTCTCTCCGTTGACGACTCCGTCGACCATCAGGCTGCTATTATCCCTCCGTAACTGCGTCACACGAACTTGGACTGCCGGGGCTTGACGACTGTCACAAACCAACCTTCGCCCCTCATGGCTGGCTGATACTTGCTTTCTTGGGCCGCGCGGTTTCCCTACGACTGACTGTCCCGACGGAAACTCTTGGCGGCGGCGATCACCGCAGTCCTTGCTCAGGTGGCCTCTCTTACGGCAGGTCCAGCAGGTCGGTAGTCCTCTTCCGGGCCGCCTCTCCGAATGTCCTTCGGCTAAGTTTTCGTTGGTGGTACTGCGACTCTTGAAGAACTGGCCTAGCGCCTCCATCAGTTCATCGGCCAGGGGCTTGGTCTTGTTGGCTTTGGCTGGTTCATCGACGTCCATCTGACGCACCCGCGCGCACATTCTAGATACCTGCTTTGCCGTCTCGAACTCAAGTGCGTGGCTCAGCGCATCTGCCAGAGTCTTATTGCGCGCGAGTCGCAGCGCCTGTTGAGTGTCCGAGTACCGTAGTCCGTCGGTGAAGGTCTGCGTCGCAATCTGCTCCAGAAAGTCGGCTGGCGCTGTTGGGTAGGCGAGCCTTACGAGGCGTGCGATGTCCATCTCAAACTCCTGCTGGGTTTCCGCGTTCTTCTGTACCCGGGTCCGGAGCTGTATCTGGTAGGCCTGCTGAAGATGGCTATCTCCATATCGGGACTCCATATGGGCGATCAGTGAAGCGTAGTCCTGGGATCCAGTTGGGATGGCCTGAAGGATGTTAAGGGCGTCACCTCTCAGCGCTACAATGAGAGCTGTAACCTTTTCTGTGTTGTTCCAGTTATTTATGGAACAGGCCGCCTCGAACTGACGTAAGTAGGTGCTCCACGGGACCTTTCCGTCGAAGGTTGGGGGCGTCACTCTGCTATGTCCCGTTCCTGATATTCCCCTGTGTAACGGTGGGCGGGCGTTGGCGCAGCTCGGCAACTTCCTCTCGTTGAGCGTTGAATTTCTCTTCCACCCCCGTCAGTGGGCGTTGGCGCAGCTCGGCAACTTCCTTTTGTAAGGCGTTGAATTTCTCCTCCAACCCCATCAGCGGTCGTTGGCACAGCTCGGCAACTTCCACTTGCAAGGCGTTGAATTTCTCCTCCACCCCCATCAGCGAGCGTTGGCGCAGCTCGGCAACTTCCACTTGTAAGGCGTTGAATTTCTCCTCAACCCCCATCAGCGGTCGTTGGCCCAGCTCGGCAACTTCCACTTGCAAGGCGTTGAACTTCTCCTCCACCCCCATCAGCGGGCGTTGGCGCAGCTCGGCAACTTCCACTTGTAAGGCGTCGAACTTACTTTCCACTGCTGCGACTTCCTCACGTAGGCCCTGTTCTAATTTCCTTTGGCTCTCCTCTAATTTCGTCAGCAGACACTCTTCCAGATTTTTCTGGCCATCCAGAAATTTGGAGGTTAGGTCCTCTGCTAACTTATTCTGGCCGTCCTTCAGGTCCTCTGCTAGCTTATTCTGACCTTCTTCTAATTTGGGAGTTACGTCCTCGGCTAAACTTTTCTAGCTGTCTTCCATCTTCTTCAGGTCCTCCGCTAACTTATTTTGACCGTCTTCCATCTTCTTCTGGCCGTCTTCTAATTTGGTAGTTAGCTCCTTGGTTAAATTCTTCTGGCCGTCTTCTATGCCATTTAACTTTTCTAGCAATGCTGCCAATTGCGCCTCCATTTTAGTTGTTTGCCTTATAAAGGGCATGCACTCACAGGAAAATTAGAGAAAGTGACCTGCTCGGGTTTTGAAACCAGGACCGTCAGGTGTTGTGCTTGAGTTCGTAATCCGGCTTCTGACACCAGTTGTTACGTGCCACCCCCCTAGTGGCACTTTTGTTAACTGGATTACGGTGGGTAGGAAGCACAACACCAATTACTGCTTAAAGAAATAATTAACTTTATTGCGGCCAGAAAATTACACTACTCATCAGCAGATACAAGTAATAGGAACCTTACTCCAGTTTCCTCAAGTCTCTTGCTTGTGGATAGCTCTCGCTCTTTCACTTGTCAACAAACCACAGAAGTTAATCCTCCCGCTAATGAGCCTAGTGGCCTTGACAAAACTACATGCAACTTCTTCCTAATGTACGCCAACTACAGTTACTTACGAGCACTTGCTGCACGCTGTTCACAAGCTGGGAGAAACAATGTCACTGGATTTCGTAACCACTTATATCTCAGACACTCAGTGAAAGCACACTCACTCAAAACACAGGCAGTCCCCTGTATGTTTCTCACTTCCCCGCTTCACTAGGGGTTTCGCAAGTCACCACACTTCTGTCGCTCAGGATAATCGCTCACACTAGCTCGTAAAACACAACAACAACCACTGCTTGACAGGTCGCACTTATATAACAGGCCGGTGACTCAATAAATGCTTCTAGATCCATCCAGGGTTCACGGCTTCTCGAGGTTTCCATCGCTGGTCCAGTCACGAATATTCTGGACTATTCCTTTGTCCTAGTAGCCCTGTTGCATAAGGCGCACGCAATACAGGAGGCAGGGCACAGCCCAGCCCTGGGGCAGTTGTGACTCATGCGGCGAGCGATGACACAAACTCACAGCCGTAACAATATTAATCCATAACTAAAGAGACATTGAAAGAAAGCAAAATAGGCTGTGTGTAAATATGTCGTAGGGACCTCATTTTTTAAATGACGGAGTAGATACACCCCCCTTGCAAGTTTATTCGAAAGGTTATGACTGTGAGGTTCCCATGTTAATTTTGAGTCAAAATTCATTCCTAGTAACTTAGCTTCTTTTATATCATTACTTATGTTTTTAAGGCTAAATATTAAATTTTGAGTTTTAGTTTCATTTAAGTGGAATCCATTCTCACTGAACCATTTCCTAGCTTCTAGCAAGCACTGACTTGATAAATTTTGTAATTCACTTATACATTTGCTAGAACACAAAAATGTAGAGTCATCGGCATAAAGAATTGTTTTTCCAGAAACATTTACTGCTAAGTCATTCATCATAACGACAAAAAGAAATGGACCCAGAACCGAGCCTTGAGGTACACCATACCTAACTTCTAACACATGAGATTTCCTATCTCCATTCTCTACAAACTGTACTCGGTTTGTTAGATATGATTTAAAGACTTCATACTCTGATCCTTTAATTCCGTATAGTGCTAACTTTTGCAGAAGTATATCATGTGACACACAATCGAAGGCCTTGGATAGATCACACAGGAGTGCATCTACTGAGCTCCCTTCTTCAAAATGGTGCATTATGTGACAAACAAAATCATCCAGTGCACTAATTGTAGATTTTCCCGGAAGGAACCCAAACTGAGTTGGTGATAGAAGGTTGTTGTTGATGAAAAATTCATAAATTTGACCAACTATAACATATTCAAAGACTTTTGACAGGATGGTTACTACAGACACAGGCCTGTAACTATCAGGTTTAGTCTTATCCCCTTTTTTGTATACTGGAACAACCCTCGTAATTTTTAACTGAGCTGGGAAATAGCCTACGCTAAGGCACTCGTTTATGCAGTGCGTCAAAGGAATTAAAATGCTGTCAATAATAGCCTTTAAAATGTTGTTGGTGAACCCATAACAATCCTTACTTTTGGAAGGTTTCATATTTCTTACAATTTTCTTTACCTCACTACAGTTTACCTTTCTCCATTTAAAAGTATTATTTGATAAACTCGGGACTATTTTGTCTACTCTTTCAATTGCTGCTGTAGGCAGCTGTGAGGCAGGTGAGCAAATCCTTTCGACAGACTCAATAAAATGTTTATTCAGAACCTCAGGACTGATTTCTATTGTGGAACATTTATTTGCGACTCTAACATTGTTAATTACACTCCAAGCTGCTTTACAGGGGTTATTTGAATTCTCTATGAATCTGACGTTTGCTTCAAGTTTAGCTTGCTTAAGGGCACATTTATACTTATTACGCATTTGTAGATAATTCTGTTTAGATTCAATAGATCCCTGTTCATTATGTATTACGTAAAAAAACATAACCTGTGATTTCATTTTTCAAGCTCAGGTGTATACCATTTTATTTTATTTTTAGAATTACTCCTTTTCTTGGAACTTGCAGAGCAATGCAAATAACCTGCAGTTTAAGTAGCAGTTTTGACATTGTTTATTATTTTCACCACTTCATTAAGGGTGCTCTGCAGCAGTTCAGGCAGTCTTTTGGCTACTAATGCTTCCCGGTGAATACAGCAATGTGTCCACTTCATAATTGGAGCTACTTTTTTCACTTCAGCTTGAAGACCCTTCCTGCATCCAGTCATAGCTTTCGCGCCATCTGTAGACACACCAACATAATTTCTTCCAGACGATATCATGTTTATTACAATAATCATTCAGAGCTGCGAAAATATCGTCTGCGGTTGTGTGTACTAGCTCACAGGAAGAAAGAAAATCTTCATATATTTCGTCATGACATAAAAAAAGTACAAAAAACAACATTATAATCTTTTTGATATGTCGGTGCTCTCATCCAACTGCAGAGCAAACATGTCACACATGTGGAGTCTTGCCAACAACGTCTCTTCAATTTTGCTTGACATTATCTGTAATTCGCCTTTTCATGCACAAAATTAATTGCTGAAGGATGAATGAGTTCTTCAGCAATGCCACAAGCTGAGATACTTCGTAGGATGCAAGCGTTGCATTTTCAGTCACATTTGCACCAGAACGTTTGGTAATTACTTTCTGGAATGATTTCAGTTCGATGAATTCAATGGCTTTACCTTTGTGCTCCGAGTGTTTGGTATCTAGATGCCTCCGGAGGTTTGCAGGTTTCATACGTTGGCAAGGGTTTCAAAGCATATCACGCATTGAGGCTTAGGGCAAACTTCAGGTCCACAATACGTAAATCGAATTTCCAATTATTTTATGTCGTATTTCCTACTTTTCGTAGTAGGCTTACTCTTTACTCTTTACTGAAGGGAGGCAGCAGGCGGCCCATTCACTTCTATATTTATTACCACAGATTCTTCTTGATCACTATCTGTAGCAATGGGCCTACTTCGTTTTTAAGATCCATTTTTCAACCAACGATCCATATTCAATGGTCTGTTAACAATTAAAACAATCAAAAGTTTCTTTCAAAATTCATGTAAATATTATGTAAACACACAAAATGGCTGCGGATCAGAACTCGGAGATAAAGGAGCAGAACGCTCTCTAGCGGGAAACTTGCAAAGCTCAAACTACACTGCGCCACATATGAGTGCGCCACTTATGCTGTGGGTAGCAAAGCATAATTATTATTTTTAAGGAGCTCTTTGTACCTTCTCCGTTTTCCATTTTCATTATTGCGTTATTTCTTGACGACTCTTCGCAGACACCCTGACCAACATCGTGGACCACCTAATGGGAACCTCTGCCCTAGACCATTAGATCATCTGTAAACATCATTGTTGTCATCTTACATACTCCAATTTTTTCTGCTTCCCGTGTCATTATTTCATCCATGACCACAATGAAGAGAAGAGGTGACAGTGCTCTGCCCTGTTTCAGACCACTCATTTGTTTGAACCACTCGCTTACAGTCTTTTTTTCCACTCCCTTTTTCTTAATTGCTTTCCAAACCTTTTTCCTAGACACACTATCAAAGGCCTTTTCTATGTCTAGAAAGGCCATTAAATGATCCTCCCCAAATTCATAGTGATGTTCTTGAAGCTGTCTCACTGCAAATATGAGATCAACTGTCGATCTGACAGGTCTAAAGCCATACTGCTCTTCTCTTATTTCCTTTTCCAGTCTGGCACAGTGTGGAATCAGTGTGACTCCTCTGTAATTCCTACACTCCTTTCTGCTCCCTTTCTTGAATATTGGGACAGTTAGTCCTTTCTTCGAATCTTCTGGGGTCTTTTTCTCCTTCCATATCACCCTCATCACACGATACAGCCTCTGTTTCCCAACCTCCCCTGCTGCTTTCACTCCTTTCATCTTGTCAATAGCCATTTCCATTTCTCTCCATGTCAGATCCTTTTCTGTTCCTTAGTTGCCTTCTACATCTTCCAGTACGTTATCATCCTCACTATGTCCATTTATATTTAGCAACTCCTCAAAGTACTCTTTCCATGCTGCCTTGAGTGTTGTTTTGTTGTGTACCTCATTTCCATTTTTGTCCAACATTACCACATTCCCCCCCAGACCTCTTCTCACCATTCCAAACAGTACTTTTTTTATTTCCTCTGGCATCTTCTTCCATCCACTTCTTCCTCTCCTCTGAGACAATCTTGTTTGCTTCTTTCTTCTTTTCCTTATAATCCCCTCTTGCTAGATCTGTTCTTTCCTGGAACCACACTCTGAAAGCCTTGTTCTTCCTTCCCACTGCTTCCTTTAATCTCTCATTCCACCATGGTGTCTCCTTATATCTCTTTGTGTCACTTGTTCTTCCACATACCGATACTGCAGCTTCCACCACTGCACTTTTGAATTGCGTCCATTCCTCTTCCACTGTTTTTGGGTCGTCGGTTGGTATCCTCTCCCTTATTATCTTTTGGAATTCTTCCTTGACTTCCTTTTCCTTTAGTTTCCATACTTTGATTTTCTTTTCCTGATGCTCTGTCCTCTTGGTATCCTTCACTACTCTCAGGTGCATTACTAGTAGTCGATGGTCGCTATCTAAGGCCTCTGATGGTATTACCTTTACATCTGTGACACTTCTCTTCATTTCCCAGTCGTACAGCATGTAATCCACCAAAGATTTCCTCTTTAGATCACTGCTGTACAACGTTACCTTGAGGCTCTCTTTCTTCCGGAGGAGTTCCCTACCGCTAAACCATTTCTCTTGCAAAGCTCCAGCAACTCTCTCCCTTCCTCATTCCTGCTACCCCATCCTTCTGCACCCATTACATTTTCATGTCCTTGCCTTTCTACATGTGCATTCAAATCTCCCAGGACTATAATACTCTGATCATTCAGCTGCAGCAACTCTATGTCTAAGGTCAGGTGGCAGAAAAATACGAGATTCTGAGCATACCCCCACAAAGAAATCACATGGCATACCTGCCAAGTTTTCCGGTTTTCTCGGAAGGTTTCCGGATTTTTGGGGTGTTTTCCGGTTGTCCGGATTAACATAGGTTTTTCCGGATTTTCAACTCCCTAGTTTTTTTCCGTTCTCTGCATCCAATTCGCATTTCAGTTTTGATTTTCGATAATAGCTGCTATTCTGAGATGCGAGTGTTGTAATTCGACTGAAAATCGACTGATAAGACTCAGGGTGTCTACCGGTAACGAAAAAGTAGCTAATTTTATAAAGGTAACGAAAAGTAGCTAATTCTTACTGTATGTCTGGATTGTTGGAGGTAACGAAAATTCGCCGAGGTCTGCTAAAATCATTTAAACCCGCGTCGCTAGGCTCGCAGATGCGATTAAGCGAGTTTCACGCAAGCGGCGCCAATTGCGTAAGCTATATTTCCCCGTGCACGACATCAAGGAAATGCATACTGAGGATACCTTCAGTGGTACTGTATACATCGGTTCAACGTTTATTTTCGGCATCAAGGAAGAGTTTAGTTTTGTGTGAAATATTTTTCTGTATTAATCGGAAACCTGACTTCTTGCGAGACGTTTATTCTCGATAACTTCCGAAACTCAACAGAAACCCCTCATTTCTGATATTGGCCTCTAAATTTGTATATCTCAAATTGAAGTCCAGAAATAACGCGAAATAATTTATTGTCGCAATCTTGCGAAATGATACCGTTTCAAAAAATAATCGCAAAAATGCTTCGAAATACATAGACTATATTTTAAAAATCTATCCGTCTAGTGAATTTGCGACATCAAGTGTGGTTAATTCGAATCTCCGTTATATGTCTATTTTTCCTTCGAACTATGGTTCCATTGGATATATAATCTAACCGGTTATCTCGAAAACTTGTATAATTTGAATTCCAAAGAAAATGTGCCCTCTTGTCGGATTATTCGTGCAATCCTCTCTGAATAATTCATAATAACCGATACCTACTTCGAACTCCAAAGTCACATCCTCAAGACGGCCGGCTGACAGCAAGACTTGCTTGCGGGAATCTCGTCAAGCGGACCACGATGGACGCCAGTTGCGTAAAATTATAAAACCCGTGCACGGCCGCGAACTTGTGTCGTCGAGGACTGCGGAAATCACGGCACCGATCATACAACATGTCCATAACTGCTGGGGAATTTTAACCCTGCCCAACCTCGAGCTTGCCTCCGCCATTCTGCCAAGACAGATAGACAGGCAGACAATCGTTGAACGGCCGGATGCGGTGCCGATTGCATAATACCGCGTTCTCATTGTGCAACCGCGAGGACGACGTGAATCTCGTAAAACAACCGAGAGCGGCAGCGATTGCGATACATCGCGATATTTCTCCGCATTCGATGACGAGTGCAACTGGATTCTTGTCAAATGGACAGCAAGCGGTGCCGATTGCGTAATAATAACTTACCATATTTTTCCGTGCCTGACCTCAAGGACAATAGAAATCTCGTCGAACGACAAAAGGACACCGATTGGATTATGTAATCGCGATTTTTCTCCGTGTTCTATCTAAAAAAACTACGAATCGCGTCAAACGGCTGAGACCAGCGCCGATCGTGTAACGTCTCGATATTTCTCCGTATCTGACTGCGAAGACATAATTCGGTGACGATCACGTAACGTCGCATATATTTCTTCGTGGTCTACCGCGGGGACAAAGGAAATCTTCTCAAACGGCCAAGATCAGAGCAACTTCTTGGTAATCATAACTTCTTGTACACAAGACGGCATATTTGCTGAATCAACTCATTTGATATTAAATATCCATTATTTATTTTTATCTAAATTTTTATGACACCATAAGTGAATCTTATTCACTGCTTTAAACACAGTTCATTGTTGTTTTCCTTCACCGCGCGATGAGCTTCTATAGTTGCCGATCGAAAAAGGTAACTAAAATTAACTAAAAGGTAGCTAAAAAGTAACTAATTTTTACTTCATCCTTACAGTAGACACCCTGTAAAGTTAATCGATAATCCCGTCTCAGATATTATCGCTGCGCTTTTGTCATTAATTCCTTGCGTTTGACATTACGCTGAAAGTCGATAGAACTGTCTATCGATAATCACATCTCGCAGATTATCTCTGAATTTATATTACTCTTGGTGCTTCGACTGTTTGTAAGCGGGAAAGCTTGGTTAAAAGCGGTGCTTGCTGTAGCTCTGGTATTCGTGCAATTGTGTGACAAATATTTGTGAGATTTAGTGTTTTCGTGATGAATTCAAGTAACAAACGATATCATCAGTCTTTCAGGGAGGCATATTCTTCAGAATTTTTGGAAACTGGCACAATGAATTAGATAGTCTCACATCACCAAGAGTTTGTAATCTCTTTCCCTGCAGTCTTTCCTCGCTATTTTTAAGACCTTGCGACGCATGTACGCGTTAAATTTTGCACTCTGGGATCTTCTGGATTTCTATTTTTGAAAGTTGGCAGATATGACATGGAGAAAGGTCGAAGCTCCTTGCAGGCCACCATAGGAAAGCTTTACTATCCGGACCATGACAAACGATCCCAGAATGGGGAACAGCTTCATTCAACCATTCCCGCATGGGATAAGAAAAATGTGGGAGTGCACCATCTTGCTGCCAAATAATGGTTTGAAGTCCATCCTGTATCAGAGGGAAGAGCCAATTCTGAAATATATCAAGGTATACAGTTCCCTTGATAGTATTTTCTTGGAAAATAAACAGCCCATAATTGTGTCATTCGGTTACTGTACATGAACTTTTGGGGAATCTGTTTCATACTCCACTGTTGTGTGTGGATCTCCAATGCCCATATACGGGTGTTATGTGTGTTCACTTTACCACAGAGGTGAAATGTTGATTCATCACAGAAGATAACACGGTTAAGGAAACGTTAACAGTGTGATGGCGAATTTAGATAGAGTAATATTAATGGGAGGTTTTGTGCGTTTTAGTAGTGAAAGGCACAGTATATTCAATTTGTAGAGTCATGAATTAAAAGTAATCTGATATTCAGGGAGGTTCAGCAAAGCAATGAAAATCAAATTCTCTATACAGGGTGTACACTAAATACGGTATATTCAGGGTTTAAATGTGCATAATTTCTCTCACGAACTGTATACAATAATAATTCATACCTGGGCTGAAAGAGTAACTATACGAGTTTTCACAGTACAACTACAAGTACTGAATGTGAGAACCTTAAGTCACACGACACACGTCCAACCGATAGTCGAGCTGTTCCCACACTTTGGTCAGCATGTCTGGACGCGGCAGCTGTTTTTGTAGCTGCTCCTCGAATTCTTCCTTCTCTTGAGCTGTACATCCGACTTGCCCCATGGGGCAGCCTATTGTTCAGGTTTAATAGGGCAAACCATTGCCCATATTTATGACGGGCAGATTTTGGCCCAACGGCAAAATGAGCGGAGGAAGAGCCAATCACCCTTATGGCTCCCAAGGGTCATGGAGGCGGAAGAGGTCATGCCAAACCGACTGGCTGTAAAGGCGCACCTCAGTAGTACTTGAGTATGCGGCAGTTCGTTGCAGTCTCTGTGTTCGGTCCTGCATATCTCCTGTGTGAGCCGCAGGATAAGGCTCGGAGATCATAATGTGTGGGTCTCGTCCTGGCAAGCTGAGATCCACCCTAAACAAATTCACGTCAATGGCACTTCTTCCGAACGTCACTTACTTTCAAAGTCCAACGGCGATGGGATATGGACGGTGGGGGCAGGTTATGGGTGTAACTGGAAGCCCCTAGTTTGGACCTGCATGTTGGCAGCAGATGTGTGATGGTCGTCTTCCGGAGACTCTGTGACTACTCGGGAATTCGGTCCTGCATCTGTGTTTGGGCAGGCCTATTTAGGATCACCGCTGCCCACCTCACATGGGGAAGGCCCTAGAGAAGGTGGGCTAAACATCGGAAGTCACAATCTTGGTCCGGCTGGGCAACCGCACTCAGCAGGTTATCCCTCATGCGGTCGAAACTCAAAAACAGTAAAGAATCACAAATTGATTATTGGATCATGGAACATCAGAACTTTGCTTGATATGGACAATAACGTTAGATCTGAGAGAAGGTCAGCTCTTGTAACCCATGAGTTATCAAGACTCAACGTTGACATTGCTGCTCTCAGTGAAACTAGGCTGTCTTCTGAGGGCAATATTACTGAATCTGGAACAGGATATACCATCTTCTGGAAAGGAAAAGAGGAGGGTGAATGTCGTATTCATGGTGTGGGCTTCGCTGTGAAGACCAAACTGGTAAATTATCACCAACTTACACCCATTGCAATCAGCGAAGGCTCATGACTCTCCGCATACCACTCTCAGGAGGTTCCTTTATGACACTCATCTCGGCCTATGCTCCTACCTTAGATTCTGATGATGAAGTAAAGGCTCAATTCTGTGATCAGCTAAGTGAAATCGTCTCCAAGGTACCATCTGCAGATAAACTCTAGCTCCTCGGTGATTTCAATGCCAGAGTTGGGAAAGATCACAGGCTATGGAATTATGTGATGGGCAAACAGGGACTTGGAAAATGTAATCCCAATGGACTGTTGCTTCTTGGTCTATGTGCAGAACATGAACTTTTCGTTACCAACACACAGTTCCGGCTACCTAACCGCTTCAAAACCACGTGGATGCATTCTCGTTCCAAACATTGGCACATTCTTGATTATATCATTACCCGGCAATGTGATAAGAAGGACATTCTTATTGCCAGAACAGCAAGGAATATAGATGATTGTTGGACGGATCATAAACTTCTTATATGTAAGCTCAGGATCTCCATCAGACCTAAACCACCTAGGTACATCAAAAATTTGCCAAGAAAGAAGTTTAATACATCCAAACTTCAGGATGAATCCATCTATAAACATTTTGGAAACAGGATAGTCACCCAGTTATCAGAAAACCCAATAACGAATGACATTCAGCAAGAATGGGCCACACTACAGAAGATCATCACACAGTCAGCTTAGGGTGACCAGATCCAGTACTGTGAAATAGAGGACAACAAAGGAAAAAATTGAGGACATTAAGGGAAAAAAGAGGACAAATCTAAAAGTAATAAAACCATATAAGATACGATAAAAATGGTTTTGAACTTCAAAATGTATTAATTACATTAATAAACTTAGAACATTGCCACTGAAAATTTATATTATTCTGAAATTAAAAACATGAAATTACACTTTATTTGTATTTATCTGAGGATGATATTCCTGCCAACAGTTTAGGTCTGTCCAACAGATATTTATAGAAATCCTGACAAGAGTATTCCTTAAAATTGTACTGCACCATTATTAGACCTTTCACAGATCTGTCCATTGAGATGAAATCAATGAGAAAACCCTCTCCACTTTAGCATTGTGACCTGGGATACAAAATAAATATTCTGCTATTTTAAGAAGCTCTGAGTAGCATTTAATATTTTCACTATCATTGAAATAATTTGCCCATTTCTGACTACAAGTTAATTTAAGATGTTCGCTGTTATTTGAACACTTCTCTGTAAATGTACTCAGATTACAAAACTGATCAAAACATTTTGCATCATCAATGTGAATACCTTTCTCTTGTAAATACATAATACTTTTTCAACATCAGTGTATTCCATCTTCTTTAAAGTTAAACTCATCCACATGAAACAACTGAAATCATCCAAATATGTTACCCATTTTGACAAATATTCCGAACATACTTTATATAACATCAATGCTTCATTCATAAACAAATCTGCTTCCTTATCATACCCCTCTTTTCGAACATTTTCTACTGCATCTTTTACCTCCAATGAAATGAAAGAGCCTTCATATCTATTTTGAAGCATAACCTTGACACTTTCCAACACATTCATGATTTATAACTCAGAACTCTCTTTCTCTATTATCAAAGTCTTTGAGTGAAATATTGACATTAGAGAATGCAGGTGCCACAAATAAACTTCACTCAAATTATTTACAAAAAAATGAATGAGAAGTTTTGGAGGATTTGGCACTGAAAAGAAGTAAGACTTCAGGGGAAGAAATATTTCCAATAATCTCTCAACAGCGGGGAACAGAGATATCCATCTTGTCTTGCTATGGGAGAGTAATTGTTTGTAATTGGTATCAACAAATTCACAATATGACTTCAACTGTTCATTTCTTACAGTGTAAATTGAGAAATAATTATAAAACTTAACAATAAGACAATCTATGTCCACAGATAAAACATCAGTTCCATGTTGAATTGTATTATTCATTATATGAGCTGGGAAAGCTATACCTACCATATTCCTATTGACAACATCCTTTAAGTAAGTAAATACAGTCGTGCCTTCTCTACGATTTGAACCACCAAAGTTACGGTAGTGTTCGTGTTGTCACCAGCAAAGGCCACACATTTCTCTACAATACCTAAACTAGACAAGGTATCCTTAAACTACCCTGCAATATATTCAGCCTTCTCATTAGGAGTTGTCTTTAGTTCTACAACCTTAGTTTTAATACCACCTAGTTTATAATCGAAATATTGAATGAGAATAGGAAACATTTTCAGACTTCCATGATTACTTCCATCCATACAGAGGCGTGAGAGTTTACATAGTGAAAACCAGCCAGCGTCCGTGGTGCCATCTGTTGGTGAAATATACAAACTATTACTATCTATGCAGGAGAAGTTGGACAGTGTAAACAAGTCTACTACTGACATTGAGAGGCAACTGGGGAAATCTATTGATGTCTGTCATGACAGATTGGATGAAAGTAGCAAACTTATCAGTAAACAGCAGGAAATTATTGATAGACAACAAACAATCATAGACAATTTAGTATCAGAAAACAGACGTCTGACGAATGTAGCAAATAATCTTGCATCGAGGTGTGATGACCTTGAGCAATATTCAAGGTCAAACACTGTGGAAATATTTGGTGTTCCAGAGTCCCCTAATGAAGATGTCATACAGACTGTCATTAATATAGGCAAGGCTTTAGATTTAGATTTGAAGGAGGACATGATTGATGCCTGTCATCGTCTGAAAAAGGCTCACAATCGTCCCACTTCAGGAATTATTGTTAAATTTGTTAGAAGGACCCACAAGGAGCAATTTCTTGCCAAACGAAAGGTTAAGCGGACCCTTTCTACAACACACCTTGGTATGTCAACTTCCAGCCCAATATATATTAATCAATCACTTGCCCCAGCTAGAAGAGTTTTATTTGCAAAGGCTAAGCAACTGCAGCGGGAAAAGAGCTATAAATACCTTTGGGTTAGTAGAAGTAGAAAGATCATGATTAGGAAATTAGAAGGGAGTCCAATTCATGTCATCAGTACTAACGAGGACCTGAGTAAGTTGTGATTTCGATGTACTGGCACAGAAATGTATTTAATAGTCCGTTGGCTCCTCTTAATACTTTGGTATGCATTATTGATTTATATTTAGTTATATCAGTTTTTTATTCACTATATTTTTTATTGTATACTAATGTCTGTAAATGAATTGTCCATTTATTATCAAAATGTTCGGGGCCTAAGGACAAAAACTGATGTGTTTCTTAAAAATCTACTTTGTTGTGACTATGATATAATTGTATTAACAGAGAGTTTCTTGGGTCAGAATATTATGGATAGTGAGTTATGCGATGATCGTTATGTAATGTTCAGAAATGATAGGGATATGTTTATATCTGGGAAGTCTAGAGGTGGAGGAGTAGCCGTAGCAGTCAAAAAGGGATATAAATCCAAATTATGTTCTATCTATAATGAACAACACTGCGAATCCTTAACTCTTTATATTCAGGGTCATACTCGTAAATTATTCATAAATGTTGTTTACATTACCCCCTCCTCTAAACTCTCTGTATATGAAGGATACTTTAATTACATTGAAAACGTTGATAGTCTTATAACATCCGACTGCCTGATTGTGGGCGATTTCAACGTACCTGAAATTAGCAACGCCGGTTATAATTTTAATGAAGGGTCCACGGTCTGTCGTCGTTTATTCCAGTTCATCTCGTATCTTGGATTAACATCGCACAACAATATTCAAAATTCTAATTTCAAGACATTGGATTTGGTTTTAGGTAATATTCAAATTGATTTAAAGCACGAAGAATTCCCGTTGGTACCTGAAGACTTACATCACCCTGCACTTTATTTAGCAATACCACCCATTAAAAAGGTTCCATTGCTTCCTAGAATTAATCGTGAATATTACAACTTCAAAAAGGCTGATTTTTTTGAGACTCTATTGCAACATACGAGATTTAGACTGGAGTTTACTGTACACATTTAAGGATGTTGATCATGCTGTTGATTTCTTTTATTCTTCATTCTACAAATGTTTTGAAAATTGTGTACCTAAGCAGAAATTCATTCGAAAATCCAAATATCCAGTATGGTTCTCACGAGATATTATCCAAACCATAAAAATTAAGAAAAAGTGTGCTGCAAAAAGACGTTTATCGAAATATTATGATGAAAGATTTAGACAGCTTAGATCGGAACTAAAAACAAAATTACGAATGGCTTATGCTGTTTACATTCATAGTCTGGAAAATGGAGTTAGAATAACATTAATCAGTTTTGGACGTATGTTAAAAGCAAGCGGGAATCACGTACACGCGACTACACATTTATACTAAACGGAAATCATTATACAGCTGGAAGTATTGCAGATGGGTTTGCTGAGTATTTCTCTTCAGTATATATCAAAACGAATTTTACTTATAACGTGGATCATTTGTCTTTGAATGAATTTCCTGTTTTGCCCAGGGTTGATATGCTGAACGTGACTCACATAACGGTGGATGAAGTAAGAACAACTATAAATAGAAAATTAAAGCCTAAGAAATCCTGTGGGCCTGATGGCATACCACCTTACATAATCAAGGGCTGTGTGGACTTATTGGTTTCTCAGTTGGCCTTCATCTTTAATCTTTCTTTAAAGACGTCAAGCTTTCCTGGAAAGTGGAAAATGTCTAGAATTATTCCAATCCTAAAGGGAGGCAACTCTGGAATGATATCGAACTACCGCCCTGTCTCAGTGATAAATGCTATAGCAAAAGTATTTGAGCACATTTTATATTCTAAGATTTACAATCATATTAAGGTTGAGCTCTCACAATATCAGCATGGCTTTATGCCCGGCAGATCAGTTATTACAAATTTGCTGGGTTTTACTCAAAAGGTTTACAATGCATTAGATACCAATAGAAGAACTGACGTGATATACATGGACTTAGAAAAGGCCTTCGACAAAGTAGACCATAAAATTCTGGTGACAAAGCTGTACCAGTTTGGTGTTGCTAAACCATTACTTCAATTGTTATGCTCCTACTTAAAATTTAGACAGCAATTTGTTTGTTTCAGAAGTGAAATTTCAGGTAATATTGTTAGTTCTTCTGGTGTCCCACAAGGATCTAATCTTGGGCCTCTTCTATTTCTAATTTTGGTTAATGATTTGCCTAATATTCTATGTTACTCTGACTGCTTATTGTTTGCTGACGATGTAAAGCTATATAAGACCATATACAACTTGAGAGACGAGAATGACCTTCAGAGGGATGTTAATAATATTGTAGCTTGGTGTGTTAGTAATAATTTAGTCCTTAATGTAAAAAAATGTAAAGTCATGGTATTTACAAGGAAGAAGGAGTATATACATCCTAAATATTGTATTGGAGAAACAGCACTCGAAATTGTACCGTCGATAAATGATTTAGGAATTATTTATGACAGCAAATTAACCTTTAATAACCATATTGCAAATATAATTAGTTCGGCCAACAAGATGCTTGGTTTTGTCATTAGAAACTCCAAATTATTTACTAAAACTGGAGTAATTGTTAAGTTATATGAAAGTTTAGTTCGAAGCAAGTTAGAATATTCAGCAGTAATCTGGGATCCCTTTTATAAAGATCAAATTCATCACATTGAGATTGTGCAAAATAAATTTCTCAGATACATGTATTATAAGACGTTTAATGTATTTTGTCCATTTGATACTTCGACTCAGTTTTTACGAAATTTGTTCAATTTCAAGTCCTTGAAAAGTAGAAGGTCGTTAAGTTCTTTGCAACTGCTGAGGAAAATTTTAACTGGAAAAGTTGACTGCCAAGAATTATTTCAATTCATCACTTTTCATGTACCACAAGTAAGATCTCGACAGCAAGCACTCTTTCACATCCCAAGATCTAAAAGTGTTCACCATTCTAATTCGCCTTTAGTTAAAATATTATCATTTTATAATTCAATTGATGTTCAAGTAGATTTATTCGCTGGCGCTAACTTATTCAATAAACAAGTAAAAGCAGCTGTTCCTTGAATACTGGGTACTCTTTTCTCCTTAATTTTTTTATATTCTTTTTTTCTACTTTGTACAGTTTTGTTTTCATTTTATGGTTTATATTTTCACGATCTCCTTTGTAGTATTTATGTTCTGTTCTTCATTTGTGTAATTTTTGTAATCTGTTTTCTCTATTTTCCACTGATACATGTTGTTATTTAATCAGATAATGTCAAGAAGGAATGTATTTGGGCTGGTGCCTGTGTTCCTTCATATTGATAAATAAATAAATAAATAACAAGATATACCTTTTATACATTCTACTGCAACATCAACAGCATGTGGGCCTATTACTCTGTTTATTATACTTTCAGGTTTGGTTCTAGCTGAAGAAATTCTTTTGGCCACTTCCGAATCATAATAAATTTTCTGGTCCAATTTGGGTGTGCAGACCATTGATCTGTAGGAGGAATGATTACGAACGGTATGGAATGCTAATGCTCCTTCCGCAGTTAAAATGCGATTCATTAATGCTGTAGTTGATGTGGAAAAAAGCTTGTCTATATTTTGCGAACTGCCGCAGCCTTGTACACTTCTTTTGTGTTTATTTGAAGAATGTGGCTATCCAAATCTTGAGAACCTACGAAATTAAATGAAAATTTTATATAAATAACACTGTTTTAATATTTGTAATTTATTAACTAAAGCAATAAATTATAGAACTTACCATGATTTTCTACCGAGACGAAAGTTGCAGTTGGTCAAATTTTATATTCTGCCTCAAAATCATTACGTCCAAGCTTGAAAGCAGGATATTTGATTTTCAAAGCATATGTAAACTTTCCCTTTCTTTTAGGCATCTTGAATGCAAGCACATTTTAAACTGGCAAACACACAACCACGCCGCAAGACTGCCATTCAACGGAGCACAAACACAGAAACACATTCCCAAACCCAGCGTAGACCGGAAACAAAAATAGTAGCGCTGCACATCGGTAAAAAATTAAACTATTTTCATGGCGCCAATATGAACTGAGAAAAACATACATACATACGATAATAGAGTAAACTAGCGGACCCGTGCGAGAAATTTCGCATGTTCATAAGTCGTACTTTTCCCAATAGGTTTATAATGAGTGACTTAAGGAGAAAGTTTGTTATGTTATTATTTCAACCAAATGATTATAGAACACCATTTTCATTTCAGTTAGAATTCCAAGCTGTACGTTCTCTAACTTAAGAAGGCAATCACTGAAAATTCTATCATCATAACACTCACCAGTTATTCGATATTTATGAAAGCATCTTGGTCAAGATTTCCTGCTTTATCTTGTTGGCTGAGGAGCGTCCTTCTCTCATATCAGGACAGCCCTCGTTGGAAAACTTCTTCACACCCCACTTACAGTGAGGCTTCCTTGTTGCTAAGTGCAACGATCAGCGCTAAACTCCTTTGCACGTTACCTACAGGGGTGCTTTCCTTGTCCTGTGTGTAGCGCTCAACCGCTTTCCCGAGTGGAGCGTCAGCATGAGAGCGTGCTGTGGCTGGTTTCTTTCTTCGATATTTATGAAATTAAAATGCAATTCGTCACTGTTGATTCCATTTCTGTGCTGAGTCCATTGATTGAGAGCTTAGCAGTAACACTCACCGGTTATTCGATACATTTCAGTCAGAATTTCAAGTTGTACGTTCCCTTACTTAAGAAGGCAATCACTGAAAATTGGATCATCATAACACTCATCGGTTATTCGATATTTATGAAATTATACGATTTGAGTACCCAATCCATTGATTTAGTAATTCTGAAAACCAAGGGAAATGATAGAAGTAACACATGTAAAAGAATTAATGTTTAATAGTTCTAAGGTTTTAGACGCCGTAACACACGCCGGTTATACGATTTAGAGTACTCAATCCATTGATTTACTGTTTCTGAAAACCATGCGAAATGATCGATATTTATGAAATTAGAATGCAGAAGAAAAACCTGTAAAATAATTAACGTTTAATAGTTTTAAGGGCTTAGACGACAACTCATAATTGCAGCATGTTAGAACATCAGTATTTGCAAATCGCACACTTCTTACAAAAATTTATATTTATGCAATTAGAATGCAATTCTTCACTGCTAATTTGTGAGGCCTATATGATGATGATGATAGTTTTAAGGTTGTAGATGACAACTCTAGCATGATACAGCAACAGTATTTGCAAAAAGCACACTTCTTACAAAAATCTATATTTATGGAATTAGAATGCAGAAGAAAAACCTGTACCCAATCCATTGATTTACTGATTCTGAAAATCAGAAGAAAAACTGTTAGAGAATTAACGTTCTATGTTTTAAGGTTTTAGACGACAGCTCAGAATTGCAGCATGTTAGAGCAACAGTATTTGTAAAAAGCACAATTCTTACAAAAATCTATATTTATGGAATTAGAATGCAGAAGAAAATCCTGTATCGCGGCATATTAACAAACCTGGAATATAATAAATCCATTGTTTAGATGGATGAGCTTAAATCATGTTTGTGCTGAGTCCATTGATTGAAAGCTTAGCAGTAACACTCGCCGGTTATACGATTTGAGTACGCAATCCATTGATTTAGCCTACTGATTCTGAACACCATGGGATATGATAGAAGAAAGAACTGTAAATGAATTAACGTTTAATAGTTTTAAGGTTTTAGATGACGTAACACTGACCGGTTATACGATTAGAGTACTGAATCCATTGATTTACTGTTTCTGAACACCATGCGAAATGATAGAAGACAAGAAGTTCCGTGACGAACTAAAGAGCCTACTTTTCTTAAAATTTAAGATTCATGCTAATGATTAACCTACATGGATCTATCTAGAATAATGACGAAATTAAGTTGGTAATATCGAAATTTCTAATTAGTTCGAAATACTGTATACCTGGCATAATGTAGCCTAATAGAGAACTACAGCTGGCAGCCCTGGTGACTGAATATATTCTTAGTTCCATCTCTTATGGTACAGAACACAAAATTTGGTTGAAGTCCAATGGACAGCATGAACGTTACACAGTTAAACATTGCATCTAACAGCGCGCGTAAAATCATGTTGGCAACAATGACATACATGTATTGGTCAGAAATATTCTGAAATAATATGATCTATTGTTGTGTCAATTTTGAATTAAATCCATTAGTTAGTATAGAAGTTACATGCATTTTAAAATTGGACCTATCAGCAGGCTTATAATCATTTCGGCAACATTGCCATGTATGGCCTCCTGGAAATTAAACTGCAATATTATTATCTATACGTGTGCCAATTTTGAAATAGCTCCCATTCATACCTTCCAAGATATCCAACGTGGAGCGATTTTTCAGCAGTTGGTAGCACTAACATCATTTTCAAATATGGCCGTGAGATATTCAGGTATAGATGTTTACTCCTACCAAATTTTGTTTCGATTGCTGCAGCCGTTTAGGAATTGATAGGAGGGGGGACACACACACAGCCAGACTGACTGACTGACTGACTGACAGATATACAGACAGACACACATTTGCCCGATCTCATAAGTCTACTTTTTCCTCATTTTTGCAAAATGTGAAAAGTAGGCTAAAAAACCGTAAGTGAATTAACGTTCAATAGTTTTAAGGTCTTAGATGACAAATCATAATTACAGCATGATACAGCAACAGTATTTGTAACACTCACCGGTTATACGATTGGAGTACTCAATCCATTGATTTACTGTTTCTGAAAACTATTCGAAATGATCGATATTAAAATGCAGAAGAAAATCCTGTAAAATAATTAACGTTTAATAGTTTTAAGGGTTTAGACGACAACTCATAATTTCAGAATGTTAGAGCATCAGTATTTGCAAATCACACACTTCTTACAAAAAATTATATTTATGAAATTAGAATGCAATTCGTCACTGCTAATGTATGAAATTATACGATTTGAGTACACATTCCTTTGATGTACTGTTTCTGAAATCGATGCAAAATGATGTTAAAATGACATAAAAAGAAAGGCGTCACAGCGGCCAAAATGTGAAGTGGACACCAATTATGGAGCATATCTTCCTGCAGCAACAGTAACTGCAAATCACACACTTCGTACAGTTTTTTAAGTCATTTTTTAAAGAAATTATAGATATTTATGAAATTAGATTGCAATGCGTCACTGGTAATGTCTACTCTCTTTCATTTGAATGCTAATTTTTCACGATCGGTCTCTTGTGAGCGCCGCAGGAGGGATGCATACTACTGAAATAATATATATGATGATTAATAAAAAGGAGGACATTTAGACAATTTTAAAAATTGTTCGAGGACAGAGACGTAAATAGGAGGACATGTCCGCGAAAAAGAGGACGTCTGGTCACCCTAAGTCAGCTGAGGAAACCATTGGCTTTATAGTGCGGAGAAGACAAGACTGGTTTGATGACAACAATGAAGAAATTCTGTCTCTCATCGATGCCAAAAGGAATGCCTATCTTGCCCATCTTCAAGACCCAACTTCCAACACAGAGAGAGATAAACTACTGGAACTCAAGGGTAAATGTCAGATGCAGATAAGGCAGATTAAAAATACTTGGTGGCAGCAGAAGGCTCAGGTACTGCAGAGACTATCAGATGCTCGAGACTTGAAGAACTTCTATGCAGTACTCAAGGAAATATATGGACCATCTCGCTCCTCATCAGGTACACTGAAAAGCGCTGATAATTCGACTACCTTTACTGACAGTCAAGAAATCTTGGAACGCTGGAAGGAGCACTTCTCCAATCTCCTAAATCGTCCATCAGCAGCTGCTGAAGACTTCCTTTGTGATGTGCCGCAACAACCTGAACAACTGTGGTTGGCAGTACCTCCTACTTATCATGAATTCACTGCAGCTCTCACCCAATTGAAACCCAGAAAGGCACCTGGCCCAGATAACATCCCTCTGGAACTAATTCAAGCCAGAGATCATTCCCTCAAAACAAGGATTTTCACACTTATCCTCAGAATATGGGAATCAAGAAAGGTATCTGGAGACCTAAAAAATGCCACTATCATCACTATCTTTAAGAAGGGTGATCGCAGTGTTTGTGGCAACTACCGTGGTATATCACTGCTATCAATTGTGGGGAAGATTCTTGCAAGGATTCTACTTAATCGCCTCAAGGTTATCTCTGAGAAGATCCTCCCAGAGTCACAATGCGGATTTAGAGCTTCCAGAAGCACAATTGACTTGATTTTCTGTGTGAGACAGCTACGGGAAAAATGTAGAGAACAACAGAATCCACTCTTCTTAGTCTTTTATGACTTGGAAAAGGCATTTGATTCTGTTCCAAGACCAGCCATGTGGGCAGTGCTGAAGCGGTTTGGTTGCCCTCAGAGTTTTGTAGATCTAATCAAGGCTCTCCATGATGGCATGACAGGTCAGTTTTGCCATCAGAATAAGATGTCCGATGAATTTCCTATTACCCATGGACTGAAACAAGGATGTGCACTGGCTCCAACGCTTTTTGCGCTGTACTTGGCTGCAATGCTTTATGATTCACCCACAAACATCCCAGGTTTGGAGGTCAAGTATCGTTTTGATGGAGGGCTTTTCAACCTAACTCGTCTCTGCTCCTTGAGGAAAACTCAGGTTACTAATGTTACTAATATGTTGTATGCAGATGATGCTGCGGCACCAACTCTCACAACAGAAGAGCTGCAAGAGTCAGTTAATTGTTACAAAAGGGCATGTGATCGCTTTGGTCTTACCATAAATGTCAATAAGACTAAAGTCTTGGCACAACTTTCACCAGGCACACCTCGTCCTCAGTTCAATATCTCCATCTCAAATTTGCCATTAGAGCAGGTAGACCACTTCTTGTACCTGGGCAGTACCATTTCTGTGAGCTGTTCCTGTGAGCAGGATTTGGATTAGAGAATTGGCGCAGCCCATGCAGCATATGGACGATTAGCGCACCGGGTCTTCATGAATAAAGATCTGTCCATGAGTACAAAGCTTATGGTGTACCAAGCAGTAGTCATTTCTACATTGTTGTATGGCTGTGAAACTTGGACCCTTTACCGACGTGATCTTAGGAAGCTTGAGCGCTTCCACCTACAAAAACTTCGATCAATCCTGAGGATTAAATGGGAAGACCGCATCACCAACATTGCTGTTCTTGAAATGTCTCAAATCAACATGATAGAGTCATCCATATTAGGTCACCAATTTAGATGGATTGGTCATGTCCATCGGATGGATGATGTGAGATTACCTCGTCAAATGCTATATGGTGAGCTATGCTATGGCCCCAGACCTCATAGTGGTCCTAAGAGGCGCTACAAGGACCAATTTAAGCAGTCCCTGAAATTGACAGGTCTTGATTCACAAACCTGGGACACGCTGGCTGAAGACCGCTCAACTTGGCGCCATACCTTCTCAGATACTGTAAAAATGTTTGAAAGGGATCGACGCACACCTGAAGAGGCCAAGCGTCAAGCTAGGAAACTTCGAACAGCCCAACCACGTCCTCCTCCAGCAATACTATGTGACTTGTGTGGACGCTTGTTCTATGCCAGGATTGGACTCTTTAGTCACCGTATACACATCCACAAACTGGACTGAAGGAAGAAGATTCATACTCGGATTCGAGTTAAAGCCAATGATGACATCCGACTTGCGGGGCATATACTTGCGCTCTCTCCAAGCTTCTTTCCTTTATTGTTACTCTGATCTTCATCATCCTGTCACTTATTCCCTTTACCTCTTCCTTCATACCATCTCTCACAACTACTTCTACTCCACTTTTCCCTCCTTCACTGTTCCGACTCCAGTACAACCGGTAACCTTTCCTCAGTTCTGTATGGCCTTCTCCTTTCCATCTTGTTTCCGCCAAACCCAGTACATCCAGCTTTCTTCTCTACATCACGTCTACAATCTCACGATATAAACCAATATAAGCATAACCTTATTACTCTAATTTTTTAAAAGAATCTATACAGACGATTGGATTATTCCTTTAATTAGCACAACCAAATGAAACTACGAAATAATTCCTCCCAAAACACCATTTTATTGGCGATGAACAGTGGTTAAGGGAAAATTTAAAGAAGTTACTATGGAAAAGAATATTCCTTCTTGGATGTTTAGATTTGTTAAATAGCATAGCCCTTCATCCATGGGCCCAGATTTTGTAGAAGTTCTGAGGAGCTTGTAGTGTCTCTTGCAACCATCCATGACAGCTTCTTATCTTTACTTGTATTGTGATGAAGTGTGGAGGGAATAGTCAAATACAGTATATCACCAAGTGTGTCATCAAGGCATCTGAGAAAAGAAAAATAATGCTATTTGAGCAATATTCCTCCTCCTCGGGGCAGTGTTTATTATTTATTTCAATCAGGGTTATTACCATCCCCGAAAATGTTTAAAATTACATTCTCACTTATTTTTGTTGTATATATTTTCGTAACTATGCCAACCATTTTGCAAAATCGAGATGGAAAGATTTAAGGTTTCCTCTTAACCCTCATCACCCCTAAGTATCGTATAATTTGCAGTTTTTGTTAGGGAATGCCTTCTGCTTCATAGGTCCTTGGGATACTATCTTCCCACCATGTATTTATAGAACGGTGTTAGGGTGAGAATATTCCCACCCCTTTCATTTCAAGCAGTTCCACATGCATCCACAAGCTAGATGCAGAGAAATATTGAAAACCCATTAATTTGATGTATACTGTCATCAGAAACCAAAGGTGGGAAGCATATATCCCAGTGGTCTCCACGGTGCACGTGCTCGCCAGTTCGGTTGTGTTGAGTGAAAGAAATGCATTGTTTTACAGAAGGTGTTTTTATTGAAGATAAGAGATTTGTAAACGTTGGTATATAACTGAAATACAATGTTGTTAATGGTTTTGGTCACTTGAGTAAATATATTTCAGCTAGAATGGAAATAATTATCCTGCTTAGGGTGTTTGCCATAGAATAGAAGATTTTTTAAATTAATTTTCTGTGTTTTTAGTAAATACTATTTTGAAATTATTGAATTATATTCGAATAGACTAACTTTTAACATTCCAAAATCACTTTTATATTTTTTGTGCAGTTTTCGGCAAAGATGATATAGGTCACTGACCTTGTGTTGCGTAGGAGTAACTTTTTTTAAAATTATAGAGCGTGATGGGTGTTTTTATATATTATATCCTGTTAAATAAACCTCATTATTGAGTGATGAACACAGTATCTTCATAATTTGGAGGTGGGAAATTATTACCCCATTGCTCATTTAAGAAAACATACTGCCGGGTATGGGCAGTGGCATAATAATTTCCCACCCCGTATTTCATAAAATAGAACCCACACCCATAAAATTGTTGCATATTCCTACTCATCCATCACCCCCAATTACAAATGTGCAAAAAAAAAAATTATACCCCCAGTCTTTTGCCCTATAAAGGGTTAAATACCTATATTTATTCCTTTCACTCCAGTAATTTTGTCATAAACCCAAAACAAACATACAAAAATTAAACTTTGCCTTCCTTGGTTTAGGGGTATATTTTGCGACTTCTGTTCCAAAGCTCCTGGGTTCAATTCCCAGCCTTGCCAAGTACTCTTAGGGCTGTAACAGGGTACACTTAGCCTTATGGGAATAACTGGGAAGAGGTGTGCCTGATTCTCACCTCAGCCATCCTAGAAATGGTTTCCCACTTCTACTCCAGGAAAATGCCTGGATGTTACCTAATTTACAGCCATGGCTGCCTTCTTCCCAATCGTTGCCTGTTACAAGTATATACAGACATCACAGTAGCACATGTTATCATACACACAAGTATGCAGGGCTGATGACCACAATGTCCAAGTGCCTTAATGAAACAGCAGCAGCAGCAGTATAAATGAAACAGACTAAATTTGATCATTATAAACCTTGTCTGGTATAAAAACAAAGTATTAGCCAAACATTACAAGTGCACAGAGAGAGGAATAATAATAATGTTATTGGATTTACGTCCCTTTTAACTACTCCGGCTTTTAGAGACTCTGGGGTGATGGAATTTTGCCCGAAGAGGATCTTTAACGCACCAGTAAATCTAGACACAGCTCCCTCGCATTTTTTCGCACCCTCAAATGGCGCCCGACTATGCCAGGATTCGATCCTGCAACCTTGGGCACAGCACCGCGAGAACGTTACTGCTGAACCATGTAGCCGGTCAGTACGTTTTTATATGAAGATATTCAAACTGCCAAACTTCTAAGGCACATGAGTATCTTCAATGCCTTGATGCATTGAAAATAATGGATTTCAGCGTTTCTGTTGGCAACTACTTAGATATTTGTCTGTCCTCAAAAGCACTGGTGTACTGTGGTCTTGACCCTTCTTGCCTCTTGTTTAACAGTAATACAGAGTTCCTGCTGAACATCAGAATTATATCAAACTTTGTTGGATTCTGCACTTGACTTGCTTGTATATTTTAATACAGTATAGTATCTTTTGTTTCAGGAACTGCACCAATGAATTTCTGCAGAGAAGCTCGTCTCATATCTGTTAATACTTGCCACAGAACAAATGAAATTATATAGCATGAAATTTAGTGGTCTTGATTAGTACAACGTAAAGTAATTAACTATCATACAATCATTAATGTGATTTTAAAATATGCATCAAAAAAGTATCAAAATGCCTCAAATATACATCAGATAAGCATCAAATATGCCTCAAATATACATCAAATATACATCAAATCATATTTTGTGATATTTGCTTGCAGTATGGGTGAATGATGGAGATTTTTAGTTTGCACTTAACTTATCACTTAAATCTTTCTATATTTACTGTTAGTCTCCAAAAGGAATGTATTGTAAGCTACTGTACAAGATCTAGTTGATCATAACCTGAAGAATTGTCAACAAATGAGTTTTTTAGTAAAAGATCTATTGATGAATGTTGTAAATTACTTCTTACATTTTCTCTAATTTGTAGTTTGAATGTACAGTCGAACCTCACTTGTATGTTTTTTTTTGCTCTCATGTATTATATTTTCTTGGCACCATGTTATAATTTAGCTCGGTTAAGTGTTTTCTCATTTATACACCACAATTTGCTGGTCCCTGTCTCTGTAAAGTTTTAACTTATTCATCATCGTATACAACCATACCTTTAAATTGTGTTCTCAGCTCAAAACGACAAGTATGAAAATGATTATGCATATCCGGTATTCAATACTCTAAAGAACAAAGATAAAGCAATGGAATGTTTGTCCGCAGCCATTAAAATGAGGTATCGTAACACAGTTCGTCTGTCAGTGTGTTGGTGGCCCAGACCTGAATTGCTGTATCATATTGCCTAGACATGCTGAATGTCTCTCTAGCTTAATAATTGCTGGCTGACTTCAAAGAGCTGCATTATGTAAACTGAAATGGATTAGTGTGGAATCGCTTTTTTCAGATTGGGTCACTGTATGAGTGGCAGCTGTTCACCCGCAGGAAAGACTTATGTTATGGATGGATGAAGCAAGCTTAGTGTGGCATATAATAAAAATAATTTTGACCAGCATTTGTTTACTGTTTAGAAGGGATTCTCAAAGCAGTGAGGCTTTAGCTAGTTTACAATAAATCATTGCATTAGTTTCCTAAGCTCCTCTAAAGCAGCCATTTCTGTAGCATAAGTCTTGGAAATTAGACCACTCTGGGTTTCAAACCGAAATTTTCTGCATTCCGGGCTGATGTGTTTTTCATTCGCATCACAACAATTTACGCCCCATGGGCAGCTGACTTCCAAGTCAATACATGGAAGGGGACGCTGCAGAGCAACATACAGGACATCGGCAAAATATCTGTGTTTGGTGATACCAGAGCATTCTTGAGGTCTATGTTGGACCTTGACAAAACGTAGTACACTCATTAAGTTCTGAGACTGACCGCATAACAGCGCTGTGCGGCACAATAGTGCATTGGTGGTGCCGTGGTATGGTACCATGTCGGTTAGTCACTCGTCCCTGCAAGAGACAGTTCAGTGCATGCACTGGCAGCAGACATACGGTCGTTGTTGAACATTAAGTTCTGCCAGAAATTAGGCAAAACCGCTGCCGAAACGTTTGAAATGATGCAGCAGGTGTACGGTGAGGACGCAGTGAGTCGCAGTGTTGTGTTCAGGTGGCACCGACGTTTTGTGAAAGGATGGGACAGTTTGGAAGATATGTGCGTACTGGTCGGCCACAAACGGTTCGAACGGAACACGTGCGTGCTAACCGCTCCCAATCGGTAGACGTTCTCGCGGCAGCAGTAGGAGTCAGCCATGGCACGTGCCTCAAAATTCTGACGGATGATCTCAACATGTCTCGTGTTACCCAGCACAGTGTGCCACGAATCCTCTCGCAAGACCAACGTGAGGATCGCATGACGATTTGTGGTGTCCTAATCAGTAGTGCTGACAATGTTCCGACGTTTATCAACCTGTTAAGAACGGGAGACGAAACATGGTGTTTCCTTTATTATCCACAACTGAAACAACAATCAGCCACCTAGAAAACGTTATCATCATGGCAGAATAAACTACGACAAGACAGGTCAAAAGGCAAAGTGATGCCGGAACTGTTCTTTGATTCAAATGAAATCGTTCACATGGAATTCCTACCAGACGGTGCAACGGTAAACAAAACCCGCTACAAGGAGATCCTTGGCCGTTTACGCGATGCAATTCGCCGTGAGCGACCTGGGCTTTGGTGCACAAAAAATTGGCTGTTGCTACACAACAACGCCCCTGCACATCGCTCTGTCCTTGACCAAGAGGAACTTGCAAGGCAACAGTTGACAGTTTTGCCACATTCTCCGTACTCACCTGATCTCGCACCATGCGATTTCTTTCTCTTTCCTCGCCTGAAAGCACTCCTACGTGGGCGCAGATTTCTGTCGTCCGAAGAGGTCATGACTGCCACAAGAGAAGCCATATGGGACCTTCCTGCCAACTGCTTTCAGCAGCTATACCAATGATGGAAAAAGTGCATAACGGCCAATGGCGAATATTTTGAGGGTGGATGTGGTTCTGTGTAGGTGTACGCCGGGTAATGCGGCAGCGTGTGCAAATTACAGAGTTGTGTGGTGGCCTATCGTCCAGGCGTCAAGTCTCAGAACTTAATGACTGTACTACTTAGGTAGTTCTAGATTCACAGAAATTACTTTAGACAATAGCTCATCTTAAAATCTTCATATCTGTAGATTCCTCCCCCCTCAGTGGCACTACAGCCCATGAAGGACCTAGGCCTACCAATGGAATCTGTAGAATACGATTTTAAAATCAGACCACCCTCAGGATTTGAACCAAAATCTGCATTGTGGACATTACTATCCTGAGTGTGGTATTCCCTCAGGTTCCTGCAGGCAAATGCCAGGATAGCACCTTCAAGTAAGGTTACACATACTACTAATGTAAAGATTTGAAGCCATTCTTTCAGTGTTGCCTATATATGGCTTCAAATCTTTACATTTCAAATGCCAGTCAGACAAACCACAAAGCCAAAAGATTCAAATCACTGAGAATAAAAATCATGAATTTTAACAAAGCAATTTGATTCAACAAAAAATGCCCCGAATTAAATTTAACACCTAATTACGTACTTATTAAGAACAACCCGAAAACTCAATCGGCGACAATATATAATAAGCAAACGAGTTAAATATGGATTAAAAACTAAATAAAATTTGCATATGTTAGGAAACAAAAAATAAATCGCCAAATGTACAGCACTCGACTACAGCTCAGTAACTTCTGGCATTCTTTACATTAAATGGGAATCATTGTTAAACAATTTACACAACAAAGTTAAATTGCAAGCAATCAATAGGCAGAACACATTAGAGACCAAAATTGGAAAATTAATGAAAAGAAACAAACATAACGTAACCGAGAAAGAAATCGCAAAAAGTGTCAAATTCAATGAAAGGTTACACAATAATTTTATTAATGCAGTCAATGGCCATGTACTTTTCTTTTCAGGACGGGTCAGGGAAGGGATATTGGAAGGAAATCGGCTGTGGACCTATTGAAAGGAACCATCCCGGCGTTTGCCTGGTGGTGAAAATGGGAAACCACGAAAACCATTTTCAGTACTGCTGAGGTGGGTTTCGAACGCACGCTCTCCCGATGCCAGCGAGGCACGAGGTAGCGCGTTAGTGCTCTCGGCCAACAGAACGGACAGACTTTTTTGTAAGGAAGAAGTAACGTTGGAAAAAGGTTCTAAATTTCATTGTGAAGTTAAATACACTGATCACAATATAAAACAACTCACAACCGACGTAGAGAATGCGTGTAACAAATTACCAGAACAAGAAAGAGAGATAACTAAGAATCTAGCAACGAATGAAGCTAGGGAGATCATAAAACAGGAGAACAGTAGCAATAAAGGAAACAATAAAACTCAAACAGCGTTAGTGAAATCGTTAAAGAAAAAAATATATAAAGAGGGCTTAATTGTAACTAAAGCCGACAAGGGGAACCCAACAGTAATCCTGAATAAAGCCGAATACGTAAATAGAACGGTAGAATTCATAAATGATAACGGAATAAATGAGATAGGGAAAGATCCTGCAAATTAATTTCAAAACCAGGTCAAAAATGCACTAAATAAACCATTCTCACGAAGTCAGAGAAAACTAAAATCATAAATTCATGTTGACCGACTGAAGAGCTACAAATGACGCACTACTACAGTCATCACATCAATACGAGTTATCAGACAAGTTTAACACCCACCCAAGTATATGGGACCGATGTCTAAGATGTTTCAAACCCCTAAAATGAATTACTACAACAACAGCATTGTGAACAGGTGGCCAAAGTGCTTAAACGCAATGGTGTTAGGATGAGCCGGGAAATTATGAAACTAAGTTTATTTCTTCAACTAATATAATAAAAATATGATAAACTATACAATAAAGATAATTTCTACTAGCATTTGTTTACTTTTTAGGAGAGATTCTCTCAATGCAGTGAAACTTCAGCTTTCAATAAAACAATACTGTACGTTATTTTATCTTATGCGCCATTTGCCAATCCCCCTTTAATAAGGTATAACTGATGTTCGACTGTATATTTATTATTCAACCTGGTGTTGAGCCATCTTCCCATCCCTTTCCTTCTTGTTACTGCTGCTGGGAACATCTTTGGCCTTCAGCCGTGTGTACTTGTGTGTGTATCATATTTGTCTTAGCCTTAGTTATTGTGATGAGTAGGACTCGGATTTCTGTGATCTAAACATTCTTGAAATATGCATGCATTTATGCCCTAAAAAGTAACAAAACATGAGTAGTGTGTTTTGAGGGGTTCCGCAGCCTCCACCTCCACACCCTCCACACAAGATGGCGGCAGCCCGATAACTCCCGAACCCATGGTCGGATTTTGACGAATGAGGTGTCATTGAACTCGGGCTGATACCCCCTTTCCAATGGACAACATATTTCCACCCCAAAATAAAACCTACCCCTACTAGGGGGTGAAATTGTATTTTTTTTAGAGAATCTCTCTTTCCAATTGCAACATGTGAGAGTTTGAATGCCGATATGGATTTAAACGTTGTTCTACATAAAGTGCATGTGTTCGGTGAATAGCCACTATGAATTAACATGCTTGTTTTTGTTTTTTACGCATGCCCACTCATGGCTTTTGTAAGAGGGTGGGAGAGCGGATCCCTATAGATGGGGTATTGTTGACGAGTCATTGTTGGCGGGGATCATTGTTGTCGGGTCATTGTGGACGAGTCCTTGTGGACAAGTCCTTGTTGACAGGTCCTTGTGGACGAGTCCTTGTCCCTTTGGACTGATCCCTTTTGGACGGGTCACTTTGGCCTGGTTCCTACGGACTAGCCCATGAATTTATTTAAATTATGTCAAAGGGCCTAACTACATTTGTGTGTGTGTTGAATTGACGTTGTTCACTAATCCCCCACTACTATAATGGGATAACGATATGAAAGGAAAGTGACGAAATACATGTGAACACGTGTGAAATGACCTTATTACCGTCCTCCTTGTGAAACAAGTCACATCCTGTTTTGCTTCATACGTGAGAAAATGTGAGTTCATGTGTAATATGATCTAACACACAGGTGTTCACCTGTACACGCGCACGATTAGAGCTAACAAGTCACAACCTGTTTTGACAGTGGTGGGAGGTGAAGGGGGGAGAGTCAGTGTAAGAGAGAACACAGGTGAAGAGAGAAAGAAATATGTATTGCTCATAATACATGTATAGCTGAGGACTGTACATAGGACTGTAGGTTAAGTACAACATGAGTAAATAAATAAATACAAGACACACAGGTTCACACAACATGTAATTTATTAATCCAAGAATTAAAGGCTGAGCTAAATCCCAACCATTTTACATATAGTTTATTTCCTTTTTGTTTCAACACTTTTTCCACAAGGTAATGTTTAGGAAACGCTGTCTTTTGAAGTTCTTGAAGATAAAACCTGCCTTTTATGGGTTGATGGTTGAGGTCCTCGAGTAAATAGGTGACTGGACTGTTCAGGTTGACTTGACGAATTCGAAATAGTTCAGTCCCCCAATTTGGTGTGTAGCCCTTGTCGAAGACGGACTTGAATTTGCTCACACGAACATGGTCCCCAATGTTAAGGCGATGACGTTTAGGGTCTGCTGTTTTTATGGGGTTAAACAGTTTATCCAGTTGTGGAATATTTTTAGTTACAAGTCGTGGCTTGGTCCCAATGGTTCTGTGTTTGGTGTCGTTGTAACGTGACACTAACTCAGGTAACAAGTCCAACCAGCGATAAGTGCCCTGAGCGGTAAACGCTTTCCACATATAGGTTTTCAATGTTCGGTTGAACCGCTCGACCACGCTGGCTTTGAGATTGCTGTACGTGGTGTAATGGTGAATATCCTTAGATTTGAGAAAACTGGAGAAATCCTTGTTGAAAAATTCTTTTCCCTGGTCGGTTTGTAGCAGCTGAGGTTGACGTTTAGATTGTTGAATAATATGTTGAAAGGCTTTGGTGACTAGCGGACTAGACTTGCGACGCACAGGTTCAACAAACGCCATTTTGGAATAAACATCAATGACCGTCAACATATAGCGTACACCATCGTTAACGTTAGCAAAGGGAATCATTTCAACTAAGTCTGCTTGCCAAAGTTCATCCACACCCTGTGACATCACCTTGAGTCGCTGATAGTGACGTCTAGCTGGACGATGCAACTCGTGAGCAATACCCATTTTAATGGGTGAGGGCTTAAACAATAATTTTGGCATTTCGAAGTTCTTCCTCAATTTCTTGAATTTCCCAATCGTGACCAGTATGGCCGGCTTGACGTGAAGCATGCAACAGCTGTAGTCACTGGACGAGTTTATTTGGATTGTGCCAGTAGGTAACATCCACAAGGGGTTTAAATGTCACCCCTGAAGCGGACACTTTACGACGACCACTTTGACTAGTGGGGAACATTTTTGCAATGATGGTTTTATATTTTTGGGATATATTAGCATTCACTTGTTGAGTGGGATCATACTGTGTTTTGTGAGCATGGGTATCCAATAAAATGGATTTATATTTACTAAGGTCCTCTGACGTATAATCTTGAGATGAGGGAGTCCTAGAGAATAGTAGCTTTAACAGTCCTGGTGTTAATTTAATTTTTAATGACAGCTTTAGTACGACTAAATTTAATCGATGAATCACCAATTTTAAAACTATCATTCTCATAGCGAACGCCATATGTGGTATCTGTGTTTCCAACAAATAGATTGGTGAAATTGGGTTCCAGTGTTGATCCATAATATTTTATTAAAATGTTTTTCAGTTGAGCTTTATGTTGAGGAGTGGCCAAGAGTTGTGAAAATGGAGACGATCTGGAAGGGCAAGGGGTTTCGACCATGGCCAAGGATTTCCTTGTTCCTCTTCCTCAGGGTCCTTGCAGTGCGTCTGAGTGGCTTGTGAAACGGTAGGTAGCGTTTCAGATGGCTTGAAAAAGGGTTTCAACATAGCTTTTAGCGGAGGTGCTAAATGTTGTTGAATAAACAAAGCATGATCGCACGCGATCGTTTCAATTGACGAAACTTTTGGCGAATAGTATTTTTTGCTCTAATAATATGCTTTTTCAATTGACTCTCTGCTAACGCCAAGATGTCGCGACAAATGACTTGAGAGGGAATGATACAGTGCCTTAAATAGCAATAAAATGATCAAACCCTAAGCGATACCGCCCTTGGTTGAGTTCACTTTGTTTGTCAATCACTAAACAGGCATGACGTTGTGTGTTCCAGCACTTGCCACACAATTCTGTAAACATTTGAAAGGTCATATCCGGATTCACATGTTCATTATAAATGTAACGACTGTTCCTCTCGTCCTGGCGAAATAAAACAATGGCATTGGCATTGTCACGAATCAACTGTTTGGACATTTTAGAATACGTTTGTCCAAGATAGAAGCAATCGATATGTTTGTGTCGACCCATGCTGAAATAGCTTTGAATGATACCTTGTCGTTCAGTGGATACATCATCGAAAATCATGAGTGAATCAGGCTTTACCTCATCCGGTGAAATAACATTTTCTTGCGTGGAAAATGTGAAATACCCCATATTCTCATTTTTTTAATCCAGACATGACTTGATCCAGAAACATGTAGAGGGGTTGGTAGAGAGATTTTGCGAAATTATAAATATTTTGAAAACACAGACCATTGGGCGCTGTAATAAGTGCCAGCAAAAGATTGGTCTTTCCACAGCCGGAAGGTCCCACAATGATGCAGCGAATGGAAAATGGAAACAGTGAACCATGACGTTGTTCACGTGATGTGGGGCAGAGATGGGAAACCATGTCCCTCACGGGGAATGACTCTTGCTGCTTAATTAGCTTCATTTCAACTAAGGCTTAGAGAGGCTAGCAGGCTGTCTATATACATCGCACCGAGCCTTGTCATAGAAACAGTAGACTCGTACTACAGGTTGACGATGGATCTCTTTGGACGTGCGTTGATGGTCAAAGCTAGGTCTGTTCCCATACATGATCCTAAACAAGAAACAGATCCTGCTAATAAACACTATGTGGATAGGTCAGTAGTGCCACGCACAAAACAAGGAGATTATGACTTTAAAGGAAAGCGGTTAACTCATGTAAAACATCCTCAAGTGTCTACAGACGTTACTACAAAAAAAGTATGTGGATAACAAGGTGTATGAGTTTTATGATAAAGTGCCTCAGCTTACGGTGGATGGCTATAGCGCTAATCATCACCGCATTATTCACGTGGAAGACCCACAAGAAGATGATGATGTCTGTACCAAGCGATACGTGACCTATGAAATGAAATGGCTTTATAAATTTATCCCATCTGTATTTTTAGTGCATCTGACAAATGTAAAACCTGTGAATGAGAGAAACCATATACCGCTAGTTCATGACCAGCACTTGACCTATGTGCTTGCTTCAGGTTTAAGCCACTATCGACTACACTATAATGGAACCATTCACATCAAATATGCCATACCTGATGAGAACCATTTACAAATAGAGATAAATGGTCATAGGATGTTGGTCCATAACCATGAAATGGTCAATGCAGGAGACGAATTATCCTTTCACCTCCTGTTGACATGGAATGAAAAGCAAGCTGGAAAAACCATAAATGATTTCCCACTTTATGTAGAATTGGAATATACAGCCATGAAATAACAATCTAATGTTAGTTGTGACTTAAACTTTCTTGTGAAAGGTTGTTGGTCATCATCATCATGGTGAAACAAAGATATGTGGTGAGAAAGACAAAAAATATGAGCCTATCCTTGGCAAAGCCTGGGCTTATGACATTCGTGGACAAGCCCTTGCGAAGGAAAAAAAGAAAAAATAATGTGTTGACCATAAGGAAAGCTCTTCGAGTAGCACAGAGACATGTTATTCCAAAACGTCAGCGACAGGGTTCAAAACAAGGGCGAGTGATCCCCGTCCCCAAACGAGCGGGATTTTTACCTGCATTATTCGCTGGTCTGGGTGCTCTAGGTTCACTTTTAGGCGGCGCCAGTGCAGTGGCAAAAACCATTAAAGCCGTGCAACAGGGTAAGCAACAACTCAATGAAAGTCAGCGACACAATGAAACAATGGAGGCCATTGCTATGGGAGCTAGAAATGTCAATTTGAAGCCAGCCTTTTATCAACAAGGATTTGGAATTTCACCTTTTCGAAATAAAATAAAAACATCTTTAACCTCAACCATAGCAAGACATGCCCTGACGCATCAGCAAGTGGAAAGCTATGCTAAACAACTGAAGCTTTCTCATTTTCGAGGTGTGTTTATGCGAAACCAATTACCCTCACAACCCGGGAAACATGAATGTGCTGTTGTCAATTTGGATGATCACCGAGGACCTGGAACACATTATGTAGCTTATGTCAAAGAGGGATCTACTGTATGGTACTTTGACAGTTTTGGGAATTTGCCCCCGCCCATGGAACTAGTGGCCTATTTTGGAAACAGGATCAAGATATATTATAATGTGAAACGTGAGCAAACGTTTAACAGCCAACAGTGTGGACGTTTGTGTTTAATTTTTTCTATATAAGACGCAACATAAGCAAAAACGTCAACAGTATGTCGGTGGAAAGTAAGACGTTTACACTGCATGGACGTGGGCCTGAAGTGAGTCTAGACTTTTACCCACCTATCGAATTGAGTGAAAAACCTTATGGTTTAGGACTTGTTTCTCTTGAAACGTACAATCGAATATACAACATACGTGAAAATGTGAACAACAAGTTTTACTATGATGATTCTGTGCTCACCCTGAACTCTGGTGGATACACGATAGATGACATTTATGAACATATTTATGTGGTATTGATCAATGAATATGGTTTAAAGTCATTTCTCGATGGAACGCGCAAGTTTGAACTTGTAGGAAATACCAACACTCATCGCTGCAGTATTTTTTCTACATTCAAAATTGACTTTAAAACTCACCCCGATTCCATTGGTCCATTACTAGGATTTAAACCACGTGTGTTAGAGCCCAACAAAAAACATGAATCAGACCTTGAAGTGAAATTCATTGAGGACCATCATGTGTCGGTGACGTGTAATATTATTAGTCAAGTGTACACCAATCAAGAACCGTCGCATTCGCTTTATGACTTTATTGTAACATCGCCCAATGGCTATATTATTCGTGAAAACCCTCCAGTGGTGCTTTTTCATTCTGTGGCTGTCGATGGTATTAGTAATATAACATTAAGACTGATCAATAGAGAGCAACAACTCATTGATCTAGATTCTACCACACCAGTGACTTACAAGTTGGTGCTAAAACCACTATGAAGTTTGTATATAAAGCAACAGCACCGTCTAGGAATGGTGTTAGTTGTTTACCACGTGAATACACGTTAACATCTCAGAACAAGGAGATTTTACAGCATTTGGGTTACCACATTAACCCCCGCGATGAATTCTATTCTAGAGGTAGCGAACCACATCGAGGAGCAACCAGGAGTGGTAAGAATTGATCTGCATTCTTATCAAGCTCAAACACCTGGACTCAATAACAATGATGAAATTCAATTTGTTATCAACAACCAAGATATTTACACTCTACCACATGAAAGTGTTATTCAGATTGAAGGTCGGCTCACCAAAGCCGATGGTTCTACACCCACTACATCCAAGTTAGCCAACCATGCTTTCGCCTTCCTGTTTTCTGAAGTACGTTATGTCATTAACGATATCGTGGTGGATAGCACTCGAAATGTGGGTATTTCCAGTGTCATGAAACTATATCCCTCTTATAGTGAGGAAGAAGCTAAAACACTTTGCATGGCGGGTTGGTGCCCTGACTCGACCAATGACTGGATGGTACACACCGATGGCACCTTCACTGGATATTTACCTCTTAAACTGATTTTAGGCTTTGCTGAAGATCACCAGCGCATTGTGGTCAACGCAAGACAAGTGCTTTATCTGGTGAGAGACAGGAGTGATAATAATGCACTCAAGGGAGTCGACAATGCCTCCATTGATTCAAAAATTCAACTACAACGCTTGCTATGGAAAGTGCCTCATGTGACCCTTAACGATAGCAAAAAACTGGACATACTCAAAATGGTAAAGAGAGATATACCCCTACCCATGGAATTTAGAAGCTGGGCACTCCATGAGTACCCGTTATTGCCCACCACCAACACACACAGTTGGTCTATAAAAACAGCCCGCTATACAGAGAGACCTCTCTACATGATTGTGGGTTTTCAAACGAATCGCAAGTATCAACAAACCAAAGATGTCACGCAATTTGATCGCCTGCAATTGAGAAATGCACGTCTTTTCCTCAACGGTGCTGTGTTTCCCTATGAAGGGTTGGATTTACATTTTTCAAAAAATAAGTTTGGCCCCCTGTACGACTTGTTTTCTAAATTTAGATGGTCGTATTATCAAAAAGAGAATTGTCCAATGTTGTCACCCCAAGCTTTTAAGACAAGGGTGCCACTGATTGTCTTTGACTGTTCCTACTTGGAAGAGTCTGTCAAACCATCCAATTTTGACATTCGACTAGATTTTGAAACGCATGACAATGTTCCAGCCAATACCACGGCCTACTGTTTGATTATTCATCACAAACAAGTCAACTATTATCCACTGTCCAACCAAGTGACAAGTGTATAAATAGCAGGTCAACACACATCAAACCACTCAGTCATGTCTTGCTTTCAAGCCTCAAGAGAAGTTACATCCATGAATTTAAAATCTGAGGAACAACGTTTCAAGACCTTTGCGACGTGGCCGGTGCCTTTTATAAACCCTCAAGCCTTAGCAGCCGCTGGATTCTACTATTTAAAAAGAAGAGATGAAGTGAAATGTGTGTTTTGTCCCATCATCTTAGACCAATGGTAAGAGAGCGATGAACCCATGCAGGAACATCAGCGCTGGTCACCTGCCTGCCCCTACCTGTGCAGAATGGAGGTGGGTAATATACCCTGTCATTCAAGTTACCCCTCACTCATGCCTCTGAGTGATGAAAAAAGTTATGATACGTGTGGACTTTATGGTGCCGGTAGTGCTTCAGTGAGCAGCTCACAGTTAAAAACATCCAGTTTAGAGACATTGGGATATCATCCGTGTTATGGACACTATAAACACAAAAGACTTTTTTGTTGTATGTGATGGTACCGCCTTTATCCTAGAATGAAAAAAGAATGTAAAACTTGTTATGCTAATAAAATAATGAAATAAAAAATTGGTTGTTGTTATATTATTATTTCTTATGCCCCCCTGTCATATCCTAACCTCTATAGTGACTACTCGATGTTCTTCTTTTCTTTTACTAGAATGGAATGTAAGTAAATGACATGGGTACACCTTACTGAACAATTGTCAGTCTGTGGTCAGTTGGACTTGATCAAGACAAGAGTGAACATGTTGCGTACACTGATTGTCGACTGTCAAGGGTTTAAAATTGGAGATAACAAATTTATATTTAAAGAAGTGGCCATCATCGATTGTTCCACTTTTTGGATATCACAAGCTACTCATTTGGTGTTTAAACCACCTTATGCGTTTGATTTGTTGTGTGATAAAGACCGTAAACAAACCCAGTGGATTGAAACTCATATGCAACTAGACTGGAAGCAAGGAACCATTTCATATAAGCACCTGGACATGGTCATGAAAGCCCACTTGTCTTCTGCCCATGTAATATTTATGAAAGGTAGTGAAAAACGTCAATGGCTACAACCATTTTTAGCGTCTTACTGTCAATGTATCGATTTAATGGACATGGGCTGTCCATCGCTGCAAACACTCATGGATCGCTGCCCCTGTGACAATATTACCCATAAAGCCTTGGCACAGGTGTGGCAATTGTTTCATTGGCTATCCACCAATGCCTGCTGGGAGTTGTTAAATAAAATTAAAACTAAAGGTTTACCTGTGGATGACACCAGTGAGATTTCTACAAGCAACGTGTAAACATCAACGTGATACCATGGAGAAAGGGGATGCTACCGATAAAGCGATTGGAAAGTTCTTTGTGTGTAAAAAGAAACTAGACAGTTTTACTAAAGAAGAATTATTGGCTCTTCCAAAATCATTCATTTATTATGTCGCAGCAAATGCAGTGAAAGAAATCTGGCAACATGTACCAAAATCATGGACTCAAGACCCTGTGTTAAGTGAATTGCAACCATGTACGGATTATGATCACCATAAGCTAGTGGCTATGGCAAAAAATACCCTCTATGCGACAGTGTGCTACTTGTCAGCTAGTCAAACTGTATCATGGTCATAAAAGTCAGTGTAAAGACTTTGTTTCCTCATACCACGGGAGTAATGAAGAAAAAAAGCAACAACAACAAACATCATCCACAGAGGAGGAGGAGGAAGATCAAACCTTTTTACCATCGATGGAAAAGGATATGCCCGACCTGTACTGGCAATGGCGTCATTAACAAAGTAATTCAATACTTGACTTTCGAAATCTACCTACCTGGTTATTATTTGTGTAGTCCTGGAACTTGCCTTGAAGAACCTTTGCAGCATAGTGATATACCTATTAATCCTTTGGATCAAGCATGCACCTTTCTTATCACCACAGTCATTCTGCATTAAGACGTGTAGCGGATAAAGTATCGTTGAAAAGCTAAACAACTTTTGACATTCTGTGATGTCTCAGTGGGAGAGAGGTTGGCAGTCGTCATTGTGATTAGTGTTTTAAAAGGAAAGTTAATAATGAGTGGACATGGGCATTTAAAAGGATTGAGGAATTGGTATTTCTTTGTATTCTATTTTTGTAAAGCTCTATTTGTTGTGAAATAAAAACAAGGTTTACAAGATCACAATGTCTTTTATTTTAAAAAATGGTGATAGCCATTTCATTTTTTTTTTCACACATGAATATTTACAATTTACACTTTACATTTTTTTACATTCCCCTTGTTTAGTTTAAACATTCTGTACATTTTTGTTGTGAAATAAAAACAAGGTTTACCAGATCACAATGTCTTTTAATTCTAAAAATGGTGATAGTAATTTCTTCATTTTCATTTTTTTCACACATGAATATTTACAATTTCCACTTTACATTTTTTACATTCCCCTTGTTTAGTTCACACATTCTGTGCATTTTTTTGTGAAATATAAATAAGGTTCACTAAATCACTATATCTTTTATTTTTTAAAAATGGTGATAGCCATTTCATTTTTTCACACATGAATATTTACAATTTCCACTTTTCATTTTTACATTCCCTTGTTTAGTTTACACATTCTGTACATTTTTGTTGTTGTGAAATAAAAAACAAGGTTTACCAGATTACAATGTCTTTTTAATTTTAAAATGGTGATAGCCATTTCACTTTTTCACACATGGATATTTACAATTTCCACTTTACATTTTTTACATTCCCCTTGTTTAGTTCACACATTCAGTAAATTTTTAAAAATCTTTTTCGTAATATACAAAAGCAAACATTTTACACTAAAATGTATTACATATCTTATTTTTACTAAACTACTGTAGCCTAACATTATACATTCTACTCACAGATTTTACAAAAAATATTACAATATAAAACACACTACAAATATTACAATATAGTGATCATTAGACTTAAGTAAAGTAATAGTCGTCAATACGACTGTTTCCCCAAGCAAGAGTATTAAATGTGTTGGGTATAATGAATCGTTTGTTGTCTTCATTACTTAAAGCAACTTTGTTCAACAAATTGGTATGTAGCTGATGATTTTTACTTCTAAATACACACATTTTCTTATATAATACAGGTGGGTTACTAACTATACAGTTTTTATAATCACTTATATCTAACTCTTTACTAACAACATTCTTTTTCACTCCTTTTAATTTTTTTACTACTACATCATCAATTGTCATATAGCTGTATGATTTAGTTTTTGTGCCTTCAAAGGTGTCTATAATAACACCAGCACATTCATCCTTAAATTTCCCAAGAACCTTTTTGTTTACTAGAGGTAAATGGTAAATATTATCCTTGGGATAGTCACTTGTATCAAACCTATTTAGCTCAGTTTTGATATCCTCGTAAAAATCATCAGTTTTAAACTCATAAATAAAAGAATCTGTGTCTGTGTAGAGTAATTTAGCATTATCAAGATACATAAGTGTTTTTGATAATTCTAGAATGGTGTAACCCACATATGGGTTTGTTGTAAGTTACTTTAAGACGATTCATTTGTATTACAACTAAATCCTCATGAATAATTGAACAGCTATGAAAGTTAGGCTTGCTTATTAAGTTGCTCGCACCATACCTTTTACCATCATTCTCCCACTTTGTTATCAGCTTTACATCAACTCGTTTATCAACATTCTCCATAGTCTTTCCAAAAACACTATTATTCATGAGTTTATAAAAATCTTTTTCAAACGCGTTTGTTGACTGCGTTCTTAAATTATTGTTTAGATCAATATACGGTTTGAGCCATGCTGACTGATGAAATTGCAATATGCGATGAATTTTAGTTAATTTCAATCCATGCTGTAGACACTGTTTCAAGTTTTGATAATGTATTACATATTTACATTTATCATTTACATTAGCAATTAACATTTTTGTTCGTGATGTGATGTATGGAGATTTCATATTCTCAGGACAAAATGGTAAATCATTATGATCATCATGTAACTCTTTAGGGTACTCAAGATTTACCTCTAAAATATATCCTTTATCATCGTTATCATTAAGAGTGTCAACATGTAAGACATCAATTTCAGGTTGTGTCAGCCAGCGAAAATCTTTCAGTGGTAGATATTGACTCATAGCCCAACCATATTGGTTATTTGCATCGAGGTAGACAATATACTTTGACTCTTCACAAGGGTTGTAGCTAGGCATGTATTTATTATTCGCTTTAGAGTACCGTCCACTACATTGACTTAATCCACCTCGAATTGATGATTTTATAAAATTGATCATGTCTATATCAGTCATTAATTCTAAATTTACTTTCGTTTTTTTTCAACATTGAACTGAAACTTAACCCAGGAGCTGTGAAATACTGACAAGGATCAAGGTCATAAGTTTTCATACAAACATTCCGAAAATTTTCAAAAACATCTGCTAATAACAACACATCTGTCTTCAAATATATGTCTGAAAATTCTCCTAAAGTTTGAATGTGGAACTGTGCCCATACACGTTGTGCATGTAAATATTCCTGATCACTGATATGACTTGTGTTTAAGGAACTGTAAAATGCATTTTTCGGTGGTAAACAACACTCCTCAAGACGTTCCACAATATATATATTCATAAGGGAATATACCCTTTTGACGAATCAAATTAAAATCATCTTCTTTAGGAAAGACACGTTGAATTTCATGAAACTGATCTGATTTTAAATTACTAGCCAGCTTATCAAGACTACTCGACATAAAGCGGAATGAATCTAAAAATCGCAGTTTAATGGTTTTTTTATTGCTAGTTTTGATGTATTTTGTGAACGATATGTATTGTTCCTTATTATTTGCAATAACATCAATTTTCACATCTGAAGCTCCAAATTCTTTAACGATAAAGTGGTTATCGTATTTGCTACCGTTGTGTAGAATGACTGGAATGAATTTACTTACTCTATAATTTAAATTACATTCTTGGTGAGCAGCACCACGATATTTTCCTGTTAAATGGTCATGATCGCGAACCCTGTCTGTATATAAACATTCACCACATATAAAACAATTAGTTTCAGTTTCAAAATTCATTTGCTCTAATGAAGTTAGTGGCTCCATTGGAATGATCGTATTTAAAATAGAGGATATACGGACGGCATCTTTCTCAAGCCTTTCCATAAAAACTTTAGGTGCATCAGGTCCTCTATACAGCTCAAACTTATTTAAAGAGTCATCATAACTACATTTAATATAATATGCAAAGCTAAAAGGTTCATGAATGTGAGTAGTGTTGGTGAAAGGTTGGGCTGGATTCGATGAACATGTATTAAATGGTTTTAGCAAAGCCTCGAAGTCAGCATATATAACAAATGGCACTCGAAGCTGTTTCTCATAATCCTTAAATTTTAGAATGTTATTTTTAAGAGTCGGTAATACCGTACACACATGATTACACCCCCATTTTTTATGTTGAGTTAGTTGGTCCTCTTTTCTGAAATATAGCAAACAGCCATCGCACAACCACTTCTTACCTTTGTATTTTGATAGTTGACTACCAACAAGTCTACATAAATGTTTTATCCAACAATAGTGAGCATTTTCACCTTCGGTTATGTATAGTAAATTTACATGAGCATCCTTTTTTTCCTGAGTATAATATAGAGGACCAACTATACTCTTATTTTCAATTCCATAAACATTAATACTTACATTGTTCAGATCTTCAAAACGTTGAATGTCTTTTATCGCCATAGGAAATTCTATTTCTTTTAAATCTAACACTGAAGAATAGTGAGGATATGATGATGTTCTATTCTCATTCATCACTGCTGGATGGAGAGCTGAGGTTACAGCCCATGCAAAGCATGCGTCATCATTATTCATAACGTTTACACAAGCATTCTTACGTTTGATCCATCCTGGCAAATCAATATATGATGATGCTCGAAGGGGGTTGTATTTATTCAGGTTGGTTTCTAAATAAAGTACTTCAACCAACGCCCAGCCTGACTCCCTTTCCTGGAACTCTTCACAATGATAGCACTTGAAATATTTTGGTATATATCACTGATATTAGTTGATTCATTAACAATTATGTTTTTGTATTAAAGGATTTGATATCCGTAATTTCACCTTCGCTCCCAGTTTTTACATAGAGGCCAAAAAGTTCAAAATTCATTTTAATTGTTTTATGCTCTAATAAAACATTTTCTACTAAGCCAAACACAGTAGGTTGAACATTTTTTAAAAATGATTCAATACTTTGAGTTTTTTCTTTACTATAAAGTCTATAACTAGCAATTCGACTTTTAAATGCACTACCAATTTGTTGAATATTTCCAGAATTTCTTTCATGGCAAGCGTTATTTTTATGTTGAATACTGCGTAAATGTCCATGAATGATTGAAGAAGGTATATCAATATTACATACATCACAATGTGTTATTGAAGGTTCACCATTCTTTTTTCTTTTTGTTGCACAACTATTTTCACAATCTTGAGAACGTTTACGCTTTTGAGCATCACATTAATTTAAAGGTTCCGTGCTAGTTGATGGTTTTACAGATTTCAATTCCTGTTGTTCTCCATGCACTTCAACCATGTGGAATTGATATCGCTTTACAGCAGAAAAACCAAGTTCGCAAACTGAACACGAAAATGGTGCTGAACTGACATGCATTAAATTTACATGTCGTGTAAGACTATCTTGTCTGTTAAATGTTGTAGCACAATGACTGCACACAAACATTTTCTGATTATGTTTTGTACTTGCATGACGTTGAAGGTTGTCAGGTCTTGAGAACTGTTTCTTACAGTCACCACACTTGAACATTATGATCACTTTCGAAATTACCTACAAAAGAAAGAAATCATCAATGTTAATAAAAGATAAAACAAAAAGTACAATATAAATAGTTTAATTATATTCCAGTCAATGGTTATAGCAGGGTATTTAAATCAATCATCTGTGAACTCCTAGCAAGTCTAACTTTATGTAGTTCTAACTGGGGGTTACTATATACCACTGTCACTGACACCTAGCAGTGAACATTAGAACTTGATAGAGTGGTAGAAACCAGCGGTCGCCAGTTAAGTGAGCTAAATGTGGCGTCATAGCCAGTCTTAAAACAAGTTTAAACTTGTAAAACATGTCACATGATAAGGTTAAGTTAGGTAAAGTTAGGTTATGTTAGGTGAACTGAGGTTAAGTCTTTAAATATTCCCTCTGACACTGACACCTAGCAATGAACATTCAGACTTAATAGAGCGGTAATCAAAATCTAACCTACAAAATTAGCTTTACACACCATGGTCAAGTAGTTCCAACTTTTGACTGCCAAATATACCATTTTAACTGACATGTAGTGGTGAACATTGGAAAATATCACTCTGTTTAAAAGTTATTAGAGGGGCTCTTACCTTTTTATAATTGATCAACTGCTGTCACTGAATGAACAGATTGTAGGAATCTGGTAACCTACAGGTACCCAATTATCTGCAAACAAATCAATCAATAAATACATTCCAATCAATAACTTCAACATCAATTAGTAATAAAAGACTACAATCCATTAATAATAAGTACTTACCTTGCAAAATAATTTAATGATTTTCTACCAAAACGGCTTTTTTTTACAACTCTTGAGCAGTAATAGAGCACTGTTCACTCAAAGCGAGTAATAAAGACTGACAGTAGGGAGATATATGACACCCCTCTTATATAAACTCTCATCGCTCGTGTCAGCAGTTTTTTGCAGATCATTGCAATTCCTTTCCCAATACAGTTGAGAGTCCAAAGTACACTAGGAACACCTGTGTGGTATTCAATGACTGCTGATTTTGTATGATCATCACCCATTGTCTTAATCAACATATGGGGTTTCAAATTACTGCAGCGTCAGTCATAGCAACAGCAGTGTGCGCTCTCTGGTATGTCAGCAACATGACACCGGAAGGAACACCTGTGTAATATCCAATAACTGCTAACTTTTGCATGATCATCATCCATTGTCTTAATGAACACTTGCGGTTTCAAATTACTGCAGTGTTAGTCATAGCAACAGATCTGCGCGCTCTCTGTCATGTCTGTAATATGACACAGGAAGTAACAAGACGTCTTACTGCACGTGCCATCTCCTCAGTTTTAACATCTTAAGAACATGTATTATTCTCTTTCAACTACAAATGACTCGTTAGAACACATCCATCCACCAAGTTTGATCCCTTATATGTTCACATGTATTTCGTCACTTTCCTTTCATATCGTTATCCCATTATAGTAGTGGGGGATTAGTGAACAACGTCAATTCAACACACACACAAATGTAGTTAGGCCCTTTGACATAATTTAAATAAATTCATGGGCTAGTCCGTAGGAACCAGGCCAAAGGGACCCGTCCAAAAGGGATCAGTCCAAAGGGACAAGGACTCGTCCACAAGGACTCGTCCACAATGACCCGACAACAATGACCCCCGCCAACAATGACTCGTCAACAATACCCCATCTATAGGGATCCGCTCTCCCACCCTCTTACAAAAGCCATGAGTGGGCATGCGTAAAAAACAAAAACAAGCATGTTAATTCATAGTGGCTATTCACCGAACACATGCACTTTATGTAGAACAACGTTTAAATCCATATCGGCATTCAAACTCTCACATGTTGCAATTGGAAAGAGAGATTCTCTAAAAAATACAATTTCACCCCCTAGTAGGGGTAGGTTTTATTTTGGGGTGGAAATATGTTGTCCATTGGAAAGGGGGTATCAGCCCGAGTTCAATGACACCTCATTCGTCAAAATCCGACCATGGGTTCGGGAGTTATCGGGCTGCCGCCATCTTGTGTGGAGGGTGTGGAGGTGGAGGCTGCGGAACCCCTCAAAACACACTACTAACATGACCTAAAACCCTGATAATATGACTTAAAAATGAAACAATAAATGGAAAAAAATGTATTTACTTGTAACAGTTGGTTACAGGTGAAATCATTCATACCTGTCTTAGCCTTCATTTTCAGTAGTTACACTGGACAACAACATGCAACTTGAGATGGTCAAACTTGAAGGATCTTTAGTTGTCGGCAAGTAGAGCCTTGTACATGGAGAAACTTCTTTCTACATCGCACAACGTAAGGGGGGCATACTTGAAAAATGAGAAATCGTATGCGGAAAGTTCCGATTCATTTTCGTTGAATTTTGCTTCTTTTCCACAAAGAATGTCAGCAACTATACACGTCGCAATTTTTCCCTGACCTTGTCAGCTACTTCACCCCGTGACTTTGATAACTTACTCTCAATTTCTTTCACAATGCTTAGTGCATCATACAGTATAATTGCATGCCCACAGTTTCAAGGCGAACGATAGATTTTGATACACCGAGAAATTTGAAAATGCTGTATGTAGGCTAAGTTTCTTGACATGCCGGGTGAAAACAACTCTTGTACATTTTTGATTGCAGATGAATCACTTCTGTCCAAGTCATTGAAGTTCGTCTCAATCTCGCTGTAGTTTGTGCAATAGTTGTTTACAGGATCAAGCCAAGTACCCCAGTGTGTTACAATGGGCTTCTGAACTCAAGCGGAGCCTTAACAAAAATCTTCTTGGCGTTAGCAATGAATTTATCCACCTCAGGATAGTTCCCTCGGACCTCTTCAACCACTCTATGTAGGGCATGCGCAAGACACGTTACATGCACCATTTTTGGATAGAGAATTTGAAAACCTTGGCTGATTTACCATGTACGGAGCAGCGTCCGTTACGAAGTTGAGCACATTCTCTCGTACTTTACCTGGCCACAACAAATTCATTCCAGTGTCGAAAACAACAGCGATGGAGGAGTTGTTGACCTTATCTAACACCTCACACGTCAACAGAAATGTTTCTCCGGGCTGGTCATGTTTATTAGTGCCTACAATAACATTCGCCACATATCTACCGTCTACGTCGGGGGTTTCATATATGGGCACCCATATTTTGTTACTGCCCACACTGCTGCTTATTTTGTTCATTGTATCATCATAACAAGAAGTCGGATAGTTCTTCCTTAACGTTGACTCGGAGGGAATGGGATAAGTTGTGTACTTCTCCAAGAACTTTCGGAAACTAGGTACCTCTACTTTATATTGTACCCTTGAGTACCAAGAATATGCAAAATCACAGTCCGCTAGCTCAATCAGACATTCGAGGCATGGTATATTCTCCCACTGTATGATTCACATATTCCGGATCAAGCAAGGATAACACTTCAAAGAAACAACAAAATCCAACTATAAAAACTATTTAATTAATCTAAAAATTAGGCGCTACAAAACAAAACATAAAACTGAAAAACTTCACAATTGTTTTATGAAGAACAAGGAATCACTAAAACATATCTCACAAAAACACTAATTTAAGGTTCCATTGAACCTGACAAAAATGTCAAAAATAGGTTTCACTTCCATATAGCATTTTCTTAAATTTCTCAAGCGAGCTCAAAAATGGCTCGGTGTTTACTTTTACATCATTATTACATGATAAAAACACACTTGCTACTCTCTATTGGAGTATTACTATTACTGAGTTACATTCACTATGGTAATAACGATTACCGTTCATTGGGTCCACATGATATTCAAATCTATCATCTCTCTCATCCAACACTACCAAATTGCACTTCTTGTGCGGGGAGAACTCGTGTACCTCAAGTTCTTGGAAACTACTGATTCAATCAAGTTGAGATAAACTCCCAGTTATCTCAATGTTTCCACCATATCTCAGGAACAATAGTACTTTATTGTAACAATAAAGGGATTTTATTTATTGTCTCCATGACAATTAAATCAGTATTAAATGCGGATCTGTACTTTCATCAAGCAAGAATAATTAAAATAAATGGATCTCAGTACAATTACTGGATCATCTGAAACATTATTTACTTCTGTCTACCACAAAAACCTATGGTTCATACAAGACCTATGTCAACACAAGGGTCTGCTCACGTGTCAAAGCACTTCAGGCAAGATTTATGACTGTGAAGGGGAACTCAATAGCTTTCTCCCTTCGGACGGTACATTTACAACTAGCGTGCTAAAAGCATATCACTTCTTAAACTTGGAAAGGCAAGCCGATCAATTCATTTAACATTTCGTTATGAGGTTATTATAATCTGCTCATTTGGCTCAGGTAGGATTATAATTGTGGAGTTTTCGCATTGGCAGGTAAGATACTCGATTGAACCAACAATATATAAGGGGCTTTCGAAGTAACGGAACATTAGATCGTTCCTCGACCTGCCTCTCGGACACTTCCAGATTTGAGGACTTGGGACCAACAACGGATCGATGGTATCAGACCAATCGTCCAACATTAACGTCTTCTGGGTGGCGTATGCAATTCCCTGCGCTTATAACTCAATATAAATTAGCAGCCTTTAATATTTGCTTAAAGCAACACACACAATAATTCATTACCGCATCCAACTGTTCCCCACAATTAGTTTACCTGGTATATTTTCGCTGCATTCCTAGCGTGACAATTAAAATATATACACTCCAAGGCGTCAATTACATCAATAATTCCGTGATGGCTCCCAAAGTAAGATTATTTAATTCAAATCAATTAATTGATATCCGTCCCAAAATTAGTATTTGCCTTTAATCAATAATTCTTGACATTGTATTTCATTAGAACTCCAATAGTTCAACAATCCTTTTATCATTATCATCTCAAGGAACCCTACGGCTTCCATTATTAATTATATGAAATTAATTAAACAATTAATTTATTCATGAGGTTATTATCATTATCTTGCCTGTATTGATTATTACATTATTCTTTATTTACTAGTATTCCAATGAATACCTTTTCACTGAGTATTAATTAACACATTTAATTGGTTATATTCATCAGCAAATTATTTGTTCAGATCCCGCATTTCATCATTATACACTGTTTTATACATCCCTGTTTGAAATTTTGAGACTTATCTCCATATTATTGTTACACGAGCTCTCCCGAAGCACAACACATAATCAAATTTGGTATTCGCATGATTTTCCAGAACTGCGTCCTGGTTTCCAATGACGTGACATTTTGCCCACTTACTAGGGTCTTACACCATTTTAACACACACATTTACACACGTTAATATTTTCTCAAAGTTACACATTTTTCATACATTATTTATCTGGGTTGGAGGAAATGCACTCGTGGTTTTATTAACACTTAAAAGAAAAATCACTAAAATATTAATACACTTAAAATTTCACTAAAGATTATATTACACATAATTTTTACTTTTTGGCATGTATTATTGCCTTACACACACGTGATTTCTTTCTTTTCCGCCTCCAAGGGGTGCAAGTATTTACGTTGACTTCCCAACTCCTATTCGGGATGATTGAAAGTCTCGTTCGCTTCTTCCCTCTACTGGTACGGATGATTCTCCTATTCTGGTTACTATAACTATCGGCACTCTTTGAGCTATTGCACGATATTGTATCTGGTTCAGTACGCAAATGTCTGTCTAGCAAATTGTTTATGACATTTACTCCTAGAATCGCTGCGAATGATACTACCGCGATCTAGTATTTGCTTTTTCTATGGTCCACGTTTGGACTTTATTTCTGACGATTGTAGTCTTTTGCTTGTGGAATGAATTCCAAAGTCTTTACTGCGTTTTCACTTGGCAAATGATGCCTGGACTGTAGATTCCTCAAATCTAACGCCACTGTGCTCTAATCTCCTCAGTTCAGGAAAATTAGGCGATTATTCTATGTTTAACCCTGACATGGTTATTTAACGCACTGGTTAAAATATATAGAGTTCACTACTCTTTCGATGTCTCGTATTACTTTCGAGATGTTGCGATGCTTCTTCAATACTGATATTTAAGGCTTATAATGCCTTCGCCGGCTGAAAGTATTTAGGGCCAAAGTATACTACTTTGCCTGAGTCCATAGACTAATTACAATGTTCGAAGCTCGACGGTACTTTCCTTCTGACAAGGATTATGACGCTTCAATGCACGGCGACACTGCTGAATAATAACTGAAGACTGTATAATTGTTGGTTGAAACAGTATGACCTGCCCTGAGGTTCATAAGACTGAATACGACGTGATGCGGCACCTCCACTCAGGGAGTACTGTAGACTGCATGAATTCCCTTGCGCTCACAGGGTATTTATTTGATTCTGGTACCAAAAAAATCAGTTACGCTTCTTCTCCAAAACTAACTTCCACGGTAATCGTCGTACGTTTATTAAAAAAAATTACCTCCTTGAAGCTCACAACCTAAATGTCGAAAATATATCAAAATTTCCAAAAATCGATCGTCGGACCATAATAATAATTAAAATAAGCTCCTGAGTTCATGTAGGCGTGCATTTGTTTTTCCCCTTCCCAGACTACTGGCTAGGTGAATACCCAAATGTTGTAATGCTAACGAATGCACTTCTAAACTATACAATTATTATTAACTTTTACAACTCTCAAAATTCTATTTTCCAAAATTATTAACATTGGCGGAGAGATTCCTTAAGATTTTTGCACGTAACTGGCTAATTTCAATAATTTTACCAATATCCTGGCCACACCTTTCACACAGTGTTGGCATTTTATCGCTGGCTAGAGACTTTTTCTTAAATCTTCAGTCTCTGTCTTGAGTGGAAGATTTCGTTGGTCTATTTTAATCTCATACGCAAGCTTCTATCGGCTGAGCTGGCAGATGACATCACGCGCAGCTTGCAGGCATTGCCTCAACGTTACCTCACCAATCGTGCGTCACACAGGGGTGGTCTCAGCTTAACCCTTGGGCTGGCTTTAAAACTGTACAAAAATCCTGTAGCATTTCCTCTTTTCTTGACATAAAAGAATGTGGGTTTGATACCTGTGCCATCCACATGGGCACAATATAAAGGAATGTTTAATGAAACCACCATTTTTCACAAAGATCCTTAGAAACCCGAGAAGATGCACTGCCAGATGTAGATTTGCTGCCGAGTGGTTTCTCAAACAGCAATCGCTGCCTGTTTTCTACTGCCAATTCTTTGTTTACACAGCTTTTGTGTTTAGCAGTATTGCAATATTGTTGCCATGTAAATCGTTTCTCGGCTGTGATTTTCGTCTCACACAGTTCACAAAATAAAATATATCCATCAGTACTAAAATACTTTTCACCGAACTCTTTAACAAAACTTCACAGCCTTGCACTGTCAAAGCACTTTACTTTAGGTATCTTGAAACTACACTGAACTACTCATTAGCAGATACAAAAGGATACTGTGGAGCAGCATAGATAGTTTGCCGTTGAAATTCCTTTCTACCACTCTGCACGTTGTCTATCGGGAGGGAGAGAGAGAAATAGCTGTTTGTTTCTTCCTCACGCACAGCGAATCATGCTTTTGACATCTCAAATGATATCATGCGGTTTCAGGTATATCTGTAGAACCTTTCACTCGCAAGATGTGACAGCTCATTCCTGGTAAATTCCGCTACCACCAAGTGAAGGTTGCCAAACAAACTTCCCTTCAGACAGCTGCACAAGCATTTGATATGTCGTTTCACAATATATCGTAAAATGTTAAATACTACATAAATATGACAAAAAGTATGCTCTTATTCGATTATTTGGCCAAAATTTGGCTAATATGCATTTATATGACCAATAAAAACTGTTTCTTTGTGTTCACAAATGTTAGAAACGTCCTTAAATTAACTTAATCATCGAAAGTGAAGTCAGGATAAAAATATGACATGTTATAAAAATCTGAGCCCTAGTGATGAGTGTAGTGAAGTAGTTGCATTTTTTCATTTAGGATTCAGGTAGAGACTTTGGGACGGTACTATCCTGGCATTTTCCTGGGGGGTGGCCGGTGACCGTGCCAGGATTGGAACCTTCTATCTCCTGACTTGCTGCAGCTTCCCGTTGCAGCTTTGAAGCATGACTCAACATGCTTGACTGAGATGCTGGGTAATTGTTAGCTGACAAAAGCCCGTATCACACGACACTTGCAAGATTGGAAGCTTCTACCAGTGTGGGCATGGTAGCTGGTATAGACGCATCTATTACGGTGTGATTTATACCTTCTATACTAGTTTCTGCCTTCCATAATAGCTTCCATGCAACTCACGGAATTGAACAGGTGCCATTTTTCCCGGCAGTTTGAATGGGAGGTTGAGCACGAGAGCCAATTAGATTTGCTTTTCTTGTTCTAGTCAAGATCCTATTGGCTATATGAACAAATATATTTGTTACGTGGGTAGGTCCATGAAATAAATAGATCATTACGAAACAATATTTTCTTTAAACCTTGTCTGTGCGACAAGCCCTTGCTATATACAGTAAATTCAGAAGGTGGTGGTGGTGGTATTATTATTCTGGGGTAAAATACTATGCTATTAAAATCTAATAGCTATCATGAGTAGTATCCAATCATGGTTTTGAGTAGGAAGTAGGGAGATTCAAATGAGGGAAGAGAACAATTTATCAATGTTTATCGTTTAAATTGACCCCGAAGATCATGTGAATAAAACTAGGCTGAAAACTTGCAGTTCGAGGTAGGGAGGATCCTACGGTAATGAAATAATTTAAAAAAAAGTAAACATCTCCACCTTTGGATAGCCTTGAACCCGGGATCTTTTAATCTATGAGCAGGCGCAATACCACTCGCACACTTTTCCAACTGGCTTTCATGCTTATTGTTACACAACTTATTAATACGTATGGTTAAATATCCAATTAATACAGTACCTGTATACAGTAGATTTCCGCTTTAACGAACACCAGTATAACTAAATTTTCAGAATAACTAATTTTTTTCCTTCTCTTTTCCCTATTTGTTGTGTGTTAAAATATTTCATTTTAACAAATTTCGTAGTTTCAATCTAACGAATTAAAATTGAGCTTATTTTTTAAAATCAATTTGACCATATTATCTCAAATTAAAACTAAAATTCGTCCTGCTTTATGATTAACATTTATCTTGTTACATTATTTCGTTATTCAGACGATATGATCGCCATTTACCATATATGCACCGTACGCGATCGAGAAGGCAATAGTTTTTGTGTAACCAATATGCTTCGCCCGTCATCCAATGTAAGACGTCACTCTATTAGCTGAGTAGGAGCTCCAAGTTTGCATCCACCAATGAACGCTACGCTTTGTGTAACCAGTAGGCTTCGCCCGTCACACAATGTAAGACGTCACTCTATTGGCTTAGTAGGAGCGCCATGTTTGCAATTAACCAATGAACGCTAGGGTTTCGTAGCTTTGTGTAACCAATAGACTTCGCCCACCAACCGATGTAAGACATCACACTATTGGCTGAGTAGGAGCGCGATGTTTGTAATCCACCAATGAACGCGACGGTTTCATAGCTTTACCTTGTTTCGTTGCATCATGCATTACACATTTCTTCTTCGTATTTAATTCGCAAAACAACGTGTTTCTGTTAAGGTTATACCATTAAACTTGCAAAGTTTGTGTACATTTCGTAAAATAATTAAGTTCATATCATCGCAAATGGATAAGCAGAAACGACAGCAATTTTCGTCGAGTGAAAAACGTAAAATACTTGCGGAAGTATAGAAAGACAGAAAGGAGAAGTAGCGAAGAAGTATGGCATTAGCCCATCAACACTATCTACAGATTGAAAACAGAAAATCAAGCTAGAGGAAAACATTGATGCTGATGCCCTAGGTCCACAGCGAAAGAAGATACGGACAGCCAACTACAAGGAGGTGGACCAAGACGTCTATACGTGGTTTGTTGAAATGTGGAGTAAAAACATTCCAATAAATGGCCCACTGTTATGTGTTATGTTATCTTTCGCACGTTCGCTTGGGTCACCTGAGTTTATGGGTAGTGCTGATTGGCTTCATAGGTTCCGGGAGAGATATGGCATATCCCACAAAATTATAAATGGTGAAGCTAACGATGCCCCGAAGGAAATTGCGTCTTCATGGCGGCTGGAGACTAACGGATGCCTTGAAGGAATATTCGCCGGCGGACATTTATAATGCAGACAAATCTGCGTTATTTTATAAATTAATACCGAACACACCCTTGATTTCAAGGGAAATAAGTGTTTTGGGGGTAAATGTTCAAAAGAACGTATCATAGCTCTTTTGTGCACCAACTCCACAGGGACCGACAAACTGAAGCCTCTCATAATTAGGAAGTGTGGGAAGCCAAGGTTTTTCAAGGGGGTGCAACATCTGCCCTGTGAATACAGGCACAACTTTAAGGCAGGGATGAGATCTGTGTTGTTCAAAGAGTGGTTGTTGGACTTGGAACGTCGAATGAAGACCTAAAAGAGGAGAATTCTTCTGTTATTGGACAATTGCTCTTCTCATAATTGTGTGCCTCGCCACGTGGAGCATGTAAAAGTTTTATTTTTGCCTTCAAATACAACTTTCATTCTGCAGCTGCTGGATCAGGGTATAATTCATGCAGTAAAGCGGCATTACCGAGTTCGTGTGGTCCGTCGAATGCTGTGCAACTTTGCCACGAATAGAGACATTAACATCAACATATTGGGAGCAATGCAGATGTTTAATGCTGCATGGAAATCTCTGAATGCAGAGATCATCACGAACTGCTATAGAAGAGCTGGAGTGATTTTTGCAGAAGACGTCGCAGAAAATGAACTGTTTGTGTGCATCATTGGATGTGCCATCTACGGTAAATCTTACTGACTACGTCATTGTAGACAGTGATGTAATAGTCCACAAAGAAATCACCAATGAGGAATTTGTGGAGGACATTATGAATGATAGAGATCCATGTGATGAGGAGGAAGAGGAAGACAGCCCCCAAAATTATTGTGATCGACAGAGCTTGGCTCTTCTGCAGGCAACGAACATGGCACTTAGCCTTCAAGATTTTCTTGTGTCACGAAGTGATGTGCCAGAATCAGTTTTAAATTGGGGGTGAAGCTGATTCCTGCCCGTGGTGCCCCTGCATAGGTAGTCGGAACTGAATTTCCGTTACTGAACTAAACGTCAGCATTCCAGAAGCATCATTAAAGTTCTATCTGAAATGATTCATTCTAGAAGGGAAAGGCTCTTATCAGAGCCCAATTTAACAATTATTTCTTTTAACATTGAAGGACTGTCTTCTTGTAAAGAAGATCTTTTACGTGAATTATGCCTAAAACATAATTGTGATGTTTTATGTAAACAAGAAACTCATAGGGATGTTAATCAACGACGTCCTAAAATCCCTGGAATGAGATTGGCAGTCGAACGTCCTCATGGCCAATATGGAAGTGCCATCTTCACTAAACCAGATATCAGGATTCTTGCAACCTCCATCACAGCTGACAATGACATAGAAATTATTGCGATAGAATTGAGTAACTCAATCATTTTTTCCATTTATAAACCCCCAAAGGTAAGCTTTTCATTCAGACAACCTGATAATCTGAATTTGGAGAAAGTGTCCATCTTCGTGGGTGATTTCAACAGCCACAGCATTATATGGGGTTATCCACATGATGATGAGAATGGAGAAGCTGTTATGCATTGGGCGGAATCACACCAACTGTCCCTCATTCATGATAACAAACTTCCTTCATCCTTCAACAGTAGAAGGTGGAAACGTGGATATAATCCAGACCTTATTTTTGTGAGTGATCAGATTGCCCATCAGTGTATTAAATCTGTTTGCCTTCCTATTCCTAACTCACAACATCGTCCAATAATGTGCCAGATAGTAGCAACCGTCAGGCCACAGAGTGTTTATTTTAAGAGAAGATACAATTTCAAAATGGCAAACTGGGAATGTTTTACTTCCTCTTTAGATACAAAGATGAGTACAATCAGTCCCATACCAGAGGCATATGATCAATTTATTGATGCCATTAGATCGTGTTCTAAAGAAGCCATTCCAAGAGGATGCAGAACTAATTACATACAACGTCTTTCCCAGGAAACATCTGCCTTACTGACAAACTACTTCAATTTGTATGAAAGGGATCCTTTTAGTGCTGAAACTATTGCAAGCGGACAACAACTTATCTCTGGTATTTCAGAGTCTAAACGAGAACAGTGGTTAAAATTGATGGAAGAAGTTAACATGGATAGGAGTAGCCATAAGGCCTGGAGGCTACTCAGGTGACTCAGTAATGATCCTAATAAATCATCTTCTCTTTATAACGTATCTGCAAACCAAATTGCTCACCAACTCGTCTTAAATGGCAAGTCTATAAACTCCAGTTCTAGAACAAAAGTGGATACTAGGCCAAAATTCAGACCAGAGACCAGTATACTTTCTAATCCCTTTACCTTGGCAGAACTAAATGACGCTATAAATATCAGCAAAAATGGAAAGGCTCCTGGTGTAGATGAAATCTGTATTCAACAAATCAAGAACTTTGGACCTGTTACTAGAGAATGGGTACTCAATCTATTTAACAATTGCATTCGAACCTGCAGAATACCCAAAATCTGGAGGAAATCTAGAGTTATAGCATTCCTCAAACCAGGAAAAGATCCCCATGATCCTAAAAATTACAGACCAATATCCTTGCTCTGTCATTTATTCAAGATCTTAGAACGAATGGTTCTGCTAAGGCTTGCAAAAATAGTTGAACCACTTTTGATCCCCGAGCAAGCTGGTTTTAGAAGAGGGAAGAATTGTACATCACAAATACTCCATTTGACCCAATATATTGAAGATGGTTTTGAAAATCGAAAAATAACTGGGGCAGTCTTCATCGACCTAACTGCGGCCTATGACACAGTTAACCACCAAATTCTGTTGAGTAAACTTCATAAGATGACCAAGGACAACAAGCTGACTGAATTTCTTCGATGTCTTCTTGAAAATCGAAGATTCTTTGTAGATTTCCAAGGGCGACATAGTCGTTGGAAGAATCTCCGGAATGGCCTACCTCAAGGTAGTGTTTTGTCTCCAATATTATTTAATATTTACACGAATGATCAACTCTTGCCAGAAGGAACTAAAAGCTTCATCTATGCAGATGATCGAGCTATTCTCACCCAGGGTGATCAGTTTGAGAGTGTTGAACGGAGATTAATGGCAGCCTTAGATGAACTGAGTCCATACTACAGAGAAAACCATCTAAAGCCTAACACCTCAAAGACGCAAGTTTGCGCTTTTCACTTAAAGAATATGCAGGCAAGAAGAAAACTGAAGATTTTCTGGGAGGGTGCTCTTTTGGATCATTGCTCTACACCTAAATATCTAGGGGTAACTCTGGATCGTGCACTCACGTATGAACAACATTGTGGTAACACGAAGCACAAAGTATCTACGCGAAATTCCATTCTTCGCAAGTTATGTGGTACCAACTGGGGAATGCAAGCTCAAACAATGAGAACTACTGCTTTAGCACTGAGCTACTCTGCAGCAGAATATGCATGCCCTGTTTGGTATAGATCATGTCATGCCAAACAGGTAGATATTGCTTTAAATGAAACTTGTCGGCTTATAACTGGTTGCCTAAGATCTACACCTTGTGACAAGTTATATTGCTTGGCTGGCATTGCTCCCCCAGATATTAGACGTGAAGTAGCTGCCAAACATGAAAAATCTAAAGTAGAAGTTTCCCAGACACATCCTCTACATAATTATCAACCTGCTCAACAACGATTGAAATCTAGGCGAAGTTTCCTACACTCTACTGAGTGCCTGTCGGATTCACCTCAATCATCAAGGCTAACTTCCTGGAGATCCAGAAACAATAATCTCAACGGATGGATGGTTCCATCTGAAACTCTTCCTGCCGGTTATGAAGAGTCGTGGCCTACATGGAAGAGTCTGAACAGGCTGCGGTCTGGGGTCGGTCGATCTAAGACCAATATGAAGAAGTGGGGCCTTTCCGATGAGTCAACCTTTTGCGCCTGCGGAGAAGAACAAACCATGGCGCACCTTCTCCATTGCAACTCCTGCCCTCTCATTTGCACTATGCAGGATGTAGTTCAGGCCACACCAAATGGACGAGATCTTGCCAAATTTTGGTGCGATGTAATTTAATTGTTATTTTGAAAGTACCTTTAGTGTGTTTTTATTTTAAAAAAGTTATCTATGCTAATTTTACATGATGTATTGCTTCTGATACGAATAAATAAATAAGTTTTAAATTCATGTGCAGTGGTTGGTGACTATTTGGAACGAGCTTTTGTGTCTGGGTCTGTTCAGAAGAAAATCACAGACTTTCTAAAAAAAATGAGGTTCTGGAACAATGTGTAGACTTGCTGGCACTATGCAAAAGTAGATTTTTTGAAAACTTCTGTCAATAAATACTGATAATTACTTTGTGTATAGGCTAGGTATATTTAGATTTAATATTTTTCCTATCAAGTAATAAATGTTGAGCTCTTTTTTGTTTTTGTTTTGTGCATAATGGCATTTTGAAGTTATATAAATCCTGCAACGGATATAAAGGGGCAGATGAAATCATAGTTATGCCCCTTAAAACAACAATAACTAACGGATATAACACTAGGTGAGTTCTTAAGAATTGACTTATTTCAGTAGCCTATAACAAATTAATTTCAGAGATCCCCAAAATTTTGTTATACTGGTATTTTACTGCAGTTAGATCTTAAATATTGATTGGAATGCATTCATTCAGTACCGAACATGTTTACAAATTTACCTAAAGCAAGTTTCACGACTGCTGATCAACTGCAAATGATAGGTACACTTGAATGACAAGCCTTCATATTTTATTTTTGACAACTTGGCGTGCGATATGCTAGCATGTGATATACATCAGTCATAAAAGCAGGTGTACTGATGGGGATGAACAGAATCATACAGGATTTTGTACCAGCCATAACAGCTTTCTTGCCAGCTAGTGTTGTGTGATACAGGTTTAAGACTAGTATGTTGTGGTATTTTCACTATAAGCACCTGTAAGAAATTGTTAAATTGTAGCTGCTATGGTGTCAATATGACATAGGTCCATCCATTGTCTTATGGACCTATGTCATTACAGCCGCAACCCTTCAAGGAAGAATTTCCACAAAGTTTTGGTAGATGTCTGCAGGTATTTTCTTCCGTCCTGCAAAATGACAACAGTTCTGTAGCCAGTTAGGAGCAGTGTAGTCTGACTGTTCACTCTGTAACTCATCCCAGGTAATTGATATTGTAACTTTCAGTCGGTTAATACAAAATAATTCCAATTACTCGAATATGTGAAAGACAACCTGAAATAAATTAAATGTGATTATGATATACACTGACCGGCATGAAAATCGCAACACACAATAATTGATGTGTAATCATTGTGTAATTATCTATTTAATCAAAGTGAAGCACTTGAACCTAATTTTTTAGACAGGGTATGTTGTTGTCGTTGCTTTGCGAGCAAACAATGATGTGTCGATTGTTGATTGCACTAGCCCACGGCGTTCTCAAGTTAACAGGCGGGAACCCTGCCGGCGGGGCTGTGACGTCATGGGTCTTAGTCCAGATAGCAAACAGATGCTCAGTCTTGTTGGCGCGCTGTGATGTGGTCATTGTTTCCATGTTTCGAGGGTGACATTTCACAATATATTGCTTTTCCTGTTGTCCAGTGACAAGTGTTAAATATACCCGCGCCACACGTGGTATATTTTAAATGGATATACAATGCCACGAAGGTGCTGTGTACCAGGATGTAGGAGTAATTTTCAGGTTCGTGGAGTTGAAACCGCCTACGTGAACTGTTTCTCTTTTCCCAAGGAAGTAAACTTGAAAAATAGATGGCTGAGAAGTATCCAGAGGAAGGACTGGACACCTTCGGAGAACAGTGTTGTGTGTATTAAACATTTTCAATCGGACTGCATTATTTTACAGAATGAATACAGTGATTCTAATGGACAGAAACAAGTGTATAAATACGATCATCCTCAGATAGTTAAAGGTTCTTGTCCTACTATTTTTGAATGTTTGCCGAAATACTTGACAAAGGAAAGTGAAATTAAGCGGAAACATCCAGAAGAGAGGAGAAGAGAAATCGAAGTGAGGAAGAAACATGCTCAAGAAAGTGCTGTTGCTGCTGCAGAATGGGACGATGTTATAATCAGTTTCGAGAGTTCATGCAATTCTCTGGAGAAACGATTAGCAGATAATAGCACTATAGTGAAAGGGGACTCAGCTATTAATTTCAATATTTTTGACGATAGAGTGGTTATATATAGAATCAATTTTGAGTCTATGACTTTTGATTTTTATATTAATGTAGATAATCATTTACTTGTTTCGGCTTTCTATAACAATTTGCAATTGTCTTCTACAGAACTTTCTTCAGTGTTGGGAAGTGAATCAGCTGTGAAGAGTTGGAGAACACTGTTCAGTTTGTTCCAGTATCTTACTGGGAAGAGATTCAAAACCAGCTTGGAAAATTACGTGGCCATTGTCTTAAAATTGCTGGATGTCATTCAAGAAGCTTTATTGGATAGTGGAGAAGAGGGAATTTCTCAGCAAGTTAAATTTTTATCCGAGCAATTCTCTCTTATATTTAAGAACAAACAAGATGTTCAGTAAAGAAAATATAGCCTACTTTCTCCTAAATGCATGGGTACTGTTATAACTCTTTGTCCTTTTTAAGGAGTATCATTGAATGTTGGCTGTAGTAGCTTGTTGAAATACGTGAATATGAGGTGCCCTTTGCTAGTGCTACCTCTGTAAAAAATGTCATTCAATTCGATTTCACCGTGTTTGAATTGATATGGGGAATCGATTTGCACACATATATGGCCGCTATCTGCAAACTATTGGGTGATGACCTTGTAGTTCAGTCAAAAGATGCTTCCCACAAAAAGGTATGTTGTTGCAAAATTTGGTAGAGATCAAATTATTAGGTCGGTCGGAATTTGATTTAAGCTTTTAACATTTGGGTGGCCGCCATTCCGTTTCCGTCAAGATGGCGGCAATATAAAAGATGACACTGAGGTGACCTTTGCTAGTGCTACCTCTGTACCAAAATTAGTTCAATTCGGTTTTACAGGGTTTGAATTGATAGGAGGAATCGATTTGCACACATACATGGCCGCCATCCGCAAAATATTGGGCTGATGACCTTGTAGTTTGGTCAAAGGATGCTTCCCACTTAACATTTACAAAGATTGACTTCTTCCCGGGTAATTTTTACGAAAACGTTCATTTCTTGAAAAAAAAAAGCCGCTGAAAAGTGTGATGATAAGTGGGTAATTTTGCAACTTGATGAAATATATGTTAAAGAAGAAATTTCCTACAGGTCGGGAAACATAGGCCTAACTGGATTTGCTGAAAACCAAGAAAAGTTAAGTGAAACAAAAACTGGGCAAGTGTTCATGATAACTGGAGCTTTTTCGTATTTAGAACCGCCTACTTGTAGTGCAATCAAACATTAGTTTCCAGCATGCTTTTTTTGTATACCGCTCTGGGCTGACTTGTATCGCAGTCATTTGCTTTAATCGCCCGTAGTGACAGCGGAAAACGACTCACACAATTCATCGATCTCTAAGGAAGGACTGTGGTGAAATTTGGAAGTCCATCCCAATTTCTTCTGTAAACAAAACCGATTTAATTACAGGAATGCATCTCTCTGCCGTATTACTAGCATGCTGTCCACCGGCCAGCTGAGACCTCTGACGTCACTCGCCGGTGGCAGAGTGGGGGTACCGCTCCCGCCTGGAACTTAAGAACGCCGTGACTAGCCTCAATTGTTTCTTCCCGTGCAACCTGGAAAACACATCACTCGATGTGAACCAATAATGTGTTCCCGCTCTTATAGCGCTTATTGTTGTACTTTGTATTGTTCCCTTTTCAAGCACACGTGTTTGTAGGATCTTTCTGTGATTGTCGTAATCAGCTTTCTGGAGCAAACATGCCGTTAAGCCCTGAACAAGCTGCAAGAGCTGTTGCTTCGGTGGAAGATGGTCGCCGCGTGCATTACATTGCAGAAGTGTTTAGGACTACACCTTGCACGATTTCCAGAATCGTACGAAGGTACAGGGAAACTGGAGGCTTTACAAGGAGACCAGAAACAGGCCCGAGAAGAACAACATCGGAGAGAGAGCATCACACCACTGCCATTGAAGCACGAAATCAACTCCACCAAGTTCGAGGGGTCGATGTTAGTGAGAGAACCGTCCGAAGAAGATTGGAAGAAGCCAATCTTCAATCCAGAAGACCAGCTACAGGTCCAGAACTCACCAGAGAACATCGCACAGCTCGACTACGTTTTGCAAGGGAACATCATGGCTGGACAGTACAACAATGGGAACAACTGTTCTTCACCGATGAGTCGCGATTTGGCCTCCGATCACCTGACGGAAGAGAGAGGGTCTGGAGAAGGCCAGGGGAAAGGTATACCCCTTGCACATTCTCATCCAGGACGCCTTTTCAGGGTGAGTCTGTGATGGTGTGGGCAGGAATCACTACTGCTGCAAGGACGGATTTGGTCTTCGTAGAGCGTGGGAGCCTTACCGCACATCGGTATGTGGAGGAAATCCTTCTGGACCATGTTGTGCCTTTCACTCCATTTATTGGTGATGATTTCACACTAATGCAAGACAATGCACGCCCTCATGTTGCGAGAGTTCTTGGGTGAAGCAGTAATTCATGCTATGGCTTGGCCTGCTCGAAGCCTTGATTTGAATCCTATTGAGCACGTTTGGGACCGGCTGAGGGAGAAGAGTCCGTCAGCACTATCCAGAGACCCTACAGGACCTACAGAACGCCCTCCTGGAAGAATGGGAGATGATTCCTCAACAGGACATTACAGCATTAATCAGGAGCATGCTTGAAAGGTTGAATGCCGTTATTGGTGCAAGAGGTGGCAATACACGCGTTTGAAGATGCGAACAGAGGTTTCCGAGATCGTCTCCGAGGTCTGTGAAGTAAAGTGTGAAGTGTATAACATTAAAACATTGCCTTTATGAGCTTACTCAAAATTTCCTGCTCTTAAGGTGCTCTTTTCTTGAAGCGCGCATCTCTGGCTTAATTTATTAAATTTATTTTTCATTCTTAGACACCTTTATGAGACCGTACAACAATATTGCATCTTCATATAGTAGATTAGTGTCATAAAAGTGTCATAAATTTAAAATAAATTTCAGTTTTTGTAAGAATTTGAAGTGTTGCATTTTTCGTGCCGGTCAGTGTATATATTGTCATGAACTATTGAAGAAGGAGAAAACTAAGGGATGATATGTTTCGCTTGTCAAGCGAGCATCATCAGATCCGCATGTACAACACAAATGGCTCTACAAAACACTACCAACCCTACAGTGACACCCACAGATTGTATCTGCCCTCCAAGAACAAAAATAGTAGACAAACGCTATTCCGTGTGTTGTAATTATAGCATTTTATTATCATATCAGCAGAATAGTTGTAGGTCATTTCCGCATATTAGTTTAAAATTCTATAGTAGTTTAGGGCTTATTGATTAAGTGTATCACAGCAGTAGTAACTACACTTTCATAGATTAGTTGGGGGAGGAAGACTGTTTTGTTGATGCGATCATCATTTCTAAGTTTTGCAACATTAAAATAAATTGTTATTTTTTGGGTGCTTAATGCCTTAATATTTATCAGTAATAATTACCACACTAACTAAGTTATCTGACAGGTTTTCAATTTTTGTTTCTGCTTTTCCTGTTCTCGCAGTGTGTCCAAAGTACTGCAGATAAGCTTCGTTAATCCGCTTCAATACAGTAGTCTTGTTTTGATGCCCAACTTTACCAAGACGAGAAGTTTTGGTACGGGATGCAGTCTTTCAAAACTCTCTTTCTTAATGGCCCATTTGATAGTCCAAGTCTCTACGGCATAGGTAGCAGTAGAGAAGATCGGGCCATCATCAAGTCACGGCTTTGTTTTTTGCTTTCAATATTTTATTTTTTCGGTGACAGGTGCTCCTTCCTTATTTGGGTTAACTATGTGGTGGCTAATCTCACCATAGCCATTCTTCTCCTGATTTAGTCTGAGTATCCTCCTAAAGTGGAAATTAGGGATACCAGCTACTGTACAGAGCTCAGAAGGTTGCGGGGTTAGGTGGAGGATGACTGGAGGGAGGTTTCCCACACACAGACATCAATGGTTGCTATGGCAACCTGCTTACTACTCGGCAGAATATGTTGGCCCGTTACGCACTCGGTAGGACGAGTGGACACTGTTCGAAAGTTTTGGCGGTATATATATATATTTTTTTTGGAAGGCAGCTATCATTATGTTATCGCTAACTCAGATTTCGGCAGCTACATTCCTCTGCCTAGCGTTCTTCTGAGCGCCGTACAGTAAACAGACTTCGGGTCCTGCCACGTTAGGCTGATTGTTTCCTGTTTTCCGATTACTGTGTTTTGGCTCTGTTGATTTCCATGCTAAATGCTCTGCCCATCTGCATTAGTCTGTGATGCGCTCTAATTCCTACTTGGTGGTGCCGAGTAATCTCCCTCCAATAGAGATAACTCATTATTTGCTCCATATGGATGCTAAAAAGAGTGGAGGGGAGGATACAACCATGTTTCATGCCTGCTCCTGCTGTTGGGTTGTCTGGCATGGGCTACGTCTCTCTGGTCACCACCATATTATTCTCTTAAATGTTCCGAATAAGTTTTACCAGATGTCTTTCTGAGTTCTGTGGATGAAGTTAATTTCTATAAATTAATGTAATTGTTTTTATTCATAATGGTCCGCATTGAATTAAAATTTCCGTCTTTTCAATACTTGTAATATTATTAGCACTGTTTAGTACTGGTACATGTTTCGAACAATAATGTTTTTCTTTATCAGACAGATATTTACACAAACACTTATGGGCATAAAATACATTGCAAATACACATAGTTCATTAAAAAAGTCACTTGTAAAATCAAAATATCACATGTCCAATACACTGGAAAATTGTCCCTTTCTATAATGTACATTTAGCTAAAACATAGCAACTTAAGAGGCTTAAAATATAAACACTTCGTTTAGAATTTTTCTTGATAAAAACTCTTAAGTTTGTCAGTACTTTGATGGTCCTTTTGCACTATATTTGAAGACAAACTGATTGACATGGGTTGCACTTCCTCGTATTGGTCGATGTTTGCCTTAGTTGTGATTTCCATAGGTTATGTATAGTATATCTATTGATCAACTGGGAAATTCATGTATGGTTGAATGGAAGACGGTAATAATTGTTATTGAGTGGAACTCTTAGTGGAGGTTGAATGTCTCCATCTAATGGTATAAATGATTCGAATCTTTGATGTTAAATGCAACCTAAAACGAAAGGAAAAATTGTTGAGAAAAATGAAAACGTTGAACTGTAGAAGAATTCTTAATGTAAAGAAAAATTATTTAAATCTTACTTGGGTTGTAATTTTAAATCCTTAAGTGATTAAGTCGTCACAGAGCGGCAATGAGTCTAAGGAAAAAGCAAATCAAACGATAAGTTGAGAATACCGGGATTGAAAGAAAGCAAGAAAATGAAAACTGGGTTTGTGCGTCAAAAGCTTACCAACGGGACGTCAGGAAGACGAGATGTGAATGCGTCTTCTTTTTTTTTCGGGGGGGGGGGGGGGGGAAGGTTTCCCGCACCCCCCGCGTGGCACCCGACCTTACTACTGGTGCCTCCGACATGCAATTAGTCTACATAGTAGAAGAGAAAGCATAGGGGATTGGAAAAGAAGGATTGCCGTTTGAGGCTTAGCGCCTGTCCCATCGCGGTTGCGGTGAATGCGTCGCCGCTCAGGCTGCATATGTGTGTGTGGAGAGCGTGCGGCGTGAGAGCAAGCAGGAGGAGGGTGGAGGGGAGGTGGAAGAGGGGTGAAATCCTACAAGGCTTTGCTGTATTCGAAAGTATAGAAAGGTTGCCTCGGTGAATTCTCTTGCTTTCCCCACTACTTGGTGAACATTAAAGATTCTTTCCCTCGTGTTTTGTACCTTTCTCTGGGATGAAACCACACTACTTTTCTGCTATTTCTGGGAGTAGGAAGGTCTTGAGTCTGTGATGAATGGCATACAGGAGTATTTGCTGGCATATGAGAGAACTGTTCTTTTGTTTAAGTTGTCAGTGGGGAAGCCTTTCTGATCAAAAGCAATTATAATAGCTATCCAAATGTTGCATTGCTGTAGCATCATCTCTGTTCTAGTCTTATATTGCAGCATAATCCCTGCCTCAAATTTCGATGATGTTGACGTTAGTGATAATAACAACTCTCTAGAAATCCTGTTTAATATGCCCGACTGCATCTCTTTAATACATTAATGGTAATGGCATGACGAATAGAAATAAATAGTGTTATCACTCACCGAGTTCAACCGCGCCCCGCTCTGCTAGCGCTAGCGGCGCTGATCCCCAACGCTACACAGGCAGCTGTTCAATAGTGGGATACGCGCTGGGCTACGTAAACCTCTTTACGAAGGCTGCGGTTACGCTGATTACAACAAATTGTGTGTTTAGACTTATGAATAATACTGTCAAAAAGTTAGCATTAACATTCTCTGTCCCCATGTAGAACTATCGTTTAAAACCCTCCGTTAGTCGCGCATTGGTCTGACAGCTCCATGGTTCGTTATATTAGTTTTAATATCAAGCCAACAGTTCAAGTTATGATCTTATCGTCTCGTGACATCTTACACCAAACCATAGTAAGCATTTTTCTGGAGTTGTGAAATAGCGTGCCTAAAAATAACTTTATCACGTGTAACACTTTGTCAGCGTGATATTGATAGTACCAGCGCTCCCAATGATGTTACATTCTGTTAGTGAGTGGCAGGTGTGCTGTTATAACGATTATTTGGCTTAGTATGTTGCCTTAGTTAATATCAGTAAGGAGACTGCGCCTTACGAAAAACTAAGGATGCAGATGAAGCGTGTCACCTTCTGCTGAAAGATAACGAATAGCTAGTTCATGATTCAGTAATTTCAAAGGAATTTGTGACTCTGATACGGAAGACAAAGTTGAAACAAGATCCGAAGATCAGGAGGACGGTAACGGAAGTGAAGAATTGGATGACCGTTTATTTTATTGGCAGGTTGGCCATTATTATATGTCCGACTCATTCTTGGCCACTTGGCTATCACCACGGAAGTCCGGGTTCGATTCCCAGCTCTGCCAATAAATTTAATACTGGTCTGAGGGCTGGAACGGTGTTTACTCAGCCTCGTGAGGCAAAAATGTTAAGAGGCGCGTTCGATTCCTACCTCAGCTATCCTGGAAGTGGATTTCCGTGGTTTCCCACTTCTCCTCCAGGCAAATGCCAGGATGGTACCTAACTGAAGGACACGGCCGCTTCCTACCCAAATCCGACCTGAATTCCAAATACACACACTACTACAGACATCATAATGACACAGGTTATCAGACGAATTCTAAACAAACCCAAACACACGGGGATACGTGACCACAATGTCGTTAAGTCCCTAAAGAATCAACAACTATTATTATTTTAGGCCTATTATTATTAAGACGGATTTTTTTTGTTTTAGGTAAGGATGGCACGAAATAGAACAAGTAACCATGGAAGGCTGCCTTCATTCCGTATCCTACTGGGCGGCTTTCGTGATTTTACATCAGTGGATAGATATTTCGGTAAATTTTGAAAAATTTGAGGTACTGATCCTGGTTTTAATTTCCACTTCACTCGAGGAAGTTTCACGTTCTCATAGTTCACTACGAAAGAGTCCGCCTTTATAATAATTAAATCTTCCGAAAAACGTTCGTCACAGATTCTATTTTTGATCGACAATTGCTTATCCTTCCACGGAAAAACTCTCGTCCATTTCGAAAACAGATTTGTTTCTTTTGGCGGTGTGAAAAATGTCTACCATCAGATTTTCTTCGTAACCCGATTTACTTCCAGGAACAAAACTTTACGACATTTTCCCGAAACAACAGAAAACTTAGTTGTTTGCACACACAAAGCACTGCACAGACATTCGTAAATTATTACAAAGAAACAAATTCCCTCGAATAATATGAGCTTCTCGCGCACAGGATATTACAGTACTAACCTCGTGGGTTACTGTCACACGTGCTTATGGTTCGTCGCGACTTCCAAGCCACACACTGGCTGGACCATGAACTACAATGCTTAAGTAGCGGAGTGATGACACTGTTTATTTCTATTCGTCATGGTAATGGTTTCGTTCTTAGTAGTCTCTTGTGTTATTCCCTGGCAAATTTGAAGTGTTGTAGACCAAAGTATTAATACTTTCCGACCGGTGAACTGCTGTACAAGTCGGTACGGGCCCTTGGTGCTAAGCAGGTGGACTGCTGTAGCAGTTGTGTCTTGCTTGTCTCCTTCAACGTTTCACTATGCTGGACTGTTGTGGGAGTTCGCCATTTAAGATAGCTGGTGGCTGTCTTGGAAGTCTGTAGTTACTAATTTATCCATCAGATGGCAGGGGTAATCAGTTCAAAGAGCAGATCTTGAGCATTCGTTCCACTATTCACTTCCTGCCTTATCCGTGTACTGCCTGACGTGCCGTGCTCCTTTCATAGCTTTGTAGTGCTATTAGTTTCTAAAAGACCTAATATGTCAGAAAATAGGTTCACTGCGGAGGAAGCTCTTTCTGTCATACTAGGTCGTGACTCTTTAGAAGACGATGACGAAAGCGAGATACAGTTTACACCACGGTTTTTGGCTTGTCAGTCCCGGTTTCACGGTCGTACAGAGGACAATTCTGCGAACCTCACGCATGTGAAGTTGATACGTGAGTTTTCAGTTGCATGGAAAGCAACTCGTATATCAATTGCACATGCCTGAGGTTTACCACCTGTCCTCTGAACAACTGCACAATCGGGGCTCACCGGCCATAATCCGTTGCATGAACTGTATCATCTGAATCTGGTTAAGAAAGCACTTTAGTTACACCTTCTACTTCAGGCACATTCGCTACTCCAGCTGTTCCCTCATCGTCTGGATCTTTTCTATAGAAGATGAAGATGAATCTATTGATAGCGATACAGATGAAAAGGTGCCTGAACCAACAAGAAAGAGAAAAATCAGCTGGGAAAATAAAAATTTGTAACCAAAGAAACATGTGTTCGACTAGGCTAATTCTGGATTGAAAGGTATCTTAAACAACAACGGATGTTAAGTTTCTTTCAGCTGTTCTTAAGTGCAGGTATCATAAATATTTTGTGTGAGGAAACTAATAAATACTATTCTCAAATGGTGGCGGCTGGTAGTGTTCCAGAGAGGGTCCAAAAGGAATGGAGGGATGTGACTATAAATGATATTTACAGTCTTTTTTTGCCACAATGTTTATCATGACCAGGGTAAAGAAACTGTGCATGTCTGAATATTGGTCTGAAAACCCAATTATCCATACGCCCATTTTTTCTGTTGCTGCCTAGAGACCGATTTCAGTATATTTTGAGGTTTTTCCATCTTTCTACTGTGCACAAATGCGAGGGAGCCACGTCAGTAGATTTACTGGCACGTTAATGATCCCCTTCGGGGCAAAATTCCGGCATCCCGGCGTCTCTGAAAGCCACAGTAGTTAAAAGGGACGTAAAACCAATAACATTATTACTATCCATTTTCTAATAATGAAGAGCTTCAGAATGGTGACTATTTATACAAGTTATGGTCTGTACTCAACCACTTTAGAGAGCAATAAAAGGAAAATTTCTATCCTTATGAAAATGTATGCATGGACGAAAGCCTTCTGTTATTTAAGGTCAGACTAAACATTAAGTAGTATATTCCTGCTATGAGAAGCCGCTTTGGGATCTAAATAGTTGTCCTTTGTGACGTTTTAACCAATATTATATCTTAGACTTTATTGTTTATTACGGCTCAGCTACAGATTGTCATGATAGAAGCCATTTTTCAGCGTTGGCTAATTCTATTAAAGAAAGCTTATCAGTCGGTCAACACAAATTGTGCCTGGTGTGTTACACCATTAGGGATTTAGAAAAGCTTAGGAGTTTCGGACACATAAAGGAATTGCGAACCAAGAAATATGGAAGAGACCAATATTTAATCTTTTTTGTAGGTTTGTTTTAACTTCAAATATATAATTTATAAAAGGGATGCTTCTGATAGAGATATCACACTAAAAAGAATTCCATTTCAAATTTATGTGTAACATTTTCTCCAGGAAAGTAAGTAGCACTTGCAAGCTGTAAAATATGTTTTCAAGTGCTCCTCAGAGGAGTCAATACTCAGTTGGAAGAACCAACTATAAATAATGCAGGTACATAATATACTTATCTTTGTTTGTGGGAAGAAGTTCTTGATGATTAGAATAAGACCAGATTCAGTACTGACAGCAAGCAAGGAAAGATACGCCCTTGAACACTCAAGAGCTCTGGGTTGAAGGAGGCGAGATACGCCGTTCTCCAAGCAACCGGAAAAGGATGCGTTAGCCCGCTCAGGACATGGAACCAATTTGACATTCAAGGATCGGCGAAGTGTCCGGGTTCTATTCTATCCAGGATTATCATCCTTGTAGGTAGCGAAGTGATGAGCAGCGGAATTCCGAGAGGGAAAATTCCGCCAGTGGAGAAGCGCCTCTTGGTAAGAACGCAACTCAAGTAGCCGAGTAAGCCACGCAGAACAGCATGAAGTTTCTCCAGGTAGAGTTTGTAGCTGAGCACCTTAAGTGCTGTCAAGAACAGCACTATGGCTGCATATCAGGAACTTGTAGAACTCTAGAGCAGGCGGGCAGCAAAAGTAGCCCAAGTATGAGCAGAATATCAGCGTAAAGTAAGCTCAAGGGTCTGAGCTGAGAGAGTAAGCTGATATCGTAGAGAAACCAGGAGTTACATAGCTGGCCTGACGTCAGGAAGATGATGTCAACGAGAACCAGCTGGGGGAAGCTGACAACCAATCAGCGTAGAGAATTGTCCTGTTGCACAGGGGGAGCTGACCGGCTGGCTCAGTACATACGTGAAAGATTTGTGGAGAGGAGCTCTAAAATATACTTAAAGTATGGTGAGTAAGAAATATAAGTTACAATCGAAACACAAGTTGATAAATTAATAAACATTAACATACAGAGGAGACCCCACTCTCACTACCATGAAAACAAATAGTAGAATAATTGGGCAGTAAAAATCAAAGAGTACTTCAAACCCATGGGGAAATACAAAGGTTACAAAGTAAACCTATTCGCGAAAGCGAGAGTGCCCAATTACATTAGGCGGGAAACAAGTACACTGTATAACAAAGAAAACGACACACCAAGAAGGAACTGTCCGATGGCGATAAAAATCGGTGGATGTGAGGAACAGACATAGAAAAACAAACGATCAAAAGTTCAGAACAACAATCGAACGATTTATTGCAGAGTGAGAGCGTTACGAAGTGAGGACGTCAACGAGGTGTTGCTCCACCCCTGGCCTGGATGCAGGCTGTCACTCGACATGGCATGGACTGATAAAGTTCTCAGATGGTGTCCCGCGGAATTTCGTGCCAAATGGTCTCCAACTGTTGGGCTAAATCGGCGACATTCCGGGATGTTCGCAATCGCCTTCCCATGAAGTCCCAAATGTGCTCTATGGGAGAGAGATCAGGCGACCGAGCTGGCCAAGGAAGGATAGGGCAACCTTGAAGACGGTACATAACAACACGTGCCGTGTGCGGCCAGGCATTATCCTGTTGGAATGTAAGGCCTGGATGTGGCTGAAGGAACGGTAACACAACCGGCTGTAGAATGTCATCGACATACCGCTGTGCTGTCAGTGGACCAGGAATGACTACCAGAGGGGTCTGGCTATCAAAGGAGATGGCATCCCAGACCATCACCCCCTGTTGTAGGGCTGTGTGGCGTGCGATAGTCAACGCAGGATCCCCACGCTGGCCTGGACGTCTCCAAACACGTCTGCGGTTGTCGTCAGGGCACCGTTGGAAACGGGACTCGTCACTAAAGACTATACGTCCCCAGTCAGCGCAGTTCCACGTTGCTCGAGCGCGGCACCACTGTAATCTGACTTGACGGTGAACAGGCGTGAGTGGTAAGCGGCGTAACGGGCGGCTCGAGCGCAAATTCCTGTCGCTCAGGCGTCTGTTGATGGTCATGGTGGACACGTGTGCGGGTCACACGCTGGATCGTTGATAATGACGACTGCGGTGCTGTGACAGATGTTCTGACAATCGCTCTGTCTGCCCGTGCTGTTGTGACCCTCGGTCGACCACTGCCGTTGCTGACCCACGCTTGCCAGCATCGCCTGACTGCCGCATCACTTCGACCCAAATGTCCAGCGACAGCCCGATTCGACCAACCAGCTTCTTTCAATCCGATCGCAAGACCTCTTTCAAACTCTTACAACTGCTCGTAATGAGCACGAATCCTTCGGCGTGGCATTCTTACAGCCGACGTTCAGATATCTCAGTCAAATGCAACAGCTACTTTGAGCATACGTTTCAGAATCACGCCTTATATACATCTGATGCATGCGCATTTCGGATGTGCGGGAACTCCCGCTATTCATTCATTGGACATGAAGCTTTAATCAGTTGCATGTTCGGTCCGAATGTCTTTGCATATTTAATTTCCTTACAATCGGACAACGCCCTCCTAGTGCGTCGTTTTTTTTGTTACACAGTGTACGTATTTACTTACCCTACAAACTAACACGCTTATATGTACAAATACCTACTTAATTGGATGACATGTGTCGAACGTCACGCGCTCATCCTCAGATCCTGCTCACTTAGGCTTAATTAGTGTTCGATGTTTGTGAATTACACTTAAACACAAATATATATATACAATATTCATATTACATAAGTTTGTAAACACTTGTGTAACGTGTCAACTATTTACAGACAGTATAGTACACTTCTATGGTTGTTGCATTATTATTACTATTAATGTGGATTACGTATGTAGCCTGTTGTGTATTGAATTGTAAATATGAATAATTTCAGTAAAATTGTCTGCACTATTTTATTATTATTGTTCTAAATCAACCGTTCTTGATTGCATTGTAATATCTCAGGTGGCGAATACAAAAATACACAAATGCGCTGAATGTAATGGAATTATGTCAACTTATCTGGTTTTTAGAACTGATCCTTGCAGCGTCCGTTTCCGTTGTATTCCTCCAGCTTAATGGTACTCTAGGCTTAAAATCCTTTTTTAAAGTGTGCTTTGCTTGCGCAGTTTTATTTATTTATTTATTTATTGGTTGATATTTTTTAAGTAGTGTGAAGACCATACTAGGACAAACAAACTGGTTCTGTGTTGAAACAGGACTTCGACAAGGAAGTGTGTTATCCCGTATACTGTTTGTAACTGTCATGGATGAAATCCACAAGAGTGTGAAACGAAGAATGGTAAGCAAGGAGACTCTTTGCAGACGAAATAGTAATATGGGAAGAATATGAAATAGAAGTGCAAGAACAATTTACTGTATGGAATCAAGAGATAGAGAAATATGGAATGAAAATAAGTGTGGAGAAGAGTAAGACTGTAGTGATGACAAGAGAAGGAAGACAGAATATTGAAGTCAATGGAAATCCATTGGAAATGGTAAAAAGCTTTAAGTATTTGGGGAGCATACTCACAGAAGATTGGAAAGAGAATCCAACAAGCTAATGGGTTTTACCAGTGTGTGAGAGGTTTAGTATGGAACCAGGAAGTCCCAGAGAAATGAAAGAAATGTCTATTCTCAATGAACAGTATTACACAGCAATTTTGACATATACAGCAGGTACTTGGACCACAACAAAGCGCGATGAAAGCCGAATCCAAGCGGCCGAGATGAAGTTTCTTAGAGGAATAATTGGGAAGACACGGAGGGATGAAATCAGAAAAGTGGACATTAGGGAGAGAACTGGGTTCCCAAAACTGCAAGACAAGATTGAGACCAGTAAGCTGTAGTGGTATGGGCATATGATGAGAATTGAAGAATATAGAGTACCAAAAAGAATATTTATGGAGAAAATACCAGGAAGAAGACCACGAGGAAGGCCCAGAAAGAGGTGGATAGATACGGTGAAGGAAAACATAGAGAAAAGAGGAGTAAAAGAAAAAGAAGTATTGAAAGAATGAAATGAATGGTGGAGGGATAGACAACTGCGGAGGTCCTTGATTTGCAACCTGACCCTGGGAACTGGAAACGGGAAATCAAGAAGTAGAAGAATGAGATTTTTTCAGAATCCAACATATTTTTCTAATCAGCCAAATTTCAGGAAAATCAGTAAAGAATTTTTGGTGGCCACCCTAAACAAATAAGTAAATCTAAGAAAAAGGTCTTATCAAGTTAATAATTTTACATTTTGTGCACATTCGTATGACGTCACTGAAAGCCGACCAATTTTCAAATTTGCGATTGTGACAGTGTATTTTGCAACTGTGACTGTGATTATTCAAAACATGTTTTCTGTGCTGACAATGTTGAATTGAATTATAAGATGTGCAAAATACTTAGCAAAATTTGAAAATCGGGTTGCTTTCAGTGATGTTACACGCGAGTGACGTCATGAAATGCGATATTTTTTCCTAACCTGATAAGACCAATATGAAGTGTGACGTATAAACTTGTACACTATAGGTCGCGTTCGCGTTGTTGTTTGAGGCTTTCGTTCGTTAAGTTTGTTGTTTCGAAAGTCGAAAAATGTATGGTTACTTTTTTTTTTAAAATTTACAGGAGGAGCGTTGTATGGAATATCACGAACCCACTTTTAACAAATCCGACGACTTCTGACGCTACCGGTGATGTAGTCGCAGGGAACATCACCGACCCGCTTACAACGAATCCAACGACTTCTGACGCTACCGGTGAGGTGCTTGAGGATATTCTGGATGGTCTTCGTGCAGAAGAACACGGTGATGGTGGACCATATGCTTCAGGACTAACTATTGATGGGGAAGGGTTGTTCTGTAAAAATCGAGGTGGCGGGGGGACCACTGACGATGCTGAAACGGTACTAACTGATAGCAATACCGGTACGGGGGAAGGGTTGATGTGTGAAGATGAAGAACGAGAGCGGTGTGGTGGGTGCACCGATTTTTTTTTTGTGATGGAGGTATTGTTGACGATCCTGTAGTGGTACTAGAAATAACTCATCTTGATACCGGTACGGACAACGAAGCTTGCCTGTTGGAAAAAGAATCGAGTTCTCTACTGACTTTTTACGACAAAGATCCTGCTGGCTGGCAAAAATAAAGCGTTTTACTCCTGAAATGCTCGATAACGTTTTAAACTTAGGTGCTTGTCAACCAACAGAAAAAGAAATGGTCGGCGGAATGTTTCCTAAGGATTCAAAAGGGCGCAAGTTTTATTCAGCATGGTATTCCAGAAAAATGCATGACGGGTCCTATGTTAACAGAGACTGGTTGTCTTATTCGGTCATTGAAAATAAGATGTATGCTACTGTTTAGATTGTATGCTTTATGGGAAGAACCCTCAAAAGGCTTGGGCATGTAGTGGTTTTAACACGTGGAAATCAGGCACACGAAACATCGAGTACTCATGTCGATGTAGCTATTGCACGAAAGGTTCGCGAGACTTCTGTACCAGTACTTCCGGCACTAAAGGAAAAAAGAAGTGCGGACATTGCTAGAAATAAGTTTATAGTGAAACAGTTGATCGACATCACATTATTTTTAGGCAAAGTTGTTTGGCTTTTCGCGGCCATGAAGAGTCGTGGCTAAACAGACTGCGGGGTAATTTTAAAGATCTTTGCGCTCTTCTTGGGGAATATTCGCCACCGATGGCAGCTTACTTATCAAGTTTGCAGGCTCGAGGCAAAAAGAATTCTTTTTCGTTTATATCATGCCGGCGACAAAACCAATTGATTGACGCAATTTGTACGTTCATCACCAAAAATGTATCCAAAGAAATAGAGGATGCAAAAATGTTTAGCATGGCTTGCGATGGTATGTTTGACAAGTCCAGAAAGGAACAAGTGTATTTTATTGTTAGGTATGCTGATGATAAAACAGGTCGTATTCATAGTAGTGGTTTTTGGCGACTTCTATACCCTCCTACGCCTTTCCTCCTACAAGATGGCGGCGGCGCGATATCTTGCGATCCCATGGTCGGATTTTAACAAATGAGGTGTCGTAGGACTCGGGCTAACGCCCTCTTTCCTCTGGACAACTTATTTCAACCCTAAAATAAAACCTACCCCTACTAGGGGATGAAATTGTAATTTTTTAGAAAATCTCGCTTTTCAAGTGCAACATGTGAGAGTTTGAATGCCAATATGGAATTAAACGTTGTTCCACATAAGATACATGTGTACGGTGGAAAGCCACTATGAATTAACATGCTTGTTTTTTGTTTTTTACGCATGTCCACTCATGGCTTTTGTTAGAGGGCGGGCTTTTTAAAGATGGTGGCTGTAGTGTAACCTAACCTAACCCAACCCACGAGGGGTGATCAAAAAGTATTCCTCCAAGCGGCGCTTGTCGATAGGCAAACCTCGGCTGGCTGCGTGGCTCAGGGGTAACGTTCTCGCTTGCTGGGCCCAAGGTTGCAGGTTCGTATCCTGGCGCAGTCAGCAGGCATTTGAGGGTGCGCAAATGCGAGGGAGCCGTGTCCGTAGATTTACTGGCACGTTAAAGATCCACTTCGGGGCAAAATTCCGGCACCCCGGCGTCTCTAAAAGCCAGTGTAGTTAAAAGGGACGTAAAACCAATAACATTATTATCGATAGGCAAACCAATAATCAAAGAGGGGTATGTCAGACCTTGAGGCCATAACCCCTTTTGATTGATCCCTGTTGATTTGTCCCTTTAGACTGTTCCCTCTTGACTAGCCCCTTGGACGGGTCATTGTTGACGGGTCATTGTGGACGAGTCCCTATGGACAGGTCATTGTTGACAGGTCATTGTTGACGAGTCCCTATGGACGGGCCCCTTTGGACTGGTCCCTATGGACTAGCCCATGAATTTATTCAAATTGTACCAAAGGGCCTTACTACATATATGTGTAAAGCAGTGTGTTGAACTGACGTTGTTCGCCAGCCCTCACTACTACAATGTGATAACGATATGAAAGGAAAGTGACGAAATACATGTGAACACGTGCGAGATGACATTATTACCGTCCTCCTTGTGTTTGGTTTGTATAAGTGTAAAACCTGGTGGATAGATGACATCCAAGGGGTTGAGTGCAAAACTTGGTGGATGAATATGTTCTAGTGCTAAGGTTAATGAACACACTCTAGTACACGGGGCACATGCAATTTGATGACAGGCCAAGGGACATAACTTGGTGAATGGATGTATCATTTGTAGTTGAAAGAGAATAATGCACATTCTTAAGATTTAAGACTGAGGTGATTGTACGTGCAGTAAACCGACTTGTTATTTCCTGTGTCATATTGCTGACATGGCAGAGAGCGCACAGTTCTGTTGCTATGACTAACGCTGCAGTAATTTGAAACCACAGGTGTTCATCAAGACAATGGGTGATGATCATGCAAAGTTAGCAGTCATTGGATATTACACAGGTGTTCCTTCCGGTGTCATGTTGCTGACATGGCAGAGAGCGCACAGTTCTGTTGCTATGACTAACGCTGCAGTAATTTAAAACCGCAGGTGTTCATTAAGACAATGGGTGATGATCATGCAAAGTCAGCAGTAATCTGATACCGCACAGGTGTTCCTAGTGTACTTTGGACTGACAGGTGTGCAGGAAAGGAATTGCAATGATCTGCAAAACTGCTGACACACAAGTAATCTCAGCCTATATAAGGGAGGTGTCATATAATTCCCTACTGTCTGTCTTTACTACTCGCTACGAGTGAACAGTTATTGCTCAACAGTTGCAAAAAAGACTTTTTGGTGGAACATCATTAAATTATTTTGCAAGGTAAGTACTTATTATTAACGGATTGTAGTATTTTATTACTAATTGATGTTGAAGTTATTGATTAGAATGTATTTATTGATTGATTTATTTATTTGTTTACAGATAATTGACGTACCTGTGGGTTAGCAGATTCTAGTACCAAGTTCTGTCAGTGGCAGCAGTTGATAAATTATTAGAGGTAAGTACCCCCTCTAATAACTTTTAAGCAGCTAGAGCGATATTTTCCAATGTTCACCACTAGATGTCAATGACAATGATGTATTTGATAGTCATAGTTGGAACTACTTGACTATGATGTGTGAAGCTAAATTTGTAGGTTAGATTTGATTAACATTCTATTATGTTCCAACATTCGCTGCTAGGTGTCAGTAACAATAATGTTTGTCAACCAATGTTGGAAATACTCGACAATTATGTGAAGCTAAATTTGTAGGTTAGATTTGATGAACGCTTTATCAAGTTCCAACGTGCACTACTAAGTGTCAGTGACAATGGTACCTGGTAACTAAAGTTGGAACTACTTGACCATGGTGTGTGAAGCTAAATTTGTAGATTAGATTTAATTAACGCTTTATCAATTTCCAATGTTCACTACTAGACGTCAGAGACAATGGTACCTGGTAACTAAAGTTGGAACTACTCAACAATGGTGTGAAGCTAAATTTGTAGGTTAGATTTGATTAACGCTCTATCAAGTTTCAATGTTCACTGTTAATTGCTAGCGACAGTGCCATATTTACTAACTAAAGTTGGAATTACCCGACAATGGTGTGAAGCTAAATGTGTAGCTTAGATTTGATTATCACTGTATCAAGTTCCAACGTTCACTACTAGACGACAGTGACAATGGTACCTGGTAACTAAAGTTGGAACTACTCGACAATGGTGTGAAGCTAAATTTCTAGGTTAGATTTGATTGACGGTATATCAAGTTCCAACGTACACTACTAGGTGTCAGTGACAATGGTATCTGTTAACCAAAGTTGGAACTACTTGGAATTAGACTTGGTATGAGTTCACAAATGATTAAATTAAAATACTCTACTAGGACCATTGATTGTAATTTAATTAACATATTTTTCTTTTACTCTGTTTTATCTTTTATTAATATGTATGATTTCTTTCTTTTATAGGTAATTTGGAAAGTGAGCATCATGTTCAAGTGTACTGATTGTAAAAAGCAGTCTTCAAGACCTGACAACCTTCAACGTCATGCAAGTACAAAACATAATCTTAAAATGTTTGCGTGTAGTCATTGTACTACGACATTTAACAGACAGGATAATCTTACTCTGCATGTACGTTTAAAACATATCAGTTCAGCACCATTTTCGTGTTCAGTTTGTGAACTTGTTTTTTCGGGTGTAAAACGATATCAACCCCACATGGTTGAAGTGCATGGTGAACAACAGGAATTAAAAACTGTAAAACCATCAACTAGCACGGAACCTTTAAACAAATGTGATTCTCAACAGCGTAAACGTTCTAAAGATTGTAAAAATAGTTGTGCAACAAAAAGAAAGAAAAATGGTGAACCTCCAATAACACATTGTAATGTATGCAATATTGATATACCTTCTTCATTGATGCAGGGACATTTGCGCAGTATTAATCATAAAAATAATGCTTGTCATGAAAACAATTCTGGAAATATTCAGAAAATTGGCTGTGCATTTAAAAGTCGAATTGCTAGTTATAGACTTTATAGTAAAGAAAAAACTCAAAGTATTGAATCATTTTTAAGAAATGTTCAACCTAGTGTGTTTGGCTTGGTAGAAAATGTTTTAGTAGAGCATAAATCATTCAAAATGAATTTTGAACTCTTTGGACTATATGTAAAAACTGGGAGTGAAGGTGAAATTACGGATAGCAAATCTTTTAAAACAAAAAACATAATTGTTAGTGAATCAACTAATATCAGTGATATATACCAAAATATTTCAAGTGCTATCATTGTGAAGAGTGAAGAGTTCCAGGAAAGGGAGTCAGGCTGGGCGTTGGATGAAGTACTTTATTTAGAAACTAACATGAATAAATATAAACCCCTTCGAGCATCATCATATATTGATTTACCTGTATGGATCAAACGGAAGAAAGCTTGTGTAAACGTTTTGAATAGTGATCAAGCATGTTTTGCGTGGGCTGTAACCTCAGCCCTCTATCCAGCAGTAGGGCATATGGATAGATCATCATCCTATCCTCACTATTCCTCAGTGTTGGATTTAGAAGAAATGGAATTTCCTTTTGAAATAAAAGACATTAAACGTTTTGAAGAGCTGAACAATGTAAGTATTAATGTGTATGGAATTGAAAACAAGAATATAGTAGGTCCTCTATATTATACTCAGGAAAAAGGGATACTCACGTAAATTTACTATACATAACTAAAGGTGAAAATGCCCACTATTGTTGGATAAAAGATTTAAGTAGACTTGTTGGTAGTCAGCTATCCAAACGCAATGGTAAAAAGTGGTTATGTGATGGCTGTTTACTATATTTCAGAAATCAGGATCAACTAACTCAACATAAAAAATGGGGTCGTAATCATGTGTGCACAGTATTACCTACTCCTGAAAATAACCTTCTGAAATTTAAGGACTTTGAGAAGCAGCTTCGAGTACCATTTGTTATATATGCTGACTTTGAAGCTTTGCTAAAACCATTTAATACATGTCCATCGAATCCAACCAAACCTTTTACCAACACCACTCACATTCATGAACCTTTTAGCTTTGCATATTATATTAAATGTAGTTACGATGACTCTTTAAATAAGTTTGAACTCTCTAGAGGACCTGATGCACCTTAAGTTTTCATGGAAAGACTTGAAAAAGATGTCATCCGTATATCCTCTATTTTAAATACTATCATTCCAATGGAGCCATTAACATCATCACAGCAAATGGGTTTTGAAACTGAAACTAATTGTTTTATATGGGTGAATGTTTATATACAGACAGGGTTCGCGATCATGACCATTTAACAGGGAAATATCGTGGTGCTGCTCACCAACAATGTAATTTAAAGTATAGAGTAAGTAAATTCATTCCAGTCATTCTACATAATGGTAGCAAATACGATAACCACTTTATCGTTAAAGAATTTGGAGCTTCAGATGTAAAAATCGATGTGATTCCAAATAATAAGGAGCAATACATATCGTTTACAAAATACGTCAAAACTGACAATGAAAAAACTATCTAACTACGATTTTTAGATTCATTCCGTTTTATGCCGAGTAGTCTTGATAAACTTGCTAGTAATTTAAAATCAGACCAGTTTCGTGAAATTCAACGTGTCTTTCCTAAAGAAGATGATTTTAATTTGATCCGTCAAAAGGGTATATTCCCTTATGAATATATTAACTGTGTGGAACGTCTTGGGGAGTGTTCTTAACCTCCAAAAGATGCATTTTACAGTTCCTTAAACACAAGTCATATCAGTGATCAGGAATATTTACATGCACAACGTGTATGGGCACAGTTTGACATTCAAACTTTAGGTGAATTTTCAGACATATTTGAAGACAGATGTGTTGTTATTAGCTGATGTTTTTGAAAATTTCCGGAATGTTCGTATGAAAACTTATGACCTTGATCCTTGTCAGTATTTTACTGCTCCTGGGTTAAGTTTTAGTTCAATGTTGAAAAAGACAAAAGTAAATTTAGAATTGATGACTGATATAGACATTATCAATTTTATAAAATCTTCAATTCGAGGTGGATTAAGCCAGTGTAGTGGGCGATATTCTAAAGCAAACAATAAATACATGTCCAGCTACAACCCTTGCGAAGAGTCAAAGTATATTGTCTACCTCGATGCAAATAATCAATATGGTTGGGCTATGAGTCAATATCTACCACTAAAAGAATTTCGCTGGCTAACACAAACTGAAATTGATGTTTTTCATGTTAACACTTTAAATGATAACGATGAAAAAGGATATATTTTAGAGGTAAATCTCGAGTACCCTAAAGAGTTACATGATGAACATAATGATCTACCATTCTGTCCTGAGAATATGAAATCTCCATACATAACATCACGAACAAAAATGTTAATTGCTAATGTAAATGATAAATGTAAATATGTAATACATTATCAAAACTTAAAACAGTGTCTACAGCATGGATTAAAACTAACTAAAATTCATCGTGTATTACAATTTCATCAGTCAGCATGGCTCAAACCATATATTGATCTGAACAATAATTTAGGAACACTATCAACAAATGCTTTTGAAAAAGATTTTTATAACTTATGATTAATAGTGTTTTTGGAAAGACTATGGAGAATGTTGTTAAGCGAATTGATGTAAAGCTGATAACAAAGTGGGAGAATGAAGGTCAAAGGTATGGTGCGAACAACTTAATAAGCAAGCCTAACTTCCATAGCTGTTCTATCATTCATGAGGATTTAGTTGTAATACAAATGAATCGTCTTAAAGTAACCTACAACAGACCCATATATGTGGGTTACGCCATTCTGGAATTGTCAAAAACATTTATGTATGAATTTCACTATGATTATGTTAAGAAAAACTATCATGATAATGCAAAATTACTCTATACAAATACAGATTCTTTTATTTATGAATTTAAAACTGATGATTTTTATGAGGATATCAAAACTGAGTTAAATAGGTTTGATACAAGTGACTATCCCAAGGATAATATCTACCATTTACCTCTAGTAAACAGAAAGGTTCTAGGAAAATTTAAGGATGAATGTGCTGGTGTTGTTATAGACACCTTTGTAGGCACAAAATCTAAGTCATACAGCTATGTGACGATTGATGATGTAGTAATAAAAACATTAAAAGGAGTGAAAAAGAATGTTGTTAGTAAAGAGTTAGACATAAGTGATTATAAGAACTGTATAGTCAGTAACCCACCTATATTATATAAGAAAATGTGTGTATTTAGAAGTAAAAATCATCAGCTACATACCAATTTGCTAAACAAAGTTGCTTTAAGTAATGAAGACAACAAACGATTCATTATACCCAACACATTTGATACTCTTGCTTGGGGAAACCGTCGCATTGACGACTATTATTTTACTTAAGTCTAATGTTCACCATATTGTATCATTTTTAGTGTGTTTTATATTGTTATATATTTGTAAAACTGTATGTAGAATGTATAATGTTAGGCTACTGTAGTTTAAGTTTAAAATAACACACTTTACTGTAAAAATTTGCTTTTTATATTATGGTTAAACAAATGATTTAAAAAAATACATAAAATGTGAAAACTGAACAAGATAATATAAAAAATGTTAAGTGAAAATTGCAAATATCCATGTGTGAAAAATGGTTAAAAATTATTTTTAAAAAATGTACAAAATGTAAAACTAAACGAGGGCAATGTAAAAAATGTAAAGTGGAAAATGTAAATTTATATGTGTGAAAAATGAAAAAAAAATGGCTATCACCATTTTAAACAAATAAGACATTGTGATCTGGTAAACCTTGTTTTTATTTCACAACAAATAGGGCTTTACAAAATAGAATACAAAGAAATACCAATTCCTCAATCCTTTCAATGTTCATGTCCACTCATCATTAACTTTCCTTTTATAGCACTAATCACAATGAGGGCTGCCAACCTTTCTCCCACTGAGGCATCACAGGATGTCAAACGTTGTTTAGCTTTTTCCAACAATACTTTATCCGCCACACGTCTTAATGCAGGATGCCTATGGCGATAAGAAAGGTCATGTTCTTTACATGCTTGATCCAAAGGATTACTAGGTACTTCACCACGTTGCAAAAGTTGATTCAGCTTCGTTCCAGGACCACAAAAACGATAACCAGGAAGATGGATTTCAAAAGGTAAGTATTGAATGACTTTGTCAATGACGCCATGACCAGTACAAGTTTGACATATCCTTTTCCATAGTTGGAGAAAAGGTTTGATTTTCCTCTTCATCTGTAGACGATGCTGATGTTGTTGCTTTTTTCTCGCCATCACACCCGTGGAATGAGGAAACAAAGTCTTTACACTGACTTTTATGACCGTGATAGAGTTTGATCAGCTGGCAAGTAGCACACTGTCGCATAGAGGGTATTTTTGCCATGGCGACTTGCTTATGGTGATCATAATCTGTACATGGTTGCAATTCACTTAACACAGGGTCTTGAGTCCATGATTTTGGTACATGTTGCCAGATTTCTTTCACTGCATTTGCTGCCACATAATAAATGAACGATTTTGGAAGAGCCAATAATTCTTCTTTGGTAAAACTGTCTAGTTTCTTTTTACACACAAAGAACTTTCCAATCGCTTTATCGGTAGCATCCCCTTTCTCCATGGTATAATGTAGATGTTTACACGTCGCTTGTAGAAATCGCACTGGTGTCATTCACAGGTAAACCTAGAGTTTTAATTTTATTTAACAACTCACAGCAGGCATTGGTGGTTAGCCAATGAAACAATTGCCACACCTGTGCCAAGGCTTTATGGGTAATATTGTCACAGGGACAGTGGTCCATGAGTGTTTGCAGTGAGGGACAGCCCAAGTCCATTAAATCGATACATTGACAGTAAGACGCCAAAAATGGTCGTAGCCATTGACTTTTTCACTACCTTTCACAAATACCACATGCTCAGAAGACAAGTGGGCTTTCATGACCATGTCCAGGTGCTAATATGAAATCGTTCCTTGCTTCCAGTCTAGTTGCATATGAGTTTCAATCCACTGGGTTTGTTTACGGTCTTTAACACACACTAAATCAAACGCATAGGGTGGTTTAAACACCAAATGGGTAGCTTGTGATATCCAAAAAGTGGAACAATCGATGATGGCCACTTCTTTAAATATAAATTTGTTATGTCCAATTTTAAACCCCTGACAGTCAACAATTAGTGTACGAAACATGTTCACTCTTGTCTGGATCAAGTCCAACTGACCACAGACTGACTATCGCCCAGTAAGGTGTACCCATGACATTTACTTACATTCCATTCTAGTAAAAAAAATAAAAAATCACTGACTAGTCACTATTGAGATTAGGGTATGACAGGGGGCATAAGAAATAATAATATAACAACAACAACCAATTTTTTATTACGTTATTTTATTAGCATAACAAGTTTTACATTCTTTTGTTATTCTAGGATAGGGGCGGTACCAACTCATACAACAAAAAGAGTCTTTTATGTTTAAAGCGTCCATAACACCGATGATATCCCAATGTCTCTAAACTGGGTGTTTTTGACTGTGAGCTGCTCACTGAAGCACCGTTGACACCATAAAGTCCACATGTATCAAAACTTTTTTCATCACTCAGAGGCGCGAGTGAGGGGTAACTTGAATGACAGGGTATATTACCCACATCCATTCTGCACAGGTAGGGGCAGGCGGGTGACCAGCGCTGATGCTCTTTCATGGGTTCATCACTTTCTTCCCATTGGTCTATGATGATGGGACAAAAGGCACATTTCACTTCATCTCTTGTTTTTAAATAATAGAATCCAGCGGACGCCAAGGCTTGAGAGTTTATGAAAGGCACCGGCCACGTCGCAAAGGTTTTGAGACGTTGTTCCTCAGAGTTTAAATTCATGGATGTGACGTCACTTGAGGCTTTAAAGTAAGACATGACTGAGCGGCTTGACATAGGTTGACCTGTTATTTATACACTTGTCACTTGGTTGGACAGTGGATAATAGTTGACTTGTTTGTGATGAATAATCAAACAGTAGGCCGTGGTATTGGCTGGAACATTGTCATGCGTTTCAAAATCTAGTCGAATGTCAAAATTGGATGGTTTGACAGACTCTTCCAAGTAGGAACAGTCAAAGACAATCAGTGGCACCCTTGTCTTAAAAGCTTGGGGTGACAACATTGGACAATTCTCTTTTTGATAATACGACCATCTAAATTTAGAAAACAAGTCGTACAGGGGGCCAAACTTATTTTTTGAAAAATGTAAATCCAACCCTTCATAGGGAAACACAGCACCGTTGAGGAAAAGACGTGCATTTCTTAATTGCAGGTGATCAATTTGCGTGGCATCTTTGGTTTGTTGATACTTGCGATTTGTTTGAAAACCCACGATCATGTAGAGAGGTCTCTCTGTATAGCGGGCTGTTTTTACAGACCAACTGTGTATGTTGGTGGTGGGCAATAGCGGGTACTCATGGAGTGCCCAGCTTCTAAATTCCATGGGTAGAGGCATATCTCTCTTTACCATTTTGGGTGTGTCCAGTTTTTTGCTATCATCAAGGGTCACATGAGGCACTTTCCATAGCAAGCGTTGTAGTTGAATTTTTGAATCTGTGGGGGCATTGTTGGCTCCCTTGAGTGCATTATTATCACTCCTGTCTCTCACCAAATAAAGCACTTGCCTTGCATTCACCACAATGCGCTGGTGATCTTCAGCAAAGCCTAAAATCAGTTTAAGAGGTAAAAATCCAGTAAAGGTGCCATCCATGTGTACCATCCAGTCATTGGTCGAGTCAGGGCATCAACCCGCCATGCAAAGTGTTTTACCTTCTTCCTCACTATAAGAGGGATAAAGTATCATGACACTGGAAATACCCACATTTCGAGTGCTATCCACGACGATATCGTTAATGACATACCGCACCTCAGAAAACAGAAAGGCAAAAGCATGATTGGCCAACTTGGATGTGGTAGGTGTAGAGCCATCGGCTTTGGTGAGCCGACCTTCAATCTGAATGACACTTTCATGCGGTAGGGTGTAAATATCTTGGTTGTTGATAACAGATTGAATTTTATCATTGTTATTGAGTCCAGGTGTTTGAGCTTGATAGGAATGGAGATCAATTCTTACCACTCCTGGTTGCTCCTCGATGTGGTTCGCTACCTCTAGGATAGAATTCATCATGGGGGTTGACGTGGTAACCCAAATGCTGTAAAATCTGCTTGTCCTTAGATGTTAACGTGTATTCACGTGGCAAACAACTAACACCATTCCTAGACGGTGTTGTTGCTTTATACACAAACTTCATAGTGGCTTTAGCACCAACTTGTAAGTCACTGGTGTGGTAGAATCTAGATCAATGAGTTGTTGATCTCTCTTGATCAGTCTTAATGTTATATTACTAATACCATCGACAGCCACAGAATGAAAAAGCACCACTGGAGGGTTTTCACGAATAATATAGCCATTGGGCGATGTTACAATAAAGTCATAAAGCGAATGCGATGGTTCTTGGTTGGTGTACACTTGGCTAATAATATTACACGTCACCGACACGTGATGGTCCTCAATGAATTTCAATTCATGGTCTGATTCATGTTTTTGTTGGGCTCCAACACGCGTGGTTTAAATCCTAGTAATGGACCAATGGAATCGGGGTGTGTTTTAAAGTCAATTTTGAATGTAGAAAAAATACTGCAGCGATGAGTGTTGGTATTTCCTACAAGTTCAAACTTGTGCGTTCCATCGAGAAATGACATTAAACCATATTCATTGATCAACACCACATAAATGTGTTCATAAATGTCATCTATCGTATATCCACCAGAGTTCAGGGTGAGCACACAATCATCATAGTAAAACTTGTTGTTCACATTTTCACGTATGTTGTATATTCGATTGTACGTTTCAAGTGAAACAAGTCCTAAACCATAAGGTCTTTCACTCAATTCAATAGGCGTGTAAAAGTCTAGGCTGACTTCAGATCCGCGTCCATGCAGTGTAAACGTCTTACTTTCCGCTGACATACTGTTGACGTTTTTGCTTATGCTGCGTCTTATATAGAAAAAAACACAAACGTCCACACTGTTGGCTGTTAAATGTTTGCTCACGTTTCACATTATAATATATCTTGATCCTGTTTCCAAAATAGGTTACTAATTCCATGGGCGGGGGCAAGTTCCCAAAACTGTCAAAGTACCGTACGTTGGATCCCTCTTTGTCATAAGCTACATAATGTGTTCCTGGTCATCGGTGATCATCCAAATTGACAACAGCACATTCCTGTTTCCAGGGTCGTGGGGGTAATTGGTTTCGCATAAACACACCTCGAAAATGAGAAAGCTTTAGTTGTTTAGCATAGCTTTCCACTTGTTGATGCGTCAGGGCATGTCTTGCTATGGCTGAGGTTAAAGATGTTTTTATTTTATTTCGAAATGGTGAAATTCCAAATCCTTGTTGATAAAAGGCTGGCTTCTAATTAGCATTTCCAGCCCCCATAGCAATGGCTTCCATCGTTTCATTGTGTCGCTGACTTTCTTTTAGTTGTTTCTTGCCCTGCTGTGCGGCTTTAATAGTTTTTGACACCGCACTGGCACCGCCCAAAAGTGAACCCAGAGCATCCAGACCAGCGAATAATGCAGGTAAAAATCCAGCTCGTTTGGGGACGGGAATCACTCGCCCTTGTTTTGAACCCTGTCGCTGACGTTTTGGAATAACATGTCTCTGTGCCGCTCGAAGAGCTTTCCTTATGGTCAACACATTATTTTTTATTTTTTCTTTCGCGAGGGCTTGTCCACGAATGCCTTAAGCCCATGCTTTGCCAATGAGAGGATCTTATTTTTAGTCTTTTTATTCTTTCTTACCTCATATCTTTGTTTCGCCATGATGATGACCAACAACCTTTCACAAGAAAGTTTAAGTCATAACTAACGTCAGCTTGTTATTTCATGACTGTATATTCCAATTCCACATAAAACGGGAAATCGTTTATGGTTTTTCCAGCTTGCTTTTCATCCCATGTCAACATGAGGTGAAAGGATAATTCGTCACCTGCATTGACCATTTCATGGTTATGGGCCAACATCCTATGGCCGTTTATCCCTACATGTAAATGGTTTTCATCAGGCATCGCGTATTTCATGTGAATGGTTCCCTCATAGTGTAATCGATAGTGGTTTAAACCCGAAGCAAGCACATTGGTCAGGTGCTGGTCATGGAATAGCGGTAAATGGTTTCTATCATTCACAGGTTTTTCATTTGTCAGATACACTAAAAATATAGATGGAATAAATTTATAAAGGCTTTTCATTTGGTAGGTGAGGTAGCGTTTGGTGCAGACATCATCATCTTCTTGTGGGTCTTCCATGTGAATAATGCGGTGATGATTAGCTGTATAGCCATCCACAGTAAGCTGAGGCACTTTGTTATATAACTCATGCATCTTGTTATCCACGTACTTTTTTGTAGTAACGTCTGTAGACACTTGAGGATGTTTCACATGGGTTATCCGCTTTCCCTTAAAGTCATAATCTCCCTGTTTTGTGCGTGGCACTACAGACCTATCCACATAGTGTTTATTAGCAGGATCTGTGTCTTGTTTAGGATCATGTATGGGAACAGACCTAGATTTGGTCATCAATGCACGTCCAAAGACATCCATCGTCAACCTGTAGTACGAGTCTACTGTCTATATAACAAGGCTCGGTTCTATGTATATAGACAGCCTGCTAGCCTCTCTAAGCCTTAGTTGAAATGAAGATTATTAAGCAGCAAGAGTCATTCCCGTAGGGGACATGGTTTCCCATCTCTGTCCCACATCACATGAACAACGTCATGGTTCACTGTTTCCATCTTCCATTCGCTGCATTATTGTGGGGCCTTCGGGATGTGGAAAGACTAATCTTTTGCTAACGCTTATTACAGCGCCCAATGGTCTGCGTTTTCAAAATATTTATATTTTTGCAAAATCTCTCTACCAACCCCTCTACGTGTTTCTAGATCAAGTCATGTCTGGATTACAAAATGAGAATATGGGTTATTGCACATTTTCCATGCAAGAAAATGTTATTTCACCGGATGAGGTAAAGCCTGATTCACTCATGATTTTCGATGATGTATCCACTGAACGACAAGGCATCATTCAAAGCTATTTCAGCATGGGTCGACACAGACATATCGATTGCTTCTATCTTGGACAAACGTATTCTAAAATGTCCAAACAGTTGATTCGTGACAATGCCAATGGCATTGTTTTATTTCGCCAGGACGAGAGGAACAGTCGTCACATTTATAATGAACATGTGAATCCGGATATGACCTTTCAAATGTTTACAGAATTGTGTGCCAAGTGCTGGAACACTCAACGTCATGCCTGTTTAGTGATTGACAAACAAAGTGAACTCAACCAAGGGCGGTATCGCTTAGGGTTTGATCATTTTATTGCTATTTAAGGCACTGTGTCATTCCCTCTCAAGTCATTTGTCAAGACACCATGGTGTTAGCAGAGAGTCAATTGAAAATGCATATAATTAGAGCAAAAAATACTATTCACCAAAAGTTCCGTCAATTGAAACGATCACGTGCGGATCATGCTTTGTTTATTCAACAACATTTAGCACCTCCGCTAAAAGCCATGTTGAAACCCTCTTTCAAGCCATCTGAAACGCTACCTACTGTTTCACAAGCCACTCAGACGCACTACAAGGACCCTGAGGAAGAGGAACAGGAACAGGAAGATTTAACTAGTGTTAGCGAGGTTGAGGATGACGAGGAACAAGTGTTTACACCTCAAAAAAAGACCGATCTATTTATTGGAAACACAGATACCACATATGGTGTACGCTATGAGGATGATAGTTTTAAAATTGGTGATTCATCGATTAAATTTGCTCGTACTGAAGCTGTCATTAAAAAGATCAATTATAAATTAACACCAGGACTGTTAAAGCTGCTATTCTCTCGGACCCCCTCTTCCCATGATTATACGCCAGAGGACTTTGCCATTTTATTGGACACCCATGCCCACAAAAGACAGTATAATGCCACTCAACAAGTGAATGCCAATATATCTCAAAAATATAAAACCATCATTGGAAAAATGTTCCCCACCAGTCAAAGTGGTCGTCGTAAAGTATCCGCTTCGGGAGTGACATTTAAACCATTAAAACTCCTTGTGGATGTTACCTACTGGCACAATCCCAATAAGCTCGTCCAGCGACTGCAGCTGTCGCATGCTTCACGTCAAGCCGGCCATACCGGTCATGATTGGGAAATTAAAGAAATTGAAGAAGAACTTCGAAATGCCAAAATTATTGTTTAAGCCCTCACCCATTAAAGTGGGTATTGCTCATGAGTTGCATCGCCCAGCTAGACGTCACTATCCGCGACTTAAGGTGATTTCGCAAGGTGTGGATGAACTTTGGCAAGCCGATTTAGTGGAAATGATACCCTATGCTAGTGTTAACGATGGTGTACGCTATATGTTGACGGTCATTGATGTGTATTTCAAAATGGCGTTTGTTCAACCCGTGAGTCACAAGTCTGGTCTGCAAGTCACCAAGGCCTTTAAACATATTATTCAACAATCCAAACGTCAACCTCAGTTGCTACAAACCGATCAGGGAAAGGAATTTTTCAACAAGGATTTCTCCAGTTTTCTCAAATCTAAGCATATTCACCATTACACCACGTACAGCAATCTCAAAGCCAGTGTGGTCGAGTGGTTTAACCGAACATTGAAAACCCATATGTGGAAAGCATTTACCGCTCAAGGCTCATATCGCTGGCTGGACTTATTACATGAGCTAGTATCACGTTACAATGACACCAAACACAGAACCATTGGGACTAAGCCACGACTTGTAACCAAAAATATTCCGCGACTGGATAAATTGTTTAACCCCATAAAAACAGCAGACCCTAAACGTCATCGCCTTAACATCGGGGACCATGTTCGTGTGAGTAAATTTAAGTCTGACTTTGACAAAGGTTACACACCAAATTGGGGGACTGAACTATTTCGAATTCGTCAAGTCAACCTGAACAGCCCAGTCACCTATTTACTCGAGGACCTCAACCATCAACCCATAAAAGGCAGGTTTTATCTCCAAGAACTCCAAAAGGCAGCGTTTGCTAAACATTACCTTGTGGAAAAAGTTTTGAAACAAAAAGGAAATAAACTATATGTAAAATGGTTGGGATTTAGCTCAGCCTTTAATTCATGGATTAATAAATTACATGTTGTATGTAACTGTGCACTTTTATTTATTTATTCACTCATGTTGTACTTAACCTATAGTCCTATGTGTGTACAGTCCTCAGCTCCACATGTATTATGAGAAATACATATTTCTTTCTCTCTTCACCTGTGTTCTCTCTTACACCGACTCTCCCCTCTCCTCCCATTCACCTCCCACCACACTCAAAACAGGATGTGACTTGTTAGCTCTTATCGTGCACGTGCGCAGCTAACGTTCAAGGTGAACACTTGTGGTAGGTCATATTACACATGAACTTGCATTTTCTCACGTACGAACCAAAACAGGATGTGACTTGTTAGCGTACATGTGGTTTTCACAAGGAGGACGGTAATAATGTCATCTCGCACGTGTTCACATGTATTTCGTCACTTTCCTTTCATATCGTTATCACATTGTAGTAGTGAGGGCTGGCGAACAACGTCAGTTCAACACACTGCTTTACACATAAATGTAGTTAGGCCCTTTGGTACAATTTGAATAAATTCATGGGCTAGTCCATAGGGACCAGTCCAAAGGGGCCCGTCCACAGGGACCCGACCACAGGGACTCGTCAACAATGACCTGTCAACAGGGACCTGTCAACAATGACCTGTCCATAGGGACTCGTCCACAATGACCCGTCAACAATGACCCGTCCAAGAGGCTAGTCAAGAGGGACCAGTCTAAAGGGACAAATCAACAGGGATCAATCAAAAGGGGTTATCGCCTCAAGGTCTGACATACCCCTCTTTGATTATTGGTTTGCCTATCGACAAGCGCCGCTTGGATGAATACTTTTTGATCACCCCTCGTGGGTTGGGTTAGGTTAGGTTACACTACAGCCACCATCTTTAAAAAGCCCGCCCTCTAACAAAAGCCATGAGTGGACATTCGTAAAAAACAAAAAAACAAGCATGTTAATTCATAGTGGCTTTCCACCGTACACATGTCTCTTATGTGGAACAACGTTTAATTTCATATTGGCATTCAAACTCTCACATGTTGCACTTGAAAAGCGAGATTTTCAAAAAAAATACAATTTCATCCCCTAGTAGGGGTAGGTTTTATTTTAGGGTTGAAATAAGTTGTCCAGAGTAAAGAGGGCGTTAGCCCGAGTCCTACGACACCTCATTTGTTAAAATCCGACCATGGGATCGCAAGATATCGCGCCGCCGCCATCTTGTAGGAGGAAAGGCGTTGGAGGGTATAGAACTCTCCAAAAACCACTACTATTCATGAAGGCAAATAGGTCTTGTAGAATCGCCATCTACAGCAGGTAAAGCCTTAATGGATACTTTCGAAAACTTGTGCACTCAGCGCGGACTTAACTGGAGATCTCAGTTTATTGGACAAACGCATGACGGCGCCGCAAACATGTGTGCTGAAATCAAGGTCTACAAGGTTTGATTCGAGAAGTTAATCGTATGGCTGTATATATCTGGTGCTGGGCACATAGGCTAAATCTGGTTGTTATTAAGGCTGTAGGATTTTCGTTGGATGCCGTCGACCTTTTTGGAAATTTAGAAAAATTGTTTGCTTTGATAAGTAGCTCCAAGCTACGCGTTGAAGTGTACAGTAAAATGCAAACTAAACACTACCAGAAAAAAACTCTTTTGAGATTGAAAAGGGTTACTACCACCAGGTGGATGTCCCATTCGAGAGCTTTAGATACAGTGCTTTTGACTCATGATGCCGAAATTGAAACTCTCGAAGAAATACGGCGTATTGAAGGACCAGGAAATTATTAAGCTGCAGCCTAAGCCACTGGACTGATCACTTATTTCACCAAAGAAAAATTTGTCTGCACAGCAATCGCTTTTGTAAAAATATTTGCAATTGTTGATCCGTTCACAAAAATTTTACAAAGCCCAGATATGGATCTTTTATCAGCTATGACCGTACTTGAATCAAATTTAGCAAGGCTTGCAAAACTGCGTAAAAATGTTAATTGTATCAAGTCGGAAGCTGAGGATTTCATGCAGAAATCTAACACTGAGTTTGTGCCTTTAAACCAAACTAGTCGTCTGAGAAAGAAGAAGAAAATGCCAGGTGAGTTAGCAAACGATGAGCCTATTGCTGACCCTCTAGAAATCTTTAGGGTTCACACTTTCCTTGAATCTGTGGACGTTGTCGTGGGAGTCAAATGAAAGAACGTTTCATGGGTGAGACCAATAATGACAACATTGTTCTTGGACTCCTGAAAGACATGACTTTGTTGTCTAAAGCCCGCTTAACTCAAGTTCGAGAGAATAGTGAAAGTTTGCCTGTGGATGCCTTTGCTTGTTTCAAATCAGTTTATGGCAAATTCGTTGATGATGAAGAGGCGAGGAAAGAATACATAGCATTTTCCCGTTGCTTTGAGGGTATTCTAAAATCAATCCCTCTACCCGAGAGACTTCACGATGTGCCTGTGTCATCCGAACCCGTGCAACCGGAATCAGATTTGGATGGAGATAGCGAGGGAGAAGATCTAGGCGGTTTAGGGGATGAACTGAGATCGATAGTTGCTTTTGATGATGAAACAGACGGCGCAATCATGACGGTACCGGAGATAGATCTTCATGAAGATGTAGGCGATTCTGTGTGTAACAGTGAGGAAGAGGAGGAAGTGGAAAACGAAGCACAAGCGAATCGGGAAGATGAAAATAGCAAGGAAAGAGATGAACAGCGTAATGTTAGGAGCCTTCTTGAAATTTTCAGAGTGCTTTGCTTAGCTAAACTTAAAAGTGTCTTCCCAAATTTGTATTTAATCTTGAAGATTGCTGCCACTCTCCCAGTAGCGAGCGTTTCGAATGAAGTCTCCTTTTCCAAGTTTAATCGCGTAAAAACAGACTTGCGCACCACCATGGATGGTGATCGTCAGGAGGCTTTACTTATCATTGCAAGTGAATGGGATATTGATATTGATTTTGAAAAAGTCATTGACATATTCGCATCCAAGAGCTCTTTTGTTTTAGCAGCTGATTGTGTAGCTTGATTTTTGTCTCAACTTGATTTCGAAGCTCATTTATGGATGTGTTGAATTGATTGTATTTCTAGTATTGTAGCTTGATATATTTGTATTCGAAGCTTATTCATTAAGGTTTTGTTATGCAGCTTGAGCTTGAATTTGCCTGTAATAAATCACCCCGATTTCAGAACTTATGGTTTAATTTTTATGTCGAAATCCTACTCAATGTTTACTTCTCAAAAGTGTTACGGTATGTTTTATGTCGATCGCACAGCTGTCTTGAAGAGACGTATAATTCGCAAGTCTCGATTAATTTTGCGCAGGAGTTGAGGGTTAAAATTATCTTTCCTCCTTCTTTTTATGCGTTGAAAATTCACAAACTTGTTTGGTGGCGTTTTACATTATAAAAACAAATAGTTCCGTGAAGAACTAAAGCCTATTTTCATATATCCTACTTATATTAATTGCCACTATCAACATACAACATTTCAGTGTGATTGCTGTAATATATTCGTAGATATTGAGAACTGACTAAATATTGCGGATGGTCGCCATGTTGGATTTTTATATATGTAGGTCTTAGAGTTATGCACTGTTACATGAAGATTATTGTGTACGTGCAGTATTCAAACGTCAATCGCATGATTAGGACACAAGAAGTAAAAACGAAATGTAAAAACGAGGTGTTAGGAAGTCACTTTTGAAGGCCATTGTCTGGAGCGTGGCACTCTGGAAGTGAAACTTGGACTATTGGTGCAGCAGAAAAGAGGAGAATTGAAGCGTTTGAAATGTGGTGTTACAGGAGAATGATGAAGAACAGATGGGTAGATAGGGTTACACACGAAGGGGTATTAAGGCTAGTGGGAGAGGAGAGATGTTTCTGGCGACTGCTAATGAAGAGAAGAGATAGGTTGGTAGGACACATACTAAGACACCCAGGAATAGCAAGCTTAGTTATGGAAGGAATGGTCGAGGACAAGAACTGTAGGGATAGACCAAGGTTAGAATATGTTAAACAGATTACCTCGGACGTAGGGTGTGGTAGCTATGTAGAGATGAATCTATTTGCTCAGGACAGGGAGGATTGGAGAGCTGCATCAAACCAGTCAACAGACTGAAGACTCAAACAACAACAAAATTTTGCACACCTGCCATCTTGTGGTTATTTAAATAAATTAGATGACAGTGAATTAACATTTGTATAAGGATTTACTGTACCAAGTTTCACTGCACTCGGATAGTTAAATTGCGAGAAACGTCAGCTGTGGGATGGGGAGAGTTCTGACTCGCCCCCGACTTTCATATAAACTTTTGCCGATATTCCCGAACGCATGATCGGATTTTAACGAACGAGGTGTTGTTGGCGTTGGGATGACGTGCTCTTTGCCAAGAATGTGTGTTGGTATTTAAAAAAATGATTCTTGGTTTTGGATTTTTGATTATTTTGGAAACGGTGAATTTTGTGAAAAGGTTTGTTTGACATAAATGAAAGGTGGCTATGCCCTCTAGGTGGACAGCAAGTTTCAAGTGTTTATGACAAAAATGATCGCCTACTTTCCTACGAACTTTGTTGATAACTCCCGAACGCATGGTCTGATTTTAACGAATGAGATGTTGTTGCCGTTGGGGGTGACGTCCTCTTGGCTAAGAATGTGTGTTGCTATTAAAAAAAATTGAAAATTCTTGATTTTGAATTTTTGATTATTTTGGAAACAGTGAAGATAAGAAAAAAGTTTGCTTGGCATGAATGGTCCTGCTTGTTTGTTCACACAGTTTAATTATGCAACCAAAAAATAAATACATTCCATCAAGTTCATGCATTACCAATAAATAAAATAGCATTCATTCATTTTAGCCTAAGTCATAAACAAAATGTACATACCTTTTACAAATTAATAATATTTTTTTCAAACTGATGTTCCAGCTGCTGCTGCTTTACTCTCTTTCTCTCCCTCGAGTTGTTGTTTTATCTACAACAACAAAAACATTCATAGCATTAAGTTATTGAATCATCATGTTCCAAATAATGCGTAAAATAAGGATAAATTTATTCCATAACATTATTATAAAAACAAATCACATACATACCTTTTCTTTACTGTGTTCTTGTACTTTGTACTTCTACTTGTTTTATCAAGTAATTTAATTAATTAAATAGTTAATTAATTAATTAATTAATTATTAAACGAAACTCTTGCACTGACTGCTCATCCAGCTGCACGAAAGAATATCTTGTGAGTAATGAAGCATGTTAGTTCTTCACACTAGTTTATATGTCTTAATAAATTGTAAACGCCTTACTTCTCACCGAGTAACCAAACACATTTGCAACTAATCACTGAGTGAGTGAGAGAACTTTTGACTGCATCGCTTCACACATACTGTGTGCGTACATAGCGTTCCCACTCTACACCCCTATGAGAACTACACCATCATCATTTTTGAAACAAAGCTCAGAGTGCGTGCTAACCTTGAGCAAAAGTATTGAGTTACCATACCTAGCAATAGCTCGCCTCGTTATCTAACTTTGATTCCCAACAACAAACTTGCAGTGCCAGCCAGCCAGGCTTCCCACACATGTGCACCTACGCACATTCTTATTTTGCGATAAGGAGCTGTGGTCTCTCATGTTGGGACCCCAAACACACATTCACTTCTGTTAGCAAACTATTTTCAATGCCTGTAAGGCTCACTATGATCAAATCATATATGTATGTTTTAGCAACATTCATAGCGCATAACATGGTAAGCCAACGTCACTTCAAATCTGATTTCAAAATATCTCTAAATAACAAAATAACAAAAAACATAGGTTAAACCCCTCCCTCGCCAAAAACATGCATAGGTTTTTCACCTAGAGACTTGAAATTTATAGTGTGGGTAGACGAGGTAAATAAGTAGCAGCTTAACCAGTAAGCTACGATCCTGATATTGAAAAGGTACGTTATAAAAAATATTTTTTTGTTTGTGCAAAATCACTTTTGTATTTCCCGAGTGTGTGTGTTTTATTGTATGCGCGATCGTATGATTAAGCCTATTGCAATGTGTCAGTGTCTTAGAAGACATTTGTATTCGCTGGTTTTGGATTACCCTATTTATAAGGTGAGTTAACATTTCCATTTACTGTTGATTTTTTAATTATGTCTACATCCGTGTATCAAGACTTAGAATGGCAACCGTTAGCCAAATGTTTTAAAAGTAGAATATGTTCAGGTCGAATTCATAATGTGAAAAACTGTCTATCCCCTAAAGAATTTGTAGAATCGAGTTTGTCTATTTTTCTGGATGAAAGCAGGCATGGTTTAACAACGCATCACGCCTTAAAAATAAATTTCGAATTACTATGCGAGTTTATTCTCATTAGAAATAATGTTGAAGAAAAACATAGCTTTAATCTTTGTACAAAAATGGAGAAATGACTCATATCCGATAATTTAGAACTGTGGTATCAAAAAATGCTATTAATGGCCTTATCAGTAAGTTTGATAAGTTACAAGACGGACCCAGTGACCTGACTCTGAATAACATTGCATATTTACAAATTAATATTTGTAAATACAATCCATTGAATGCAGGACATAGCTATATTCCCACACCGAGCTTTATCGCTTTGAGAAAGGCAGTCATCAATGTATGGAACACAGACGATTACTGCTTTTTATGGAGTGTGGCTAGTTGCCTGCAACCCTGTGAAAATAATAAAAAATGCTGGTAGATCAGGGAAGTACAAAGCCATGTTTAACCACTTAAAGCAAACTCTGAATCTACAACGTGTTTCATTTTCCATTTCTGTAGATTAAATTCATTTATTTGAGGAAGATAATCCAAATTTCTCCTTCATGGTATATGGCGTTGAGGGAAGCAACATTGTCGGCCCCTTGTATGCCACTAAAGAGACAAAACAATATCACATTCACTTATTACTTTTGTCTCATGGGTATAAAAGCCATTATTGCTGGGTAAAGAATTTGAGTAGATTGGTAAGCAGCCAAGTGTCCAACCATAATGGTAAAATGCACATTTGTGAGCGCTGCCTTCAGTATTTTAGAACTGCTGAAGTTTTGGAACGACATATGGGAGACTGTGAGGGGCAGACGGCTGTAAAGCTTGTACTGCCTGAAGGGAATGACACAGTCTTAAAATTTAAGGCCACTAATAAATAAGACATGCTACCATTTACTGTTTATGCCGATTTCGAGGCCCTCACTGTTCCCCTTCAGGGATCTGAACCAAGCTTCCATACAAGCTCGACCTATCCAGTGCAGAAACATGAACCTTTTGCCGTCGGCTATTATGTTGTATGTCACTACGATAAATCCCAATGTGAGTATGCAAGTCACGAAGGTTCGGATTGTGCGCGATGGTTTGTTGATCAAATGGAGGCTTTAGCGGGCAAAGTAGAAAAAAATTGGATAACCCTGTAACAATTCAGACGAATACAAAACAATTTAAATTATGTGTTCGTAAAGGTCATTTTCCTTATGACCATGTAGCAAGTTACGAGGTGCTTAAAGAAACGACTTTGCCCCCTATATAATTTTTTCAGTTAACTCAAAGCACCATCAGTGAAGAAGAGTATGCCCACTCACAGCATGTTTGGCGAGCGTTTGCCATAGAAAACATGGGTCAATATGCTATGCACTACTTAAAATTAGACGTGTTGTTGTTGACTGACGTGTTTGAGACGTTTCGTCAGCTATGTCATTCGATATACGGGCTCGATCCCGCCCACTACTATACCAGCCCTGGGTTAAGTTGGGACGCAGCGCTGAAATACACCCAAATAGAGCTTGATTTACTGACAGATCCCGATATGGTACTAATGATGGAAAAAGGGATTCGTGGAGAGTTTGTATCGCTCAATCAGCAACATGCCAAGGCAAATAATCATTACATGCCTGATTATTGTCCCGAAGAACCAGAATCTTACTTGATGTATTTCGATGTAAATAATTTATACGGTTTCGCTATGAGCAGACCGCTGCCGTACAAAAACTTTGTCTGGCTGTCTGAGGATGAAATTAAAGATTTTAATGTGCATAGCGCAAGCGAGCAACAGGATGTAGGATATGTCCTTGACGTTGACTTAGCTTATCCCCCCGATCTCAGACAGCGACATGGTGATTTCCCCTTTTGTATAGAGAAAATGGTGCCGCCCGAGAGTAAGGGTAATCATAAAAAAATGATGGGCACCTTGTATGACAAAAATCACTATGTATTGCACATTGACATGCTGTTAAAATGTTTAGCCCAGGGCTTAACCCTGAAAAAAAATCCATAGAGGTATTTCTTTTTGTCAGACACCGTGGTTGAAACCTTACATGGATTAAAATACCGGTCACAGGTAAAGTGCCACTGAGCCATTTCAAATATTTTTTTAAACTGATGAATAATTGTATTTATGGCAAGAGTCTTGAAAATGTGCGGCAGTATAGGGACATAAAATTGGTGAACACATGGCATGGACAATGGGGCGCTCAAAAATACATTTCAAAACCAAATTTTAAATCTTTGAATGATGATTTAGTTACTATTGAACTTTCAGAAACTAAAGTGGTCATGAATAAACCTATCAATTTAGGCCAAGTCATGTTATATTTTTCAAAATTGCATATGTATACATTTCATTATGGTTTTGCAATGCGGCAATTTGGTTGCATTTCCTTGTTATATACAGACACGGATAGTTTTATTTACCATATCAGTGACTGCGATCCGTATGTCGTTATGAAAGAAAACCCAAAATGGTTTGACACGTTCTCATTTTGCGAGAAGAACGTGTTCGATATCCCCCGTCTGAACAAAAAAAGAAATTGGTTTAATGAAAGATGAGTGTTCAGACACCATAATGACTGAGTTTGTTGCGCTCGCTCCGAAAATGTATAGTTTTCGACAGATGAATGAATGTGAATCTATGCGAGCCAAAGGAATTAGTCAACACGTGGTGAAAAGGCTTTCCAGAACGTGTGGCGTATCCTTTAGAGTATAAAAACACTAAAGTGTGCATTGATACCACTTTTTATAAGAACATCATTAATGATGATGATGATGATGATGTCTTGTTTCATGATCCAAGTCATCACTATTGCAAATCCTGTATGCTAAATTTTGGTTTTCAAAATAATGTATCTACAGAAGTAATTCATAAATCATGGTATGGTTTAACGATTAAAAAGTGATAGTTAAATTAGCGGATGAGGATGATTTTCCAATTTTTTGGTGTACGCTATGTACAAAACCCTTGTTTAATGTCTATTTTCCAGTACCGTCAAATATGTTTTGTTTTCACTTTTATAAATTCCCTGCTGAGGAAGGAACCACTTCATATCGCCAACAAGCATTTCGTCAACTTAATTTTACGTTACCTATGAATCAATATTCACCACATAGAATACGGTCTATTAGAAACTAACAACAACAACAACAACAACCATATGTGATGCATATGTTGTTTTTTATAGATTTGGCTTTAAGGAACATACTTTACTTTCAAAAAACATTTGGCTATTTTTTTAGTTTATGGTGTATTCATGTTTATGGAAAACACATACCCCAGTTTAAATTTGTATAGTTTTTTGTTTTGTTTTGTTTCTTGGATATAGACATGGTTAATAAATTGCATGGTATGTTAACTCTACCTTTATAGGCATTCATTAGTATGCAATTGTTTGTTTATACTATCTGTACATACTATTTTGTTAACAGTGTGCAGTGCGAATTTGCACGTCGACACGGGAATCGTGTACGACTCATTCAAGATGGAGATTATATTGTTATACCCGTAGGGTATCCCACCCTCATCCCCTACTAATTACACCCCCTAAAACACATAACATAAACATAATCCTACAATCTACGACTGCATCTATAAATCTATAAAACTCATTACTTCAATGCACTCAAGTGGAAGCGTGCCTGAGCCCAACGACCCCAGGAAGGGCTACGATACATAAGGAATGCACAATTCTGCAGACACGGCACGCAGGCTCTATAAAAACTGCGAGAGGTCATGCCCCCTGGTCATTCATTCTCAGTCAGGTGTTGTAGTGTGAAACCTCTGCCGGACGACTGCGCCAGCCTGGTAAGTGTACGCGAGCATCTTCACATACCCTCACATTTACACTTTTCCTCCCCTATTATTTGTACTGGAGTTGTATTAAGCACATTGGCTGTTCTGAAAGCTTTAGTAATACTTCTGCATAGAAGTACACTCATTAAAATAACACAATCTCTAGATAACTGGTCCTTACATTTATTTGACTAGCTGGTAAGATCCTACCCTTTCAAATCCCCTCTAGGTAGGATCCCCTAGCATTATTGTTCAATTGCTTCGTGGCGTCAGCAGGTAGCCACGATCACAGTGCTTGTATCAGCAGGCTCGCTCTCAGCCCGCCCGCTTACGCTAACATTAAGCCGCTTAGCGACTGTACCGTTTAAATCCGCATTTACTGAACCTCCCTTCCCTCCGTTATCACACCCTCGAACCACCCAATCAAACAGTACATTTGGGAGTTCTCCTCTCGAGCTGCTTCCACGCTCTCGAACCACTCTCTAACCGACACCTCTTATATTCGAATTCCAAGCATCCCCCAGGTACTCATATTTCATCCCCCCAAATATTACATTGTGGAGCGCACCCTCTCAGGTCCCCTACAATTGGAGTACGCGCGGGGGTACCGTGACGTTGTTTTAGGACAACGCCCCAGGGACTACATACAACGTAATTCCGCGGAAAAGATCCCAAATTACCTTTTACAAGCCAAGCATACGCCACTCAAATCGATTTTTTTTCGAGTACGCTACAGAGTTAGTAGCGCTAGTACATTGTTATTATTTACCCACCCAACCCCCCCCCCCAGACAGGTTTAGGGCTTTAATAAGCACCCTTTAACAAAAACCGATTTTTTGTACCCCCAAATAAAAAGGTACACATTGAACAAGCGATAGATCTTTATCTTAAATAATTACACGCCCGCTCGAAACCCTAGTACCCCAGAAGGGATAGCAAGGGCACTATTAGCTCCTTCAACCCCGTAGAGTAAGGGGAGAGTACATAATAACAGGGACATTCTTCCCACGGATTGGATAGCCCGAATACATCCATATATATTTGAATACTAAGGGTGAAATAGATACACATAATAAGTAACGCATCCCTGCAGACAACACGCCCCTGTACATACATACTTATCGATCACAATACAGAATTCCCCCCCCCCCCGAACAAGCCAGGCATAGTTACTAACGGTAGTAGCCCCAAACCAGGCTAGCATATACCTTTATACGGTCATAGCCCATTTTTTCTTTACACATACAATATGGCACCTCTCTACCGCCTGACAATACTGAAGCGAGTAGACGCATTGCAGAACTTGATTGCATGGCACAAGTATATGCGGGATAAACAGGACCACCTGAACCGCGTGCAAGAAATGCTGCATGTCCAATACATTAGAATTCTGGGTACCCTATCCCTCAAGAAGGGACCTAAATACGTTATTAGAGGCCCCATCCCAGCAATCAGGCAACAGCTTAGTCGCACACACAGGAAACTACACTTATTACACGAGGCTCTTTACAAAGTATACTTTGAACTCAGGGAAGAACACCTTAGAGTGAACACTGCCCACACCAGGGTGGCGGAACAGGCCAGGGAACTTACCCTGCAATACGCCGCATTATGGCGACGTTACCGTCAGTTACAGGCAAACTCTCTATTGTTTGAGATTTTAACTTACAAGCCTACACACTTACAAGGGGACATTGCAGAAATTACCTCCAGGATGGCCAATAGGACCGTCTCCATACAGCCCACTCAAATTAGGAAGGAGGGCGGCGTGGCCATTACATATATGCCACATACCGCATCCTCGCTTCCCGGGAACGCACAATTACATACATTTAAGCCTCCGCGTACACATATTCCACCCTCCACGCTTACACTGCCCCCTAGGACGTTGCCGCATCTGCGGGCGAACAACGGCCCTACGTCCCGCCGAAAAGCCATACTGGTACACAGACAAATCCCATCTACACTCACAGAGGAGCCAAGGCGAATTAAACCTAAAATCACCCTCCTCCAAACGCCCCGAACACAGGATGCATCCCCTGAATGGATTCCGGGAGCTAAAACTGCATTAGCCATCCGAGGGCAAAAGAAGTACTCCTTACGGTAGAAACCCGCTGAGGACATAGCATTATAGATCACACACCTAGAACCCAGGGCCATTTTCCTTTTAGGCACCTAACATAGGTATAAATAGAGAGTAAGACATGTCGAGGCTAGATGCACATATAGCAGCTAAACGTGTCTCACCATCCCCATAAGTCCACATGGACATAATATGCCAGGCAAGCATTGGCAAGAGCGCCAAACGCGCTACGGCATCTGGTAGCCATATTCACAAACAGGTGTCGATACCAGTCCCACATAATGCCTATACACGACCTAATTATAAGTTGCATGTTTAAATGTTAAGAGTGTTTTACCATATAGTATAGTATTTTTATGGTGTACTTATATCATACTTGGGTCAGATAACAATCACCAGGGAATTGAATTGTATACAAAACTTGCCACATGTTTCAACGCAGCCAGCGCAGGTCATTATACTGCACGGTCAGGACATGGTAAGCTGAGCCAGTTAGTCCACTCAGCGTTCCACACTTCCTTCCATAGCAACAGGTGTTCGCGGCAAGTCACGTGCCCAGGCACACTCCTACACAGCCATGCGTACTACAGTACATTCACCCGGAGTACACGCGTAAGAGCGCAGAAAGGTTCGCTTATAATAGCCGACCACACATACGGTATAGGTCACACACTTATATGAAGGGAATCATATCAACCTAACATCTTTACACTAACAATCACACCCAGGCACAGGTCCATTAGGCGACCGACTGAAGATTCACTTACCTTAAAACAGGGCCAATAGGACTTACATGCCCTCACAAGGTACCGGTAGACACGATATACACTGATAGCAACCTACATACGTCGCAATTTTGTATACATTCGGTAGCGACAGACCGAAGATTCAAAAGTACACTGACACACCAATTCGAGGCCCCGCATGACGTAACACAAGCCATTTTATACAGATATACACATACTAGTATTACCGCGAGTAATAACACACACATAGGAACGATCTGCGAAGCCATACTACACCCACAAGCACGAGGTGCACGGATTACGGAAGCGACCTCACACCGAGGCGAGGTAACAACCTTATTCCACTTAATTATCACCGAGGCAGATAGTAATATAGCAGGATTTATTCCATATACCGTATCCACAGACGATAACTAACATAGCTTACGGTTAACTTCAAGGACACCACAATTACACAGGTTACCGACCTTCAATATAGGCCAAGATTCCTTACCACAACAACACGAGTTCGCTGCATCGGTAATGCTACCTACAAGCTACCACAATAACACAGTTTAGCGGCCTTCAATACAGGCAAAAACGCATTCTCACAACAGCATGGGTTAGTTGCCACCACCACATCCGACGACGAGATGCAACAATTACACAGGTTACCATACACTCCGGATATAGGACACGACAAGTCATCAGGACCACACACTTGTCGGAAAATGGGGAAGGACATACTTACAGAGGTCTCACAGTATCATACGCCATAAATTCATGTTACATTCTCTAATACGTTTCACCCAATCCCAACATGAGGAAGTGCACACTGATTATAAGCGGTGACGCGCGGTCCACACGCGATGCCGGAAGCAGTAATGCCACCGCAGCATCTCAGCCTGTGAATCGCAGGGCTTCCAACACGTACACGCCACACATGGCGCAGAAACTCACACACACTCCCATCTATATTTTTAGCCTACTTTTCACATTTTGCAAAAATGAGGAAAACGTAGACTCATGAGATCGGGCAAATATGTGTCTGTCTGTCTGTCCTTCTGTCTGTCTGGCTGTGTGTGTCCCCCTATTAACTCCTAAACGGCTGGAGCAATCGAAACAAAATTTGGCAGGAGTAAAGATCTATACCTGAATATCTCACGGCCATATTTGAAAATGATGTCAGTGCTACCAACTGCTAAAAATGGCAATTGAAATTTGAGCTCCATGTTGGATATCTTGGAAGGTATGAAAGGGAGCTATTTCAAAATTGGCACACTTATAGATAGTAATATTGCAGTCTAATTTCCAGGAGGCCATACATGGCAGTGTTGCCAAAATGATTATAAGCCTGCTGATAGTTCCAATTTTTAAATGCATATAACTACTACACTATCAATTGGAATTCAACCAAATTTCGTATGTTATATATGTACATAACCAGATATGACTGAGCGTATTCTTAAGACCCACCAGGGCTGCCAACTGTTAATAAATGCTCTTAATTTATTTTATCCAAATACCAATATATCAGAAGGTATGCATGCCGACAGCTTTAAATTATGCACATGTATAGTACCTGACATTCTATATTAATTTGGAGTAACTTATATACGTCAGTGCTACCAACATGATTCTAAGCCTGCTGAGAGGTCCAACTTTAAATACATGTAACTTCCATACTATCATTTGGATTTCAACCAAATTTCGTATGTGCTATGTGTACCATAACAGATATGACTATGCGTATTCTTAAGAGCAACCAGGGCTGCCAACTGTTAATATGTGCTGTCTCTATTTTTGTTACCCTAATATCAATATATCAGAAAGTATGCAAGCCCATAGCTCTAAACTTTGCACACCTAATAGTACTTGGCATTCTAGATGAATTTGGAGTAACTAACTTAATATACGTCAGTGCTGCCAACATGATTCTAAGCCTGCTGATAGGTCCAATTTTAAAATGCATGTAACTTCTATACTAACTAATGGATCTCATTCAAAATTGGCACAACAATAGATCATATTATTTCAGATTATTTCTGACCAATACATGCATGACATTTTGCCAACATGATTTTACGCGCGCTGTTAGATCCTTTGTTCAACTGCATGTAACGTCCATGCTATTCATTGGACTTCAACCAAATTTTGTATTCTGTACCTTAAGAGATGGAACTAGGAATATATTCACTCACCAGGGCTGCCAACTGTAGTGCTCTATTAGGCTATATTATGCCAGGTATACAGTATTTCGAATTAATTAGAAATTTCGATATTGGCAACTTAATTTCGTCATTATTATAGACAGATCCATATAGATTAATCATTGGCATGAATCTTAAATTTTAAGAAAAGTAGGCTCTTTAGTTCGTCACGGAACTTCTTTTTTTTCCTAACATGGGATCTTTCATTTTTATTTTTGTTAGACGGTCGCATTGACCATACCATAACGACATAGGGACAGGCATTGCAGTCAGTTCACCAACGAGGCGTCACCATTTTTAGCCTACGATTAGGGAATTGCATTCAAAATTTACTTATATCATCCATTACTTTGTCTACGAAGGTTCGGACTTGCGGTTAAGCCGCTTGGCTGGGGCTATTCTCCTTACGGACCATATAGGGCACCATTCTTTCATCCACATGCCAAATTATGAACTGTCAGTAATAGTCTGCCACATGCCGACATAATATTTAATAATGAAGTCACAATATATCTTGAATAGGGCCACAAGGCCAAGGACGGACTCCACAGTCCATGTAAATCCCATTGAACACCCATAATACCTTCACAGTTGCATCCAGGATCATTCTATGGCTACAAGGGCATCCACGCTCTAAAGTATGCCTATTTATATACTTGTATATATCCTACTATCGACGCCAAGGCTCATAATTATTTTATGTTTTGCGGGGTTAAGCACTGTACAGTGTACATTAAAACAATCTTGCCCACAAAAACAATGTAAAATAAATATCTAGCCATTTCTACTTAGGGAACTGGGATTTCCACCGTTTGGCAGTTTTCATGTTTACACATACGTGTACTCAGGAATCACGACTGTTAGAAAAAAGAGGACATCCCAGACCATCCCTGTGCGTTACTTTTAGGACGCTCATAGACAACGGCCCAATGATTCTATTAATTCCAACACTAAAATGGGTACTTGCATTCACATAACATATGACACGGATTTCAGGACCTCTTTCCCTTAATTGCATATTCACCTACAGCATTCCACTCTAGTACACCACAGTTTCAGACTATTATTTGTCCAGAGGGTTCTATTTTATGTACCCAGACTTACCATCACCCTCATATGAAATACAATAACCAATTTACTGCGCAATTCCGGTATTACACTATTACTTCCGTCTTACGAGGTGGAAGAGTACACAAGAGTACATAATCTTTTCCTTCTTAGGAAGGCGAAGGCATCAGTAGTCATACGCTGCAGTAGACACGCCATCCGGATTATACTATTTCCCACATAACGTGCCCTGACACAGGAGTTCATATCAGGCCTACACTATATTCCGCCCTACGCAGTTGCAGACACCGAATATACATTATATTCCGCCTTACGCAGTTGCAGACACCGAATATACATTATTGTTCTATCTCTGTGTTGGGGGGGGGGGGAGAGGGATGAACAGGAATGTACATGTATAATTTTAGGGGTGATTTCCGAAAGGTGCAGTTTCCTGTATTTGGGGAAATAACTAGTGTAGGTGTCTGTTTTAGGGAGAAATATAACGGGGTGCGTTCCTTCGGGGTGCGTCTACTCGTTAAGGGATGAATGCTTAGTAAAGAGCTATTAACCTAGCTTACCAATTAAGTGTGAGCGAACGATAGCGAGCTCATACGCTGAGTCGGCAACTTGGCCGCTGTTGTCTGGCTGCTACTCGAACACAATGGAGTTCCTGACGGTGCAATTCCTGGCCTTCACGGTCAGGGGCAATTAGGACTGAGGGCAGCCTGGGTGTGAGGATGTAAAGCTAAATGAAAGAAGTATAAGATGTGTGTTTACTGACCAAGTGTTTGTTTGGTCAGTTGTGGTGATCTGCTGTCCCTTTTAATAGTGGACAGGTGTGAAACAATGTGTACAAGTATAAAAGTTGGTTTGGGTGCCAAAGTACTAATGTGTGAGTTACAAGGATATCTGAACACACTCTATGCTCACCTGGTGGTGCAGTGATGTAGTCGGAGCTGGAGCTGGAGCTGGAGAGACAGAGCCGTCGGCCGCGAATAGACATAGCCCTTTCCTGGGGCTTACCTTTTAAGGTCTCCCGAGCTGCTGACTTGGCGTTTCGTCATTGTTGCTGTTCCAGATTCCGGCGATGTGTATTTGTTTGTGAATGATATAAGCTTGGCTGACAGTTAGATCGCTGGGCCTACCTGTGTTACGGAAGTGTATGAGGCTTACAGCCTGTAAGGGGTAGTTTATAGATAAAAGATGAGGGGGTGTGTTGGCGTTCCAGGTCCTAGGGTCGTCTCGACCCTTGGGCTGAACAAGACCTTCTCGGCCTTTGTTCGCCGCTTCGCGAACGGAAAATAGTGTAGATGTTTCGGTGTCTTCTTCTTCTTCTTCTTCCTCCTCTTTGATGCCGTGTAGATGTTCGTGTTGTATCGTCGTGTCTGGCTGGCGATGTGAGGTTAGAGTGTGTTCAGAGAGGGTGGGTATTGGGTATATACATAGTTCATTATTACATTTTTCATGTTACTGTTGTTAAAAGAGTGAAAAATATACATACATATATATACATATATTGTTACATTGTTACATTATTACATTACATTGTTACATTATTATACATTTATATTTATCTTAGCTATTTATATCTAGATGGCCGTATCTATATGTACCTCCGTGCACGTTATTATTTGTATTCATTTCTCATGGCCATACTCTGTCCGGCTGTTTCCGGTGCAGTTTAGTGGTCGTGCTGCTGGTGTATCCCTATCCTGTGGATCATTCTCTGTGGGCGAATGCCTCCACACTTGACAGTGAGAGTCGCCGCCACAAATTGGTTTCGCCCTCATTGCCATATGTTGCGTCACATCTTTGACGCGTTTGTGTTTTTTTGATCTGTCAGTAAGCCTGATACCCCACAGGTATCAACCCTGCTGTTCAGATTTCTGTGTTCTGGAGTGTAGCTGTAAAAGAATGGTGGTGAGTGTGTTGGATTAGTGAGTGAGTTGGTGCACAGTAATATCATGGCAGAAAAACATGTCGCTGCTGTATGGCAGTGAAACCATTGTCACCAGTGTCGTGTATCTGGTGCCGCCGTCTGTAAAATGGAAAAATAAAAAATAAAAACATGTGATCAATAATATACTCTCTATCTTGCGTCCTGTGTCGGAGTGTTCACTTTCTGAAATGAGAAATACATGTGTTATTGTATGTCAAAACCCTCGTGTCGTCCGTCCTATTTTATGTCTGGCGCCTTCTTATCTTAACTTATTCTATGCCTTCTTATCTTAACATATGCTATGCCTTCTTATGCCGGCTATGCCGTATGTCTATACCTTTGTGTTTATTGTTGTGTCTCCTCAGTGTATAACAGTGTATGAATGTGTGTTTGTTCGGTGGTCCACCTTACCTTATACCCTGATCATGCTTGCGCTCCCACGATGCTGTAGCGGTGGAGCTCTATTTTCCTCTGGAATAAATGACATGGTTAGTAGTAAACATTTGGCCAATATCAATGTCGCGTTCGCCTTGCATATTCCCGTTTTACCTAACGTATTGTCGGTCTTACCCTAGACGGTGCCGAACGCCATATGTCGCGTTCGCGTCGCATATGCCTGTTTTTGTAATGTGCCGTCGGTCTTACCCTGGTAACGGTTTTAGTTGCCAGGTGCCGGACGCCATATGTCGCGTTCGCGTCGCATATGCCTGTTTGCGTAATGTGTTGTCGGTCTTACCCTGGTAACGGTTTTAGTTGCCAGGTGCCGAACGCCATATGTCGCGTTCGCGTCGCATATGCCTGTTTTTGTAATGTGTTGTCGGTCTTACCCTGGTAATGGTTTTAGTTGCCAGGTGCCGAATTATTATTATATGTGTAAAAAGTGTAGCCTACTTAATCTAGGTTATTACTAATTAATGCTATGAAGGAAAAAATATTTTTATATACATGCCGAAATAATCCTTAACCTAATGCCGAAATGGGTTGTGCTACTGTCTTGCAACAGTGCTCGTTAAATTTGCTTAAGTCTAAGTTGCTTTTCAAATGCAACTGCCTTACATACTAGAATTTTGATCGGAGCGATCGCCTGGGGCAGGTTTCCCTCCCCAGGGCACCACCCGTGTGTATTTTGGAAACGCCGGTCATTTCCAAAACCACCAGGCCGTAAGGACCTTTTGAATTCCGCCCCCTTAAAGCTAACTGTCGACTTCCCCCCTTAATAACTAATGTGTAGTGTGTGTAGGCCTGTGTGATTGCGTTGCTGGGTAGCAAACGCTGCGCGCGGATATCCATTTCGTTTATAATTATGTGATACTTATAGTCGCTTTATTTATCATTTGTATTTATTAATGGGTGGCCCAGACCCCTGTGAGAGCTCGCTGCATTCCTCATTTACATCTCTGGGTGCTCGTTGCAATTCCCATTTAAGCTCTGGAGACTCGGTGTCGTCCATTTACGTGGGCTGGAACATCGTCCATTATTTAGCGTATGTGTGCTCTTCACCCCATTTTCCGGATGAGGATTGTGTTGTTTCACTTCCTGCGGGCGGAAGACTGCTCTCTACGCCTCCGAGAGCTGACTTAGCATATCTCTAACTATCAGTCTAGTCCAGTTGGTCGTCAGGGTCCGTTGCACGTCCCCGACTCTGCTCTCGTGTGGCGTTCCTGCTGCCATCAACGTGCATACTTGTCACCACCTAGTGTGACCTCAGATTCCTTTTGAGTTATATGACAAGTGTAATTTTGTATGCTGTAGTGTTTTAGATGTAATATTTTTGTGTAATTTTGTGTATTATTGTAATTTGGTATAATTCTTAGTGTTCCGGGGTTGTAGAGCATTCTAAACGCAGTGCCTGCTTTTGGTCTTTCATTGCCTTGTAGGATTTCCAGCGCTGATGCTTTGTTACGTTTTTGGAGATATTAGTCTGTTCATGGCATGTCTGGTCCCTTGTTATTATGATCCGAAAGGGTGTTATTTGCTGAATAGGGTTAAAGCGTGGTGGGAAAGAGTTATGCATCGTTGGACTCCATGTTTATGGTGTCCAAGAGTCGGTGATGCTGTTAGGATGCTATTACTGTGAGTGGATGGGGTGGGTTTTCCCCAGGTGTCCAAATTTGAAATGCGTCATGCAGGTATTATAACGATAGACCCCTTGGTGTGTGGGCGGGATATCCCATGCCTCGAGATGGATATGCGCGCATGCTCTCATTTGTGGAGAAGGGATGTAATATGGTGCAATAAATCTATGTCTTCTGAATGCGGGATTTTTTTTACTGAATATCGGTTAGTATGCATAATATGGCCTCATCTCTCTATATGTCCATCGGCGCTCAACATTAGTGTCCGAATCACCTCTAATATTCAGGTGTTGGCATAATGACGCTAGGTGCAGTATACCTGGAATTGAGAAGCACATGAATGTCTAAACCAACCCCTTATGTATTATTTTAATGTAGTGTAATCAGTTTTTATGTGTCTGTGTGTCTGTGGGAGTTTGTATTGGGTATTAGGATATGATGATGTTGATAATTGTTGTTTTAAGGGGCCTAACATCTAGGTTATCGGCCCCTAATGATCTGGGTGATAGCGAAAAGGAGAATGAAATGGAAACCAGAACGAAAATTATGTGAGACGGAAAATACGTACAAAGAGAAACTCGGATGGAAACAACTCACAATATGGTCTTTCAAAAGGGAATTTAGAACGAAAATATTCACAAAAAGAATAGATTGAAAAAGACCCACAAAACGTAGGCTAGATTCAAAATACGTACAAAATGCAATGTAGCGTCGAAATACTTACAAAATGCAACTGAAATTCAAAATACTTACAAAATGCAAATGAGATCGAAAATAGGTACAAAATGCAATTGAAATTGAAAATGCTTACAAAATGTACGGTAGATTCAAACGACTCATGTGGATTGACAATACTTACATAATGCAATTTAGATTGAAAATACTTGACAAAATGTAATTTAGATTCAAAATACCCACAAAATGCAATTAAGAATCAAAATATGTGCAAAATGCCCACCAAACAAAATGCAATTTAGATTCAAAATTCGTGCGAAATGCGGTTTTGGTTGAAAATACTTACAAAATGCAATTGATATTCAAAATACTCGCTAAAAGGCCCTTCTACCTGCATTGAAAGACTTACTAAAAAGCAATTTAGATTGTCAATCTTTACAAAATGCAATTGAGGTTGAAAACAATCGCGAGATGTAATTGAGATCGAAAAAACCTACAAAATGCAACGTAGATCAAAAATGCCTTAAAAAATCGCTAAAAGGGAATTTAGATACACGGTGAACCAAGTAACAAAAACAGTGCGGGAATCTTAAAGAGAAAAGGAAATATAAGGAAAAGAGGAGAGGAGAGGAGAGGGGAGAGAGGAGAGGGTCCTCCCCAAAGGTAAGGAGCAAAAGGGGGAAACCGGACCCAGCTCAGGAATCCCTCGGGGTCGCCATCTCCCGAACTCACCAGCCGTGAGCCCCTGAGGGTGTAGCATTATCTAGGGTGTACCAGAAGTGGTGGGGCTACATACACCCTGCCTCCTTAAGGGCCTTGAGCAGAAGGCAGGAGGTAAAAGGAAAAGAAGGCTGACCCCTCACAGAAGGAGGGTATCAGGAAAGATGAGACAAGGGCCAATTAAGGCGGAAAAGTGAAAGACTCCCTAGGCCTCGGATAACCTAATACCGTCGGGGTCGGAAGAGAACAAGAGTTGACCAAGGGAGGTCGACAGGAAAGAAGACGAAGAGGAGTCCGGTACAAGTAAGTGGAAGCAATGCCGGACTCAGCTGGGGTCCCGTGGTCGCCAACCCACGTCCCACTAGATGTGAGCCCCTGAGGGGCGGTATTAGGATAAATGGAAGGAAGGGTGTGGGGATGTTTTTCCCGTGGGCTGTACTATAATTATGCTGATGGCATTATCCACCTTACTCCTCTTGTGGTGTGTCAGCCTCTCTTGGCTGTTCTGTGTTCTCTTTCGCTCTCTATTGTGTTTTAATTCCCCCCCCCCCTGAGCATCTATGTGTCATTTGAGATGTCATACAACACCTTATGTGTGGCAAAATACTAATTTGTGTAATGCCCGTGTGTCTATCACCTCTATGTCTGTGTTTATAATTAAAGTATTTGCCCTATCGCGGGAGTTCGCCTGTCCATTTGCGCGGATCCTGAGCAGTTCTACAATGCCTGTTTGTGTATACTAGGCCTTCTAAATAAAAATGGGGTGTGTTTTGTACGTATGTGACCCTATGTCACGATAGAACCCTGTGGCCTGCGACTATAAACAGGGATGGCATAGTTGCCTTTAGTAATTTTGGGGAAGGAAAATAAATTGTTAGGGGGTGGGGGGGTGGGGGGTTGATCCTCCGTGGAATCTGTGTGTGCCCGCCCTTAATTAGTATATATGTGTGTTTGTGTGTAATTGCCTTGCTACCCTTAAGTGCTGGGAGCGTGTGGGAGGGAAGCGGCCGTGGCCTCAATTTGCAGCGCGCTTGTATGCTCGCGGCTCCCTGCCAGCTGAGTTCTCGCCTGCGCGTGTCCTGTTATCTGAGAAGGTTTATCTGTACCGCGTGGCTACTCGGCACACGCCGTTTAGTGTTGGTTATCGCAGCTGTACACATGTTCCCGTTGTATTAATGGCCGGTCAGAAATAGTGTAGTCTCCCGAACCAAATCTGTCTGCAATACATGTGTAATATTTTAGTGAGGACCAAATGTAATACCGTCCTCATTTCCTGTGTAAACATCCGTGTTGTCATAGTATGACTTCCTACTACTGTTAGTGCCAGTGTCATCATGTTTGTGTATTGATGTCCTGTTCTGCTGTTGCAAAGTTTCTTTTGCAACAGTGTGTGGCGTCACGTTGGAATTCGCTGTGTTTGCACCGGGCTGTTTCCTGTATTTTGTTTACCACCTTTGTGTAACGTAATGTCTTCAGCGACATGCCGGAAGAATAACAATTGTGTGGTCACTCATTGCCCGCGTGTCAATATATATTTGTGTTAGAGGGAACAATTTGTATGCCTGTAATATTTCCGCTACCAGCATGTTTGCGAATTTGCTTCCGCAATTCCTTCGCTTTGTGCAATTATCTAGTGTTTATGTCTAACAAGTCTATTCGCCTGTGTCCGGGGTAATCTATCTGCCCCTGTACCGAATATTCATGATTTTCGGCCGTCGAGATGTGGTGTTACCATATTTTGTGTGAGCGTGTGTCTGTTCCTCTCATATTCCCCGTGTACGTGGAATATGTCTGCCCTGGTGTGTTTTTGTGTGGTAGAGTGTGATTTTGCCCTAGGATGTCTATTTCTGGGGCATTTCTAAGTGTACCACATTAATTTTTCATGCCGTCCAGTGTTGAGATGTGGTCTTACTACCTTTGTGTATTGCTGTCTGTTGGGTTCGTTTATAGCGTCCCAGTGTTTCCAAAAAGTACTCTGTATATGTCTACCTTTGTGCCCTTGTTTGTGTGCGTGTAGCTTGCGTTATCCTGTGGTCCGTGCACCTGAATTGGTTGCTCTTTAGTCGGTCAATTTCTTCCCTTACTATTTGTTGGGCTGCCCGTCCTTATCTAAAATGCGGACCCTAGATTGCGTATCGCTATCGTGTGTCACTGTGTGGCCTCTGGTGTCGTAGTCCGCAACTATCTGTCGTTGGCTAACTTGCGCTAGTTACGTTTCCTCCACCGGAGGTTGTAGATTATCTACTTGTGTCAGTGTTGTGTGACCGTGTATTTTCTGGGTTTGTGCCTTTGACGCGCCCCACAATGTATGCATTGTGCCCCGTTTCGAGACCTTCGTTTTGGCATTTTCCGTCCTGTGGCGCACATAGTGTGTGTGTAAGATAGGCATGTCAGTGTTCTTTAATGTAAGTGTTCGGTATACTCTTGAACGTCCCTTGTACCTAGATTTCGGGCGTTATGGTTTGGAAGAGTATTTTGTGGTTTCGTAGAGGCCTGGTGTTCCTGATATATCCCCTCTTGGTAGTCCCGGGGTCGCTAATGCCCTAACTAGGTTATAATAGCGAGTACCATGGAACGGGCCTACGCACATGCAAATATGCCCTGTGTATGTCGCCTGTGCGAATTTTGGTCACCCCAGGTTTTGAACTGTGAGCGTAGTGGAGTTTTGAATCTGTAATGAATGATTCTCTGGAGGCCGCAATGTTATTGTGAGCACAGTACGGCTCTGGTTAGTGGCTGCCTCGAAGTATTGCGACGCGTGTGGGCGCTGACTGTGCAGAGTATTGGATTACCTATGCGGTAATCGCCGGCTAGGAGATTGCCTCTGATAACATGTCAATGTGTGCAGCACTCATGCCGTAATCTTGCTACCAATGGGTGAACTTGTTAGAATATGTTTTCCAAAAGTCCCTCCGTTTCTTTACAATTACCGTGTCTTATTGTTTCTGCCCTTCTCATCTGATGACGCTACATGTGTCAGAGTTGTGTGCTATAATCCCTTAACTCTCCCGATTCCCTGTAAAAGAACCTACTTCTACTTACAATTATTCTGTTCTCTGTTTCTGTGTTCTACTGTGTTTTGGTGCATGTATGGCACTTGAGCATGGTGTCTATGTCTGTGTAGCTCATGTGATTGTGTATTGTACCTCCTGGCCTCTGGTTGCATATCTGGTAACTAGGTGTATGTGGCAGCTCTGTGTTCGGTTGAGGTTCTCGCTGTTCGAGTCCTACCTCTTGGCTTTCTTACCCTGTCTGTGAGTAGAGCCACTTCCTTTCCTTTTTGCTGCGTTTCCGCCCTTATGTGCGGGTGTTATTGTTCTAGTGTGGTACGCCTTCATACGGCAGGTGTGTATAGTGTCCTTAATGAGTTTATGTCCTTGGCGCACGTTCACTATGTAGTTCAGATCAGATACCTTCCTGCAAACCTTGAAGGGACCTGTCCAACGTGGTAGCAGGAACTCGGACACGTTCGTTTTGCGGGCGGAACTGGAAACCATTACCAGTTGCCCAGGCGTGTACTCCACGTGTCTGCGTTGACTATCGTACCGCTCTTTTTGTATTTTCTGTGCCGCGATTATGTTCTTCCTCGCGTTCATTCGCGCTATCATCAAATACTCTAACCGGTCTGCGTTGTCTGTGAGGGTATCCTGGGGGATGCATATGTTGTCTATTGGGCTTCTGGGTGTGTAGCCATGTAATAGAAAGTGTGGCGAGTGTTTTGTAGCTGTGGATATTGAAGTATTGTAACTGAATGTGATGGGCTGTAGGTAATTATCCCAGTCTGTCCCTGTTTCCCCCGTAAATTTCGCCAGGGCTGTCCCGATGATTTTGTTCATACTTTCTGTGAGCCCATTGGTCTGTGGTGAAAAATTCGTTGTTGTGTATGCCCTTATCCTTAGTATCTCCAGAAACTGTTGGAGTACTTTCGAGGTGAAAATCGTCCCTCTGTCGGATAACAGGGTTTGGAATAGGCCATATCGCGTGACTATTTCGAATAAGAATTTTGCTATACTATTCGTGTCTGCCTTTGGTATGACCTTTGTGATCATATACCGGGTAAGATATTCTGTAGCCACGAGTATGTATTTATTCCCTTTCTCGGATGTGGAGATGGGGCCCTTAACATCTATTCCTACTCTGTGGAATAGTTCTCCTACTGGGATAGGGTTCAGTAAACCAAGAGGCTTGCCAGGTCTTGCTTTAAATCACTGGCAGGTGTGACATGTTTTTACGAAGTTGTCCACGTCGCTCTTCAGGTTTACCCAGTAGTATTTATCTCTGATTCTATGGTATGTCTTGTGCGTACCTAAATGCGCCCCTGCCATCGGGCTATTATGGTGTCCGTTCATGATATTCTCTTTCAATGAGTCCGGAACCGCTATAGGTGCATTATCGTACATGGCTGTGGGCTTAAATTTCAGGACCCCGTCTTTGTCTAGGAAAAATCGCCTAGACAGCCTTGCTGTCTTGGAATCCACCCTGTCCAAGTTTTCAGGAGCCATGAGTATCTGTTGCAAGTATGGATCATTTTTCTGCTCCTGCTTCGTGTCAACTAGCGTTAGGGCAAAAGTGGGCATGTCATCCCATTCGTGATCCAGACTGTCATCTGGAGGGTCGGCTACTGGCAGTCTAGACAATCCGTCTGCATCCAAGTGTGTAGCGCCCTTCTTGTGCTTGACCACGAAGTTATATTCGTAAAGACGAAATATAAACCTGTTGTGGCGCGAATTGGGGTTTTTGAATTTATCCCAAAAAAGCAGGCTCGCGTGGTCAGTCATTACCGTGAACTGGATACCATAGAGGTATACCCGGAAATAGTTCACTCCCCATGAAAATGCCAGCATTTCGCGCTCTGTGGCAGAGTATCTGGTTTCAACGGCCATTAATTTTCTGCTAGCGTAAGCCACTGGCCGTTTGCGCCCCTCAGTGTCTTCCTGTAGTAGGGCGGATCCTAGTCCATATTGGCTTGCGTCCACGTGTAGAAATGTGGGCCTATCGCTCCGAAAGTGTTGTAGTATTGGCGGGGTGGTCAATAGTTGTTTAAGTGTATTAAAGGCATCAATGTCTTCTTGTGTAATGTGGAAGGGCGTCTTTTCACGTGTGAGTTCTGTTAGGGGGTGGGCGATGTGTGCGAACCTATAGATATACTTCCTGTAATAAGATGCCAGGCCCATTAAGCTACGCAATTGATTTAAATTTGTGGGCATTTGGATACCCCTTATTACGTCTGTCTTCGCTGGGTCAGGGATAATCCCTTCTCTGTTGACGATATGTCCCAGGATGTTAATTTGCTGCCGGGCAAATTGACACTTCACAGGTTTATGCCTTAATTTGGCCTCTCTGATCCTTGCGAAAGCCTCCTCCAAGTGTACGAGATGCTCGTCGAAGGTTTGGGAGAAAACTGTTATATCGTCTACGTAGACGAGTACCGATCGCCATTTCAGCCCTGAAAATGCCTTATCCACTAGTTTTTGGAAGGTCTGGCTGGCGTTACGGAGCCCCATGGTTAACACCCTGTAGGCGAAGAGGCCGTTTTCTGTAACGAATGCCAGCTTGTGCCTATCCGGCTCATAAATAGGGATTGAATAGAACCCGCTGAAACAATCCATCGAGCTATACCATTTAGCCCCACCGAGGGCATCCAAATAGGTATAGGTGGATAGCTGTCATTTTCTATTAATTTATTGAGCCTGCGGTAATCTGTACAGAACCTATGGGAACCATCCCTCTTCTTGGTCAGCAAGACCGGCGCACTGTAGTTCGAGATTGTGGGATCAATTATCCCCGCTTCGAGCATCTCCTTAATTTGAGTATCGATAGCGTGTTCTTCCTTCTGACTCACCCTGAAGGGTGGCTGGTGGACTGGTCGGTCACTGGTGAGTGTGACATGGTGTTCAATGAGATCTGGTACCGCGAGATTTCTTAGCGAGCTGGCAAAGATATCTCTATTATTTTCTAGGAGCACTGTGAGCTTCCTATCCTGTTCTGGTGTTAGGTCCTGTCTATGAGTGTTATTGAGTACCTTATCTGTGTGTGTGCCTGTGTATTTGTCAATTGTGTTCAGTGTAGAGGCCTGGTGCTTGCGGGTTTCTCGCTCCGCTCGAATCCCATTTGTGTTCTTGGTGTATACCATGGGATATGTAGTGAGCTTCGGGTTATGCATTAAATGCATCCTGCCGCTAGCAAAATTTATGCTTGCCTCGTACTTAGCGAGGAAATCCATGCCAATTATTGCTGACGCAGAAAGATGTCCTATCACGAACATGGGGTGTATTGTCGCAAAATTGTCTAGCCTTATGTGTGTGTGTGTCACCCCTAAGTTTTCTAGCGTCTGCGCATTGGCCGCTACAAGCCGAATGTCACCCGTGACACTGTGTATCTGCCCTCCGTTAACGTGTCTGCTGTTTACGCAGCTCACCGCTGCCCCCCGTGTCAATAAGCACTTGCACTCTGTGCCCATTTATGCTGGCGTATATTGTTAATGCCGTTAATTTGTGTCCGTCCCCTTGTAGAGATGTGTTATAGAGTGTATATGTTGTTGTTGTTGTTGCCTTAGTGTCCTTGTCCTTGTTCTTGTGTGCGTCATTGTTTATTCCCCGTGTTGCATTTCTGCCAACGAGGCATGGAGCTTGTTGACCATCGTACTTGGCACGCTTGTCCGCACAACTCATTTCCTGGCTCAGCTTTTCTGTCTCGCTCAGCGAAATGTGCTCAATCCGTGCACTGCATGCTCTCTTCATTTCCCCCCCTGCTAAAATACCTGAATCTTTGCGAGCGGTTAGTGTGGTCTCGCTTCCCAGTTTCTGGGTGGATGTGTTAACCCTTTCCCTATCCTGTGAGTGTGTGTCTGCAAATCTGACCCTTCGTTTGCATGCATTGTCCCGTTTCTTGTTCCAGGCGGTTGTGGGTTCGACTCCCGTCGCTGGCTCTCCTATGATAGCTGTACTTGGGTCTTGTGTCTGTGTAGGGTCAATTCCCGCCCCGTGTTGTGGTGTAGGGGGTATGTTTTCACTCCTGGAGGGTGTGGGTTTGGCTTCTTCCCCCCGTTTCTCTATTGGTGGTGTATTCATATCTGGCGACGTTGTGGGCTTAGGGTTTGCGTTTTGTTCGCGTGTAGTTGTGAGGGGAGTGTAGTGTCCCACCCTCGGGTTCCCTGTGAATAGTATGTTCAGGACCCTATCGAATCCCGTAGTGGTGAACAATGGCGGTGCATGAATTTCAGTGTAGACGTGTATGTTGACTTTGAGGACCTTACCGAGAGCGGTCACTTCTACGGCCCCGGCATAAATACCGTCCCTACCCTTGTACCTCTCGTAATCTTGCCCCGTTTGGAATGGGTTTTCCTGAGCGTCCGCCACAAAATCCCGTTACTCTTCCCAGTTGTCCAGGATGTGTTTGACTGTTTCCAGCCTGTACTCTCTGTGGTGGTTTTCATTATGGCAGACTAAAAAGCTGATGGCCCTGAATAGACAGTTGCCATCCCCTTTTACGGGGTGTGCCTGAAAACGGTTCGGGGGTGGATCATCTGCCATTTTTTTATTTGGCTGCTTCTTCCCCCTGCGTTTGCGAGTCTGTGTGGGTGAGGGGCCTCTCTGGTGTTGTGTTAGGGGAGGAACCTCCGCCGCTTTTCTAGCTGGCCGAACCTCTCCGTCTAAAGGTTCTTTGGATATGTGTGTGTACGTCGCCCCGTGTTGTATGTTTGTACCCCCTCGGGGTGGCTGCGCCAACTCCCCGCTTGCGGTGGGTAGCTGGATGTGGGAAACAGTGCCCTCCTGTCTGGTTGTTGGAGTGCATCGTCCCTGAACTCCCTCGGGTATTCGTCGGGGAGCGGATATTGTTCCAGCCCCTTTGTGTACTTCTTACGAGCCTCCCGCCCCTGCTGTGGGGCTGTTTTGCCGCGTCGCTCGCCGCGTGTTCTATTCTGTGATCCGCTTTCCTGTCTCCGATAGGGAGGAGTGTACGTCTGTTGCTGCGGGGGCGGGTTTTCCCGGCGATTCCCGTTTCCCCTGTACTGCGGGGGTGCATAAGCCTGTCTGCCTGGGGGGCGGGTTTTCCCGGTAGTCCCCGTTTCCCCTATATTGTGAGGAAGCATAGCCCTGTCTGCTTGGGGGTGGGTTTTCCAGATAGTCCCCGTTTCCCCTCTACTGTGGGGAAGCCTAGGCCTGTCTACTTGGGGGTGGGCTACTTCGCCGAGGAATACTGTATTCGTACTCCGGAGGGTAGTAATCTGGTGTGTATGGGGATGTTGGTCGTCGTGGAGGGTAGGTTGGCTCTACCTGTGTGTATGTGGCTGGTGAATGACGTGGAGGGTAATGTGGCCTCTCCTGTGCATACGGTGATGTTGGCCGCTGTGGAGGGTAGTATGGCTTTTCCTGCTCGTAGTGTCGCCCATCCGTGTACCTCCTTTCCCTGTCCGGATAATATATTTCCTCCGTGTCATTGTTTTCTCTCCTGAGTGTCCCCCCCGCCTGCCTGAATTGCGGCTATCGTTAGCTTCTCCATCCTGTCCACTAACTCGTCCATCTTTTGGCTGGTGTCCCCCATTTGTGGATTAAAATGCTGATTCACGGCTTTTTCCGTAGCTTTTTCCGTGATCTTCCTCCCAGCCTCTATTATCTTTATATTGTTCAACATGTGCTGTACCGTAGGATTATTCATTATGCATAGCTTGTCCACTAGTGATGGCCTAAGGCCCTGCATTAACAGCTTAACTTTCTGCTTATTAGGCATGGCGGCATTGTACTTATCGCACATCAGCAATTTTGAATTGACATATGTTTGTGCGCTCTCTGTGGGCCCCTGTGACCTCTGTCTGATCTGATCATATAGGTCCTCATCGTCTGGTATGAGCTGGAATTCACTCTTTAGCAAAAAAGTGATTTCCTCCCATGTGGCATTTTCTAAATTATCCTCTTGGAGCTCATACCATGTCATGGCCGCTTTCGTTAAATATGCGGGTAGGAGCCGTTTCTTGACCTCGTCGCCCCAACCATGGATCCTAGCGGTTCTGTTGAAGGCTTTGAGGTATTCCTCTGGGTCTTGACCCTCCCCTGCGAACTTTGCGGGGTGAACTATTGGATACTCCGTTTGCCTATTCATATCCTGTTCGTTTATGCTATCTGCCCTCCTGTCGTGTGATGAGGTGTCTGAATCTGTGTGTTTTGGCGGGAATTATCCTCACTCCCTATATATGAAGCGTGTGTTATGTTGCCAGGGGGCTCGTCGCCTGATATAACGTCGCTGATCGGGGGTGTAATATCATATTGTGTAGATTTTACTACCTCCACCGTCCTGTCTAAATCCTGGTTTACTGTCTCTAGAATAGTGTGTATGACTAAAACTGCCTCTGTCGCGTGGGTGCATGCTTTAATGGTGTCCGTGTCCAATAATTGTGTAATGCGCGTGAGCAGACTATCAGTCTTTTGCTCCGTAATTTGGAGTTGCTGTAATAATAAGGGATGGAGCGTGGGTAATAAATCTGTTCAACTAGCGCTGGATACTGGTGACTGTTGTTCTAGCCAACTGGTTTGGGCCTGGGATCGTGTATAATGTGTGGTTTGTGCTGTCGCTGCAGGGTATTTAGCGCGGATTTCTAATGCCTGTAATTCGAGTTCTTGACGGAGGCGTGGCGCAGTGTGTTCGGTTATTAAGTCGCTATTCTTGATCCTGAGCTTTGGTAAAAGTGGGGTTGTACTGGCCGACAAATGGTGCGCGAAGTCCCTTAATGTAGTTTTAAATGTTGCCATATGATTTCTACCGACCTTCCCTATGGGGTGGGTATGATGTCAAATGCCTCAAATATGTGTACTGCGAGAGGGGGATATATATATGTGTGTGTATAAGGCGTGCTCTCTAGAGAAAAAAATCTACCTATTTCCTACTTCTGCTTGGCTGCTTTCAGTACGTCTGCCGATCTACCACGAGGGCTCGTTGTTTGAGCCCCTACCCTTAATTTGCGTGGTATGGCGCCTCAACCAATCTGTTCTATCCCTGTGTTGGGGGGGGGGGGAGGGATGAACATGTATGTAGATGTATAATTTTAGGGGTGATTTCCGAAAGGTGCAGTTTCCTGTATTTGGGGAAACTACTAGTGTAAGTGTCTGTTTTAGGGTGAAATATAACGGGGTGCGTTCCTACGGGGTGCGTCTACTCGTTAAGGGATGAATGCTTAGTAAAGAGCTATTAACCTAGCTTACCAATTAAGTGTGAGCGAGCGATAGCGAGCTCATACGCTGAGTCGGCAACTTGGCCGCTGTTGTCTGGCTGCTACTCGAACACAATGGAGTTCCTGACGGTGCAATTCCTGGCCTTCACGGTCAGGGGCAATTAGGACTGAGGGCAGGCTGGGTGTGAGGATGTAAAGCTAAATGAAATAAGTATAAAATGTGTGTTTACTGACCAAGTGTTTGTTTGGTCAGTTATGGTGATCTGCTGTCCCTTTTAATAGTGGACAGGTGTGAAACAATGTGTACAAGTATAAATGTGGGTTTGGGTGCCAAAGTACAAATGTGTGAGTTACAAGGATATCTGAACACACTCTATGCTCACCTGGTGGTGCAGGGATGTAGTCGGAGCTGGAGCTGGAGCTGGAGAGACAGAGCCGTCGGCCGCGAATAGACATAGCCCTTTCCTGGGGCTTACCTTTTAAGGTCTCCCGAGCTGCTGACTTGGCGTTTCGTCATTGTTGCTGTTCCAGATTCCGGCGATGTGCATTTTTTTGTGAATGATGTAAGCTTGGCTGACAGTTAGATCGCTAGGCCTGCCTGTGTTACGGACGTGTATGAGGCTTACAGCCTGTAAGGGGTAGCTTATAGATAAAATATGAGGGTGTGTGTTGGCGTTCCAGGTCCTAGGGTCGTCCCGACCCTTGGGCTGAACATTATTTTCCGCTTCACGTAGTTCAAGACACCGGAAATACATTCTTTTCCGGCTTGCGATGTTGCAAACAACGGCAATACATTATTTTTCGCCTTACAGAAGTACCGACATTAGGGATACTATATGCCGAGGCCTACCAAAGAACGCAGAATTCCACCATTCTACACTAGAGGCAATTGCATCTTTTACATACCCTATACTATTAACACACTGTTCTCGGTAACAGCAGTATACACAGTGGATACCATACTGTCATTAGAATGACACCTCTAACCACGCGTCCACACAATGTCAACAGAGGCCGCCATTCTTTGACATAAGCGGTAACCGCTGCAACCCAATCACACGCGCGGATTACCAGGCCCACCTCTTACAGTAGCATGCAGCCAGTCACAGCGCCCCACTTTGCTGTTGATAACAGAACATATTGTCACAACCGCCCACCCGACACGGGACACTCTCTCTTACTCAGGTATCATACCACGTGGTACTACATATCGGCCATTACTTTACAGGACGCAAAGAGCGCGCTACATTTGAATACGGTTGTCACACTGACACAATCATGTTTGACACCATCTACACTCAATATACCGCCGTAACAGCATATTCAATGCTCACAGGGGCCTAGTACAATCCTTGCCCGACACAGTTAGGGAATATTCACCCATAGGATACTCATATTCCCCTTGATCTTCAAAGATCGCACTTAGTACTTCTCACCACATGGTGAATGTCAGCCATAACACTTTTATACTGTTTATTTTTTTACACAACACTGTTCACACAAAACGGGATCAGCACAAACATCCCACACGTCGATTGGTCTCGACACAGATAGTTCTTTCCACCAAGGGACATATTTACAGCCCACTATATACGGGGGCATCCATTTTTTTATGATCTCTACCTATATTATGATAATTTAGCAGAGAGCCACCCCATTACGATTCCCGACGAACAGAGCCTATCATGGTACTCATACACCATTATTCCCATAAGATCCCATACAAGGGTCCCCACTTACATATTATTATTGTTTTTGGTTTTATTATTCCACTATTATTCCCCACATACGCCCCAGGTGTACCTAGGATACCACAAAGAAAATTTACTCTTTACAGACTCTGCATGACACAGATATAGGTTGGCAAGACACTTGTTACATACCACCAGCCTCCAAACTACAAATTACGTCTCTTAGAGACATAGTTCCCCCAAGGGACACGCTTCCCCCCATAACTATATTATAAGTAGCACACAGGTGAGAAAATTTCAGTCCCAGATACACAGATGAAACGATTTGTGCAGGTTTAGACACAAACACACAGTTGCATCCTCTCAGGTAGGATAGCAGCACGCCATTATACAGCGATAGTACAGTGTTCTTACAGAAGTCAGCAGCCATAGAGCGCGGCATTTTACCCAGCCTATCTTATAAATACGACCATCGGACAGAAATGTTCATACATAGTGCTACCTACTACCTAGTCTTGGATATACCTTCGGGTATAATCCCACCAGTATTCCTAATGGGTAATATAGTTCACAGTGTATCCTTTTACGACCCAGTGACCTTCCCATACATATTAAGAACAATAGATACATAAAATGACCAGGTCCTTGATAGGATACACATATATTGATGAGAAAGTTCTCATATACCAAAGCCAGACAGCAGTGCATTCTTCGGTCAGGGCACAGATGCCCGACGTCAACTCCATACAGTACAAGTCCTTGATTATTGGCCCACCAGTTACACATTAACATATTAACACGTCTCCCCCACCACCACCACACCCCCTTTTTTACGCGAGGCATGCTACACCAAAGGTGCGCCCCACGTTTGATCGCTCGTAGCTCAGTGTTAAGTTGGAACACTTCGGAGTTGGAAGCTGACAGTGAGTTATATTGAACTTTCCCCTAATAACAATATTATCATTATTACAATATTTATATTTTTACAGGCATGTTATATTTTTACCTGCATGAGGGATACTTAACACCCCACCAGTAGTATGTTCCTCACCATTTAAAAAAAAACTTCCTGCATCCTTATATTACCGCAGGACCCAGTCCCATTCTCGCCTTTCTCTTACCCCAATTATAACACGAATTAACATGCCGACTTACTTAATAACATGGGATATACCTTCACACTCCCGTCTTCTCCTACTAACCGTGAAAAAATGGAAAACATCACTGAATTCAGCTAGGAATCTGAAAGCTAGGCGCAATGAATGCGCACTGTGCCACATCCCCCCGTAATAACCTCACACTATTCCCCACACTCGCAACATCTCGCCAGACACTTTCCTTCGTTGGTAAGTCGACAAGGTGTCACGATTGAATCTTGCAGATGGAGTCTTGCACTACAGCACAGTCAGGAAGTTTCCTGATAATGGAATGACTGACTTAGACCAGACGAAACGCCAGACCCGACAAGGCAATGATAGACCTTGCCTTAGACGTCGACTGACCGACGGAAGGTCGAAGCGGCGATGACATAGTGCGGGCAAGCGCCAAAGTTTTCGGGTGTACCTAGCCTGTTCCCGACGCAGCGGAAAGCTACTCCCATTATGCACTACGGTCAGCAACGCCAGACCTGCAGGTGGAATCTTGACCGTTCGATGGGAGTAACAGCCCACTCAGCGCTGGACGAGATAGACCATCCACCTAGGGACGACATAATTTTAGACTAGACTCTTCGTTAGTTGATATATTAAGTAGTGTCTCTTAGGCGGGGGACAAATCTTCCGTTCGCAGGGAGTGAAGGAACACTGTCTGCACCCGGACTTGCGGTGAAGAGGACACCCACACACTGGGTGACGCACATACCTCATGTTGAATCCCACGCCCGCTGAACTTGAATAAATAAGGAATGTAGGGAAGTGCATTCAACGCCGCTCACTTACATGTTGGTCAGCGGACCTCGAGTTTTTCCATGTCGACATTGCGCGTCGCAAGGGTTTGGGCAGCCATTACACACGTCACGCAGACGAAATCGTCAAATCGCCGAGGTATTGATCACCGATGATCTCTTTTATCATACCCCCGAGGAAGACTAAGCAGTATGAATTTTTCCTGGCCGAGGTATTGATCGCCGATGATCTCTTTGATCATACCCCAGATGAAGACTACGAAAGTGATATGCGATATGCGAGATGCTATAGGCGACAGGTGATAACACGATTCTTTGATTATGCGGTTATACACAGGCGATCGATCATCGATCGGCAGCGGCATTTGAACTTATGTCAGCCGTGGAAGTCCGACAATACGATCTCAACGACTACTTCGATCCTTCGATAATTCGAAGCTTCGATACTTCGAGATGACGATTTTTTATTATGTGCTTATACAGGAGCGATCGATTGATCAGCGATCAGCGTCCGCCTTTGACTTCATGTCGAATAATATTTCCCCATGATTTCTTTTCCAGATGAGCTCCAACATGAGACGCCAGCTGTACACACATGGTACCCAGGGGTACTAACTATGTATATGGCGATAGTAGTGCCATTATATGTCACCTACTTATTCACAGATGATCATCCCCGCATGTCTTTATTTCCAGTATGATTCACGTATTTCGTTGTTTTTTTTACACTTTCACAGGTTTCCACACTTCACCAGCGAACGACTATGGTACCCAGTATTGCCCAGGGTGCAGGATACAAATATCCATGGCATCATTATTGACCTCAACCAAGGGTTGCAGGTCATACTAATTTACATGTGCACTAATGCAACAGTATGTGGTATCAGCTGGTATGCCGATCTCGTTCACAGGCCCACGCTGCAGTCGGCAACCATCCATACATAATTCATTACATTTCTTTCTTTCCCCACAGGTGGCGATTTGTATATAGTCCCTTGTATATATATTTTGCCAACGCCCTAACACGCGCCAGTCGCAATCTCTCCCGTACACAGAGCTCACACCCCCAGCTCTTTCACTTTTTCCCCCACATATCTCCCTACTATTCGCCATAGCCGCACCACGGTAAGGGATAACTGTGGGATGTCCACTCCTGAGGGACGGATCTCACGATACACCTGAATGAAAGGTGCAATGCGGCAGCGAGGATCGTAACCACATGATGTAAGGGATGGTCTTCCCTGTCAAGATGGAACGTCCTCCCACAGGGGAAGAACCATGCAAGGTTTAATTTATATGCACTGGCCATAGGATTACATATTAGTTAAGTTAATTCTAGCCACTAGCGCGCGCTTAGGATTACTATTCAATGTTCATATGGTATATGATAAAGGATGAATATAGGATAGTCAGATGACTATTCCGTTTGTATATGGATGTTAATATGTCAGAAAGCAATATCTACGAAGAAGGCAACATTGCCACATATTTTGAATAACCATGAAATACACCATGTTCACTATCACATTTTCACAATTATTATGTACACATGCTCTATGCCACACATTGTTTTCTTTTTCCTTTCTTTTCTTCTAAAATCCATACTCTAAAAATGCCTTCTTTCTCCCCACACAATAAACACGTTTTTATCTTCCCCTTAATTACACCCCAAGGCATTTATCTCTCTTTCTCTATTCTATCACTCTATCTATTATTCTACACTGTACTTGATTGTCTATCCGAATGTATTTTAACTACCTGAGGGCAGTTTTTCATCCCCTCCTTCATGAGCGGATGGAGGGTACAAACCACCCTTATAGATGTTTTTTCCCCTCGGGGTAGCCACCCCTTGTTGTTGATTGTCGATATATTTATGCTCCAGAGTGCGATTGTATTTCCACATGTTTATCACTTGATTTTATCATTCATTGTTATTCATTATGCTCCATAGTGAGATTGTATTTCCGAATGTTTATCTGAGGATTTTATTGTTCCATTGTATTCATTATTTTGTGCGCAGAGCTCCAATATTGTAAACAAAGATTTCATTGTACGAAGAAATATTGTTCCCACACCCACACAGTTACACTTGCTCGCTGCACACCAGCCAACGGCGCCCACTTCACATCCTAAGAGGCACTACCTAAACACACCTCCAACACATCCATCTACGTACATCTCATGAGGCACCCCTTCTTTCTGTATATCTCCTCTACTCACATCCACGACTCGCCTACCATGAGGCCACATACATACCCACCATCAACGTTTCTACCATATTACAAAGGGACAAGAAAGAAGAGAAGAACTGAAGAAAGAAGTCTTACAAGAAAGAAGTTCCTATTTTCCATACACTACCCCTACGTCTCAGTCTCGTCCCGTCATCGAGGGCGATGACTAACTCCGCCAGGGGAGTTATTATACCCATAGGGTATGCCACCCTCATCCCCTACTAATTACACCCCCTAAAAACACATAACATAAACATAATCATACAATCTACGACTGCATCTATAAATCTATAAAACTCGTTACTTCAAAGCACTCAAGTGGAAGCGTGCCTGATCCCAACGACCCCAGGAAGGGCTACGACACATAAGGAATGCACAATTCTGCAGACACGGCACGCAGGCTCTATAAACACTCCGAGAGGTCATGCCCCCAAGTCATTCATTCTCAGTCAGGTGTTGTAGTGTGAAACCTCTGCCGGACTACGGCGCCAGCCTGGTAAGTGTACGCGAGCATCTTCACATACCCACACATTTACACTTTTCCTCCCCTATTATTTGCACTGGAGTTGTATTAAGCACATTGGCTGTTCTGAAAGCTTTAGTAATACTTCTGCATAGAAGTACACTCATTAAAATAACACAATCTCTAGATAACTGGTCCTTACATTTATTTGACTAGCTGGTAAGATCATACCCTTTCAAATCCCCTCTAGGTAGGATCCCCTAGCATTATTGTTCAAGTGTTTTTTGGCGTCAGCAGGTAGCCACGATCACAGTGCTTGTATCAGCAGGCTCGCTCTCAGGCCACCCGCTTACGCTAACATTAAGCCGCTTAGCGACTGTACCGTTTAAATCCGCATTTACTGAACCTCCCTTCCCTCCGTTATCACACCCTCGAACCACCCAATCTAACAGTACATTTGGGAGTTCTCCTCTCGAGCTGCTTCCACGCTCTCGAACCTCTCCTTAACCGACAACTCTTACACTCGAATTCCAAGCATCCCCCAGGTACTCATATTTCATCCCCCCAAATATTGCATTGTGGAGGGCACCCTCTCAGGTCCCCTACAATATACTAATAACTATTGACAACAGAGGCATACATATACCTCCAAACGATCTTGAAAATGATTAACAATTAATTTTCATAAAACATTTTCTATTAAATAATTTTCAAATTTATGTTTTGGCTGAAAACGATGAAAATGAATGTTAACTTTTAGCAGTAGGCTACACAGTGTGGAACAATGATTTGTTTGTTTTACATGCGTTTTACCGAATGGTAATACAATGGTCATGCGAACATTGTTCACATGCCTACGTTTTTGTTAATCTGTCAAAGAAACAGTTGCCAAAAATTGTTGAACCACCCATATAACAAATAATATGAATGATGACATGTTAATAATAATAATAATAATAATAATTTTGCAATTTGTTATTTATGTTTTTAGAAAAAAAATGTATGAAGCCCTTTGCTCAGAAGTTGAAGATCAGTTACTGATGATGCAACATATACAAATCTTAGTTGTACCCATACAAAAAACAGGTTTAAGTGGTAATAAACCTTTAAACCAAAACCTTATTTTAGATTTTATATATGTCAGAGCTCCACTATTTTTAATAAAAAAATAGTGGTGATTTAACACCATTTACATATTTACCAAATTTTGAAAATACGTTTCGGCAGTGGCAATGGTTAGTGTTTTGCGCCACTTCATTAGCAGATGCGCAAGTCATTGAACCCTATCGCTATAAATACATTTTCATTGATTTGTCTAATGATGCTTTAGCACGTTATTAATGCCATTTAACAACCACCCTCTACCCTATGGTAGATATTAACTATTGTTTTTTTCTTTTTAAAACAAAATTTAAAACAAAGGTTTTGGTTTATTTTTTAGCTTTAAAAATAGTTTATAATGATAGCTTGGTTTCTTTCTTTCTTTCTTTCTTTCTTTCTTTCTTTCTTTTAGAAAACATGAACATGTATGATAATATGAATCACCATATTGCAGACAGCCTAGTTTATATTCAGCAAACACAGTTGTTGCTTCTTCCAGTGTTAAAAACCACTGGTTTTGACGGACGCAGTCCGTGGCAAGAACTTCATCAAGCACTATTAATGGATGTCATACGCACCAAAACACAAATTTTTCTTATCGATGATGATTGTCATTTACAGCAGTACACTTATTTACGTCATGTGGACCATGAAACACAAAAAAATTGGCTGTTGATTTTGGTTCAACAGTTATCGCATACCTGTTACAAACATTATTATATTTTTTGTCAATTTATCCAATACTATCTACAACTTTAGGCATTAAACGCTCAGGCTTAAAAACAACACTCTTTAATGTATTGACAATGTTGTTGTTGTTGCTGTTGTTATATAAAGATGAGAGTGTTAAAAAAATAACACTCTTTTCTTTCCTTATAACCAAGACAAGCATGGACGCCTTGAACGCCATTGGCCAAGATTGCGGCCTTGTACGCAAGAAAATGGGTGAATTGCCTACAAAAACACCATTTCGCATTCATAAAATACGAAAATTAAAAACCAAATTTGGTGAACGAGCTCTTTGCATTTGTCAAGACTTTGAGACATTTCTTCCCACACGATTTAATAACCTACCTGATAATGTCATGGAAGATGTCAATTCGAGTATTCACCCTGTGTATTTAATCTATGAGGGTGAAATAAATAATCGTTGTATGATTCGTTTTGTAAAACTAGAAAACAAATAATCATTGTACGCAAGCCAAGACTTTTATTTGTTTGTTGATGTCTTACTAAAACAACAACAATTTTTTTTGGTGCTCAACCGTTTTGACGTTTATTAATTGTTGCTCATGGTTTATAATGGTAAATAATAATAATAATAATAATAATAATTTTCTTAACTTTTTATGTTTGTTTTTAGCCTTTTGGGCTACATTTAATACAATGATGCCTATAATGACTATAGGTAAAAATGGTAATTTTTTTGTAAGTTCACTCTTTAATGAGAGAAATTTTTTTAGCCTTTAGGGCTACGTGAATACAAACATTACCTATGATGCATGTTTTTTTCTTTTAATGTACATGTATAGTTCTTAAAATAAGTTGAAACGTCATGCGCTTAAGAATAGCTTATTCATTTAGCACACGCACTCATGCAATGCAATCATAAGTAAAAAACAAAAACAAATCAACATTATTTACTAATTAAATAAATAAATAAATAATTTAATGTTAACGTTACATTGTGTTAAATTGTCACATGGTTTTGTATAAACAAAATCATAATGACATGTTTTATTACAAAATAATAATAATAAGAATAAAAACATAATTTTAACGGTCACATGGTTTTGTACAAACAAAATCATAATGACATGTTTTATTACAAAATAATAATAATAATAATAATAATAATAATAATAATAATAATAATAATAATAATAATAAAAACAACATACTCCGAAAAACTTGTTCATTTTTTATATGCTACTATGACTACATTTAAAACATGTTTTTTTTTTACTTTTATTTTTTTACTAGTGCTTGTAATACATGAAGAGGGTGTTTCATAAATAAGCGACCCTTAAACCCATGACGTTTAAACTTATTTTATTATTTAGTACAAATACCATTTACAGCAAAATTTATAATGTTGATAATGAAACTAGTAGTTAATTATAATGCATTGTAATTTCTTTTTATTGTTTATAATTTTAAATTAAAACACCATTTATATTATTGTATATAATTATGATATTTGAAACTATTAGTTAATAATAATACACAGTCGTCCTTTTTTATTGTTTATAATTTTAAATTTAAACACCATTTATATGATTGTTTATAATTATGATATTTGAAACTATTAGTTAATAATAATATACTTTCATCCTTTTTTATTGTTTATAATTTCAAATTCAAACACCATTTATATTTTTTGTTTATAATTATGAAATTTGAAACTATTAGTCAATAATAATGCATTGTAATTTCTTTTTATTGTTTATAATTTTAAATTGAAACACCATTTATAGTATTGTTTATAATTATGATATTTGAAACTATTAGTTAATAATAATATACTGTCGTCCTTTTTTATTGTTTATAATTTTAAATTCAAACACCATTTATATTTTTTGTTTATAATTATGAAATTTAAAACTAATAGTAAATAATAGTGCATTGTAATTTATTTTTATTCTTTATAATTTTATTTGAAACACCATTTATATTATTGTTTACAATTATTATACTGAAACTATTAGTTAATAATAATACATTATAGTCCTTTTTATTGTTTATAATTTTAAATTCAAACACCATTTATATTATTGTTTATAGTTATGATATTTGCAACTATTAGTTAATAATAATACACTGTCATCCTTTTTTATTGTTTATAATTTTTTAAATTGAAAAACCATTTATATGATTGTTTATAATTATGATATTTGAAACTCTTAGTCAATAATAATGGAAAAAACACAATATGGTCTCTTGTTTATTTATTTATTTATTTTTAAAATCATAACTGTGATACTATACATTTATTAAATTAAATTCATGATGTTAAAGTCCATATTTAGATAAAAGTAATTTGCTTTTCATAGCACCGATCACCATAAATGCAGCCATTCGTTCCGATAGAGTGGCATCTGAAGCTGTTAATCGTTGCTTGGCAATCCTTAACAATACTTTGACGGCAATGTGTCTTAGTGTGGGATCACTGTTTTGATAGGTTATATCATGATTACGACATGCATGGTCCAAAGCATTTATCCCCATATTCCCTCTCCTCAAACGATCTTCAAGACGAGTACCAGGTCCACAAAAGCTGTAAGCAGGTAAGTGAGCTTCGAATGGTATGTTTTTAATGATGTTACCAATAATTCCACGGCCAATAAACCTGGGACATAGAGGTTTCAATCGGTGAAAAACACTTTTTTTGTTGTTCTTCTTTTTGTTGTTCTTCTTGGTCTTGCTGCTGTTGTTGTTGTTTGTCATCAGCTGCTGACGAGCATGGTAGGTGGTTGTTTTCCGCATGACAGCCATGGAATGATGAAACAATGTCTTTACAGTGAGTTTTATGACCATGATATAATTTCATCAATTGGCATGTGGCACACTGTCGAATGGAATGTATTTTTGCCATGGTTAATTGCTTCTGATGGGGAAAATGACTGCATGGTTGTAGTTCACTCAATACAGGGTCGGTAGTCCACTCGGCAGGCGCCTTTTCCCAAATTTCTTTCACAGCGTTGGCAGCAACATAAAAAAGAAATGATTCAGGTAGTGCTAATAATTCATGATGTGTAAAGCTAATCAGTTTTTTCTTGCACACAAGGACTTTCCAATAGTCTTGTCGATTGTAGTGGCATCCATGTTTATAACGTTGATGTTATCACCCCACGTGTACAAGTCTCACTGCTATCATTGGATGATAAACTTTCAGTTTTAATTTTATTGAACAACTCCCAACATGTACTGGTGGTGAGCCAATGAAACAATTGCCACGCATGCGCTAAGGCTTTATTCTGAATATTGTCGCAAGGACAAGTGTGCATGAGCGTTTGCAGGGATGGACAACCCAGATCTAAAAGGTCAATACATTGACAGTGAGAGGGTAAAAATGGTTGGAGCCACTGCCGTTTTTCACTCCCATTAACAAATAACACATTGGCCGAGGACAAATGGGCTTTCATGACTATGTCAAGATACTTGTAAGAAATATCACCCTTTTTCCATACTAATTGCAAATGATTTTCAATCCATTGGCTCTGCTTTTTATCTTTTCACTAAGCAACTCGAAAGCATAGGGAGGTTTAAACACCAAATGGATTGGGTTACACACCCAAAACGTACTACAATCGATAAAAGCTACTTCCTTAAATATAAATTAGTTGTCTGCAATTTTAAACCCCTGACAATCCACGATGAGTGTACTCATCATGTTTTTTTAATATATTTTTTTACTTGTTACCTCGTTGACGTCTAATCAACAACTAACCCATTTCATGGTTTAACATTGCAAAAGTCAAAGGACTCCAGGGAAAAAAGAAACAAATAAATTGAACAAGAGCTAAATATTATTTTTTACAGTTTTTTTTTTCATAACATAAAAAAAACACTTACAATTTTATTACAAAGTTTGTTTGTTTAATTTGGAACAGCATTCAAATGAATAGTTTGCACATACGGTCCACAGGTATCTCCTAGTTTTGCAGGGTCTGGTACAATGACAGAGTAATTCAAACTCCATGGAATATTGCCAACATCATAGCGATTCAGGTAAGGACAGGATGGACTCCATCGCTGATGATCACTAAATGGTCGATCCCCTATTTCCCAGTTTCCAATTTCAACATTGCAAAAAATACACTTGACCACATCCCCACGATTTAAGTAATAAAATCCGCTCGCAGCCAATTCTCCATAATCCATAAAGGGGACTGTCCATGTTTCAAAAGTTTTGAGACGATTAAATTCACATTTTAAATTCCATGGTTTGTCTGTCATGTTGTTGTTGTTGTTGTTTTTGTTGCTTATTGAGGGGCACATGACGTTTGTTGTTGTATGTGTGCACAGTGCCAGAGCGCAGCAGATAGTGTGCAATGCATGCAGACGCTTATCATCAATCCTATGAATGATGATTTTTTTTCACCTCACTACAGATGGCTTACATGCTGGTCACATAATTGGACAAAGGATGATATTTCACTTGTCTGGCATGAATAAACAAACAGTAGGCACTGGTATGGTCTGGTACATTTTCTTGTGTTTCAAAATCTACCCTTAAATCAATGGTGGTGATTTTCATAGATTCCTCTAGATATGAACAGTCTAAAACAATCAGTGGTGCTTTTGCTTTAAACCCTTGTGGCGACAACATAGGGCAATCCTGATTTTCATAATAAGATGATTGAAATTTAGCAAACATATCATAATGGGGTCCAAACTTATTTTTTGAAAAATTGAGTTCCAACCCCTCATAGGGAAAGCAAACATTATTTAAAAATTGCCGTATATTTCTCAAGTGAATGTGATCAAACAGGGTGACATCTTTGCTTTGTTGGTGTTTTCTATTGGTTTGAAAACCAATAATAATATAGAGGGTTCTCTCAGTAGAGCGAGCCGATTTGACACTCCAACTATGAGTGTCTGTGGTAGGTAGCGAGGGGTACTCATGTAGACTCCAACTTCGAAAGGTGATAGGTAAGGCTTTATCTTTTTGCATCAAATTTAACATGCTTAGCTTTTTACGATCCGATAGCGTCACGTGGGGCACTTTCCATAGTAATCGAAGCAGTTGAATTTTTGAGTCTATCACTTGGTCGGAGGCTCCTTTTAGTGCATTATAATCACTGCGGTCTCTCACCAGATACAAACTTTGTCTTGCGTTTAAAATTATACGCTTGTGATCTTCGGCAAAGCCAAGGAGTAATTTTAAGGGTAGAAAGCCTGTAAAAGTGCCATCGCTATGAACTAGCCAGTTATTGTTACTGTTGGGACATCATCCTGCCATAGAAAGCGTTTTACTTTCCTCCTCGCCATAGGAAGGATATAATTTCATAAGACTAGACATGCCCGCATTTCGAGTCACATCTATGACAATATCATTTATCACATAACGTACTTCAGAAAACAGAAAAGCCAAACCATGATTCGCCAACGCAGACGTTGTGGGTGTGCTGCCATCTGCTTTCATCAATTTACCCTCAATTTGGAGACCACTTTCATGAGGTAGAGTATAAATATCTTGATTGATAATGATGAATTGAATCTCATCATTGTTATTGAGTCCTGTTGCTTGAGGTTGATAGGAATGCATATCAATTCACACGACGCCATCCTCCACTTGTATGGGATTTAACACTTGCAACAGCTCCTTGTTCATGATTGGGGTGTAACGTATAACCAATGTGTTGTAAACGTTGTCGGTTTACTCATGTCAACCGTTTCATACACGGCGGGCAACTAACCGACCTCGTAGACGTTGTTCTTGCTTTATAGATAAATTTCATAGCGTCTTTAAAACCAACTTGTAGGTCACAGGGGTGTTGGCGTCCAAAGCAATCAGTTGTTGCTTTCTATTCACTAAGCGTAAGGTAATATTACTAATATCGCTGACACACACAGGATGATATAGAACCACTGAAGGGTTTTCACGAATAATATAGCCACAAGGGGAGGTGACAGTAAAATCATACAGGGAATGGCTTTGTTCTTGATTCGTAAATACGTCTCTAATAATATTGCAAGTCACAGAAATGTGATGGTCCTCGATGAATTTCACTGGATAATCTGAATCATGGGGTTGGTGAGCTGCCAACACTCTTGGTTTAAATCCTAGTATAGGACCAATAGTTTGAAGTCGTGTTTCAAAGTCAATGTTAAACGTAGAGATAATACGACAGCGATGAGTAATCGTATTGGCTGTAAGTTCAAATTTGTGTGTCCCATCCGCAAATCGTTTGACACCAAATTGTTTTATCATCGATACGCTAATGGCTTCATGCACATCGTCTATGGTATAACCTGCAGGGGGTATTCTCAACATATAATCATCATAATAAAATTTGTCATTAATATCCAATTGTATATTGTAAATTCTGTTGTAACCTTCCAAAGAAATTAATCCTAGCACATAGGATTGTTCGGGATGCAATTCAATGGGGGCGAAAAATTCCAGGGACACTTCAGGCCCGCGGCTGTGCACGGTAAAGGTCTTGGCGTTGTCATTCATAATGATGAGACTGCTGGCTTAACGCGACCTCTTATATAAAAAATGTAAACACAAACGTCCACACTCTTGACTGTCAAAGGTTTGTTGACGATTCACATTATAGAATATCTTTACCCGGTTTCCCAAATAACGTAGCAACTCGATCGGGGGTGGTAAATTTCCATAACTGCCAAAGTACCATACTGTGGAACCTTGTTTCACATAGGCTACAAAATGGGTTCCTGGGCCTGCATCATCATCTAAATTGATCATGGCTCGTTCTTCTTTCCACGGTGCTTTGGGTAATTCATTTCGCCTAAATACACCTCGAAAATGAGAAATCTTAAGTTGTTTGCCATTGCTTTCCACTTGTTCATGGGTCATAGCATGACAAGGCAGTTGCCATAAGGGCTTATCGAAGATGGACTTTTTTTCTTAGACGATAGGCCACTTACCTTGTTGATAAAAGACTGGCCTTAAAAGATTGCCATTTCTAGTTCCCATAGCAATGGCTTCTAACGTTTTATTGTTTCGCTCGCTTTCTTTGAGTTGTTGCTTGCCTTGCTCTATGGCTTTTATGGTTTTCGCTACAGCACTGGCACCACCCAAAAGGGACCCCAAAGCCGCCAACCCTGCAAATAAAGCCGGCAAAATCCCCCCACGCTTAGCAACAGGAATGACTCGCCCCCTTTTTTTCTTTCTTTCTTTCTTTCTTTCTTTCTTTCTTTTCTTTTTATTCGATGCATTATAGTGCGATCTCGGAGCTGTAGACAATCGCACCGCTTGTAAAGCTTTTTTTTTAGTTTTAACACCGGGTGTGAGGCAGATCGACTTGGTTTCCGACCTGGATGTTTTCTCTTTTTGAGATTTGTTTTTTTTCATGTTCATTGCATATCTTTTTTCACCATGGTGCTACTTGGTGAACCTTTCACAGCAAACACTCGATAACAACTAACGTAGATAACCTTATTTCATAGCAGTATATTCCATTTCTATATAAAGCGGAAAATCATTCACCGTTTTTCCAGCTTCCTTTTCCTCAAACGTAAGCATAAGATGAAAGGATAATTCATCTCCAACATTTACTCTTTGATGGTTGTGGACCAACAGTCTATCACTGTTTATTTGTATTTTTAAATGTTTCTCATCAGGCATGGCAAATTTAATATGAATCACGCCATCATAATGCAATCGATAATGACTTAAACCAGAAGCAAGCATATAGGTAAGTCCATCATTCACCAGTGGTGGTGGAGAATGGTTTCTGTCATTGTTCAGTCTTTGATTTGACAGATACACTAAAAATACTGATGGGACAAATTTATAAAGCCTTTTCATTTGATAGGTCACATAACGTTTCGTGCAGACATCATTTTCGTCTCGAGGCTCTTGCACATCAATAATACGATGATGATTGGCTGAATAGCCCTCAGCGGTTAGTCTCGGGGCCATGTGATAGACACTTTGCACTTTGCGATCGACATAGCTTTTTGTAGCCACCTCTCAAGATTGTTTTGACAAAGAGGTGGCCGTGGCCATAGTTACACGAGCTCGCCCAAACACGTCCATGGTGACAGACGTTAACTAACCTATTCGACTCACCGCTTGCCATATATATAAACCTTATACACACATGAAAAAAACTCAGTCGTCAACACTATGGAATTAATGAAACAACCCCATGCTTTGCCCTTCTCTGATTTGGTTTCAGAGCTATCACTGTCCGTGTGCGAACCTAAACGTCATGGCACCCTATTCTCATCTACCGTTCGATGTATTATGGGGCCTTCGGGTTGTGGAAAGACCAATGTTTTGCTGAAAATTATTACCGCGCCTCATGGCCTACGATTTCAAAATATTTATATTTTTGCCAAATCCTTGTACCAACCTCTGTACGTGTATCTGGAACAAATTATGTCTTCGTTAAATAAAGAAGCCATGGGCTATTTTACATTCACGTCACCTCAAGATGTCATTCAACCAGACCACATTCAACCAGATTCCATTATAATTTTTGATGATATTGCAACTCAAAAACAGGCCATTATTCAAGAGTATTTTAGAATGGGACGCCATAAACAAGTGGATTGTTTTTATCTAGCTCAGACCTATTCTAAAATTCCCAAACAGTTGATTCGTGACAATGCCAATCTCATCGTTCTCTTCCGCCAAGACTCTAGAAATCTCTATCATATTTTTCAAGATCATGTGAATCCAGATATGTCCCTTACAGCTTTCACACAATTGTGTGCCTCGTGTGGGAACCATCATCCCCATGCCTGTTTGGTCATAATTAAACAGAGTGAACGATGTGAGGGACGTTATCGCTTGGGTTTTGATCATTTTATTTCTGTTTAAAATGACCTAGGGTTTGACATTTCCTGTTAGTGTGTCTTTACCTTCACCATGGCGAACGCCATAGGGTACAAGAAACATGTTCAAATCATGCAGCGTATTATTGAGGCACGAAATACGATTCGACATAAATTTCGTGTATTACAACGTTTAAAAAACGTCAATCCTTTACCCATGATAAAACATGCTCCATCATCAGTTGATGCCAAGAGGTTCAAACCAAATGCTTCTATTGCTACTGCTGCTACCTCTCAAACCAAACCCTTAACAAGTTCAAAATTTACTCAAACAGATTCCACACGACAGGTAAAATCCTCCTCCTCTAATGTTAGTGAACAAGAACATGAACAAGAAGAAGAAGAAGAAGAAGATGAACAAAGTGAAAGTGAAAGCGAAACCGTATTTATTCCTGAAAGAAAAAAATCCTCACCCCTTCAACAGTTTCTGAAAATAAAACAAAAATCATCCGTCATAGCGGCATCACCGTCTTTCTCCACATCGACACCGTTTTCACAAGTCTTGGCAACCCCTCAAAATAAAGCTCAACTCAAAAACATTTTAATCAAACATTATGGGGCAACACTGGAACCGTATCTGACCCTTCTATTTATTGGAAAGACAGGTACCACGTATGGTGTTCGCTATGAAATTGATAGTTTTAAAATTGGGGATTCATCCATTAAATGTTCTCGTACGAAAGCTGGCATTAAAAAGATAAACTATAAATTAACACCAGGTCTGTTCAAGCTGCTATTTTCTCGCACCCCCTCTCTACAAGATTTTACGCCCGAGGACCTTGTTAAATATAAATCCATTTTATTAGACACCAACGCTCGCAAAAGAAACTATAAATCCTCTCAGCAGCTCAATGCTAATATATCCCGAAAATATAAAACCATCATTGCAAACATGTTTGGTAAGCAAAAACATCACTCTGCCTCTGGTGTAAGGTTGAAGAAATTAAAACCCTACATAGATATAACCTTTTGGAATAATCCCAATCAGTTAGTAGAACGCTTATACTTGCTTCATGCTTCAAAACAAGCTGGTCACACTGGACATGAGGCAGAAAGCGCCCACATTGAACAACAACTCCGAGATGCTAAAATTATCTTATAAGCCATACCCCATCAAAGTGGGCATCGCTCATGAATTGCATAAACCAGCCCGACGCATTTATGAACGCCGTCGTGTCATTTCCAACGGAATTGAAGAACTTTGGCAGGCAGACTTGGTTGAGATGATACCTTATTCTAACGTTTACGACGGTGTACGCTATATGTTGACCGTCATTGATGTCTATTCCAAAATGGCTTTTGTTCAACCAGTAAAAAATAAAACTCGTGTCTTAGTCACAAAGGCTTTGCAACATATTATTGAACAATCAAAACGTCAACCTCACTTATTACAAACCGACCAGGGGAAAGAATTTTTCAACAAGGATTTCTCCAGTTTTCTCAAATCTAAGGATATTCACCATTACACCACCTATAGCAATCTCAAAGCTAGCGTACTTGAACGCTTCAATCGAACATTAAAATGTTATATGTGGAAAGCGTTTACAATACATGGCTCCTATCGATGGATAGACTGGTTACCTCAACTTGTGTCACGATACAACAACGCCATTCATTCCACCATTGGTATGAAACCTCGTCTCGTCACCAAGAACCTACCCAGACTCAATAGACTGTTTAACCCTATAAAAAGGGTTGACCCAAGGAGACATGGCCTTAAAATTGGGGATTTCGTTCGCATCAGTAAACATAGAAGTGTATTTTCAAAATCGTACACTCCTCAGTGGTCGACAGAAATTTTTAAAATTCGTCAAGTCAAGCTAGGTCAACCAGTGACGTATATCTTAGAAGATCAAAGCGGTCAACCCATCAAAGGACGATTCTATTATGAAGGAGTGCAATAAACATTATATCCCAACGATTATCTCATTGAACGAGTAATTAAAGTCAAAGGTGCAAAATATTTTGTAAAGTGGTTAGGGTTTCATTCCACGTTTAATTCATGGATCAGTAAACACGATTTTTTGTTACAAAATCCTAATTATTTCTTTAATTACACTAAAACCCCTTTTGCCGTTTTTCCAAAATATTTCAAATATGACAAAAAAACATAGGTTAAAAATCCCCCAAAACGTGCATAGGGTTTTCACCTAGCGACTTCAAATTTATAGTGCGGGTAGATGGAGTAAATACCAACCATTCATCAAAAAAAAAACCTTTTTTTGTCAAGTTCGCCGTTTCCAAAATGGTCACCGTTTTTCAAAAATCATTTTCTTTTGGCCTACACACTTGAAACTTGCTGTCCTCCTTGAGGGCATAGACACCTTTCATTAACGTCAAACAAACTTTTTCATAAAATTCACCGTTTCCAAAATAATCAAAAATTCAAAATCAAGAATTAAAAAAAAAATACCAACACACATTCTTGGCCAAGAGGACGTCACCCCCAACGCCAACAACATCTCATTTGTTAAAATCAGACCTTGCGTTCGGGAGATATCGACAAAGTTCGTAGGAAAGTAGGCTATCATTTTTTGTCATCAACACTTGAAACTTGCTGTCCACCTATAGGGCATATCCACCTTTCATTTATGTCAAACAAACTTTTTCACAAAATTCACCGTTTCCAAAATAATCAAAAATCCAAAACCAAGAATTTTCTTTTTTTAATACCAAATACCAACACACATTCTTAGCAAAGAGGACGTCATCCCAACGCCAACAACACCTCGTTCGTTAAAATCTGATCATGCGTTCGAGAGTATCGGCAAAGTTTATATGAAAGTAGGGGGCGAGTCAGAACTCTTCCCATTCCTCTACTAAAGTCCATGTGAATATTTATACTTCGCGTCGCCGCCATGTTGGATTTGTGATCACCAGGTTATTGAAAGTCCTATAGGTGAACTTATGTTCATAGCCCCTATGAACATAAAAAAATAAGTTTGATTGCTGTAATAGATTCGTAGATATTGAGAACCGTCTAAATATTTCGGATGGTCGCCATGTAGGATTGTTATATGTATAGGCCATAGAGTCATGTACCTTTAAAGGAAAATTATTGCGTAGGTTCATTATTCACACTTTCACTTCGATCGCATGATTACAGCACAATAAATAAAAACTTAATATAAAAATTCGCACAGCCACCATCCTGAGGGTATTTAACAATTGAACTAAATTAGATACCAGTGCATTGCAATGTGTATAAACATTTGCTGAACCAAGTTTCATTGGGTTTGAATCATTAAAACGTGAAAAAAGTCCATTTAAAACTTTCAACTTCACTTGGCCGCCATGTTCGTTTTGTAGTTAACCGGTTTTTGAAAGTCTTATAGATGAACTTCCAGTTTATAGTGCCCTTTATCTCCGTACAAAATTTCAAGGTGATACCGGGAATAGTTTCTGAGATATAGAATCTCGGTGAAATATTTCGCACAGCCGCCATCTAGAGCATATGTAAACAATTGAACGAAGTTAGATGTCGTTGCATTACAATGTGTATAAACATATACTGTACCAAGTTTCATTGCATTTGGTAGGTTAAATCGCGAGAAACGTCTATTTAAAAGTCGAAACTTCGCTTGGCCGCCATGTTGGTTTTTTAGTTACCAGGTTTTCAAAAGTCACATAGGTGAATTTTTAGTAATTCCCTTTATCACCGTACAAAATTCCAGGGTGATAAAGGTAATAGTTTCGGAGATATTGAATGCTGGTTAAATTTTCGGACTGCTGCCATGTTTTTTTATAGATTCATAAACAATATAGTGCGGGGCGGGGGTACAAACAGGGGTGGATACTTCATGATGGGGGTGGGTCCCAGTGCGACAGAGGCTTGCCTGACCTGTTCCAAAAAACTTGGGCGCCACTGCTCATTCTGGTGATGATTTTTAGTGGAAACATGGAATACTCCAACCATGAATCACTGAACGCACTCGAGAAGCTTGTCTCAGCTTCAGGAGAACTTTTGACTTCATTTGAAAGCACACTTGAGAAAAGCATAATCTGTAATTCTGCATTATCAGCAACTTTAAAATGGGATAACAATCACTATATTTTGGTAATTAAAAGGTATTTTCATCGCTGAAACGCGAGGCATAAGGAAGTAGTCGCTAAATGACTTGGACGGTAGTCGAAGCCGGAACACGGCATGCTTGGCAGAGGCGACAACCCTATGTGCGTTTGAGACGCACAGACGTGTATTTTACAAGTCCAGTCATGTAGACCGATGGTTATTCGTTGTCGCAAGTGAATATCGTATTCTACGAAGTGTAATCACGATAAAGCGATATTTCGTCAAAACAGTGAATTTAGTAATTTTTGTGCTCAAAGCACATGTACAACGCGACACCACATGGTGAACAGTGTGTCGAGAAAAATTTGTCGACGTGTTAAAAATATTAGCAATATTCATTACCTGTGATTGCTATAATATTTCTGCTATATCCAAGAAACACGCCGTGCAAGGGCGGATCTTGACAAAAACGACAGATTGAATAGATATCAAAGTGATAGTGTTTCACTATTAAAATAGAATCTGTGAATAATAGCTTTAGTGGAAAGCAGGCACATGGCCATTTATATTATACATCCTGCACAGTTTAAAGCCAGTGTTGTTAAGTATCACCAGAAATTAAAATCAGAGATTTATCACATATAATAGATTCAAAGATGTACCGAAAGTAGTGGCTACGCTGGCTAAAGTGCAGCATTAGGTCATGGGGCCAAGCTCTCTGCTGACTCGGTAGACGCGTGGGTTCGAGCCCCACCGTCGGCCGTCCTTGAAATGGTTTTCCGTGGTTTCCCATTTTCAACACCAGGCAAATGCTGGGACGGTACCTTCTGACAGGCCACGGCCGCTTCCTTCCACATCCTTGCCCAGTTTCATTCACCATCATTCATTTCATCTCTCATTAACTCCTCTCATGAGATTGGTGTCAGGAAAGGCATCCGGCCGCAAAAACCATCGCCACAAAGACTTCCATCGCATCTCATCCCCGACCCCGTTGGAAAACGGGAATAATAAGGGGTAGACATACATACAATAGATTCAAAGATGTCTGAACTAAGCTACATGCCAATTTATTCCCGTACCACAATGATCATGATGATGGCTTAAATACCACAATGGAGGAGCCACTGACCACCTAATGTACCAGCAGGATGGAAGCCGGTACAAGAATTTCGTGAACCTTGGCCGAGGAGATTATTCTACTTGTGGAATATAAGGATTTACTCCTCAAAATGAAACCAATGATGGTTAGAGGTGACCAACACGCCGCCGTGAGTTTCCGTTAAATTTTTCTTGTAGCTGGTTATGGATCAGGGCGGGAATAGACGTGGACAATCGTGCAAATAACAGTCATTTAGGTAGGATTTTTCTATTTCATGTACACGCCACTGTCGGCGTATTTTCACTTTTTTATGAGCTTTCACATGGTTGGGAATAGCTCATGCCTAGAGTTAGACACCTCATGGGTTGAACCCAGGTGCAAAATCTGTAATATTTGTTTAGTCCACAGAATGGACGTTAATCTAACATGGAGCAGTAATTTACTTGGATTAACAGATGCTCAGAGCATAGTATTGCTTTGACGCTCCCCTTAAATGAATATTTGAGTACGCCACTGTAACCGGTCGTATCATTTCGATGCTGTGAAGGTTACGCATCTACAAAGTTTATGTAAATATATATTTGATGGTCTTAAAACCAAGATTCAAGTAGAATCAGATGTGTGAATGAGGGTGATTGTGGGTTAACACACTCTAAACCGAACATTCAACTTTAACCGTATCATTTGCAACCATAAACCAGGAGAATGGTGTTGTTTATAACTTTTATCAACTTTTGAGTGCATAGCGCACATTATTTGGAATGTAATATTTTCGTCTTACAGTGGAATCTCTTCCAAAGACTTTTGCGAGTTCGCACAACATTCTGTTGCTACTCTTTGCTGAGCTATAAGATAGCACATGTTTACTAGTGTTTTTTCAAGGCGAGTTAAGATGCCTTGTGTACAAAGAACAGTGTCGTTATATTGTTATGTGTAATAGATGAAAACTAGAGACATTATTAAGTGAATTACACAAGTTTTCATCCAAGTTTTGATAGACATTGCTACGCAATGAAGCGAGATGCTGCCATAAGTAACATTTGAGTCCGTTAGAATGACAGCTGACGGCACTCAAGGTTAGATCACAGTTACATGTCCCAACAGCATACTTGATTCTCCGTGCGAGACAAATGACACACGACACAACTTTCTTTTGTTTATGCCCGGAAGGTAATCTTTATCGAGCAGTTCTTGGTGCTCGAATGGAATGTAAATTGCATCATGATAAATTGTTGAGTACAGGGTGGTTAGTAAGTCAAGTTTCCCAATGTTTAATTAAATTCGCAAGTGTTGTAGGCTAATGAGGAAGGATTGTTACCTTATTATTGATACTATCAGAGTAATTCTTAAAGGATGGAACCACACTTTTGTTTATAAAGGCTTATATTTTTCTCACTTAAGGTGATTGATGTTTTACCGTGTTTTGACACGAGGATAGTGGGGTGGTTTCCGTTTTAATGGTGAATACCAGCAGATTCATATGGATGACTTCTGAGGTGACCTCATTTCGTGATCCAGTCGAGGAACGCGATAAGATACTTCTTGTATGGTTTTAGATGGAGCTTTGCACGCCCATCTGGCGAAGTGTTATTGTGGACTTGATTATATTTTTATGATATTGGAGCCGCTTAGAGCACAAGATTGTTATGACTTTTCGAGTTATACATCTCGTAAGCATCTGATGCAGATTTACGACTACTGTCTATAAGATTATGTTATTGTTACAGGCAGAGGCCACGTGTACTCTGTTGTGTTTATTCTTCAGTCCATCAGCCTTGCATAGTTGGTCATTCTACATAATTAAGATACTCTTAAACGACGATAGTAATAATCACAAAAGCATAAATCATGAAAGTTCATTATTATTAAAACGACGTGGGTTAAAACTTCTGTTAATTCTTAATCAGCTTTTTAACTTTAATCGTAATTGCTTTTCGCCTGGACCAATGCAACGTGCTTGATACAGGATGTCCCTGGAAGGGAATTTTTAGAGAGAAACTACACAGTTAGACTTGACAGGAACCAGTTGCTGACTGGAGGTAATCAACTCGTGGGTCGAGTACCCTTTATTGATTGATGACATGCTCTGATAGCATGCTTTGTCTGATTTTTACACATATTGTATGACGAATGGAACAAACAGTCTCCATTTCGAAGTAGGAAGGGTAATAACAACATTTATTGTGTTTATTGAATTATTTAAGTGCATATTTCCTTTTGTGAACCCTACTGTTGTATGATTTGTAGTTTTGTTGTACAGATAATTTGTAATGTTTACTATTGTAATCAAATGACTGTTATACTAGTATTTGTTTGTTTAACTCGGACATTTAGATCCGATGTTTCTGTAATGGAAGGAATAGTAAATGTAAATGTGAGATGGTCCCAGTATACTTTAGATTTTTGCAGTCTTGTTTGACTATTTTTCATGCATGATGATTCTTCACAGGACATCCTTACCTTTTGATTTGTAATTAAATTAGGATTTTTTACCATTTTCCCCAGCTTTGCTTCATTTTTTGATTGTAAATAGAACTGATGAAGAGGGTTAATTTCATAGCTTAGGGGTTGTTTTATTTTCTTGTTTTTGTTTAATTAGATAGCGGATTAGCCGATTTTGGTACCCTCTGATCCTAGGTTAGGGGTTGGTTTTTATTAATACATATTTCCAACGCTTTTTACTTATTCCTGGACTACCTTCTTTAGTAGCTTCTTTATTTTTGGGGGTGTCTTACCAGGGGTGTCTTTGACATTTATAAATCATGAAGGGAACCTTATCCTTGGGACAGGGGAGTCTCATAGCCGGTGAGCCCTATTGGTTTGCACTCCAATTCTCTTCTTCGTTATGTGTTCGGAGGAAGAGGTTATCTGGGAGGCCATGCACGGTTGGTGGTGACTAGATGACTTCCTCAAACGGGCACATAACACTTATATCTATTCCTTTGGCGCCCAACCAAGTGTTTGTATTTTTAGGACATGAAGGCCATCAGCTTCATGTCGTTTTGGAGGGGATCATATTTTGTTGGTTATTGACGATTTTTCTGGACTGTTTCGAACTTTAGACGTCGTCCAGCAGTGCAGTACGTCACATGGCTTTCTTTTGATATATAAGACCATGGGCGAAGTACAATTACATTTAATATTCAGGATAGGACTTTTGCTTTGCCAGTACTTCGTCCTGATTAAATGTTACTTTTATTTTGCTTGCCTGCTTATTGTTGTTAACTTCAATGTAGAATCTGTTGTCTTCGAAAGTCCAGCAGTAATCGTGGTTGTTTATTTAATAAATCCAACTTTCCGCCCTGATCATTTCCATTTTTGTAGTTAGTTAGGTGTAAGATGACTCCTCCTATATCTCAAATTGCATTGTCGTTATGGATTAGGAGAGATTCAGGATCCTGGTTGACGGGATGCTCCAAAATATGAATGCCAACTTGGAGGCTAGTATTGCCGTCCTTAGGGGCGACTTGAATGAAAATAGAGTGTTAAGAGGTGACTTGGACACTATCCGAGGGGACGTCCCCGATGCCACAAATAATGTTTATCGTAATGCTGCCACCTTGAGGGGTAATGTGAATGACAATGTAGCCACCTTGAGGGGGGGGGGCATGAATGAAGTAAGGGGTGACATAAATACCGTAAGGAGGGGACATGACCACTAATGTAGCCACTATTAATGCTTCCATTAATGCTGTCAGGGATGATATCACAAATGCCAGGGGTGACCTCACAGCTGATGTAGCTTTTCTAAATGGTTCTCTTAATGATGTAAGTGGTGAGATTGATAGTGCGAACGCCACTTTGGTCATTAACACACAATCTTTAGGACCTAGAGACTAATCGTGCAGAAGCTAGCAGGAATTTAATTATAGGGTTAGCTGATCTTCGCACTGACATAGCCACAGGTCGAAAGGAAACGGAAACACGGTTAGAGGCCATAGAAGAGAGCATTGAGGAGATCAGTGATAAGATGCTGGAAGGCAAGAGTGAGTTGCAGTTACAAATTGCCACTGTTAAAGAGCAACTTGGCCTTAGAGTCGCAGCCGTCGAGGGAAGGCTGGATGAAAACCAGACTTTTCATGAAGGAATTAGGCGAGAAGTGGGATTAGTCAGCACGAGTATGCGAATAATGAGAGGTGTAGCTCTAACCGTTAATGGGAACGTGAAAACCATCTTAAAAGACATGGTTCGTTTTCGGGATGAGCTAACCGGCAGTACTCAGCTCGTAGCTACTTTGGCACTCAATGTTGAGGATCCCATTCATCAGCTTCACGCTAATCAAGCCGAATTGACGAGGGAAATGATAAGCGTCAAAGAAGACATGAGCAATCATAAGACTACAATTGAGAGCCGTTTGACAGAACACCAAACGACGGTTGATAATACCCTAGATAACCGTTTGACAAAGCACCAAACGACTATCGAAAGTAAAGTTAAAAAAAGTCAAGGATGAGGTTAGGGGTAATCTTGAAAGTATGAGAGGCCAGCTTACACAACATCAGACACGAATGGAGGGACGATTAGTAGAAGCTTCAGGAGACTACCAGAAGACCGTCCAGGAGGTGGACGAGTGTCTTCGGGGGAAGCTCGAACGCTTGGAGTTGCAGGTTACTCAGTTATCGACCTCCGGTAACACAACTAATTCTGAAGACCTCGAATAATTGGAACGTACATTGTTAGAGAAGCTAGAGACACAGTCTGGGACAATTTCCTTCTCTACTCCAAGAGAAAATGTTCCTACGACTTCAATGAATACACCTAGGATGATGACTGCTCCGGTTTGTCCAGTAACAACTTTTGAGCAACCGAGCAGGTCATACCCATGGTTAAGTACGATTTTACCAACTTCCACCGTGGGAATGAATCTTTTCAGAGTACCGAAACCATGAGTAATATTCCAGTAGCGAGCACAGCGACGAATGTAACGTCAACGTTAGGTCCATGCTCCACTACACCGTTTGAGCAACCTAGTTATTTGAACCAAAACGCTCCATAGTTTTCACCAATGTGTCAAAATCACAACCAGAATGTGATGATAATCAGGTCGAGGGAGGAACAACCAGCCCGTTTTTCCGGCACTGGAAGTGGAATCACTCCAGTGGAGTTCCTGAACAATGTAGAGAGCTATCTCAGGGATACTTTCGTGACACCTGAGCGTGAACTAAGGGTCGTAGAACGCTTTCTAGAAGGTCAAGACAGTACCTGGTTTAGGGCGTTTCGCTACTCTATTAAGGGATTTAGAGACTTCAGAGGAGCCCTATTACGGACATATTGGTCGAGCTATATACAGCAAGGCATCAGAGCTGAAATGTATACGAAGATATACAGCTCTGCACAGTCCTTGCGATATGCGAACTACATCGCTTCGCAGCTGGCCAAACTCCGTTGTCTGCAACCCCCTTTGGCTGGGGCAGACCTAATCCAAACCATAGTACACCAATACCCGAGTGACGTCTAGCGCGTGTTAATTGCGGCGGACGCCACAACATTCACACAGTGTGATCAAGTTCTGCGGAGGTTAGACTCATGCGACGAATAGTTCTCGTCACAACGACCTAGAGGTGAACAGAGGAACGAGGTGAAAGATATCAACCTTACAACCGTTGATAAAGTCAGCCAGATGACTACACCAAAACCAGTGTTCCACAATCGGTATGAACGTCGTGAAAGTGGACCGGACTGGAGGTCATGGAACAGGCCACCTGGGTAGATTATTGGCTGAGGAATAACCTAACCACCAAGGGAAGATGATAAAGAAAAGGAGTTGGGCTTCGGACTGGAGAGAAAGGAGAGAGAAATAGGAGGAGAGTCCCACAAAAATTATAAATTTAACTTTAAATACACTCAAAGGCGGTTGCCACTGCAAATCCGCTCTCTGATACCTAAAGTGGGTAAGGACCTGGTCGAAGCTAACGAAAACCGCAGCTAGGACTTGGGCGGTTTGCCAGAGAATGGCTTTAGCGTATTCCCTCTCAAGCATGCATATGCCTACTATGGGGAAGGGTGATGGTCTGACAAGAAAAATAGTAACAGATTTATTGCGTATTAACGAGGGCATGAACCTGGGAAGAGTTAGGAAAGGCAGGATCTTGCCTAACCGTTGTATTAGGGAAATGATAAATCCAAAAACAAATATTTAATTTATTTAACAAGGCAAAAGAGCGTAATAAATTTAACAAGCATATAGTTTCAATTTTTGTTAACAATTTGGGGTCGCAGACCTCCTAAAAAACATCTAAAGTATGCGCCAGGCAATTAACAATTCTTTAAGTTTCAAACCTTTATATGTACTAAAATCTTCGTAAGATTTAAAAATAGAAAAGATATAGTACAAAGGTATAAAGACAATTAAAGTGATTAAAGTTAGACAGTAAATCGAGTACAAGGAGTGTACCTTAAGAAATTTCCAAGTACCTGTCTTAGAAAAAGTTACAACTTCGAAAATAACAAAAAAGAAAGCAGGTAGAATGAAAGAGAAGTTCCTATAACTTCTTATATTTACGTTGAATTACGTTTATAATAGTTATACAAAGTAGAGCAGGTCACTTACTGTGAAACCTGAAGAGAAAGTCAAAAGGAAGGTTCTAGACTTCCTATGTTTATGTGAGAATCATGAGACAAATGGGGCAAGTTTCCTTTTCGTGAGACCAAGAAATAACTTTATTAATATGGTTTGTTAGTAAAGGGTTTAGGAAAGATCAATTGGGATTGAGGATAAATGTTCATGGCCTTATTTATAGTAATCGGACGATCGCGACGCGGTAGAAATGTTGAAGAAGCACTAGTTTTCACTATAGTCTCTTGAATGGATGAAAAATTCACCGTAGTAACACAAGAGTTTATGGCAAAGAAAGTTATTGCAATAATGAAATATAACTAGTTGCATTAGGTAGGCGAAAGTCTATTGCTTGAGAAAGTTATAGATTGTCATTAAGTACACCAGAGAAAATCCAAACGGAGGAAGAAAAGTTAGCTATTGAGCGTTAAATAATAAGGAAGATCCTTTAGTTTGAGAAAATATTCACACATAAGTGTGGAAAATACATGACGGCGTGACTGGTAGATTCTGGAAGGTTCCAAAGCAATCTTGACTAAAGAATGGGGCCAAAGTTATTCCAGCGGTGGAACGAGCAAAATATTTTATAGACAGCGGGTATTCGATAATATCCCACGTTGTGAGAAGATTTCTCATTTAATTAGCTTAAGAAAAGCTACTTTCTATTAAGGTTGGCTTAGACAGCCAAAAGCCCAACATGGTAAATCCCGCGAAGGATGATATTTCCCCAAAATATGGTAGTCTCACACTGCCTATAAAATGATAGTTAAAAGCATGTAGAAGTAAAACCGATGAAGATGAGGTTAAAACCTGAAGTCTGTACTTATCTTTGCTGCATGGCGAAGGTGAAGTTCCCTTTGACGATTAAAGTTCCAACATGGCGTGGAATCTAAAGAATGCCTCTTTAGTTCAGGAGGCTGGCTCTAGTTGAGCCTTGACTGAGTCGACGGTCGACGTACAAGTGAGACCCACTCAGCGAAACGCCGAGGGACCAGGAAAGGGAAAAGAGTGGGGGTAGGAAACAAAAGGAATACATATCAGAATAGACAACTTTGAAAAAATAAATGTTTTTCTTGATGAATGGTCTTCAAAGAGTTGATAGTAGACGACGCTATCGCAGCCTGGTGGGTGAAAAAGTAGACGAAGTTCTCTTGATCACGGAGATGATAGCTGGCGATGGCGACGAGCTCTGGTGGCCAGATGGATAAGAAAGTCCTCTTGTACAGGGAAGAATTGAGGAACTTAACAGATTCGCTGCTAGATGACGCTAGGTGGGTCATGGAAGATATATATCTAGAACAGACTCACAAATGGTATAAGAGACATGACCACCAAAGAGAAACTAGAAGATCACTGTTGGTGTTTGAGAAAAGGGAAGGAATGAACAATCAAAGAGTATTAAAAAATATACTCTATCTTACCGTGTATTCCAAGAATACACCAAGCTGGGAGGGGGAACACCAACAGAGAACAAAATAAACAATTAAACATTTAAAGGTAATGAAGCAATTAAAGACAGTGGTCTTGTGATATGACCATTAGTGGTCAAAATTCTGGCCACCCTGACTCTCCCATCCCTTCCAGGATAACACTCGGTCACTCTACCTGAAATCCAGACCAGGGGAGGAGAAACATCCCTGACCAAGACCAGGTCCCCCACTTTAATGTCGGGACTGGAAAGAAACCACTTCTGTCTCCGTTGCAAGGAGGTTAAATATTCCAAGTTCCACCTCTTCCAGAAAGAATTGCGGAGGGCTTCAAGTTTACGCCAAACAATAGGTAAATTAGAATCCCTGTAAGAGCTGGAAAGGGGAGGAGGGGCAGAAAGAGAAGTGCCTATAAGGGAGTGACCAGGTGTGAGTGGAAGCAGGTCATCAGGGTCATTGGAAAGCGGAGTTAAAGAGCGAGGATTAACAACACCTTCAATCACAAAGTAGCTAGAAGCTGCGGGAAATATAGCTCTAGTTAAGATTGCGATAAGATGCGAAAGGAGAATTAACAAGTTTAAACAAAGCGTATAGAAACAAGTGCATCTATTAAGGATAAGAATATACCAAATAAACAAAGGAACTATGCGAGTAGGAGGCAAGAACGCCATAGGTAACAACAATCTAGTAGCCATAAACAATGACCTTAAGTTATAATAAGCATCAAAGGGGTTAATCAGAAAAATACTTAAGTCAGCGAGAAACGTGACGTGACAAGCATAAATACAAAAACACATCGAATGTAACGACGAGAAAAAACAAGTTTGTTCATCAATGAACAATAACGGTGCAAAATATGTAAGCAAGGTGCAATACATGAGCGCCTAAAAAATATGCAACGATGTTATGAAACAGGAATCGAAGCAGCTGTAGGATACGAGCGTGAGTAAGTGGGAGACATAGGCATGAACGACCTTGGCCCACATAGTACAGCGAGATAACGAATATAAATAGCTGAAAGAGTCCTTGACCGGAACAAGTTTATTTTGGTAATGCGGTGAGCAGCTTCTGAACTTACGGAAGCAACTCGCAAAACAAAGGTTGGCAGTCAGCCAGAGTTGAGATAAGGAAAACTTGCTCTGACCTTTGGCAAGCAAACAGGAAATAAACGACAGCTTGGCGTTATCCGAGCTTGTATACAAACAAGATTGACAAACAAGCAGTTCGAAATAAACAAACAACACAAGTGAAATCAGCTGAGACTTAAAGCGGATATTCAGGTTAGACGGCATGCAGTCAATCGTAGCTTGGACGTGAAAAACCAATTTAGAGACATATGAAATAAAGTAGGAAATCAATTTCGCATAATTTTGAGGATCACGGAATCCGACAATTTTCAACAGAAAAAAGCTTAATTCTTCCGAACAAAGAAGAGAAGCTGGGACATTGAGAAGGAGTTTATGCATAAGAATAGTTATTCTAGATGCTAGAGAATTCAGATTTTCAAGCGGTTTCAAAAGCGGCTTCCAATTGTGAGGAAGGGGGAAGGAGCCGGCCGTGGCCATCCTACTAAATAGCGAAAGAAGTGAAACATAGCTTACAGCGAAATGATGGTGACTGATAGCCATGGTTTAACACAAGGGGAAGATAGTTTTCGATAGAAAGTTTAAGCAATTACCTGCTATAATAAATGACATGAGAAAGTAAACTAAGTGACACAAGGCGAGGCGAACTTGAATTGCCATTTTATGCGGGAAGAAGGCAAAACCATTTAAACAACTTACAAAGGTGGCGTAGTTGTTTACAATGAGACATCGTTTCGGCAAGTGTTTTTCAAATATATCGAGATCGAAAACATGAGCGTTCTCTTTTTCAGAAATGGGATTTATGTCAGCTGTAACAAAATGACATTGCGATTTGGTTTGAAGACTGGGTTGTTGGATTTCACCAGTAATAACCCAACCAAAATCGGTGTCTCTGGCGACCACGTTTGAGGATAACTTGCGAACCTGTTTACGAAGGCAATTCCGGAAAACATTGGCACTGAAGAGTATGTCAATGGGGTTTTGAGCATTAAACTGAGGATCAGCTAACCTTAAGTGCGAAGGAATCTTTAAACCGGAAGTATTAATAGAGCTGCTAGGAGTGTCCTTGCCAATACTGGTAAGAATGAGACAGTTTAAGTTAAGATTGGTGTTTCTTTGACAAATGTCTCTGATTTTCAATTTTGAAGACTGCAAGGCTTGAGTTTTCAAATTGTCAATGCCGGATACATTGATGGAAATAGGTGATGATGAAAGACCTAGTTTTTTAATTAACGATTGCGAAACAAAGTTGTGAGTTGAAGCGGAATCGAGAAGACCGCGGGTTCGAAACCAATTTCCAAATTTATCTTGGATTTCGAATTGTACAGTGGACAAAAGGACTTGCGCACTGTGAGAAGTTTCGGCGTTAGAAATGCAGGAAGAAGCATTAGTTTGTTCGGAGCTGCTCTGCATGGGGTTTGAAGAAGCGGGTACTGGTGACCTCGATTGATCATGAACGTGCAATAAGGAATGATGCGATTTTTTGCAATGAAAACAGAGGTTGGAAGACGTACAGTTAGAAGGAGAATGCTTAGGTGACAATCAGTTGAAGCAATGTTTACTATTGAAGACAAACTTCCTTCGGTCTTCGACAGACAATTCTTTAAAAGATTTGCAGGAGTACAAAGTGTGAAACTTTTTACAGAGCGTGCATTTTAAAGATTTGTTGAGCGGCCTGATATGTTCTCTTGGATGGTTGAAAGAAGCAGAACGGGTTTGCTTGTTCTCGACAGATGGGGGCTGATGACCATTTGAAGAGACAAGTTTTTTCTCAAAAATGTGACACTTATGACTCGTTTCGACATTTTTGCACTGAAATGAGAGTGCTGTAAGGACTTGGCACCGGCTGTTGAGAAACGAGATGAGGTGTTCGAACGAATTCTCATCCTTGCGAGTGAGTTCGATCTCCCAAGCCTTTAATGTCGAAAAATCGAATCTGGATGTAGCTAGATGAATAAGGATAGTGTCCCAAGTTTGGACTGGCTGCTTGAGTTGATATAACGCTCTGACATTTAATTGCATGGAGTCTAACAGGTCTCTTAAAGAGGTGACGTCATTAGGTTTGACGGCTGGCAGGTTGAACAGACAGCGGATGTGGCGAGCAACACTCAAACGTAAATTACCATATCTCTCTTTAAGGAGATTAAAGGCGATGTGGTAGTTATCTGCGCTTAAAGGCAGTGACTCGACCAAGGCCAAGGCCTCGCCTTCCAAGGACGTACGCAAGAAGTAGAATTTATGAATGTCGAGAATGTCATCATTTTCATGAATGAGGGAGCAGTAGAGTTCATAAAAGGAATACCATTCACCTTCCTGGCCTGAGAAGTGAGGTAGGCTTATCATTGGAAGTAACGGTTTCGGTTTATCCTTGTGAACTGAAGCGGGTGCGAACTGGGCCGGATTGATGACCCTAGTGTCCGGTTCTGAGATACTGAGGATCAGTTGGTGGGCCTTGGCAATCCCTTCAAAATACAAGGGTTCAACCTCGTCCCGATCCGATTGAAGTTCTGGGCAAACCGATTCAATCTCGGTTTGAATTTGATCGTAATAATCATAGGACCGTTCGCGCAACTTAAGGCGTTGTGTCAAGATGTCTAAATCACACACGGCGGGATTTATTTTGTTAATGAAATTTCTAGATCTTGTGAGTTGCTCTTTGTAGGAAGAACGTCTAGCAATGAGAGTTTCATCCTTTTCAGTAGGAGCCATGACAAGGTAAATAGATTAAAGTATAACTCACGGAACTGTGGAACCTTGGAAATGCTGTCAGGCTGGCAGCAGCAAATAAGTAGAAAGAACGGGACACACCAAAGGAGACAGGAGTGGCCTCTTTCCACTTCGCAGGCTTTGCACGATGAAGTTATAGCTGAAAGATTCAAAGCAGATATTAATAATTTGTAAAGTATTGCCAAATGACCTTTTAAAAAGAATAACAAATGACAAATGGACTCTCCCGGGTTTCTGGTACCACATTTTGGGTAGATTATTGGCTGAGGAATAACCTAACCACCAAGGGAAGATGATATAGAAAAGGAGGTGGGCTTCGGACTGGAGAGAAAGGAGAGAGAAATAGGAGGAGAGTCCCACAAAAATTATAAATTTAACTTTAAATACACTCAAAGGCGGTTGCCACTGCAAATCCGCTCTCTGATACCTAAAGAGGGTAAGGACCTGGTCGAAGCTAACGGGAACCGCAGCTAGGACTTGGGCGGTTTGCCAGAGAATGGCTTTAGCGTATTCCCTCTCAAGCATGCATATGCCTACTATGGGGAAGGGTGATGGTCTGACAAGACAAATAGTAACAGATTTATTGCGTTTTAACGAGGGCATGAACCTGGGAAAATTTAGGAAAGGCAGGATCTTGCCTAACCGTTGTATTAGAGAAATGATAAATCCAAAAACAAATATTTAATTTATTTAACAAGGCAAAAGAGCGTAATAAATTTAACAAGCATATAGTTTCAATTTTTGTTAACAATTTGGGGTCGCAGACCTCCTAAACACATCTAAAGTATGCGCCAGGCAATTAACAATTCTTTAAATTTCAAACCTTTATATGTACTAAAATCTTCGTAAGATTTAAAAATAGAAAAGATATAGTACAAAGGTATAAAGTCAATTAAAGTGATTAAAGTTAAACAGTAAATCGAGTACAAGGAGTGTACTTTAAGAAATTTCCAAGTACCTGTCTTAGAAAAAGTTACAACTTCGAAAATAACAAAAAAGAAAGCAGGTAGAATGAAAGAGTTCCTATAACTTCATATATTTACGCTGAATTACGTTTATAATAGTTATACAAAGTAGAGCAGGTCACTTACTGTGAAACCTGAAGAGAAAGTCAAAAGGAAGGAGTAGGGTAGTGAGGCCGATTCTAAGCCACCCATTTTATTTGTACCCGACTGTACATGTTAAAATAATTAATATCTCTCGAACGCATGGTCCGATTTTGACAAATGAGGGTCGTTGGACTCGGGCTGACGCTCTCTTTCCAATGGACCATTCATTTCAACCCCTAAATAAAACCTACCCCTACTAGGGGGTGAAATTGTAATTTTTTAGTGAAAGTCTCTTTTCAAATGCGACATGTATAAGGTGCGCTGCTAAAATGAACTTAAACGTTGTTGCTCATATCGCGCATGCGTTTTTCTGGCTGCCGCTATGGATGAACATTTTTGTTTTTGTTTTGTACGCATGCGCACTTGGGATTTTTGTAAGAGGGCGAGCTCTTTGAAAAAAATGATTGATAAGAAGGGGTTTTGGTGGTGAGGAGAGAACCAGATAGTCGCCAATTTTCCTACGAAGTTTGCCGATATCTCTCGAACGCATGGTCGGATTTGGACGTGTGACGTGTCAAATCGCTTGTCTCGAAGCCCTATACATGTTATTAATAGGTTAAAGTTTTGAGAATGAGGGAAACAGGCTTTTTGGGGGTAAAACCGTGATTTTAGACTTTTTCCGATATTTCACGAATGCCTGGTCGGACTTGGTCCAATGACCTGTCAAATGGCTTGTCTCGAAACCCTTTTTATTTTGGTTTAAGTTTTTGAGAATGAGGGAAACAGAATGTTTTGGGGTAAAACCGTGATTTTAAAATTTTTGCTATATTTCGCGAACCAATTATGCTAGAGGCGTGTACGAGGGGTCCAAAGACTCGAGCTGACGTTCTCTTTACTATAGACTACTCGTTATATTTTTTTAAAAAAATTGGAAACTCGATTTTGGGGTAAACACGTGTTTTTTGTGATTTTTGCTGATAACTAACGAACCAATAAGCCTAGAGACAAATGCGAGGTGTCATTTTTTTCATTGCGTTGCCCTCTTGCCGAGGATGTTCGTGATGAGCAGGAATGAAAAACCATGTTGAGGTAAAACCATGATTTTAGACTTTTTGCTTTATCTCGCAAACCCATTACGCTAGAGACGCGTACAAGGTGTCCTAGGACTCGGGATCACGCCCCCTTTTAGAAACTATGTTTCACATTTTGACAAAGGGCCTAACGCCATACATGTTGAAAAAAATTCTTTATCGATACCTGTTTATAATGTTTATGAAGCGTGATGGTTGAGAGAGACGATACGGCTGGGTGTGTGTGTTTCAACGAACCTGTCGCTGACCACGGTGGCTGTGTTCAATTGATCAATCGCTATTTCGACAGGTCGGTTTATGACAGAGCGAGGGTGCGTTTTTTCTGATACTTTACCCCGAAGATGATCTTTAACGTGTAAACGGTGATGAGAACTTGGTTCTATGTTGGTCGAAGCGAGTACAGAAAACAAACTTGCAGAGGAGCAGGAGGTGAATGTCATTTGAGCTTATTGGAATGCGCTGATCTGACTTGACAACAGGTGCAATGGAAAATGACAAAGACGCAGAGGACACTTGAAGGTGAAATATTCTGACCATCGTGGTGGCAGGGAAGAGCGAATACACATGTGAGATGACATGTACGCTAAACAAGTTACATCCTGTTTTGCTTCGTACGTGACAAAATGCAAGTTCATGTGAAATTTGATCCGGCACAGGTGTTCACTTTGGGCGTTAGCTGTCCACGTGACCGATAACAGGCTGTTCAAAACGTGGGAAAAAATGATTATACATGCAATGTAACATATATAAAGACATGTCGTTATCATTTCCACTCTCACTTAGGTGACTACCTTTGAACACATTGCGTTGCGTGAAACCCCTGGTCTTGTTTAACAGTTTTGGTGTTGGTGGAAACAACAACAATTTGAGAAAGCCAACAAAAAACTGTTTCCTTTAAATACATTAATGGATATGTTGTTGGCTTTCTCAAATTGTTGTTGTTGTTATTTTCTGCCAACAGGTGCTTACTGCGTATGACAAAGCTGTGCACTCGTGGGTTAGACAGCCTTTCTTGCTAAGGGTCTCCTATATACCCTAAACATGGCTATACATGTTAGTTCTGAACATTTAGTGGTTAATTGTATATTGGGTTTAAATAGAGAACTTATACAAGCCCGTCTTGCATGCGGTTAAACTTCACAAGTGTCACATGCAACACGCAAAATAAATTTCCGCTACCTAGCGGTAAATATGAGCACTACCTGTACTACTAGCATGCTACCTAGCGGAGGATATGAACACTTACTAGTAATATCCAAAGTGAGCTGAGGTTAGGTTAGGTAAAGTTAGGTTAGCCATCAAAATAAGTTACCAAAATAAGCCATCAAAAATAATTGTTTTTTTTACCCCTGAGGTCTTGGGTTCCAACTCGACTATGCACAGAATTTAATTAACATCTGAGAGTTGAAAGGTTAGGTTAGGTTAGGCTGCGTAAAGTTAGGTTAGGTTAGGTTAGGTTAGTGAGCTGAGGTTAAGTCTTTAAATATTCCCTCTCTTTCAACTACTTTCCAACACCAAGAAAAAAATCCATTAAATACATTGACACAAATAACTTGTCAAATAACCCAATACAAAAGCCAATATTAAAGCCAACACAAAAAAGCAATCACAAAAAGCCAACACAAAAAGCCAACACAAAAGCCAACACAATAAGCCAACGCAAAAAGCCAACACAAAAAGCCAACACAAAAAGCCAACGCAAAAAGCCAACACGAAAAGCCAACACAAAAAGCCAGCCCAAAAGCCAACACAAAAAGCCAACACCAAAAGCCAAAACATAAGCCAATATATAAGCTTATGGTAGGTCACTCCATCAGCAAAACAGTTGTAACCTTTGTAGTGTGAACATCGTACTGACAGGTCAGTTACTACTATGGAACTTATTACAACCAACAAAGGTAGGCTACGTGCACTCTATCAAGGCTACTCTTAAGGTGGGTATACACTTGCGCGCCGCGCACTGCGCGCGGTGCATGCGCGGCGCGTGTGTTGCTCGACCAGAATTATTATTTAAACGAACCTCTCGCGATCCATAGGAAACCCACGAACATGCACTAGTCAATTTGGAGTGTGGTAAATATAATCATGTCTCCGCCGCACGAGGAAAACCTCGCGATTGCGGTGATGAGTGGTGCGGCTGTTTTAATGGCACGTTTGTGCAAAAAGAAAAAGAAACGACGACGACGTTGGTGGCACACTGACATGTTTAAAGAAAGGAATGGTGCGGAATTAATGATGGACTTGAAGTCACGAGAAATTAGCGGCCAGTATAAGAATTTTACTCGAATGTCATCTTCTGACTTTGAGAATCTGCTGCAGAAGATTGGACCCCACATTTCCAAAGAAGATACGTATTTCAGCCCTGCGATTTATTTTACTTTTCTCACGCCGGTAGGAAGACAGCAGAGATATCACCTTCTTCTTGCATTGGTCCACAGATATATCCATCTCAGCTCCTATTTCCATCCAGGCATCTGCTTTTAGTCTATTGGTTTCTTAAAATGATCCTTATGTTGAGGATCCCACAGAAGAGGCTTTTTGCGATAAGTATAGAAAATTTTATCACAGATTCGTCTGACCACTCCATTATCACCACTCAAAACGCACAGATATTGCAATCAGATGCGCGCGAGAAACAACGAACTTCTCACAATCCCGTCCAAATCTGAACTGCGAACACTCAAAGTGCGCGTGTAAAAAACCGACAGAGATGGATCGTCGTGCGCCGCGCGCGCGCAGCTTCAAAACCCCGTACTAATCTAGCGAACTTGCTGCGCGCGAGCGGCGCGGCGCGCAAGTGTATACGCACCTTTATAACTATAATCGCCAGAATGTGAATGGAATAATATTCTGGCGATGCTCAAAAGAGAGGTCAACAAAATGTCGAGGCAATCTGAAAAGTAAAAATGGAAAGGTTTTAAGTGTGAGTGTTCATCAATGTAGTGCTCTAAACGAACCACGCTTGCTGTTTACAAACAATTATCAAAATGCTAAAAAGCATGTTCAAGAAAACGATATTGCGGCTAAAAATAGTGCACTGTTTGTTCAAAAGGACTTATCATGTCCTCAAAACGTCATGTTAGGACAGTTGTCAACGTCCAAGAAACCTTAAACACTATCAAAATCAACTCCGACTATAAATGAAGTGGTATTGCAAGAGGATCAAAAAGGACTATACAGTAACAGTGATGGTGGTCATGATGATAATGGTGATCATGATGATGATAATGATGATGATGTTGATCATCATGATAATGGTAATGCTTTGTTTACACCTAAAAGTCCATTTGTTAAATTTGTATACTGGAACAAACCCAGTAATCTAATGCAATGGCTTCGACAATTGCATGCTTTAAAACAAGCTGGGCATACCGGTCACGATTGGGAAATCAAAGAAATTGAACAAGAGCTTCGTCGTGCTGAAATTATTGTGTAATGGGTCTACCACTTTGCGACCACTTTTACAATAACTCTTGTTTCTAATATTTGCTTATTTGCTTCCACTTTTACCTGAACTCTTTGGATCCATATTTGCTCTCACATTAAACTATTATTCTTATTACCAAGTTGACTTTACTAGAGCTTAGTCTATCCTTGACAGTTGATATGGAAGTATCAGTGACTAGGTATGTTAAGCCTTACGCATACTATAAAGGATATTCATATATTGTGAAACGAACCAATAAAAATGGAACTGTTATTTGGCGTTGTTCAAACCAACGTTCCAAACATTGTCGTGGTGACCTAAAAAGTAAAAATAGTGAGGTTTTAAGTGTCAGTGATCATCAATGTAGTGTAATGCATGAAACACAGTTGCCGTCGACAAAATCAAGAAAACCATATTGCTACTCAAAATAGCGCATTGTTTAATGAGCAACGTTTAACCCCTGATCTAAAAGTTATTTTTAATCCATCTTCCACGTCGCAAGAGCCATCAACATCACAAACTATGAAAGAGGTAGTGTTGTTGTTGTCGTTTTAAAGAGTGGAACAACTAGGTCATCTGCTCTTGATATACAAGGGGATCAAAGTGACTAAATAGTAATAACAATAAGGATTTTATGCCTATACAACCATTGCGGCTTTCCCACTTTTCGAAAACAACATTGAATGGACATTGCTATAAAATAATCTACAACAAGCCTTGTGTTTAAAACTATAAAGACTATTGTAAAGTGAGAAAGGCTTGTATTCAGTGTGCATTTATTGTCATAATCATGTATACTTTGCAATGTTAAATATACTAACTTTGTATAAAATAAAACAACATTGTAACATCATTTTGCATTTATTTACAAACTTTATATACATTTCTTTTTTTTTTGTTTCATCATAATATTTTTAAAGACAACATTAAACACTAAAACATTACTATTCTATACACATATTTTCTTTCTTTTTCAGTATATTGTCATTACTTATATTTTCCATTATTATTTCACATTTTTTTATTTATTTAATTAAAACGAACCATGCACCTATTGTTTTTAAAACCTTCATATATTAAGTGTACAGGTTGCACAGCATTATTGACTTCATCAAAAACACTCTCCAACATGTCATTAAACCGTATAGGCAGAAATGTTTCAAAGTTTTCACATACACTAAGTACACGATCACCATATGCTGTTTTCAATTTCCGAATCTTGATAATGCGGAATGGAATATGCGTTGGCAATTCGCTGAGCTTCTTTGTCTCTAAGCCACATGATTGTCCCACAGCATTCAAAACATTCATTGTAGTAGTCTATAAACAAAAGAAAAGCATATCTATTACACTCTAAAACAGCTTTAATAATATTGTGCAATTAGGGATTTTGCACTATGCATGACGAATAAATTATACTAGTTATGCAAGAAATGCCCTAACTGTAGCAGATACTGCTTTTCTGCATATAGCACAAGTGTTGAGTTCTAATGCACACTTGACACAGGCAAAAATACAACACCTAGTTCATCCTGATAACAAATTATACATAATTGTTGGTCACACTTTTGTATCTGTTCGTAACACAAGTCTTTTCTTTCAGCCTTATGTATTTGCTCCGCGTGTTCTAAATCTAAAGGCACTTTTATGTCTTTTGCTGCAATCACGTTTTCTTTACGAATAGTGTTCACAAATTCTTGACCTTTAAGCAACACCATGTATTTACAGTTTGGTAACCAACGAGCGTGTTGCACAAAAGGGTCATCAGTCATTTGCCAATCCTTTAAAGAAAATCCACAATAAAAACATATTGTTTTATCCCCTTCACCAGTATAAAAAAATCCAGCTTCACTTAGCTGTTTGGTAAGGTGTTTTAATATTAATGGCCAAACATTTTTATAAGATTCTAAACGTTTTTCAACAGAGCTGTACTCTGGGTGTGCTAGTGATTTAGTCTTGCAAACTCCCAATTTTTCAAAAATCACACGCCAATTCAACACTGTCTATGGCATATGGACCACATATATCGACACTACCGTTGGCTGGTAATACATCATTATTATTATTATTTATTTGTGATTCAGCAACGTAAGTAGCGGCCAAAGGCCTTGTGGTTCGGTAAAATGAATGCACGGTTAGGTTACCCATTTGCTTTCCAAGCATGTAAGGACAATGAAGAGACCATCGCAAATGGACTCTAAAGGAATCATCCCCTCCTTCCCAGTGTGAAAGTTCAATACGACAAAACACACAGCACACCACATCTTCTCGGTTCAAGTAAAAAAAAACGGCTTTTGCAAGTTTATGTGTCGACAAAAAGCCTACAGGCCAGGATTCAAATGTTAACCATCGATCATGTTCTGATTTTAAATTTAACCCACGTGGTAAACCAACTTGCTCACTTGTTGTATTTGGTACTAACGCCATGTGTTATAATAAAACTTATTGTAAGTTATTAACGTTGCACAGAATACTTAAAAGCATAATGCATGCTTGTTCACTGTCTGTTCATTACGTTAATGGCACATGACGACACCTTAAAGCAAACAAAATAACCCATCACTCAATCAATCAATCAATCAATCAATCTATCAATCAACCAATACTTGTAAATAAAACGTTAAGGTTAATTGGCATTAATATATCAAAACACCATTAAAAATAAACTGTATGTTGGCACTAACAGTAACCCATGTACTTATTTTCTTTTTATAAAGCTACAGTCATTTACACCCCCCCCCCCCCCTTTAACCAATATATAAACAAAAATGAATGTCATGTCATTTTGTTTACATTATCATGTTCAAACCTGTGGATATTCGTTGAGTCCATAGGGAACCACCCATAATTTTTTTTATTTTATTTTAAGAAAATCCAACATGGCCTTGTACTTTTCCCAGTCAACAACAACAACATAGCCATTAATCAAGAAAGCAATCATTGTCCCAGTCATGTACAGGAAATGAATTTTTTTTGTCTGCGAGTTTTCAGTAGTGGTAAAATGGAATAGCATTTTTAAGTTAGACTTACCTGAGTTTTAAACAGTTCACTCTTTGGCAGTGGTTTCGCTTTAGTGCGTTTCGGTTTTTTTTCAGCAACTGCTACGGCGGTAAGGCTTTTTTTCCAAGTTTCTAAAAATAAATAAAATAAACCGCTATAAATACCTAAATTCAGGTTAATACATGCATTTCATAAAATAAAACATAAAACAAAAAATGAAACAAGTTAGTTTAAAAAAAATTATCTCACCTTTACTTGCAGTGGCTTGTTGCTGTTTCCTTCTAGTGGGCTCAAAAGTGCAATGGTTTCTTCTCTCTCAGACATGTAAGGTATACCGGTTATCTGCAAACAAATAAATAAATAAAATCATTAATTACCTACTCAATAAATAATTGCTTGTAAATATATATATAAATCAATAAATGTATAAATGAATAAATATATCAATAAATACCTACCCCAGAAAAAGGTTAAGTATTTTCCACCAACACCAAAACTGTTAAACAAGACCAGGGGTTTCACGCAACGCAATGTGTTCCAAGGTAGTCACCTAAGTGAGAGTGGAAATGATAACTACATGTCTTTATATATGTTACATTGCATGTATAATCATTTTTCCCACGCTTTGAACATCCTGTTATCGGTCACGTGGACAGCTAACGCCCAAAGTGAACACCTGTGCCGGATCAAATTTCACATGAACTTGCATTTTGTCACGTACGAAGCAAAACAGGATGTAACCTGTTAAGCGTACATGTCATCTCACACGTGTATTCGCTCTTCCCAGCCACCACGATGGTCAGATTATTTCACCTTCAAGTGTCCTCTGCGTCTTTGTCATTTTCCATTGCACCTGTTGTCAAGTCAGATCAGCCATTCCAATAAGCTCAAATGACATTCACCTCCTGCTCCTCTGCAAGTTTGTTTTCTGTACTCGCTTCGACCAACATAGAACCAAGTTCTCATCACCGTTTACACGTTAAAGATCATCTTCGGGGTAAAGTATCAGAAAAAACGCACCCTCGCTCTGTCATAAACCGACCTGTCGAAATAGCGATTGATCTATTGAACACAGCCACCGTGGTCAGTGACATGTTCGATGAAACACACACACCCAGCCGTATCGTCTCTCTCAACCATCACGCTTCATAAACATTATAAACAGGTATCGATAAAGAATTTTTTTTCAACATGTATGGCGTTAGGCCCTTTGTCAAAATGTCAAACATAGTTTCTAAAAGGGGGCGTGATCCCGAGTCCTAGGACACCTTGTACGCGTCTCTAGCGTAATGGGTTTGCGAGATAAAGCAAAAAGTCTAAAATCATGGTTTCACCTCAACATGGTTTTTCATTCCTGCTCATCACGAACATCCTCGGCAAGAGGGCAACGCAAGGAAAAAAATGACACCTCGCATTTGTCTCTAGGCTTATTGGTTCGTTAGTTATCAGCAAAAATCACAAAAAACACGTGTTTACCCCAAAATCGAGTTTCCAAATTTTTTTAAAAAATATAACGAGTAGTCTATAGTAAAGAGAACGTCAGCCCGAGTCTTTGGACCCCTCGTACACGCCTCTAGCATAATTGGTTCGCGAAATATAACAAAAATTTTAAAATCACGGTTTTACCCCAAAACATTCTGTTTCCCTCATTCTCAAAAACTTAAACCAAAATAAAAAGGGTTTCGAGACAAGCCATTTGACAGGTCATTGGACCAAATCCGACCAGGCATTCGTGAAATATCGGAAAAAGTCTAAAATCACGGTTTTACCCCCAAAAAGCCTGTTTTCCTCATTCTCAAAACTTTAACCTATTAATAACATGTATAGGGCTTCGAGACAAGCGATTTGACACGTCACACGTCCAAATCCGACCATGCGTTCGAGAGATATCGGCAAACTTCGTAGGAAAATTGGCGACTATCTGGTTCTCTCCTCACCACCAAAACCCCTTCTTATCAATCATATTTTTCAAAGAGCTCGCCCCCTTACAAAAATCCCAAGTGCGCATGCATACAAAACAAAAACAAAATGTTCATCCATAACGGCAGCCAGAAAAACGCATGCGCGATATGAGCAACAACGTTTAAGTTCATTTTAGCAGCGCACCTTATACATGTTGCATTTGAAAAGAGACTTTCACTAAAAAAAAAAATCACCCCCTAGTAGGGGTAGGTTTTATTTAGGGGTTGAAATGAATGGTCAATTGGAAAGAGGGCGTCAGCCCGAGTCCAACGACACCTCATTTGTCAAAATCGGACCATGCGTTCGAGAGATATTAATTATTTTAACATGTACAGTCGGGTACAAATAAAATGGGTGGCTTAGAATCGGCCTCTCTACCCTACTGGAAGGTTCTAGACTTCCTATGTTTATGTAGGAATCACGAGACAAATGGGGCAAGTTTCCCTTTCGTGAGACCAAGAAATAACTTTATTAATATGGTTTGTTAGTAAAGGGTTTAGGAAAGATCAATTGGGATTGAGGATAAATGTTCATGGCCTTATTTATAGTAATCGGACGATCGCGACGCGGTAGAAATGTTGAAGAAGCACTAGTTTTCACTATAGTCTGTTGAATGGATGAAAAATTCACCGTAGTAACACAAAAGTTTATGGCAATGAAAGTTATTGCAATAATGAAAAATAACTAGTTGCACTAGGTAGGCGAAAGTCTATTGCTTGAGAAAGTTATAGATTGTCATTAAGTACACCAGAGAAAATCCAAACGGAGGAAGAAAAGTTAGCTATTGGGTGTTAAATAATAAGGAAGATCCTTTAGTTTGAGAAAATATTCACACATAAGAGTGGAAAATACATGACGGCGTGACTGGTAGATTCTGGAAGGTTCCAAAGCAATCTTGACTAAAGAATGGGGCCAAAGTTATTCCAGCGGTGGAACGAGCAAAATATTTTATAGACAGCGGGTATTCGATAATATCCCACGTTTTGAGAAGATTTCTCATTTAATTAGCTTAAGAAAAGCTACTTTCTATTAAGGTTGGCTTAGACAGCCAAAAGCCCAACATGGTAAATCCCGCGAAGGATGATATTTCCCCAAAATATGGTTGTCTCACACTGCCTATAAAATGATAGTTAAAAGCATGTAGAAGTAAAACCGATGAAGATGAGGTTAAAACCTGAAGTCTGTACTTATCTTTGCTGCATGGCGAAGGTGAAGTTCCCTTTGACGATTAAAGTTCCAACATGGCGTGGAATCTAAAGAATGCCTCTTTAGTTCAGGAGGCTGGCTCTAGTTGAGCCTTGACTGAGTCGACGGTCGACGTACAAGTGAGACCCACTCAGCGAAACGCCGAGGGACCAGGAAAGGGAAAAGAGTGGGGGTAGGAAACAAAAGGAATACATATCAGAATAGACAACTTTGAAAAAATAAATGTTTTTCTTGATGAATGGTCTTCAAAGAGTTGATAGTAGACGACGCTATCGCAGCCTGGTGGGTGAAAAAGTAGACGAAGTTCTCTTGATCACGGAGATGATAGCTGGCGATGGCGACGAGCTCTGGTGGCCAGATGGATAAGAAAGTCCTCTTGTACAGGGAAGAATTGAGGAACTTCACAGATTAGCTGCTAGATGACGCTAGGTGGGTCATGGAAGATATATATCTAGAACAGACTCACAAATGGCATAAGAGACATGACCACCAAAGAGAAACTAGAAGATCACTGTTGGTGTTTGAGAAAAGGGAAGGAATGAACAAGCAAAGAGTATTAAAAATATACTCTATCTTACCGTGTATTCCAAGAATACACCACCACCGTATGAGCAGAATCGTCAGTTAGACCGACAACCATATTGGAGACGTCGGCCAGAGAGAGCCATATGACCGGCGCAATAACGAGGACAGACGAAACCAAAATCAGAATCGAGAAGGACCTCGAAACAACTGAAATCGCATAAGGAGAGACTATCGTTACTCCGGCGGTTTCAGAAGAGATCGTGATCCACGATATGGTACTGACCGCGATTGGCAGGGACGCGCCCAGGAAACCAGGGAATATATCCGTCAACTTCGGGATAGTGAAGAGAGAGAGAGAGAACTCGATTGCCGAGAGACAGACGAGAATTGCCAATTGAAGTACAGTTGGATCCTGAGCAACCGAGTACTTCAAATGAAAAAGGAAAAAAACCGCCAAAATCACAGTAAGGAATGAGGAGACAGGTACCAGAGTAACGGCTGTCATCTTACTCTGGGAGCCCTCTCCAAGAGGACCTACCGTATGAGAGGCAAATGACGACTGACGTACGACCAACCCAACTACCACCCATAGCGGCTAAAATAAATGATCAACCCATCACTTTATTGGTTGACACTGGAGCAATGTTGAGCGTCCTATCATCTGATTTTCATGCTATTTTGAAGATGAAGGACGAGAAGCTGCATGAAATACCAGCATCAACTGTAAAAGTAAGAGGCATAATATCAGATAGAACCATCAGTTGTACAGTGCAAATTTTCTGCAGTTTGGAAATCGGAGGCCACGATTATAGACACGAGTTTCTTTCCTGAGGAACTTGTAACATGAAGGGATATTAGGTGCAGACTTCATGCGCTTATATGAGGGCGTGATTGATATGGGAAATGATACCATCAGATTCAAGCCTTATGATGCCATTCCGTTGAACTTCAACCAGAAGAGTGAAGAAGACGTCCAGATAGACATCAAAGTCCTCGAAACGCAGAAAGCGAAGGACGAGGAAAGCACCCAGGAAGAGTGCAGGAATTTGGAAATACCCTCAGAAGAAATGGAGGAAGAATTGAAGCAGCAACTGAACGAGTATGCGGATATTTTTGATGACACACAAAGGGAAATCAAGAATTATGAATATGACTTGATTGTCATGGATGAATCCTCATTCCAGAGGAAGGTGTACCCCATCGCTGAGAAGCATATGGTAGCAGCGAAGAAGAAACTTCTAGAAATAGAAGTGATAAGAAAGGCCCCTACTTCCTATGTCAATCCGATTGTCACAGTCGTTAAAGCAGACGGTAACCTACGTCTTTGCTTGGATGGAACGCCTGAGTCCGGAACATGACCGACCGCCTAAGATAAAGGATATTTTGAGAAGATTGAAGGGCCAGAGTGTGATGACCTCTTTAGATTTCGTTCAGTCATACCATCACATCCGGTTGACTGAACGTGCAGAGAAATTTACGGGATTTCTTTTGGGAGAACGACTTATGTTTTTCAAAAACTGCCATTTGGACTCAAGAACGCTGGAGCAGCGGTAATAAGAGCAATTGATGCTCACCTTACTCCGGAAGTCAGAGAGAAAATTATTTGTTATCTGGATGACATACTAATTGCCTCTGAAAACGTAGCTGAACACTTTGAGACGCTTTGTTTAGTATTTGAGAATCTACGAGCAGCAAATTTTAAAGCGAACAGAGAGAAATGTCGATTCCTGTAGAAGGGGATCACATTTGTGGGCCATATAATTAGCGGCGATGGCTATTGACCAAATCCAGCTAAGATAGATGCTATCTCTAAATTTCCACAGCGGACGAGGGTCAAGCACATCTGCTAATTTTTGGGGATGACCCAATTTTTCGCATCTCACTGCCCGAAATATTCTGAAACGGTGGCTCCGCTTCAGAATTTGCTCAAGAAAATTCATAAATCGATTTGGACTACAGAATGTGCCCAGGCATTTGCACGAGCTAAGGAGGTGATGGTGAACTGTATTACCCAAGAGTAACCGGATTTTTCAAGGAATTCTATACTGGGAACAGACGCTTCAGGCATTGGCATCAGTGCAATATTGTTACAAGGAGATGACGCACTTATAAGCCATTATATCGCATTCCTTAGCAGGAGACTTCGACCGCATGAAATGAATTATTATGCCACGGAGCTGGAAGCTTTGACCATTGTTTATGCCCTTGAGCAATGGAAAAAGCTGCTTTACGGACAGCGTATTCTGGTCTGCACCGACCACCATGCCTTGACATTCATCCTCAAGACAAGACTGGCGAGTGATCGAATTATGCGATGGACTCTTTATCTCCAGCAGTTTGACCTGACGATTGTACACCGACCAGGGAAGTATAAGATTTTGGCAGACATTCTGAGCCGAAACCCTGAGCCGGCGATACATGCCATTGACATCGAGGGAGAATGTCAAGTGTACTTGCAACGATTGAGGTATCTTCCAGAAGCACAACGGCGAGATGAGGAACTTCGCAGGATCATCAGAATGCTAGAAAATCGCATGGATGTGAATGATCCAGATTATGCATCTGTAGCTGTATTGACGCGAGAACACGTCCTCTACAGGAGAACCTTCTATAGATTTGTCGATCCTGATCATAATCAACTTCGAGCTGTGATACCCCTGAGATATCAGGATGCCGTTGTAAAGCTGGTTCACTTATCAATTGGTCATGGTGGGACCGACAAAACGCTAGTTACATTTGGTGAATCATTTATATGGAGAAATGCGGGAAGTACCGTACGTAAGTGTCTTCGAGCTTGTGACAAATGTCAGCGGAACAATTATACGTCGCACTTACTACGAGAACCCCCAAGACCTATTCTGCCTACGAAACCTCGTGAGTTGTTCGCACAGGACGTGTATGGACCAATCCCGAAGGCGCGTCGAGGAAACAGGTTCATTGCTGTGACCATCGACGTCTTCATTAAATTTACCATGATCCACCCGTTTCAAAAGGCGACGTCACACCAAGTGATTCAGATAATTAAGAAGCAAGTGATACCGGAGGCGGGAAAGCCTGAATATCTGCTTACCGGCCACGGGTCACAATTTACTTCTGCAGAGTTCGCCAATGCAATGGATGAGCTAGAGATTGGCCATGTACTTTCATCAATTCGCCACCCAGAGAGCAATCCAGTAGAATGCGTGATGACTATTTTGGGAAAATTCTGTAGGTTATACTGTCGAACTGAACATTGGCGTTGGACCGAGGTCCTGGCCATTATCACGAAATGCATAAATTCCACCGTCCACGAGAGCACAGGACAGATTCCGAGAGTACTGCACTTTAATCAGGCACCGATCAGACTATGGAGCAATATTGTGGTTACACCACCTAGTCCTCAACCCTCGCATGCCAGTCGCATAGAGGCAGCGAGAGAACGAATGAATCACCAGGCAGAGAAGCGTCTACGAATGATGAGGAACGAGAGGTTTCGCCAACCACTCATCGAGGGAGACTTGGTACTTATTAGACGTCCAGGAATTTCCAACCCTCTGGGGAGAGTATATGCAAAATTCACTTCGATCTCTTACGGCAAGAACCAAGTACTACAGGTTCTGAATAATGGAAGTTACGTCATTGGAGATATGAGCACTGGTGAGCGCTTTGGCGTCTTCAATGCAGCCAATTTGAAAAAATATCACCAGGAATAATCAGATTGCCTCAGTAAATAAAAATGCCTGTCCTGCATTTTTATCTAAAACGACGAGGGGGAAAATGTGCCCACCCAAGCTCATGCTGGAGATGATTTTTAGTGGAAACATGGAATACTCCAACCATGAATCACTGAACGCACTCTAGAAGCTTGTCTCAGCTTCAGGAGAACTTTTGACTTCATTTGAAAGCTTGGAATAATTTATTCATGATCGCAGATTTTTATCTACGATGTGGACACTTGAGAAAAGCATAATCTGTAATTCTGCATTATCAGCAACTTTAAAATGGGATAACAATAACTATATTTTGGTAATTAAAAGTTATTTTCATCGCAAAAACGCGAGGCATAAGGAAGTAGTCGCTAAAAGACTTGGACGGTGGTCGAAGCCGGAACACGCCATGCTTGGCAGAGGCGACAACCCTATGTGCGCTTGAAATGCACAGACGTGTATTTTACAAGTCCGGTCAAGTAGAGCGATGGTTATTCGTTGTCACAAGACTAGTGAGTCTCATCGAAGGATTACAAAGGCATCCAATATTATTTCAGCACCTCAGTGCTACTGAAAATCGTATTCTACGAAGTGTAATCACGATAAAGTAATGTTTCGTCAAAACAGTGAATTTAGTAATTTTTGTGCTCAAAGCACATGTACAACGCGACACCACATGGTGAACAGTATGTCGGGAAAAAATTGTCGAAGTGTTAAAAATATTAGCAATATTCATTACCTGTGATTGCTACAATATTTCTGCTATATCCAAGAAACACGCCGTGCAAGGGCGGATCTTGAAAAACGACAGATTGCATCGATATCAAAGTGATAGTGTTTCACTATTAAAATAGATTCTGTGAATAATATCTTCAGTGGAAAGCAGGCACATGGCCATTTCCATTATACAGCCTGCATAGTTTAAAGCCAGTGTTGTTAATTATCACCAGAAATTAAAATCAGTGATTTATCACATATAATAGTTTCAAAGATGTCCGAACTAAGGTACATGCCAATTTATTCCCGTACCGCGAGGATCATAATGATGGCTTAAATACCACAATGGAGGAGCCATTGACCACCTAATGTACCAGCAGGATGGAAGCCGATGCAAGAATTTCGTGAACCATGGCCGAGGAGATTATTCTACTCTTGGGATATAAGGATTGACCCCTCAAAATGAAACCAGTGATGGTTAGAGGTGACCAACACGTCGCCGTGAGTTTCCGTTAAATTTTACTTGTACCTGGTTATGGATCAGGGCTGGATTAGATGTAGACAACAGTACAAATAACAGTCATTTAGGTAGGATTTTTCTATTTCTTGTACACGACACTGTCGGCGTATTTTCCCTTTTGTGAGCTTTCACATGGTTGGGAATAGCTCATGCCTAGAGTTAGACACCTCATGGGTTGAACCCAGGTGCAAAATCTGTAATATTTGTGTAGTCCACAGAATGGACGTTAATTTAACATGGAACAGTAATTTACTTGGATTAACCGATGCTCAAAGCATAGTGTTATTTTGAGGCTCCCATTAAATGAATATTTGAGTGCGCCTCCGTAACCGGTCGTATCATATCGATGCTGTGAAGGTTTCGCATCTACAAAGTTTATGTAAATATATTTTTGAAGGTCTTAGAACCAAGATTCAAGTAGAATCAGATGTGTGAATGAGGGTGATTGTGGGTTAACACACTCTAAACCGAACATTCAACTTTAACCGTATCATTTGCAACTATAAACCAGGAGAATGGTGTTGTTTATAACTTTTATCAACTTTTGAGTGCATAGCGCACATTATTTGGAATGTAATATTTTTGTCTTACAGTGGAATCTCTTCCAAAGACTTTTGCGAGTACGCACAACTTTCTGTTGCTACTCTTTGCTGAGCTTTAAGATAGCACGTGCTTACTAGTGATTTTTCAAGGCGAGTTAAGATGTCTTGTGTAGAAAAAACAGTGTCATATTGTTATGTATAATTGATGAAAACTAGAGACATTATTAAGTGAATTACACAAGTTTTCATCCAAGTTTTGATAGACATTGCTACGCAATGAAGCGAGATGCTGTCATAAGTAACATTTGAGTCCGTTAGAATGACAGCTGACGGCACTCAAGGTTAGATCACAGTTACATGTCCCAACAGCAAACTTGATTCTCCGTGCGAGACAAATGACACACGACACAACTTTCTTTTGTTTATGCCCGGAAGGTAATCTTTATCGAGCAGTTCTTGGTGCTCGAATGGAATGTAAATTGCATCATGATAAATTGTTGAGTACAGGGTGATTAGTAAGTCAAGTTTCCCAATGTTTAATTAAATTCGCAAGAGTTGTAAGCGAATGAGGAAGGATTGCTACCTTATTATTGATACTATCAGAGTAATTCTTAAAAGATGGAACCACACTTTTGTTTATAAAGGCTTATATTTTTCTCACTTAAGGTGATTGATGTTTTACCGTGTTTTGACACGAGGATAGTGGGGTGGTTTCCGTTTTAATGGTGAATACCAGCAGATTCATATGGATGACTTCTGAGGTGACCTCATTTCGTGATCCAGTCGAGGAACGCGATAAGATACTTCTTGTATGGTTTTAGATGGAGCTTTGCACGCCCATCTGGTGAAGTGTTATTGTGGACTTGATTATATTTTTATGATATTGGAGCCGCTTAGAGCACAAGATTGTTATGACTTTTCGGGTTATACATCTCGTAAGCATCTGATGCAGATTTACGACTACTGTCTATAAGATTATGTTATTGTTACAGGCAGAGGCCACGTGTACTCTGTTGTGTTTATTCTTCAGTCCATCAGCCTTGCATAGTTGGTCATTCTGCATAATTAAGATACTCTTAAACGACGATAGTAATAATCACAAAAGCATAAATCATGAAAGTTCATTATTATTAAAACGACGTGGGTTAAAACTTCTGTTAATTCTTAATCAGCTGTTTAACTTTAATCGTAATTGCTTTTCGCCTGGACCAATGCAACGTGCTTGATACAGGATGTCCCTGGAAGGGAATTTTTAGAGAGAAACTACACAGTTAGACTTGACTGGAACCAGTTGCTGACTGGAGGTAATCAACTCGTGGGTCGAGTACCCTTTATTGATTGATGACATGCTCTGATAGCATGCTTTGTCTGATTTTTACACATATTGTATGACGAATGGAACAAACAGTCTCCATTTCGAAGTAGGAAGGGTATTAACAACATTTATTGAGTTTATTGAATTATTTAAGTGCATATTTCCTTTTGTGAACCCTACTGTTGTATGATTTGTAGTTTTGTTGTACAGATAATTTGTAATGTTTACTATTGTAATCAAATGACTGTTATACTAGTATTTGTTTGTTTAACACGGACATTTAGATCCGATGTTTCTGTAATGGAAGGAATAGTAAATGTAAATGTGGGATGGTCCAAGTATACTTTAGATTTTTGCAGTCTTGTTTGACTATTTTTCATGCATGATGATTCTTCACAGAACATCGTTACCTTTTGCTTTGTAATTAAATTAGGATTTTTGTACCATTTTCCCCAGCTTTGCTTCATTTTTGGATTGTATATAGAACTGATCCAGAGGATTAATTTCATAGCTTAGGGGTTGTTTTCTTTTCTTGTTTTTGTTTAATTAGATAGCGGATTAGCCCATTTTGATACCCTCTGATCCTAGGTTTGGGGATGGTTTTTATTAATAAATATGTCCAACAATTCTTACTTAAGCCTAGACTACCTTCTTTAGTAGCTTGTTTATTTTTGGGGGTGTCTTACCAGGGGTGTCTTTGACATTTATAAATCATGATGGGAACCTTATCCTTGGGACAGGGGAGTCTCATAGCCGGCGAACCCTATTGGTTTGCACTCCAATCCTCTTGTTCGGTATGTGTTCGGAGGAAGAGGTCATCTGGGAGGCCATACACGGTTGGTGGTGACCAGATGATTTCGTCAAACGGGCACATAACACTTAGCCTCTTGAGGAACAACTGGGAAGAAATAGGTTTGATTCCAACCTCAGCTATCCTGGAAGTGGTTTTCTGTGGTTTCCCCACTTCTACTTCAAGCAAATGCTGGAATAATTCCTAACTTAAAGCCTCGGCCACCTCCTTACTAATCCTTACCAGAATTAAAAAGAACATACCGTACTTGATTGCAGCCTTCACAATAATATATGCATTGAGACATAATACAACGCACACCCTAGTACATGGAGCTAAATGACCACGATACTGACAGCAGTGGCTACGCTGGCTAAAGCGCAGCGTTAGGTCATGGGGCCAAGCTCCCTGCTGACTCGTTAGACACGTGGGTTCGAGCCCCACCGTCGGCCGTTCCTGAAATGGTTTTCCGTGGTTTCCCATTTTTAAAACCAGGCAAATGCTGGGACGGTACCTTCTGATAGGCCACGGCCTCTTCCTTCAACATCCCTGCCCAAATGCATTCATCTTCATCCATTCCATCTCTCATCCCGACGCGCAGGTCGCCCACGGGCGTCGACTAGAAAGACCTGCATTCGGCCTCTCAGGAGGCCACACGACAAAAAAAAAAAGAAACGATGTCCAAGACCCTCAAATGAAACAAAAACAGCACCAACAAATGGAACTTCTCACTGATGATGAAGATGGGAATATACCCGTAGATATTTGCCTGTATAAGAACATAAAATTATGAACAAGTGGGCAGCGGGAAAGTGAGCGAGTTAAATTCCGTGCGAAGCAGGCGGAGAGTGAGAAGTGTTCCATACAGCGCGCGGGGCCAGGTAGACTTGACTTCCGTCCACGAGGTCTATGGTATCCCCCATTTATTATCGGAGGTGATTTAAGGAGCAGGGTGTGTGTAACACACGCCAGAATGAAAGGGTTAGTAAAACGTGGCCTGTAACCAGCTACAATAACATAGAATCAGACGGCTCTTCAATAGCATTTGTAGGCTGGTGCGAGCTGCATTGAAACAGTCGCCAACATGTGACATCATAAGCCAAGAGTTAAGGCCTGGATTATCTAGGAAAAGGTGGAGATGTCCCACAATTGACCCTGATTTTATTCAAGTTCTAGCAAGTTTCTGATAGCCACTTATTGCAACCAGACTGCTGTCATGGGTTTCACCTTACTGAATATCCTTCTAATTTACGCCATTCAAATAACAACCCATGCATGAAATAAACAATGGTGAAATAACATAATGGTGTTGAAGCCATTTTCAGTGTTTCCTGAGTAAACGAAGTTTGATGTTTTTCAGTCGATCAACACGATTGTACCTAATTGTGTACATGAGGTTCATAAATACACTCAGATGACCTGTTTCGATCGCCAAGTGATCATCAGATCCATTTAGGCTATAAAATCTATGTCAGGAAGTATGGGTGAAAGTATTTACAATATGTACACTTATTTAGTTGCAGTATTAGTTAAGATAATGCAAATCGTCACTAACTATTGGTTATAGTATATGTGATGTTTTGTTAAGACACTGGAAGTGGTGATTGACCTCCAAAATTTGCTTGTTTATAGTGAATATGTGATTATTGTTAAATGGTCAGTTCTGATTGCATTGTACTGACTAGCGTACTAGTCTGGTTGAAATAATATGTACATATATATTGTACCCTTAGGAAAAGAAGCAATACACAAGACTTGGATTCGGGGTCGTGATCGGTTCTTGAAAATTAGTATGAGGAGAACGTGCTTCTTACAATTTCCAGGATTCATAGGGGAACATAAAGTTACAAATAAATTATATGACAGGTTAAAACAAATAACAATTTAATACGGAATAATCTGACATGACAATAAATTAATTCCACCCTTATGTGACATCATGAGTCATTTGCCTGCCACACGTGACCTGCAAGTAACCCAGTAGCCCACATGCGACTTCCAGGCATCCGACACTATGTAAACAAAACCAGCCAAGGACCCGGAAAGTCCCGCACGTATTTGTTCCCAGCGTGTTCTCAAACCGTGTTAGCCGTCAACACAAATGACTGACTCAAAACTTCAGTCCATAAAATAGCTACCTCAAAAATAAATCAGCTTAAACAGCTGTAAAACACAAGGTGTACTAAAAAGTTACCTCATGAGAAATTACACTGAATAAAAATACAAAAATTACAAAATACAAAGAAACATGTTTATGTGATGTGTGCGCTGTCGGAAAATTGATGTAAATGAGTGCTAGACGAGAATTCATTCCCGTTCGACCATTTTATTAAGTCATGAATTCCCGTTCTGCGGGTTGGAGATCACGACAATTATGGTAATACACACTAAATGGCTAGTAATAAAATAAACACACTGACATAGTCTAACCCTTATAAAGCAATCAATAATACACGCATTGTATATTTACAATTATCAGCAGCCGAAATAAGCGGTTTGTGGCCATACAATTCAACACAAGGCAATCACGTGACATACAAGAACATATGGTCCACCGTATGCGACCAAATAGTGACATTTACAAGTCTTGGCAGCTAGCCAGCCAAGCAACAACAACAAAAATAAGAACATGCCTCAGCAGGCGAATAAAACAAGAATACATTACACTACGATCAATACGGACGGAAATTAGTTAGATTAGCGGCATGGATAGCTTCCCAATTAATTCAAATATATATTCAAATTTACCCGGCAAGACATTTAACTAATTATCAACGAAGAATGCGTAGCGCGCACGCTACTGCTATCAACATTCCAGATCTGAGTACTGAGGTCGCTCAAGCTCCCTAATGTGTTTTTGTGTGTGCAGACATAAATATCCAAGCCTCTGGCCTGGATTCGAAGATAGCCTCACTCGCTCCCTAAAATCGCGCGACATAATAAATCAATACCATCATATTCTTGAAAAGTCCCCCTTGGGATATCAAGATTCACATATCAGCAAGTACGCCCCGCAGGTACGTAAGCTGAACATTATAGTAACAACGGTACTGGATCTCCTGTCCAAACCTGCTTACTATCGAAGAATTCACACATAGCACACACATCTAGGCTTGACCAAATGACCCCCACTCGTACTTCAGACCAAGAATAGATTACCAAAACAAGACTAATTACCTGAATACAGATAGGCGGACGGCCTTCTGTAACAACCAAGGTTTATCATAGCAAAACAAAATAAACTAGCATTTGCCTGATCAATCATGATTGAAAAAAAGACGGGAAATTCCCCCCCAAGTCTAATAATTACAGTTAATACAGATCCATTTGTCACCCCTATCTAACATTTCAGCCGTAAGTAATCTCGCTAGCGCCATGCTTTCCTGCGCGCAGGCAACAGGAGAGCAAGCACTCTAATAAAAAGCGAAGGGCAAAAGCCACAAGAAAAAACACACAAAAAATATTTACAACAAATTGTCACGTGATGCTAAGAAAAATAATTATGTCAGCGAATAGCCTGCCTCTCCTGTAACTCGCTCCTCAACACAGACCCCCTACTAAGGTGCGTGTGATGCTTTGTTCCCCCAGGGGCTCACTACTAGTGGGAGGTGGCCAGCTGAGCTCGTAATTGCTTTCGTTGGACTCTTCTCTTTCATATTGATGTCTTCCCTTGGTCAACTCTTTTTCCCTTACAACCTCAATGATATCAGGATATGTTAGTCTAAGGTGCCTTCATTTTCCTGGTCCTTGTTTTTTCTTTCCCAATACCCTCATTTTTGAGGGGTGTGTGTAACACACCTTGCACGGCGAGCTCACGACTAATGAGCTTGGGAGTTACCAACCGCGAAGGGTTTCTGAACTGGATCGATTTCTATCTTCTTATCAGTAAATTGAACTTTTTTTTAAGCATATGGCTTTTAGTGCCGAGAGTGTCCGAGGTCATGTTCGGCTCGCCAGTTTGTAGCTGCTTCTAGGCGGACACCCAATGGGTGAGCTACAAGTACCGTCGCGTGTGGAGTGTTGTCTGGGAGGAAAGTTTGAATGTAAGGACGAGGAGTTGGAAGGTAGCGGCTGTGGCCTATAGTTAGGGACCAACCCCGGCATTTGCCAGGAAGGAAGATTGGAAACCACAGAAGACCATCTTCAAGGTTGCCGGTGGGGGATTCAAACCTCCTCGCCTCCCGGATGTGAGCAACTGCCAGCAGCCATGCCATAACGACCACGGCTAACTCACCCGGTAGTAAATTGGACTGAGATGGCCTGATTAATAATATCACATTTAAGGCTCAGATTAATTTTTCAAAAGGTGAAAAATCAAATTATATGAAACCCTCGATTTTTTTCGAAGGGAATAAAATTAAATCCAAAGAATTTAATTTAATTCTCCTCGGGATGAAACTCTGAAGCAAACATTGAATTCCACTCCGGTGGGAATGATATTAAATTCATGGAATGTAATCCTATTCCTCTCGAAATGAAACTCTGAACAAACTATTTCGGTGTATTCTTCTCGGAATGAAACACTGGATGAACTTTTAACTTTATTCCAGCCGGAGGAAAAATAAATCCATGGAATATAATTCAAACGAACATTGAATTCTGTTCTGGTTGGAGTGAAAATACATCCATACAATTTATAAGGTGCGTTCAAAATGTAACGAGCCGGAGACATAATTACAGAAACCAGTACCTGTATGTTAGAAGTATTGGCCCTGGCTGTTGAGGCACTTGTCCCACTGTGACACGAGGCGGTGAATGGCTGTCTCATAAAATTCCCTGGGCTGCGATGTGAACTAGTTCCGCTCGTACAGCTGGACGTCGGCGTCCGAGGTGAATCGTTGGCCCCGCAGAGCCCTTTTCAGGGGACCAAACATGGCGTAATCACAAGGAGAGAGGTCTGGACTATTTGGAGGGTGGCCGAGAACCTCCCATTTGAATTTCTGAAGGAGTGCCGCGACTGTGGTGGCCGTATGAGGTCGTGCATTGTCGTGGAGCGACCACGGCGGCTATGGCGTTCACTGTCACTCGGCGGTCCTGGGTAATGAGTGCATCAACCAGCTGGACGTTGTCATCGGTAATGCAGGGGGGTGCCCCAGACCGGGCATCATCGGCTAACGACACCCGTCCTTCTTTGAAGCGCTTGTGTCACGCCTTGACCCTTGCAAGGGACATGCAGTGTTCGCCGTACACTTGTGACATTCGGCGATGAATGTCCGTTCCCCCTACTCCTTCCGCTGTCAGAAACCGAACAACACCTCCTTGCTCTTCGGTTGACGCCTCCATGTCACTGTTTGCAATGCGACTGGCAGCGTTGGACGATTGATGCATCCTGCTGCTCGCTTTGTATCGTCACATGACGTGCACGCGTGCCCTCTAGCGACAGGCTGTGAACTTCCACGCACTGGTCGGAACCACACCTCATTACACACGCCACTATTAGCCGACGAAGTCACCGGTTTGCGCATTCCAGCCTCCTGCTCGTTACTTTTTGAACGCACCTTATAATTCTATTCAGGCCGGAGTGAAATTAAAACAATACAATTTAATTCTATTCCTGTTGGAATGAAACTGTGAACGAACATTTCTATTCTGGCCGGAGTGAAATTAAACCCATGCAATTTAATTCTCTCAATGGACAGTTTGTCTTATTCAATCCAATGAATGATAATGTTCCTATGGCCTCCTGAGAGGCCGAGTGCAGGTCATTTTAGTTGACGCCAGTCGATAGCCACGACGGGGTTAAAATCACCCCGTCAGCAGTTTTTAAATTAGCCGATATTTCCCGCGCTATTTGTTGGATTTGGTCACGTGAGGTGTCCTAGGACTCGGGTTGAGGCCCTCTTTGCTATGGCCCAATGATATAATGCACCCTATCCTCAAATATAGTTAAATTTAGTGTCGTTAAAATTAGGTTATTATTATTATTTAATAAGCTGTAAAACTAGGTAGCTATTACCGAACAAAGGATTAGCCCTTACTGAACGGGAAGGCTAGTCAAGAGGTACATCTAAGGTATTTAAATGTATGTCAGATAACGTGTGTTTTTGTAGTCCATAGTAACAATAACATTTAACAATTAAGGCTATATTATGGCTTGGTAATTGCCTAGTGTCGTATGTAGCTATAAAAACAAGAGACTCCCTTGGCCTCGGATACCCTAATACCGTCGGGGTCGGAAAAGAACAAGAGTTGACCAAGGGAGGTCGAGAAGGAAAGATAACAGAGGGGAGCCCGGCACAAGTAAGTGGAAGCAATGCCGGACTCAGCTGGGGTCCCGAGGTCGCCAATACACAAAATGTGAATCCCTAGAGGTATTAAGGGACCTCCTTTTTACGTGGAATCCGAACCACAAAGTGTAAAACGTTAATTCCAAAATCTCACATGCATTGACCGCGAATCGAACCCGGTCCGCCGTGGTGAGAGGCCAACAGCTTGACCGCTGGGCCACCAAGCCCTAAGGGAGAATGGAAACCACGGAAAAAAGACACTTTAGAATAACTGAGGTAATATTCTGTCTCTAGAGTGTAAATAAATAAGTCTGTTCACAGAGCCAACAAACATTCAGGCCTCCACGGTCATAATATCGTCAAAGCAATAACACGCGAAGTATCAGATTCTGCAAACTTGCATTTCCGGCCTTGCAGTAACAGCTGGTAGCGACCGTAGTTTCGTTCCAACAAAGCGTTTGCTTGTTTGTGTATTGTATAAACTTACGTAAACTCAATTGACACCGTGTGGATAAATGTGTAGGGAACTTGTGTTATCTTAATCATCAGCCCCGTGTGTTAAGTGCATGTGTTTTTACGTTCTCAACCATTAGTCGCATATAGTTTAGTGTGTTACATATCTCCGTCATCAGCCACGTATAGTTGAATATTAGCCTCATGTGGTTGAGTATTAAATATTGTAGTCATCAGCACCATACACTTTTGTGTGTTGTAAGATTAAATATCGCTCATTGGTTTCATGTAGCAAAAAAAAACCGCGTAGGAATAACATGGTTATTAGTCCTGTATACTTGCGTGTGTAATTCATATTAGGTGGTTAGGATACCTTAATCATGAGTCCCGTGCAGTAAAAAGGTGGAGATACCATGGTTGCCAGCTCGGTGTACTTAAGTGCATGTAAAAAAATCAACACCTTGGATATCAAACCTAATAGGCCTACTTTAGTGTGTGCGTTGAGGATTAGGGACATTTCGGTCATTAACAGCATGTACAGTACTTTAGTGTGTGTGTCATATTAATGTTTGAGTCTTCAGTCTTTTGACTGGTTTGATGCAGCTTTCATGCCTCCCTGTCCTGAGCTAATCCTTTCATCTCTACATAGCTACCACATCCTACGTCCGAGGCAATCTGTTTAACATATTCTAACCTTGTTCTACCCCTACAATTCTTGTCCTCGACCCTTCCTTCCATAACTAAGCTTGCTATTCCTGGGTGTCTTAGTATGTGTCCTACCAACCTATCTCTTCTCTTCATTAGCAGTCGCCAGAAACATCTCTCCTCTCCCACTAGTCTTAATACCTCTTCGTTTGTAACCCTATCTACCCATCTGATCTTCATCATCTCCTGTAACACCACATTTCAAACGCTTAAATTCTCCTCGTCTCTGCTGCTCCAATACTTCAAGTTTCAATACCATAGAGTGCCTCGCTCCAGACAAAGGCCTTCCAAAATTACTTCCTAACACCTAAATCCATATTCCATGTCAACAGATTCCTTTTCTGTAGAAATGCTTTCCTTGCCTGAGCTAACCTACTTTTTATATCCTCTTTGCTTTGTCCATCACTTCTGTTCCTAAGTAACAGAAGTCTCCTACTTCCTTTAGCTTTTCAACTGCCAATTTGATGTCCATAGAGGATGCTGATTTCTTTCGACTGCATTCCAATATTTTTGTTTTACATTTATTAATTTTCATCATGAATTCTTTCCTTATAACGGAGTCCATACCATTCAAAAACTCATTCAAATCCTCAGGCGTGTCGGCCAAGATGACGATGTCATCGGCAAATCTCAGAGTTGAAATTATTTCTCCTTGAATCTTCACTCCCACTTAAATTTTTTCTACAATTTCCTTAATTGCTTGTTCAATGTAAAGATTGAAAAGTATGGGTGATAAGTTGCAGCCTTGCCTTACACCTTTCTGAATACCAGCTTCTCTCTCATGTCCTTCAGCTCGAATGACTGCTGTCTGGTTTCTGTATAGATTGTATATCACCCTCCTATCCATGTACTTTATTCCAATCGTTTTCAAAATGTCAAACAATTTAGTCCAATCAACGTTATCAAAAGCCTTTCCTAAGTCTACACATGCCATGAACGTTCTTTTAGTTTTTCTTCTTCTACCTTCCAAAATCAGCCTAAGACTTAGTACAGCTTCCCTTGTTCCTCCATTTCTCCTGAAACCAAACTGGTCTTCACCCAACTCCGTTTCTATCCGGCTTTCCATCCTCTTGAAAATTATTCTTGACAGGATCTTTGAAGCATGAGTAATCAAGCTGATTGTACGGTAATCTTCACATCTGTCAGCTCCCACTTTCTTCGGTATAGGGATGATAACATTCTTCTTGAAATCAGAGGGTACCTCATCTGTCTCATAACCTCTTCAGTCCTGAGCTCAGTTCAGAACTTTGAAATATACTTTTCTGTGTTTAACTTATTGCAATTAGGTAAAATAATACATATTTATATAAAAAAAAATTCGAAATCACTGGACTATTATGACATGTAGCATATATGCTACATCAGGACTTAATGACGTCTCTCCTCCCACTACTTTGCAATGCTAAGTTGTTTTGTGATACACGTTTACTAATGGTTTAATGCCTTGTAAAGTATTTACAATAGTAACATAATTTTTTGTACATTTTTCTATATTTATTTTGCATTATCTAAAGTCAAAATACAAATAATTAAGAAATGGTAATTAAAAATTTTTGATTAAAAAGTCAAAGCACCAAAGAAGTTATATTTAAAAAAACATAAAATTGGGAGTACAATCCACAATATCCAGTTATGACTCATGAAATGCTGAGAAACAGTTTCTTTTTTCCGTAAAGCACAGGTACATTTTGCATTTTTTGCACTGTACAAAAGTGAATCCCTTTCAGCCCGGTAGTCTGCATCTTGATCCACTTTTTTGCGTTCTGCTCATCATTTCTGGTAGATGCAAAGCATGGAACTTCCTGGATTAAACAGACGGCATAGGCGCTGGTATTCTGCGGCGCCTCAAGTTTCGATTTCCATCGTCCTCATCACCATCATCATCATCATCAGGTACATCATTCGCTTCATCTTCATTGTTGGAGATGCAGTATTCAATCTCGGGTCATCTTCCCTCCCATCATCATCATCTCCAATCTCCAGCTCAATATCAGACACATCAGGATCGATAGAGTCAATCAGTTCCACAATGTCTGCATCATTCAAGGCTGAAGAAATAAATGGTGAAATTTAATGTTACCGTTTTCATTACATGGTAAGAGAAAGTAGGCTATGTGGTAAGAGAAAGTAGGATATATAATATTTAAAAACCGCATATTTCTCAACATTTAAGCCACATGTGACTTAAGCCTTACCTACAGCACTGAAATACATGCTAAAAATGAGGAAAATTCAGACATAAAATCAAGTAGCAAGTATAAAATGTCAAGGTCATTGCCTGATGTAGAGTATATGCTACGTAATGCAAATCGTGATCGTGTAAGTATTTTAGTATATTACCGAAACTTACATTCAATAGCACATTAACTGTTGATCAATTGTAAGCAATTTTTATAACATTTACATTACTTTAATGTACAAATACATATTAATTACCAGCACATCTTGTTTCCATGGTCACCAGTCCGCCAACTTCAATATTCACAGAGGTGCTGCCACCTATTCGCTCGAGCGGGTAACAAAAAAAAATAATGTGCGTGATACGCGGCCAGTAGACTATATGCTACAGTCGGCAACCTGCAGAGAAGCCAGCGCTTGAGTCAGAAAAAATAAAAACCGCATGTAGCATATATGCAACGTAAGGACAGAGGAGGATAAATCCTACACACCAAGTGAAATAACCTGATCAGACCTTCATCTCCTATGCAGCGTAGCAACTCAATCGGTATATCTATTGGCTTTGTGCTTTGTTCCTGCATAAGTCCTCTAATGCTCTGTCAAATTCTGATCTCATTATTAAATCTCCTTTTGCGTCCTCATCAATTTCCTCCTCCCTTTACATTATATGATTCTAAATCTCCTTTCCCTTATACAAACACTCTATGTAAGCTTCCCATCTCTCAACCTTTTCTTCCATATCTGTTAGAGGCTTTCCATTTGTGTCCTTAATATTACAGCAGTTAGTCTTCTTTTCCCCAAAAGTGTTCTTAATCCTTCGAAAAGCTGTGTCTACTTTTCCTAATTTCAGACAATTTTCTATACCTGCACATTTCTCTTTCAACCATACTTCTTTCGCTTCCTTGCACTTCTTGTTAAGCTCATTTCTCAGAGGTTTGTATTCTGCTTTCCCCTTTTCATCTCTTAAATTCTTGTGTTTCCGCCCTTCATCAATAAATTCTAGTACGTATATCCTGAGTGATCCACGGGTTTCTACCTATTCTTTCTTTCCTACCAATGTTTTCTTCTGCGGATTTTGTTATTTCATTCTTCAACAGTTCCCATTCGTCTGCAATTGAAGTTTGTTTAGGGTTCTTCATTAGTCCTTCCTTTATACTCTTCTTGAATCTTTCATTTACATCCTTCTCTTTCAGTCTGTATTGCGCCCTTATCCTACGGTCATAGGCTAAGTTCGCATAGATTTCTGTAATGCTAGAAACAGCGTTTAATTGAGCCTCGATTTGCAGGGGAAAAGGAAGTCTGATTTTGCGTCATTTTAATCATGCTAAGCTCCTGCCGCAGTGTTATTGGGACGAGTCATGCAACTGGCCTCTTGACGAAACGAGGGAACGTCGCATGTAACTCGCAGACAAAGGCTATTCGAGAACATAATTCTATAACGCGCATTTGCCACGCAGGTGTACGCCCAAGGACTTTCGGAGAGGCTTGCATCAGATTACGTTCTGGAAGTTTCTGTAGTACGTCTTATTCTGGTTTCGCCACGCCCCTAAATAGCGAAATTAATTCATTTCTACGATACGGCAACACCCAGGATCGAACCATTGACAACAATAAGCCGGAAATAATCCTGAGATTTTTTACAGTTGAACAGAATAATTAAATCATCAAAAATTAATAAATCAGTGGTCCAGAACTGAGATCCTTCCGCGGATCCGTCTGGGGTGGAGAGTTTGTTGTGAGAGTGGGGATGGCGTCTATTTCGCCACAAATAGTCCGGAGGACGCAGTGTTGATATCCCCTAAAATTACGATCGATTATCGATCGTAATCCTATGATTCGACGGACCTTACTATCACGAATAATGTGTACCCAGTGTGTTGAAATAAATGTGTTGGAATACGGAGCTCTTGCGTGTGGAACGATCTTCAGGTGCTCTGTCGCCATGTTTTAGATATATTGCACTCCTGCGCAGTGCAGAAGGGAGTTTTTCAGCAGACCGCACGGGGAGAAGATAGTTTTCCGCAGTTTGGCTGTACGCAGTTAGCACGCGAGTGAATGGTGGTTGCTGCTTAGTTTCGCGAGCCCGCTCGAGACTGTTGAGGTGTTCGCAATGCGATGTTGTGCAGTTCGACACATTTCGATAAACAGTTACAAGCACTCGCGATAAGTCAGTTTACAGTCAGTCGTCATGCAGTTTTCACGCTACAGACAATGACACTCAGTTGTATGTAAATGGTCAGTATGATTCAAGGCTGCAGGCTGGACAGCTCAGATAAACAGTAGTAATTTTAGGAGGCAGCATATGTGTACAGGGAGAGCTTGCAGTGTTACATGTTAACACAAGTTGTATAGCTGTGGAAGCAGTACTGTCAGTCGCAGAAGTTGGGAGGAGCGCAGTTGATCGCCCGAGACTCGAACCCTCGCCGCTGGAACCAGGACAGTTCTGTGAATGAACAGGAGGAAGAGAGAACGCATCGAGGTCGTCAGCCCGACGCGCAAGTGAAGAGTGGAATAACAGAAGTAGTGGCGTGTGATCTAACGAGTGCTGCGCAATCCTCGCCCGATTTTTATATGAAAGGTGTATTGTGATGCAACGTGCACGTGTTGGATAAGGTACGAGAGTACAATAGACGTACCAATAGTGTTATATCTGTTTGTAAGAATAAGGTGAAATTTAGTGCTAATCATGATTATCAATCAATTAGTGGAGTAGTGCATTGAATGTGAATATGTGTAGTGCCGGTATGGTGTGAAAGGCACATGGCTAGGGGTTGCTGACATCTATTGCTGGAGAGGATGACGACCAACGCTGGAAGTATGATGAGTATTAATTTCCATTAATTATCTATGTCATAGTTTTATGGGCCGTGTTTATTATAGTTTGATATAGGAATAGATATTCGTCTTAGTATACTATTAGATTTTTTTTAAGTTTGAGTATCATTTGTGGTAGGTTAAGTGTATCCGTGACGACGGAACGCTATTTTGTTTAATTCAGGAGATGCTTAGCGATGATGTTTGTTCGCAAACCGCGCCAAATTGTACACTGATAGGAACGCATGTGTTCGCCCCATTATGTTGTATGTATTTCAGCCCCAGGATGAAGGCGCCGGAAAGAGCAAAGGCACTTAGGTTTAGAAAGAGAGAGAGATTTAAAGAAGGTAAAATTTATAGACACACTAATGACGCAGGTTATTAATAATAATAATAATAAGCATGACGTCAACTAGGGATAATAATATCAATATCGAGAGTAATAATGATGTCAGGTATGGATAGAAGGGGAGGAAGTCTAAATGTTAATGTCCTTATTACGACGCGTGCGGTAGTAATTATTCATACGGATGCACTCTGAACTGTGTCAGGGATGATTTGACGCGTCCTTTCTCTTAGATTAACGCAGGTAAGCGTGGTATTGAGTAGGAGAAATATTTAGGGTATCCTTCTGAGTGTATTGGGAGACCAAGCTGAACATCGGCTTAATCGTGGTATGTTAATGAGAACATAGTTTGAATGTATGCCATGTGATACCGGGAAGTTCCATGAGGCCCCGGTAGTTCAACGAGGAATAATTAAAATGGTATAATGGTATTGTAAAAGGTATAAGAAGTTGCAGGTGACACAGCCATATGTCACTCGATTGCCAACTGAAAAGGAAAGGAAGGTAAGTGAGGTATATTAGGCATACTCTGTGGAACAGGTGATATTAAACTATGTGTACAGGTTTTGTGTGATAAATAGAACCACGATGATGTTATTGCTCCAAGACCAGGTTCCACTCAGGTCGAACCAAAGACTATCTAGACGGTGAGGTCATTTCTCCTTGTGTTTCCATCAGGCTTGTGTATCTTACTAAGAGTGCAGTTTGGGGAGCCCACAGCATTTAGTGTCTGAAATGCGGTAGCACTTGTCAAGGTCGTACACACCCCGCCCCCATCTCCGTAACGGGACTCTTTGCGTTTCAAAGGTGGCTAGTTTGACAGTCATGGTGACAGCTGATTCCTTAGTCAGAGAAACTTATATAATATTCAGATTCATTTCCAAAATTAACTCACGATTGAGATCCACATATGGTACTGTAGTGCACTAACCTTGTCATCCAAGTCTATTATAAAAGTATTAAATGTGATAATATTTATGTCAATAATTATAATAATAATAATAATAATAATGATAATAATAATAATAATTTGTTATCGAGTTGAGGGTAAACTTATGTAAAGGGTACTCTAATCCAATAACCTTTTGTGTCATGATATTGCCGCGAAGATTTTATTCAATTAGATTAATAACCAGGTGGATATTATTATTAATAATAATAATAAAAATGATAATAATAATAATTCATGAATTTCAAGACCGAATTTATTTTAGGGTACTGGTACCTAGTAACCTTTGGATAGTTGATTCCATCACGGCAGTAATAATTAAAGGTGATAATCATATTGATAGCAATAATAATAATAATAATAATAATAATAATGGTGATTTTATTATAAGGGAATCCGTTTGGTGATGGGTTTCCCTCTTCGTGAAGTTGATTGCTCTCTCTCGGATATTAGCAAGCGTCTGTGAACGTGCAATGCTCTGAAAAAGGTAAGTGAGAGTCCTTGCTTCGAAGCCTACGAGTGTATATATTTTCCCTGTTAGCATTTCAACTTGTAAATACATTTTTGTGTCATGTTGTTTATTGCAGAGTCGCAGGCATCGTCGACAAGATACACCCACCGTTGTTTAATTTTTGTCGCTCGGTGCGGTATGCGAGCATAGAATGTTTTTTTTTTGTATCTGGAATATGCAAATTTGCTGCATACAGCTGGCATTCATTTTGGTTTCCTTATTTTCTTGTCTTACGCTAATCTATTTTGTTTTTGCCATTGATGCTCGCAAGCATCTCGAGTTGTATTTATGTGTGTAGTTTAGTACACGCCCATAAAACTTTGACAGACAGTATTGAATCCGGGACCCGGATCATTTTGTTACGAGTCCTGAGTTCAATCCTTGGTTGGTCATATTTCTAAGGTATTTCGTATTTATTTTAAGTAATAGTGTAGCACATCTCAAACTCAAATCTCATTGGGGTTATATGAGTGTAAATGTGCCAGTTGGCATTTATAAGTACGCATTGATGCATGCTTAAAGGCTCAAAGGTATAAATGTGCCAAATTTCATACTCGTTTGAAGGGCAAACTTTGTAGTTATGAATAATGGATATATAAGTATGGTGATCTGGTGAAAGTGTTGTAATCCACCACAAGGGATCACATGGGCAATGTTGTCAGATCATTTCATGAGATGATTATCTCATGAATATTATAATTATGGAAGCCCTAAGTTAATGGTGGATACGCCAATGGTTTGAGGTTTGTGTATTAATTAAATGGCATACAACGGCAAGATGCCATGGTATTTGGAATATTGAATTCAGAGGTGTGGAATGTATTACAGTGAATATTAATTATGGTCAAATCAGATGGATTTTCATCTTGGCATATGATCACTGGTTGGTCGTTATTTAATTGAGAGATTGGATTAATTGATTGGTAATCGATTTGATAAATGATGGGATTCAAAGTTCAATTAAAGTTTAATTGATTTGATTTGAATATTATTTGATTCACAGAGTGTTTGAATTGATGATTAATCTAATTAATATTGATTTATTTGGATTGTAATTAATTTAATTGATTGATTTAATTAAAATGTAATCAATTTAATTATGGGTGATTAATTGAAATGTAATTAATTCAATTATAGTTGATTAATCGAAATGTAATTAATTTAATTGAGGTTGATTAATTTAATTGGAATTTAATTACTCTTTTTCTTGAGTTTTGACATTTTTTTAAAAAATTATTTTTACTTTTTTTGATCTTTTGGATTGTTTCAACGTTTTTTATTCGTTATTTTGGTTTTCTTTTGGATTTATTTCAAGATTTGTAATTCGTTAAGTTGTTTTAGAGATTGGTTCAATTTTGGATAGTTTCTCATTCTAAATTTTCGATTGTTTTGAGTTAATATTTTTGGTTTTAGCTTTCTTTCCAATCATTTTTTTGTATTTTCTTTACCAGTGTTAATAAAGTTGTTTTTCCTTTGGTTTTTTTAAATCCTGTGTGTGATGATTTATTAATCAGCCCTGTTGATCTTCCAAGTGATGTATCCCAGGACAGTTATTAGCTTCAAGTAGGACGCACCACCCCTGAGATTAGAATCCTGTCCTGAAGGTCCTATGTTCAAAAGGGTACATAGGGCGATGGGTAGACCGCTTATCTATCCTAATTTGCTTTCCCTTATTAGTGGAAGATCACAGCGGTCAACACACACAGAGGCACACGGGTGACGTAGCTTGGTATGTTTTATCGTGCATATGCCTAATCGTATGGCTTGGTAGACGCACTTGAGCTTCAGGCCCCCATGAGGGACCAACTTCCCGAAGCAATCCCCGTGGGCATTTTGGCTGACCCATAACGCGGGACCCCCGCCAACAATGGTACCCATCGTGGTTTGCGGGGCACGCCTCGCGACCATTGGCGCCCAACGTGGTTAGCCAGATGCTTGAAGCTTTTATGGAGCTCAACCAATTAGCAGTTACTGTGTTGCCAGGATTATTACTATTCTTAAATTTAATTACACAGTAAGCTGGATAAAGCCCTTAATGTTTCGATGTTGAGTTTCCATACTGGACTCATAAAGCTATATTTTGGTGAGGCCTAGGGAAGGCGTTGGTTTCTTATTAAATTAACGTTGTCCATGAGTCCATGAAATTTTATTTTCTGTATACGGGAAGTAGATCTTCAGTTTATTAACACTGTGCGGGTAATTACCTCAATTTTGGTAAAGAAGATGGGGTTTTACTTAAAACAAAATATTCACTGGAATATCCACATGGAGATTTGAGATGTGCTGCACGTTGGTGCAAGTGTAGTTGTTGTCCCAGCATGGATGAGTGCAACCCCGTTTGTTCGAATTGATTGTTATGGTATCGTTAGAGGACATGAAGGCTCTGATGGAGCAAATGGGTAAGGAACAAGTAGCGCAGCTTACAGGACAGTTAGCTCAACTGAAGATCGAGAGTGAGGAACATCTGACACAACAATTAACACAGTTGAAAGTCGAGAGTGAAGAACACTTGACACAACAATTAACACAGTTGAAAGTCGAGAGTGAAGAACACTTGACACAACAATTAACACAGTTGAAAGTCGAAAGTGAGGAACACTTGACACGACAATTAACACAGTTAAAGGTCGATAGTGAGGTCCAACTCGATCGCATCAGGTCGGAAATGAAGCAGATAAGTCAAGCTTGCGAACAAAATAACGAGGAAATGCAAAGACACAGGGTTGCTATTGAAAGCCAAGTTGACAGTATCGCCCAGAGGATGTCAGTTTTAGAAATGGGTACTCAGGCGCAGATGTCTACCTTTAAGAAGGAGCTCATTACGGCACAAGCGGATGTTATCGAACTACAAGAAGGCCATTCGGAAACGTCAGCCAGACTTGAGGCAGTTGAGACCGACGTCTCCAGATTGAAGAAAGAAGTCAAGGAAACATGGCAGGCGATAAGAGAAGAAATAAAAGAATCCCAGGAAGGAAAAGGTGAGGCGTGGATTCAAAACAGAGAGGATATCAAGAGAGATAGGGAGTTGGCGTATGATGATATTCGCAAAGAGATTAAAGAAGAAAACAAGGAACTATTGCGAGAACTAGGTGAAGATAAGAGAAGACGTCACAAGGTGGAAGTGGAATTGTTAGCTCGGCTAGAAAAACAGGAAAACAAGCAAGCCAATAACGAAGTGAGGGCCATGATACAGGATAAGGCTATAGCTGATTTGCAGATGGGAATAAATAAGCCAATAATGGAAACCCATGGGAAGGATAAAACTGGATTCCAAGATCGGCTCGGTCCAGGAGATGAGGAGAGACCATACAGTCCCGATTTTCATGACATCAGAGGACGGACTTCGCCGCCAACGGAGCATACAGTGGCCACTCAAGTAGTACAGGTCATCCGCATGAATGATGATCGACCGAACAAGTTTTCAGGCACGACGAATTTTACTCCAAAAAGTTTTCTCCGTGAAGTAATGGAGTACATCAAAGAGACTAAGATCCCTGAAGATCGTCAGCTGAGGACGGTAGAGAAGCTCTTAACCGGCAATGCCTTACAGTGGTTTAGGAGTTTCCGATATACGTTCAACACTATGGAAGAATTTCGGGAAGTATTTTTGAAGAAATATTGGAGTTTGTCGGCACAACAAAATTTGAGGGCAGAGCTGTACGCCCGCCGGTATAGCACTACTTCCCCAACCAAATACTCGGAGTACTTCATCACACAGTTACATAGGATGAAGGAACTGGATATGCCACCGTCGGAAGAAGAAATGGTGACGGCGATCGAGAAGCAGTTACCACTGGCAGTCCAGCAGATAATGGCAACAGCTGATGTGCGAACCGCGGTACGGGCGGAAGAAATACTTCGCCATTTGGATGAAACAACCGTACATAGTCCACAACGAGCACATCGGACGGTCGAAAACGTCAACTCAGCTGAAATTACAGAGCCACCCCATAAACGACGCAAGGGAAGGAACGCTAACGCCACAGATGAGCAAATGGATTGGGGACAGCATGGACGCCAAGATTCCGGAGTCAGAACCCAACAACCTGAGAATCCTCAGAACGCTGGATGGAGACCCGATTGGAGGTATAATCGCGACTGGAGGATGAATGGAGGATCACCCAGACCTTACCCTTGGAGAGGACGAGGATTCTGTAGGAGTAGATCTTCGTGGTCTCAGGGAAGGCCATGGCAAGCTGGAAGGCCACGTCCGTCACATCAGGAGGAAAGGGAACGATGGCACAAAGGGACGCAAAAATACCTGGATGAACTCCAAGCTCAAGGTTCACCAAGAGGGGGAGACGAGAACAAGTGGACTAAAGGCATGGAAGCTCGCAAAAATCCAGATGTCATGGAGACTGGAGCAGAAAGCCTGGAATATCAGGATAGCCATAGAGCGAGAGGACAAAATACTCGGGAAGCATCCCAAGATTTAAAAAAACTCCAATTTTAGATCGACAGGGCAAGGCGGATGATTTGAATGGGCCACATGAAGATTTGGTAGTCGCTCAAATAAGTGATTGGGTCTTAAGAGAAGAGGAATTAACCGAAGACTTAAAGGGGCCAGAGATAAAGGTCATTAAAGAATTACCGGTCATACATGCCCGAGTAGGAGGTTTAATGGTTAAGTGCATGGTGGACACAGGGGCCAGTGTTAGCCTAGTCTCACAGGCATTGGTGAATGAATTAGGAAGGCATCTCAAACATCCAATCCTGCCCCTTTCCAATGTCAAAATTAAGGGAATCATTCCGGACAAATCCACCACATGCAAGAGTCAAACTCTTCTCGAGATTGTTGTGCAAGGATACAGTATGCCACACCCATTCATTGTAATGAGTAGAATAAATTATAATATCATTCTGGGTGCAGATTTTATAAGAGAATATGGAGCTGTTATCGATTTGGCAAATAAGGTTGTCCAATTCAAAATTGCGGATGGAAATCACCCAATGAAGATTCCGCTGAATCCAGACATTCCAAGAGATTCCGAGGAAGTATGGATGGTACAGAGTTGGTGTGAGTTAAATCAGCGACTCAATGATATCGACGACGATCTAATAAAGCTCGAGGTATGGACCACGACTCAGGAAGATGAGGTCGGAGATTCTGAGGCAGAATTTGCAAGGAAGATGCATGAGGCCAAAATTAACGATGATGATCGGATAAAGTTGGGGAAAATATTAAGAAAATATCAACAAGTTTTCGACTCTAAGCCAGGAAAAATTAAGGGATTTAAGTACGCGATGCAGATCAATGACTGGTCACCTTTCAAGAAGAAGGCATACCCTGTGGCCGAAAAATACGTCAGTGAAGTTGCCACGACTTTAAAGAAAATGGAAGAAGGGGGCATAATAGCTAGAATGGCCACTCCTTTCGTAAACCCATTGGTAGTAGTCTTGAAACCCAACGGGACAGTGCGAGTCTGTTTAGACGCACGTGAAATAAATGAGAGACTGATCCCGGAGTATGACCAGGCTCCACCAATTAAGGAGATCATCCGAAATTTCAGGAAAATGGTTTATTTTAGTTCAATTGATTTGACGAGCAGTTATCACCACCTGGAACTGGATGAGAAATCACAGCTGCTCACTGGATTCTTGTTTGACCAGCAAACATACGTGTTCCAGAGGTTACCTTTTGGCATCAAGACAGCTGGATCCGCGTTGATCAGAGCACTGGATCGCAACCTGACGCCGGAAGTCAAGAGTATAACTACCCGGTACGTGGATGATATCTTGCTAGCTTCTGAAAATGTGGATGACCACCTGGCGAGCTTGGAAAAACTACTGGCGAATCTCGAACATGCCAACTTCAAAATTAACATCGAAAAGTCTCACTTTTGCCAGAGGGAAGTGTTGTATTTAGGCCATATCATTGATGGTGAAGGGATCAGACCAAACCCAGCGAAGTTGGAAGCGATTCGGAATTTCCCGAAACCAACTAGAATAAAACATGTTCGGCAATTTTTGGGCATATGTAATTTCTTCGCTGATCATTGTCCAGGATATACAGAAACTATGGTTCCACTCCAGGACATGCTACGAAAGAATAATCGATGGACATGGAGTGAGGAATGTGATCGTGCTTTTAGGAAGGCCAAGGAACTATTAGCGGGAAGCATCAAATTGAGTTACCCTGATTTTTCGCGCCAGTTTATTATACAAACTGACGCATCCCAAGTTGGAGTCGGTGCCATGCTATACCAGGAAGACCCAGAGAATACCCAGAATAAATCCTATTTAGCATTCGCAAGTCGCAAACTGAGGAAGCATGAGCTGAACTATACCATCACGGAGCGAGAGCTATTATCCATTATATTCGCCCTACAGCTGTGGAGGAAAATTGTGTATGGTTTCAAGATTCTTATTAGGACCGACCATAAAAGCCTTGTGTTTCTCTTGAAGACGCCGATGGCAGGAGAAAGAGTCAATAGATGGTCGCTTTATGTTCAGCAATTCGACATCACGATTGAACATTATCCAGGAAAATTCAACCTAATACCGGATATCTTGAGTCGGAATCCAGATCAAGAAGATCAGGTTGAATCAGTAAACCAGATTGAGTTAACTAGGCAGGATCAAGACTTTTTGGAAAGACTGAAAGGAATCAAAATTGAGCAAGGAAAGGACCCTTGGATGAACATGATCATAAGTTATTTCCAAAGAAAGTTACAACCTGGAACTCCCGCATTCATCGAAGCGGAGAAAATCTCTGTCAGTTATATCTGGTATAACGAATTATTACATAAGTTCCTGGACGCAGATCACACCAAATCAAGGATTGTAGTGCCACCATCGCTACAGAAGGGATTAGTCTGGCACGCGCACCGTATTTCTGGTCACGGTGGAATTGATAGACGAGCGCGTTGATCCAAGAGACTTTTGTGTGGCCGAAGTTACGAGAAACCATTCAAAGAACTTTAAGGACGTGTGATCAATGTCAAAGGGTAAAACCAAATTCATTCTTAATGAAACAGTATCCCAAGCCCCTATTGCCACAAAAGCCTTGTGAGCTTATTGCCATGGACGGATACGGTCCTTTGCCCAAAGGCAGAAAAGGATGCAAATATATTTTGGTCAGTGTGGACGTATTTTCCAAATACGTGGTCTTATGCCCAGTTCAAAAGATGAATACTCGTCAAGTTTTAAATCGAATCAAGGCAAGGGTAATTCCCACATTTGGGAAAATAGAGTTCTGCCTTACGGATCATGGAAGCTATTTTACCAGCGCCGAGTTTAGGCGGGAAATGGCGAGGCTGGATATTCGACATGTCCTGAGTTCAGTACGGCATTCGGAAGGAAATCCTTCGGATAGGATTATGAGAGAGATTGCAAAGTTTTGCCGACTATACTGCCCGCGACAACATTGGAAATGGGTGGACGTCTTACCGATAATTGAATCATGCATTAACAATACCGTACACGAGAGTACTGGTCGTATTCCTTCGGTTGTGCATTTCAACCAACTTCCTGATCGACCATGGACTAATGTTATACCATGTCCGGTAGATGCTCGACTGAGTCACGAGTCGACGATCAGAGATACGGCGCTTTATTTGAAGAAGCAGTCCGAGCGCCGCTTAAGAAGTATAAAGAATAAGTGGTTCCACCGACCACTTGAGTTAGGGGAACTGGTACTGGTGAGAAAACCAGCGATATCCGATCCTCAGGCACGAATATACGCAAAGTTTTGTGAATTATTCCATGGACCCCACAAAATCACCAAGGTGATCGGGAATAATGCGTATCGTGTTAAACACTTGGAAACGGGAATAGAAGCCATCTATAACGCCCAAAATCTAAAGGTATACCATCCGCCGGAAGAAGATGACGCTGATCAGTGAGTCAACGTCTTCGAGGGAGAACATGAAGAATCCGAAGATGAAGGATGTCCTTAGGAAACGGCAAGCTGAAAAGAAGAATGATGGAAGTATGGGTTCAAAGGAAGACGACAGATCATCATTGCCAAAAAAAACAAGGGCGTGTTCCCAGACAGAATAACCCAAATAGTTGCATGGGCAGGTACGCGTACGTGACGTTTAAACGCTGCAATATGGAACGGATGTCAAAACAGTGGTGAAGTTGTGAGTGTTGGAAAAACTATCAAATCTTGTAGATAGTTTTTCAAAGACCAAGAGGGGGGGGAGATGCGCCCTTATCCTACGGTCATAGGCTAAGTTCGCATAGATTTCTGTAATGCTAGAAACAGCGTTTAATTGAGCCTCGATTTGCAGGGGAAAAGGAAGTCTGATTTTGCGTCATTTTAATCATGCTAAGCTCCTGCCGCAGTGTTATTGGGACGAGTCATGCAACTGGCCACTTGACGAACCGAGGGAACGTCGCATGTAACTCGCAGACAAAGGCTATTCGAGAACATAATTCTATAACGCGCATTTGCCACGCAGGTGTACGCCCAAGGACTTTCGGAGAGGCTTGCATCAGATTACGTTCTGGAAGTTTCTGTAGTACGTCTTATTCTGGTTTCGCCACGCCCCTAAATAGCGAAATTAATTCATTTCTACGATACGGCAACACCCAGGATCGAACCATTGACAACAATAAGCCGGAAATAATCCTGAGATTTTTTACAGTTGAACAGAATAATTAAATCATCAAAAATTAATAAATCAGTGGTCCAGAACTGAGATCCTTCCGCGGATCCGTCTGGGGTGGAGAGTTTGTTGTGAGAGTGGGGATGGCGTCTATTTCGCCACAAATAGTCCGGAGGACGCAGTGTTGATATCCCCTAAAATTACGATCGATTATCGATCGTAATCCTATGATTCGACGGACCTTACTATCACGAATAATGTGTACCCAGTGTGTTGAAATAAATGTGTTGGAATACGGAGCTCTTGCGTGTGGAACGATCTTCAGGTGCTCTGTCGCCATGTTTTAGATATATTGCACTCCTGCGCAGTGCAGAAGGGAGTTTTTCAGCAGACCGCACGGGGAGAAGATAGTTTTCCGCAGTTTGGCTGTACGCAGTTAGCACGCGAGTGAATGGTGGTTGCTGCTTAGTTTCGCGAGCCCGCTCGAAACTGTTGAGGTGTTCGCAATGTGATGTTGTGCAGTTCGACACATTTCGATAAACAGTTACAAGCACTCGCGATAAGTCAGTTTACAGTCAGTCGTCATGCAGTTTTCACGCTACAGACAATGACACTCAGTTGTATGTAAATGGTCAGTATGATTCAAGGCTGCAGGCTGGACAGCTCAGATAAACAGTAGTAATTTTAGGAGGCAGCATATGTGTACAGGGAGAGCTTGCAGTGTTACATGTTAACACAAGTTGTATAGCTGTGGAAGCAGTACTGTCAGTCGCAGAAGTTGGGAGGAGCGCAGTTGATCGCCCGAGACTCGAACCCTCGCCGCTGGAACCAGGACAGTTCTGTGAATGAACAGGAGGAAGAGAGAACGCATCGAGGTCGTCAGCCCGACGCGCAAGTGAAGAGTGGAATAACAGAAGTAGTGGCGTGTGATCTAACGAGTGCTGCGCAATCCTCGCCCGATTTTTATATGAAAGGTGTATTGTGATGCAACGTGCACGTGTTGGATAAGGTACGAGAGTACAATAGACGTACCAATAGTGTTATACCTGTTTGTAAGAATAAGGTGAAATTTAGTGCTAATCATGATTATCAATCAATTAGTGGAGTAGTGCATTGAATGTGAATATGTGTAGTGCCGGTATGGTGTGAAAGGCACATGGCTAGGGGTTGCTGACATCTATTGCTGGAGAGGATGACGACCAACGCTGGAAGTATGATGAGTATTAATTTCCATTAATTATCTATGTCATAGTTTTATGGGCCGTGTTTATTATAGTTTGATATAGGAATAGATATTCGTCTTAGTATACTATTAGATTTTTTTAAAGTTTGAGTATCATTTGTGGTAGGTTAAGTGTATCCGTGACGACGGAACGCTATTTTGTTTAATTCAGGAGATGCTTAGCGATGATGTTTGTTCGCAAACCGCGCCAAATTGTACACTGATAGGAACGCATGTGTTCGCCCCATTATGTTGTATGTATTTCAGCCCCAGGATGAAGGCGCCGGAAAGAGCAAAGGCACTTAGGTTTAGAAAGAGAGAGAGATTTAAAGAAGGTAAAATTTATAGACACACTAATGACGCAGGTTATTAATAATAATAATAATAATAATAATAATAAGCATGACGTCAACTAGGGATAATAATATCAATATCGAGAGTAATAATGATGTCAGGTATGGATAGAAGGGGAGGAAGTCTAAATGTTAATGTCCTTATTACGACGCGTGCGGTAGTAATTATTCATACGGATGCACTCTGAACTGTGTCAGGGATGATTTGACGCGTCCTTTCTCTTAGATGAACGCAGGTAAGCGTGGTATTGAGTAGGAGAAATATTTAGGGTATCCTTCTGAGTGTATTGGGAGAGCAAGCTGAACATCGGCTTAATCGTGGTATGTTAATGAGAATATAGTTTGAATGTATGCCATGTGATACCGGGAAGTTCCATGAGGCCCCGGTAGTTCAACGAGGAATAATTAAAATGGTATAATGGTATTGTAAAAGGTATAAGAAGTTGCAGGTGACACAGCCATATGTCACTCGATTGCCAACTGAAAAGGAAAGGAAGGTAAGTGAGGTATATTAGGCATACTCTGTGGAACAGGTGATATTAAACTATGTGTACAGGTTTTGTGTGATAAATAGAACCACGATGATGTTATTGCTCCAAGACCAGGTTCCACTCAGGTCGAACCAAAGACTATCTAGACGGTGAGGTCATTTCTCCTTGTGTTTCCATCAGGCTTGTGTATCTTACTAAGAGTGCAGTTTGGGGAGCCCACAGCATTTAGTGTCTGAAATGCGGTAGCACTTGTCAAGGTCGTACACACCCCGCCCCCATCTCCGTAACGGGACTCTTTGCGTTTCAAAGGAGGCTAGTTTGACATTCATGATGACAGCTGATTCCTTAGTCAGAGAAACTTATATAATATTCAGATTCATTTCCAAAATTAACTCACGATTGAGATCCACATATGGTACTGTAGTGCACTAACCTTGTCATCCAAGTCTATTATAAAGGTATTAAATGTGATAATATTTATGTCAATAATTATAATAATAATAATAATAATAATAATGATAATAATAATAATAATTTGTTATCGAGTTGAGGGTAAACTTATGTAAAGGGTACTCTAATCCAATAACCTTTTGTGTCATGATATTGCCGCGAAGATTTTATTCAATTAGATTAATAACCAGGTGGATATTATTATTAATAATAATAATAAAAATGATAATAATAATAATTCATGAATTTCAAGACCGAATTTATTTTAGGGTACTGGTACCTAGTAACCTTTGGATAGTTGATTCCATCACGGCAGTAATAATTAAAGGTGATAATCATATTGATAGCAATAATAATAATAATAATAATAATGGTGATTTTATTATAAGGGAATCCGTTTGGTGATGGGTTTCCCTCTTCGTGAAGTTGATTGCTCTCTCTCGGATATTAGCAAGCGTCTGTGAACGTGCAATGCTCTGAAAAAGGTAAGTGAGAGTCCTTGCTTCGAAGCCTACGAGTGTATATATTTTCCCTGTTAGCATTTCAACTTGTAAATACATATTTGTGTGATGTTGTTTATTGCAGAGTCGCAGGCATCGTCGACAAGATACACCCACCGTTGTTTAATTTTTGTCGCTCGGTGCGGTATGCGAGCATAGAATGTTTTTTTTTTTGGTATCTGGAATATGCAAATTTGCTGCATACAGCTGGCATTCATTTTGGTTTCCTTATTTTCTTGTCTTACGCTAATCTATTTTGTTTTTGCCATTGATGCTCGCAAGCATCTCGAGTTGTATTTATGTGTGTAGTTTAGTACACGCCCATAAAACTTTGACAGACAGTATTGAATCCGGGACCCGGATCATTTTGTTACGAGTCCTGAGTTCAATCCTTGGTTGATCATATTTCTAAGGTATTTCGTATTTATTTTAAGTAATAGTGTAGCACATCTCAAACTCAAATCTCATTGGGGTTATATGAGTGTAAATGTGCCAGTTGGCATTTATAAGTACGCATTGATGCATGCTTAAAGGCTCAAAGGTATAAATGTGCCAAATTTCATACTCATTTGAAGGGCAAACTTTGTAGTTATGAATAATGGATATATAAGTATGGTGATCTGGTGAAAGTGTTGTAATCCACCACAAGGGATCACATGGGCAATGTTGTCAGATCATTTCATGAGATGATTATCTCATGAATATTATAATTATGGAAGCCCTAAGTTAATGGTGGATACGCCAATGGTTTGAGGTTTGTGTATTAATTAAATGGCATACAACGGCAAGATGCCATGGTATTTGGAATATTGAATTCAGAGGTGTGGAATGTATTACAGTGAATATTAATTATGGTCAAATCAGATGGATTTTCATCTTGGCATATGATCACTGGTTGGTCGTTATTTAATTGAGAGATTGGATTAATTGATTGGTAATCGATTTGATAAATGAAGGGATTCAAAGTTCAATTAAAGTTTAATTGATTTGATTTGAATATTATTTGATTCACAGAGTGTTTGAATTGATGATTAATCTAATTAATATTGATTTATTTGGATTGTAATTAATTTAATTGATTGATTTAATTAAAATGTAATCAATTTAATTATGGGTGATTAATTGAAATGTAATTAATTCAATTATAGTTGATTAATCGAAATGTAATTAATTTAATTGAGGTTGATTAATTTAATTGGAATTTAATTACTCTTTTTCTTGAGTTTTGACATTTTTTTAAAAATTATTTTTACTTTTTTTTGATCTTTTGGATTGTTTCAACGTTTTTTATTCGTTATTTTGGTTTTCTTTTGGATTTATTTCAAGATTTGTAATTCGTTAAGTTGTTTTGGAGATTGGTTCAATTTTGGATAGTTTCTCATTCTAAATTTTCGATTGTTTTGAGTTAATATTTTTGGTTTTAGCTTTCTTTCCAATCATTTTTTTGTATTTTCTTTACCAGTGTTAATAAAGTTGTTTTTCCTTTGTTTTTTTTTAATCCTGTGTGTGATGATTTATTAATCAGCCCTGTTGATCTTCCAAGTGATGTATCCCAGGACAGTTATTAGCTTCAAGTAGGACGCACCACCCCTGAGATTAGAATCCTGTCCTGAAGGTCCTATGTTCAAAGGGGTACAGTATATTGCCCACCTTTTTGGCTTTTGACTTTTCTTCAGTTTCTTCAAATTTAATCTGCGTTTCATTACAACCAGATTGTGGTCAGAGTTTGTGTCATCACCGGGACATGTTTTACAATCCAAAATCTGGTTTCGAAACCTCTACTTGACCATAATGAAGTCAATTTGGTAACGCCCTGTATCTCCTGGTCTCATCCATGTGTATATTCTTCTATTGTGGTTATTGAATAAGGTGTCTGGTAGGTTTTAGCTGAGGATTAACTCTACCTAAGGGATGATGATAATGAAGAAAGAAAAAAAAAGGAAGTGGGTTTCGGTGTGGAGGACGGGAGTCCAATACAAAAGAATAAAACCAAACTTAAATGAGTCTTCAGTAAAAGTTTCCACCGCACAATGCCCGTGAGACACCTAAAGTGGGTAGGGACCTGACCACAGCTAACGGGAAATGTAGCTGGAGCTTGGGCTATTTGCAAGCAAGCAGCGAGCGTTCTTTCCCTCCCAAGCATGCATTCCCCTACTATGGGGACGGGTAGTAGTCTGGCAAGACAAAGGAGTTAGATTTAACCAAATGGTTTGTAAGGCTGAAATAATTTGAATTCGCCGTGATATTTTTTAGTTCTGGGAACTGTTGGATCTCCGGCAAACGACTGAATGCTCCCGGAGAGGGAAGCGATAAAGCAGTTTTTAATGCTTTTTGTAATAATTTTACTTGTTTTCTTGTCAATTTTTGTAAGAATACCAATTGTTGCACTTAAGGAAAACTAAGCTGTTACCCAGCAAGACGCCGATTAAAAGCTTAGAAAAGAGGAAGAATCTGAAACCTAACTCAAACAAAACTGAAATTTTTGGAAACAAACCATAAGTAAGAGAAAAAATCTCAACAAGTAGGAAGCTTGCAGAGCTAGCTATATTTGCCTTAATGGCTTGCTAGGATTGGCTAAGAAAACCAAGAGAAATTTTGAAAATGTTGTTATTTGCAGTTTCAAGTTAAATGCAACAAGTAGTACGAACTTTGTTGTTTCAAAGATTCGGAAAAGGAGTTTAAGCTTAAAGGAAGAATCAGGGAAGTGTAGGTTCTGCCTACTCGTAATTCTAACGGTAAAGATAAAGAACAAAGGAAAACAAGTAATTTATTTAAACAATGGCAAAACTAAATAACAATATTTTGGTTTGGAGTTGAGAATAACAATTTAGGGTTATAAAATATCAAGGTCTCAGACCTAATTATAAGAAGTTTACAATTTTCTAATGGAAGTTTCGAACTTGTGAAAGCACAAAAACCTTTCAAAGATTTTAAAAGCTGTGCTTTTGAATAAGAAATTTGACGTTTGTAGAGATAACTATAAAACAATTATAATTTTGATAGTTTAATTATGTGCAATTCAAGCACTTTTAGAATGTCATTATGACAATCTGAAAGGCTATAAGCAAATATTTGATTCCTGATAGTTACAGGAAAGAAGAAAAAGTACAAGTGGATTACCGCTATTTTACACCGAAATTACTATGTTAAACATACAATATGTACAGATCGTAATAACGAATCCTGAAGAGAAAAGATTGAGTACAAAAAATTAATGATTAGAAAGTTAACAATTCCTGTACTAGCAGGATTTAAAAAGGAAAGAATAAAAAGAAGTTTCTACAACTTCTTGTATTTTCGCAGAGTGAATAAATTTTACATGAAGAAAAATGGGAGGGCGCCAAACATAGGGCGAGGCCTCATAGAGAAATAACTAGGTACATAAATTAATTAGAAATTTGTTAGTAGAAGGTGTTTGGAAACGGAGGATGGAAACATAATGTTCTGGCCAATTATATTGCTCTCGTAGAACGCGGCGCGGAAGATAGTTAGCACACACAATCGAAGCACTGACAGTTTGTTGACAAGTTGAAAAACTTCACTATTGCATGGTATGTGAGTTCGTAAAACAGGAGAAAGTTATTGCGGTTATATAGAACACTTGGTTTAAGTTGAGCTTGACAGAATTTATTGAGTTAAGAAGTTTATGAGTTGCAGTTGAATGATGAGGTAATTTTCCCACGGAGGCAAGCAAATTAGGTGTTGACCAGCAGATTATGTTTCGTAAATTCCTCAGTGAGGAAAAGAATTCCCATATTTAGAAGTAGAAAATTAGTAGATTGCTTTACTGGTAGAAAAAATTGTTTCATATAGAAAGTTCCAGGGCTGTGAAGACAGTTGAATAGGGCCAGATAGTTCCCACGGCGGAAAAGGCTAAGTTTTATAGACAGTGGGTAGTATGAATTAAATCCCTCGTAGTAGGAAGGTAATCCCAATCATTTAGTACAAGAAGTACTGGGTTTCACTTTATAAAGCCAGCTTAGATAGTTAAAGCATGAAAAGAAAAAATATCTTGAAGACCGTTATTACCCAATAGTTTGCAATTCTTCACACTGTCTATAAAATTGTATTAAAAGCACTAAAACATGTTTAAAACATTGAAGTTTTGTACTTAGCTCATTTTTGTAGAGTAGGCGATGGTTCCTTGTAACCGTTGATCTAGAATGCAGACATGGCGTCTGATTTAAAATGTCTCTCGAGCACAGGAGACAAGCTCGTGAGGGAGCCCCAACTGTATGTTTGACGTCTGACGCAAAAGTGAGAGCGGCTCAACGAAGCACGAAGGGACCAAGGAGGCGGAAAAGAGTGGGGGTAATAGACAATAGAATGTACCTCATGGCATACAATATAAGAAAAATGAAATTCTTATAAAGAACATAGAATTCTTCTTAGAACGGTGTCTTCATGGAGATGTTAGCTGGCGAAAACGACGAAGCCTGGTGGTTTGATTGGTAAAGAAGTCCTCTTGAGCCTGGAGATATTGAGGAACTTCAGAGGTTAGCTGCCAGATGCCGCTAGGTTGTCCATGGAAGATATATATCTAGAACAGACTTATAAAAAACATAAGCAAGGGCACGGAAAAATATAACGTAAGGAATCACTGTTGGTGTCTACGAACAGGGAAAAAGAAATTAAATGAAACAAATTGATCAAAGAGCAGCAAAGGCTAACTCTGACTGACCGTGTATTTCAAAGAATACACCAGTGTCAGCTATGGCCAACTCATGCTCGGTGCAAAATTCCATCAGCCTGCTTCCACGATCATTCCTTTCACCTATCCGAAATCCCCTTCTATAAAGGTACAACAAACAAAAGAACCCTCGGCTACTTCGGTTCGCGCAGCTCACATCGGCTCGTCCCGAACTCCCCCGACAATCGCTACTTGGTATAAAACCGAGTCCCCGATTCTTGGATGTCACAGGTATTCTCGAGAACCACTGGATGGATTTTGATGCGGTTTTCACCATTCTGTAAAGTATTTCTCGAGGAAACTTTTTGTAGAAAATAACTTATTTATGATCAAAGGAAGCCAATCAGTAACGATTTCAGTGAAAAGGTCGGGAAAAGAACTTGGCGTCCGTGCGCTTTTTAAGCTTACGCTGGGCGAACCGTTAAAAATATCAGTATACTATGAGCGTAATAAATGTTCAGCATGAAAAGTTCTACAGAAAAGTCCGCGAGAGCATATCTATATCTTCAATCCATCGCCCACTATAAGTGTTTTTAGACTGGATAGAAGTGGTCTTTGTGTTTCTTGCACCTCACCATTCTTAAATTACGTCTGACAAGAATCCGTTGCACATGCTATCTCCATGATAATATAATTAATAACCCAGTCAGTGATTTTCACCCATCATGCCGAGATGTAAAATGGATATACAGTAGGTCGTAGTTCATTGACATCGAAAAAAAAGCGCTTATCACGTAAAGCATTCGTAACTGTTCCCGGGCGCGGCTGGCTGTCAATCGCCATCACATACCATATCGTAAGTACCTGCAGCCAGCTGTTCGATTGAGGTTATTCCTTCATTAATGCTGCAAACGCAATGCAATTAAAAGAACGAGGGTAAATGTAAAGTGACCGAAAGTATTAAGCGCGGAATTAAATGAAAATACAGTATTTATGATTTCCTAGTTGTATACTATATTTTAAAGAAATATACTGTTCCAATAAGCATACACACACAGAGGCTATAATATCAACATCACGAAATAATGCATCAGGTGTAGAAAACTTCAGACGACCCTTGGCCATAGACGTTTTCCCTTCCGCTATTATACGCTTCACGAATGACTTTGAAACACCCGTTGCTTTACTTGTTGAAGCCACAACATTATAATTGAGTTTATGAACGGTTTTCTGTTCTCGTAGGTGAGCAGTTACGTTATAGACTATTTCTCTACATTGTCCCCTTAATGGTCGTCCAGATTTGCTACCATACTTTGAAGTAGAAGCCATAACGAAACTCAAATGATACTATTACTAGAATAGCATGGTACACAACACTATATACCTAAACACATTTACAAATACAGTACACGCTATACGACAAGGGATTATAGGACTACAATAATGAAAACGTATATAAAACTGAGAAAATAATAAGAGCGCGAAAATGGATTGGCCTCGAAGCTCTTGTCAGCGTATCTCCGCAGTGTGTTCGGTAAGGCAGCCAGAGAGCATGTGCCCCCTCTACCGCTCCTCTGTGACGTCGCACATCAACTCAGAGTGAATGCGCGGGGAAGTGAGCTTTGCGCAGGTTCTTTTGATCGTTGCCACCTTATACCTACCCTTCTCTTCCTTTTCCCACCACAGCATTCGAATCTCCCATTACTATAACATATTAATATATATCAATAACCCGCTCATTTGCCTCGTGTAGCAAAAACGTAGCGCTATCGCAGACATTAGCTCTATGTAGTTGTGTGTGCTTAATTCATATTACGGTTTTGGGATATCTTTGTAATCATGTCCGTGTGCTCGCTAGTGTACGTGTGTGTCTGTAGGAAATTTTGTAACATTGCGGTCATCAGCTCCGTACATTTTCATGTGTTTAATTCATAATATAGAATTAGGATAACATGGTTATTAGCTCGGTGTACTTAAGTGTGTCAGTATAGACAATGGTTATCTTGGGGGCGAGCACCGTGTGGTTAAAAATTTCATACATCTTAAAACGATTTTAATAAATCTCATTATAATGTTAGCTAATTCATAGACACCGTATTACGTGTGTATAGAGTTGTGAGTCACCGTCAGATAACTCGCATCTAGCATTAGACCATAGCGGGTAGGAAAGTTCAGATGCGGTTATGTTATTGACATCCCAGGCCTTGTCTTCCCTAATACCGTCGGTTTTGTGAGAGAGCTAGTGTAACCAAAGGAATATAAACAAGAGGAATGCCTAAGTCAGGTAAGTAGACACAATATTCAACTTTTATGTGGAAATCTTTGGATTTTTAGATAAACCGTTTGGGTATGTTGTTTAGCATTTAAGGGAAATTGGGAATTTTCGGTTAAATTCACTATATTTAAATCGTAGGCTTTAGCGGCCGGTGTCAAGTTTATCATCTTGGCTTACAGGATTGAGCCGCGTCGCATATCGGCCTGGGATGTCAATAACCGATATGCGACGCGGCTCAATCCTGTAAGGCAAGATGATAAATTCACTATAGTTTTAGGATTTTAGGATTTCTTAGAAAAATTGTTAATTACAGGTAAATCATTGTATATTTTGGTCAAACATCAGAGTTTACAACCTAAGTCTAGGATGTAAACTAAAAAGCATGTATAAAAGAGAGAAAAGAACAACATCGTTTACGAATAAGTAAATAAATAAATAAAAAAATAAAAAATACTTAACTAATTTTAAAGCTCGAATAAAACAACGAAAATAATATGTTCCATAGTTGGCCCAACAAGAAATAATATAATTATAAAATCCAATACCGGTATTAACTTATAATAAATACTATATATTGAATAAATTTAAATGCTCCATGTAACGTCGCCGGACATAAAGAATGTTGTTTAAACGGCCACGTAAATCTAACTGCTGTATAGTCATGCGTGTTAAAGCATACATACGATTTGGACAATACATAATAATAATAAATGAATCATAAATAAATAAAAATAACTAACTCTTAGATATGGGACTTGTCTACCCTGCTCGTCTCTGGTAGGTCTATAATGTCTCATTTTTGTAATTAACCAACGTGGTCGCCCGGTTTCTATAAAGGCTTACTGCACACGAATCCCGCATAGTCATAGCCTATATCCGCAAAGATAGAAAAGGATTGTAGGGAGATCGATACCCAGCCAGGTTAACCAACACTACCCTACTAGGATAATGACTAGGGAACCCTCGATGCATACCGGCCATGCAACCACACTACCGATTAGTTACACATTTACAAAGAAAATAAACTATCCTAAACACAAAATGGTAGGACGAGAATCTCGGATCTCGGGTGTGAACGGTGAAAGTTGAGACTAACATGAATTCTAGTAACTAATTCGCAGTATTATCGCATGTCGATTGCAAGAATGAAATGATGATCTGATTTATAAAAACGAACAGGCAAACAAAAACTAGTGCCTGGGATTTATTTCCAAACGAATAACAAATAAGAAAAATATATAATCCCTACCACCATTATATAAACACACAAGTTAAAATCAACTGTTACACACGTCAGATAGTTCTACTATCTGTAGAATAAATGTTTCTGAACATTCTCGTTACAACAATGTAGTTATATTAAATTTCATAAAATGTTCACGTAATTGACAGTCACCCTGTGGCTATGTCATTGAAATAGTCTGATTAAAATCAGATGTTCACTCATAAAATGAAGTTAACATTACAAAAACCTTAAATTATACACGGGCGTGCGTAAAATGTAACTATCTACTCTAATAATACTGTTATAAATTATATAAGGTTTAAATATTTACATTATCTACAGTTCTCGTGCTTCACACGGTTTAAAAATTACCATTAACACTATCAGTCGCGATCTGACATCTTCATAGTGTCTCTGTTACATAAACAGTTCATTGCACAATGTTTAAATCAACGATCAAATTCTCAGGTACTTCTAGTGGTATGTCATAATAAATAAGCATTAAATATCAAACACTTAAGTTAAATACAGCTTAGAATGTCGTGTCAATAAATAAAACAATAGGATAAAGAGCGATGCGAAACTACTTTAAAACTCTATACATTTCGTGGATCATGTGCAAATATTCTCTGACATAAACAATTCAAACATTTAACCTTTATGTTAGCGCTTCTCATCCTATAACAATTCGTTGCTCCACATAGCAATATATTCCTTCCTTCCGCAATACAGTGAACAATACTTATCAATGGCGTTTTACTACGCTCCAGACATGTCATACTTCCTTCCTTTCCTCTCTATAAACAATCTTCACAACTCCGCACGGCATTACTTCCATAAACAAACCATCTTGCTACACACTTGTAGAAGAATTAGTGATATTACTGGGTAACTACACTAGAGTATGTTACCGTTCAGAATGCACTCCTAACTCTCAACTCCGGTGTGAATTATTAAACCTCGTGCATCAAATTACAACAATTACATGTTCGTTCACAATAATACAATTCACAAAGTACTTCTTATTCCTTTCATTAGCGCTATTCGTTCTCTTTGATCCATAACAAACTTGTTCTTACACGTTACAAACGTTAACAATGTTAATTTGTAGTTCGCTCGTCTCTTAGTTGTTAATAAAAAAATACATATCCTCACGCTTCTGGTGTACATTTAAGTATATGAACAATTCATATTTAAGTTGTTTTTAACATACTAGACCGCAGGTAGATTAACATATCTCCTGGTCTATTCATCTCAGTTAAACAATGTTTATACTTTAATTGTTGATAAATATAGGCATCATTTGACCTCAATTGTCACTACCATGATCCTATTTTATAGTGTATGTTCGTAGAATAAATAGTTCAAGACTATTTAGATGTCTAATAAATTATATTCCGCTATTGGAATTTTATAACATTCAAATGGTTATAAATAAATATTTCAGATATATATTAACATCAAAATGTTTGTTACATAGAATTATAGCATCTCACAATAATGCTTTACTTGATAACTATGAATTATAGACATATAAATGTATACTTTCGCTGTTACGCATAGAAATTGTTAATAACAATTATAATGTTTAAATGTTCTTACAATTTGTCATTATTGACGCTCTTCTCTCCGAAATACAATGTAATCGAAGCCTTCTCTCCGAGATAAAATGTTATCGAATCATCGAATGATCTCTTTGAGGTACCAGATAAACAAATAGTAGAATAATCAACGCATTATCGAAGTTATCGAAGCATTCCTTTTATAAAACGAGTATCGTACGAAAGTGGGAATCTTACAACGTTTCCTTCAAAAATTCAAATAAGAGAAACGCAAATCGAAATTAAATATACATGAAATAACGTCTTAAACGACACACGAAGGCGTATCAAAAATTACAATGAAACTCTAAAATTTAAGCTATTCAAAACAAACACTAAAGATAAGAATTACTACAAATGAAGTTGGTCACTCCAAAAATGGATTTCTACTATTACAACAAAACTACAGATATTAGATCAAACGGTTGTTCTACCTTGAGACGTCTTCTGCAGCCAAGGAATACCTCTATCAGCTGTTCTTGATATTCCGTTGAAGCTGCAATCGCTCGCCTCCTAGAGAAACTAGTTACAGCCAAGCACGTGTAAATCAGCTGCGGGCGACCCCAACTCACTCGGCCTGCAGTCACCTGCTCTGCGTCTCGGCTTGAGCTGCTAACGGTAGATCTGCCATCTTCATGTCCAGCGGCCTGTTAACTGCGTTTCTTGGTTCGTCTGGCTGCAAACGGTCTTCTGCTTCTTATCTCTGTCCTGCAGAGTGGTCTCGCCATCGTAGATCCGCAAGTCCTGAGTTGACATCTCATCCTGGTGTTGTTGGACATCCTGCTTGCAGTGTAGAAACTCATATTGGAATACTGCAAGTTATTGTACAGTTGCAGCTGTGTCGATCCTTGAATTTCCAAGTCACTCTGACTTCCCAATCCATGGTATAGATTAACCTCCTTTCATTTTATTTAGTTCTCCATAATATTCTCTTCAGTAGACGTAGAATAAGCTTTTCCTCCCCGACTTAAATTCGCTGTCATCTTGTAGACTGTATTGTAGATTGTGATGAAATAATGTTGAATTATATTGTTGAATTCGTCGTAGCAATATTGTAGCTTGCAATAAACAATACTGTTCGTTATTGCTTCTCTGTAAAGTGCTGTTTATAAGCGAAGTCTCGTTCTAATGCTGTTATACTTTTATAAACGCTGGTCTCTCCAATATTAATGTAATTTTATTTCGCCGGCTCCTCTTCTGAACTTCTTCGGCGATCCCTTAGTCGTTTGATAGTACAACGGTGCTTGTCGACCGGGTTTATGTTGCGTGCAATAAATGCTTCTCTTCTGTGCGCGTGCGTCAAACGCGTCTACTCGTGTCCAGTTGCTGTGAGAGAGTCCCGCCACGCTTCTCCTCTCCGCGGCTTTTGTCACTACTAGCCTAGCTCAGCTAGCCTCACACACATGTATTTTAATAGAAATATACTCATATTTGCTCTATTATTCAATCATTTATATTTCTTTTCAACCAAATAAATTTCATATTGCATTCTACACCTGTAGATGTGCTTATTTCTCTTTATATTTGCCAAATTTATATAAAAGCGATTCCCTCAAAAATTATGTGCTTTTATTTGATTGGCTGTTAAAATATTCGGATAAAGGCTCCTGGGTCTAGCCTCTTATCCACGGGTCGTGTGCATCGCTTTGTTATGATCGCCTTGCTAACCAAAACTGGTTTTCTAGTGCCAAACATGAAGCTTTGTACAAACTCCAGCTTCGAATGATTGAACTCTTCCTTATTTAAAATCTCTTTCACCAGAATATTTCCAAATAATAAATTCTTCAAAATGCTTCAAAATTCTCTAAAATACATTCATTATGCATCATTTGCATCCCACAATACATATATAATTATTAAATTATTTAATTCCAAATTTCCAATTTTTCCTTCCAAGGGTGCACAAGTCGTTCGAACCTCAGCTCGGTCAAAGGTCCTAAGCTGGGCTGAATTCGAGTTCAGATCCTCACCCGACTTATAAATAAAGTATAAAACAGACTTTATTTAACACTCGACTTGTTAAATACTGGAAATCGAATTCTTCCTTAATGAATCCTTGGATAAAATCTTTTCAATTTTGAATGGAAGTACTTTCCAATGGGTCATTCGTCTACTATCCTGACGATCTCATAGCAATTGTTGTTGAAAACTCTTCCAACCTTGAACGGGCCTTTGAACACATTGGCAAATTTGACATATGTCTTCTTCAAAACGTCAGCTTTGATGGGCATCCTAACTAGGACTAACCCTCCGGGTATCAGTGGTCTACTGTACCTCATTCCAAAACCTCCCTTCAGCGGTTTCTCCACTTGTTTATTCAAGTGCTCTCTGGCGGTTTCTATTTGTTGTTCCAACGATGGATCGTCATCTTTCGTAAGATTGAAGATTCCGTCCCACGGCCTAACTGGTTTTTCGTCGTAGTGAGGTGTCACTGGTGCTCTCAAGCCTAGTGTTATTTAAGCAAAACTCCATAAGTGGAACTACGCCTACCCAATAAGCGTGGTTCTCTGAAATGTAGAGTCGTATGTATTTCGAGGCCTCTAACATAGTCCTTTCAATAGGATTTGTCTGTGGACTACGGATGGAACTAAATATATGTCCAATCTCGAGTCTTTCCATAACCTGTTTAAATTCCGTAGAAGTGTACTGTGTTCCACGGTCGGTCAATAAACGTTCGGGCTTTCCTAACTTGGGAATTATGTTTTTCTCTAAGTGGTACAATACAGTTTTCGTAGTTGCCTTCTGCATTGGATTCATCATAACTATTTTAGAGAAAACATCCATTGTAACTAGCAAGTATTTGTTACCTCTGCTACCCTTGGGAACTGGGCCGAAATTATCTTGACTGAATAATTCCAAAGATTTAGTGGGTATTATGGCTTTTGGCTTCTCCTTCAAAAAGCTCAGAATTATACTTATTTTTCTGGCATAGTTCACATGTTTTGATAATAACAGATATGGATTCCCGCATGTTGCTCCAATAGAACTTCTCCTGTGCTGTACTGTAGGACTTGTCTACACCTCCGTGACCAATAGATTTGTGAACCAACCAAACTATGGGCACTCTCAACCTAGGTGGAATTACAATTCTCACCTTCTTGTGGTCAGTGTCTACGTACTTGCTTACAATGCCTTCTACTAATACATCCTGAGTAGCTTTCTTCCGTGTTTCCTCATATGCTTCATCGTCATTCTGCATCTTTCCTGAAAGGAATCTGAACAAATTTCTCAAACTAGTATCCCTCTTCTGATTAATGGCTATCCTCCTCAGACGTTCTAATGCTGCCTGATCTTCATCGTCCAGTTCTATTACATTGGCATTCACACTCCTCTCTGCAGTTGGATTTCTGGATAAAATGTCTGCCAACAAGTTTTCCTTACCAGGAACATGAACTATTGTGTCGTTAAATTGTTGCAGAAACAACGTCCAACTAGTCATCCTGTCACTAGATAAATCTGACTTGAGCATGAATTCCAAAGCTTTGTGCTCAGTCCTAATAATAATCTGGTGTCCAATCAAAATCTCCTTCCAGTGATGGAGAGCGTTTATCACTGCTAAAGCCTCCAGCTCTGTTGTGAAATAATTTATTTCATAGGGTTTCAGTTTTCTACTGTTGAAGGAAATATAATGGTTGTTTCCCTCTTGATCCTTCTGGTACAGAATTGCGCTGATTCCGACTTTTGAAGCGTCCGTCTCAACAATAAACGAACGTTCGAAGTCCGGATACTCGAGCTTGATATTATCTCTGAGCATCTGCTTTGCCAAAATAAATGCATTCTCAGCTTCTGTTCCCCATTTCCATCGGTTATTTTACTTCAATAACTCGTGCAATGGTGCCATAACTTCGGAATAACGAGGACAATGGCTGCTAAAAAATTGACATATACCTGCGAAAGCTCGCACGTCTCGGATCTTCATCGGTCGAGGAAATCTCAACATAGCTCCAATTTTGTCTTGGTTTGGATGGTAACCATGTTGATCAATTGTATGCCCCAGGAAATTAATCTTCTGTAGAAAGAAGTGGCATTTACTGAACTTGACTTTCATATTGACCTCTCTCAGGTTCTCCAATAGTTTCTTTAAATGATTAAGGTGTTGCTCGGGATTTTCTGATGAAACAATTAAATCATCCACGTAGCATATGACGTTAGCTTTCACTTCGTCTGAAAGCTTGCTATCCAATGCTCTAATTAAAGCAGGGCTCGAATTTGTAAGTCCAAACGGAACGCCCTCGAAACAGAAGCTATTCTGTTCGAACAAGAAGCCTGTATAACATTTGCTCTTCTCAGTTAGTTCAATCTGATAAAAGGAGGAAGTTAGGTCCAATACACTGAAGCATGACTTCCCCTTTAACTTCCTTAATAGTTCTCTGATCTTAGGCGGTCGGTCGTGTTCTTTTTCTATGAGACTGTTGAGACCTCTAGCATCTAGGCATACCCGCAGACTCCCATCTGCTTTCTTCACTGCTGTGATAGGGTTCAAATAAGGTGTCGCCTGTTTTCGGATTATCCCATCCTTTTCCATTCCTTTAATGAGATTAGCAACCTCTGCTTGATATTTCTCAGGAATAGGGTATAGCTTCTTCTGAAATGGTGTATTGTCCTTCAGCTTAATTTCATATTTAAATCCCTTGATAAGACCTGGTTTATCATCGAAGACGTCGGAATATCCCTGGATTAATGCTTCCAATCTGCCTTCATAGACCTCAAAGTCGTCTATCTTCAAACCATAATGTCCTGTCTTTTCTAGTTCGACTTCCGAAATAATTTTCTCCAAATATTTTTCCGTGGTTTCCTTTTCTATTACGTATTCATTTCTTTCTTCATCTTCTTCGCCACTGATCCCCTCGTTAAACTTCACTATGCCATTCTTTAGGTCTATCACTGCACCTGTCTTAGTGATGAAATCTATCCCCAGTATAGCATCGAAATTAATTTTATTCAGAGCTATAAAGATTTGTTCATAAGCATGACCGTTTATGGTGAACTTCATAAGTGCTTGTATTCTACATTTCATCGTCTTATCGTTGAATATGCCACGAACGTAAATAGATGAAACTGGCATTGATATTATAGACTTTCCATCTTTCAACTTGTTATAGCAACTTTCTGACAAGATAGATGCATTCGCACCCGTATCTAGGAGTGTCCTTAAATTATCTCCTGTCGTAATTTGTAAAATAGGTAAACTAGCTATTTTTCCTCTCTCCTCTCTTTCATACAATAAGTCTTCATCATGTACCTGATAGAATTCGTTCACGGCGATATCATGCCTATCGTTGGTGAACAGTGTTCCTCCCTCTACATCCGTTTTCCAATCGGAGATTTTTTTACACCCCGCTCAGGTTCTGTTCCTGTGTTCCTGAGTTCGAGGCTTGAGGTTGTACCTCTTCTCTTCCTTGACTATTCCTTGCTTCACTTTCCCTGTGGCTGTTTCTATAGTCTTGACTTTCCCTGTCTCGATCTTGATAATACTGTCTAACGTTTTCATTATTACGCCAACCTCTCTGTTGTTGTTGTTGTTGCCTTGGTTGTTGTTGTTGTTGCTGCTGCTGTTGTTGTTGTTGTTGGCGGGCATAATTATCGTCGTTCCAATTTTTATATCGGCGGTAACCTCCTGCTGTGCCTCTATTGTACCGGTCGTAATAATCGTACCTCCGTGCGTCATTGTTCCGGTGGTATCCTGTCCTTCTCTGACCATTATTCCAGATTCTTGCCTGGTAAGGCCTTCCATCTCAAAATCTGCGATACGGCGGTTCATAACGGTTCCTCCCATATGCATTGTTTTTACTAGGACCTGGTCTACTACGGTTCTATTCCGTCTGTTGTGTCTGATCTACCAGCACGGTGTGAACTTCTCTATGCTCCGGTCTTCCTCTAGTATTGTTACTAGGCGTTGCATTCGGTGTGGAACTAGCATGATCTAGCTTTCGTAATATTTCTGCCATGCCTTCCAGGGATTTCACATCTGCCGCAATTAAGTGTCTTTTGACATCATTTGGGATCTGTCTCGATATGGCATGAATCAGTTCTGTCTCAGCCAATGGTGGATTCAGATACTGAAGCCTTGTGAGTTGTGATGTAAAGAACGTTGCATAACGCGTAGGGGTAGAGTGCGTATACTTTTTAGAGTATACCTCAGCTCTAATGTCCTGCTGCATCTCTAAACTCCAAAATCTGCGTTGTAAAGCATCCGCAAACTCTTCGAAATTGGTGTACGTGTATTTGAAAGCTCTATGCCAACTTAGGAACTCAGATTCAAGATACTTTTCAACTACACGCATTTCTCGGTCCCTCGGTATGCGATTATCTTCGAGATAATGTCTCATGTCTTGTAACGTGTTTTTCGAGGGGATTTTATGCCACTGACATAAGTCAGTAGGAAGCCATTCTATATTTATTTACGCGGCAAATTGTTCAGCCAAGAGAAGTTTTCATGTTAATTTATTATTATTATTAAATTATTATTATTATTATTAAGGTATTTTTTGGAGCATTTTTATAAAATTATAAGCATACAGATAGGTTTTCTATGTCATAGAAAACACTATCAAGCAAATTATTACGAACAACATTATCATAGAAAATTATATGATTACGGAATTTTACGGAGTTTTGTCAGTTAGGGTATTATGAGAGAGATGAGTCACGGGGAATTCGGCTACAGGCTTATTCTTGTCAAGAAGCATGACGCAAGCCTGGGTTGCTGCTTCAAGAAAAGACGAAATAGTCTGGAACGGTAATCGACATCATCCTCGCGCCGAGTGTAATGACCCTGAGGAGTGGGGTAGTGCGTGGTGGCTCAGCCAATCAGAGGAGAGCGGGCGAGAAGAAGCCGGGTCCAGAGAGGGGAGGCGAGGAGTGCATATATGGTTTGCGCGCCGTGGAGGCTAGGCGACTATCGTTGTAAAACTTAACCAGTGTGGTTGTACGTGTGATTGGCTCCGATGTTCGGACCATAAAGTTATCATATCTACAAGTATCTCATCAACTAACGAAGAAGATGACGACGTCCAGGAGGCTGTGGGAAGCTCTCTTCAACATCCAGTACGAGGGAAATGCTTCGGCAATTTCCAGTGGTAAGCGCGAATGACTCAGAACTACGTAATCTCTCGTCTTTTTTTTTTCATTTTCAGTATTTCAGTAACTTCATAGCTTGGGAATAAGAGTAAAATCAGTAATTTATCCGACTCCGTTTTCACGTAATTTTCTAGCGGTAATATTAAAATCGCAACGCTCCAATTTAAATTCAGAATATATTATTATTACTATTAATTTTGCCATACTTGTTTTATATAATAAATTCATTTCTTTTAACCATGCAATCTTTGCTTTCAGTAGGTAGCATTACATATAGACCAATTCCTTCTCCTGATACAATTGTTTGTTGGGTTAATGATCAAATCATACCACGATCTGAGTGAATAGATTCTTGAAGGTGTTCTACCAGAGCTAGGTGTTGTTAAATATAAATTTAGATTTCAACATAGCGTTGAGGTCTTGGTGTCCATTAAAACAACATATCTTAGGCAGAGTAAATATTTCAAAGGGCAAGGCAGGGCCAGTAGAAGCATTACATTTGTCACGCAAAAGTGAGGGCTAAAGAAACCGTTACACTTGTCACTACCAACTTGGGGCTGAAAACCTAATAACATTTGTGGAAGGAGAAGGGTATATATTTCTGTGCCTGTATTTTTTTTTCATTTTTCGGTGTGTATCAGCATGGGTAGTGCTGAGGAAGAGATGAAGTTGCGTAGTGATCACCAGTTGGATAGTGAAGATACGAGCAGTATGGCTAGTCTTGGAAATGAAAGTAGTACAGGGATGTCGGAGGTAAATCCCGATACTGAGGGGGGTAATAAAAACAGTCAAGCAGGGTTAGAGAGTTTGCATCTTCAGTTTATGCAACAAAATAAAATAAGTACAGATGCTTTAAACGCTAAACTTGAACAAAATAGTAGGGAAAATAAAAAGAGTAATAGGGAATTGAGCGATAGTTTAAATGCTAAACTTGAACAAAAGAGTAGGGAAAATAGAGAGTGTACTGAAACTTTAAATCAGGGGCGTGGTGGCTCAGCGGTCTAGCTGTATGCCTCTCACCAAGGCGGTCCGGGTTCGATTCCCGGTCAATGCATGTGAGATTTTCGAAGTGAAATGCCATGTCCTGTGGTTCGGATTCCTCGTAAAAAGGAGGTCCCGTGGCTCATGATCTCGAGATTAACGGTCACGTTAAACTACAAGCTTCCTTCCTGAAACTTTAAATGCTAAACTTGAACAAAATAATGCTAAACTTGAACAAAATAGTAGGGAGAATAAAGAGAGTAATAGGGAATTGAGCGATAGTTTAAATACTAAACTTGAACAAAACAGTAGGAAAATTAGTGATAAGTTCGAACTGATTAGAGGTGAGATCAGAGGGGTGATGGAAGAGAAGGCTAAAGAGATTATTGCAGATGTAGACAGAAAATTTGGAAAAGTACAGGAGGAGTTAGAAATTAGAATCAGTACACAGGCTGAAAATTTAAAAGAACTAGTGCAACTTGAAACACAGCAGGTCAAAAAGCAATTGGGGGAGAAATTGACAAAATTCAGGTAGCAACTAAAGAGGTTAAAGAACAGCTGGGGGGAAGAATTGATAAAGTTCATGCAGAAATAGTCACTGAAGTTAATGATTTAAGGGAGAGGAATAAGGAAAGCATTAATGAGATTAATGAGAAACAAGCTAACTTAAGTGGTAAAGTTGAAGCATCGGAAGGGAGCATTAGGTTAACTGTAACCAATATTGAAAGAAAAGCTGAGGAGAAAATTGCTGAATTAGAACAGAAGTTGAAAGCTAGAATTAGGCAGGAAAATAGTCAGAGTAGGCCAGTTTATGTGAATAGCACACACAGGGAAATAGAACTAGGCAAATTTAGTAATCGGCAGGGTTGTCCAATGGAGTTCATGGACACAATAGAAAATAAATTCGGGGAGAGGTTGGAAGATGGTAGTATTGAGTGGTGCCAGGTAGTTGAAATTTTAGAGCAAGCGTTTGTAGGGGAGACAAGAAACTGGTTTGCTGTCTACAGAGACAATTTCGAGAATATTTCAGATTTTAAAGTTAAATTTTGTGAGAAATTTTGGAATGAGGTAATTCAGTTTCAGCATCGTGAGGGAACTGTGTGTGGGAAATATAACCCGAGAGGCAACTACACTATGACCGAGTACTTTTTAGGACAGGTATTGACGTGTAAATACCTGGATGGTTTGAAGGAGGAAAGTGATGTAGTCAGGCTATTACTAAGACATTTTCCAGGAACCAGGGTAGGAACCAGGGTAACAATAATAACAGGCCTAATGAGAATAGGAATCAGGAAGTTCAAGGGAACAGTGGCGAAGGGGCCAGCGTTCAAAATAGGGGGAACCAAAATAATAATAATAATAATAATCAGCAAAACCAGTACAGAGGAAATGGGTATGGTACGAACTACCAAGGTAGAAATAATGATTTCAGGGGAAATCAAGGCCGAAATAATGATTTTAGGGGTAACCAAGGGAGGTATAATAACAATAATAATTATAACCAGAACAGGGGTCAAGGAGGGAATCAGCCCAATGGTAATAACGGACAGAGAGATACCGTTAACACAACCCAGAACAACCAGACCACTGCAGTAGTGAGTAGTACTACACCAAGCGGTAGCAATGCTTTAAACACGAACCAGGCTGCGATGTAAGGTCAGAATCTCAGTCTGTATCATGCCCTGTCCATACACTTATACAGGAACCCTATGACCTAAATGTAAGAAATGAATTATTACGTGAACTAAATGATGAAGGTATTATTCAGGAGGTGGTTAGTAAGAGCCCCATAGCTAAATTTAACGTGTCCGAGGCGTACACAGATGTTTTAATTGATAGTGGTTGTATGAAGAGTTGCATAAGTAGTGCATTTTATGATAAAATGAAAGGAACTGGAGTAAATTTTGAGGAGATGCCAATTAAAAGCACTTTTGTTATCACAGTTGTTGGGAAGAGGTCTAAAGTAATTTCTAAGCAAGTTTTAGTAGTCATTAAAATTAATAATCATGTAGAGAAGCAGATTTGTCTTGTAATTCCAAATTTAGTATTCAGTGTTATCTTGGGTTCAGAGTGGCTAAGTAGAGTGTCTGGTAACTTATGTTATGATGTAGGGAGTTTGAAATTTAAATGGGGTGATTCTGAAGTAGAAGTAGCGTTCAATGACCATATTCAGAGAAGTAGTGTTGTAGGTGTGATTTGTACATTAAATGAGATATCGCCAGCCGTAGAGCGGGGTTCTCCATGTTTTGTGGGCAGTGTGATTACGAACGGTAGTCTAGAGGACTCGTTACGTGATGCTGCATTTCAGGGAAATATAGAGGTGGAACAGTGTGTTCGGCTCTAAGATGTGTTATTGTGTTATAGGAGAGTTTTTGAGGATAGCATTGGTATGGCCAATTGCTATACACATTCATTGAACGTTATTGATAGGTCAGTATTCACAGGACATAGATATCCTGTACCTTTCGCTTATCAGAGTGCAGTTGAGGCACAAATTAACCAGATGCTTGAAGATGGGATTATTGAGCACTCTAACAGTCCATATGTTAATTCTTTGATCTCGGTACCCAAGGCCAACGGCACAGTTCGTATTTGTTTAGACGCTCGTTTGGTTAACAGTAGAATTAGTTCAGATCAGCTGAAATCTATGTCAATAGAGGAATTAATGCAAACATTTGAGGGGAAGAAGTATTTCACTTGTGTAGATTTGAGTTCCAGTTTTTGGCAAATGCCACTTATGTACGAGGATAGACCATTTACAGCTTTTAGTCATAAATATAACCTTTATCAATTTTGTAGAACACCTTATGGGTTAAAGAGTAGTTCAGCAGCTTTAATTAGGGCTTTAAACATCGCATTAGGGGATGACACAGGAGAGTTTGTAACCATTTACATTGATGATATGGTAATTAGTTCACGCAGTTTTGAGGAGCATCTACGCCATTTAGATATAGTTTTTCAGAAGTTAGATAAGGCAGGGTTCACTTTGAAGCTGTCTAAGTCGTCATTCTGTCAGTCAGAAGTGACATTTTTAGGTCATAGAGTGTCGAGTAGAGGTGTAACACCAGAGGAAAGTAGGGTTAGCATGTGTGGACAGTAGCAACAGGGCATCGTTACAGACACTGAGAAATAGGTAGGTAGAGCAACGTGATGACGTTCATTTAAGGGAGCCACTTGCAAGGTTGGAAGCAGGTGACACAGAAACATTTATAGTTTCCAAACGTATTGGCAAAACAGCATATGTGCTAGAGGATAGTAAGGGAAACAGATTATACGGGACGTATAATATACATAGTCTTCGAAAGTATGTGTCATAAAGTAAGTGTGTTTAGCTGGCGAGCCAGCCTATCAAATGAGTAAGTGTGGTATTTGGTGCGTGGAAGATCTGGTCTTCCAGGCAGGCGTATCAGAAGTCACACAGGGGGGTAGTATGTAAGTAATTGAGAGTTTTTAAGGTACAGGGAAATATGACGGGATTGTCGGATGCTCTTGAGCACTAAAATGTCTCGATACACCAAGGCCAGAATTTGGTAGCGCTGGTGAATTCCCATTTGTCTCCTAGAGATGGGTGAGCGCTTGAACAGGGTATTTTTGCTTAAGGCGTCCACGAGACAAAAGATGGGCCATCAGAAGGCGAGACAGTCCTTCATGAAACTCATACATAACAGCACACGTGATTTCAGTTTACGGCCTCGCCATGTAAGATTTGTAAGTGTGTAATTTAAGGTAATTTGTACAATGGTATTATTTGTGTGAGGAGAACTGGTCTGTGTTGAGAACTAGTATTAAGTAGAATGTGGTCTACGGGAACTTAAGAAGACAGGGCGATTACGGCCCAGAAATATTTGGTGTTATATGTAATGCGCATTTACTGTTTTTTTTTCAGAAGTCAATATTAATTTCGTCTATTATAAAGAGAGATTAAATATTATGGTCACGATGCGCTGCCACAATAGTGTGATCGTGTGCTCTGTGAGATTAAATTTCACCATAAGGAAGGGACTTCCAGTGAAATTAGGAAGTTCTGTGGTGATAAATATATCAGAACACCTTTGATGCGTGTGATGTGACATCTTATATACATAGTGCTCACACATTATTTATGTCTATTTTTCCAACATAGAGAAATTTGAGAGGCGGAAATATCCGTGGAACATTATTCTATACGAAAAACATTGGACTGGTTGCAAAGTGCAATCCATAGTGACAACAAACTTTGACGCAAAGTGCGTAAAGAAAAGTTATGAGTGTATATATATATGTAATTTAGGGTGATTTCATTTATGTAATATGTATTTTGGATGGGGATTATTAACGTGTCTGGGATAATCGGATAATGGACCGTCGTCACGGTAAATCATCCGATGATCCGAGGCGAATATGTAACGTGTTTTTCGAGGGGATTTTATGCCACTGACATAAGTTAGTAGTGTACAGGCCCCCAGGGGGTTGCACCCCCTGAAGCCACCCTCCATCATCTATTAAAACCACCCCTAACTGGCAAATCTCATAAGTCCAGAACAGCACCTTTTACACAGCAAGGGCGGCTACCCAGCTTGGGAAGCCTGCCAGCCACTTGCATCACACTCACAAACACCTACACAATAGACAACTAGGGCACCTACATCGATGGAATGTCGACGAAGCAACACCAGAACCTATAAAAAGGAAGGCCTTAATGAGGACAGTCTCTCTCTATTATCTGTCATACAGTGTGTGTAGCCGGAGGCTCCGCTGCAAGCTGCTATCATCAGGTGAGTCAGCAAGTGTTCAGATATCCTATACTTTGTAAAACCTACCCACAAACTTGTACACTTAAACTTATAACATTTATTACATTCCCCTAAAAGGGACATACAATTTCATACTCACTGACCAATAAATACTAGGTCAGTAATCTACACACTGCATTTGTAATTACACGCCTCCATACCTCCTAACTCCCTTCCTGACTCTCGTCACGAGTAAGCGTGACAATAGTAGCCGGTAATCGCCTGCTCAGGCTCTATTGTGTCTCCGCTGGCAGCAAGCCGCCGGGATAGCTGACGCAAGCAGGTCTGTTATATAATTCCTTCTGACCAGCTGGGAGTCTAGTACATTAACCTGCGCCCAGCAGATCATCCCCATAAGCGACACTTACGTCTTTACAGGAGCACCCCTAGCATTTAAACATCACACAACACTCTACACCGGTAAGCTTACCCAGCTACGGGAAGCTGCCCTCTTTAGAAATCACCTTCCAAATTAGCACACTAACACGTATGTTTTAGATCTAACTACCCCCAACTAAGGGATCTAAAACAATTTGGTGGAGGCACCTCTACTACGCACAGTAAGGGTGGGACTCATACAACGAGCCCCCGTAGTAGAAACGACCCCTACCGTACGCAGCCAAGCGAAATAGTGAATTTTTTTTTTTCAGACAGAAGGCATCATTTTTGCTTCACACTACTTACACAAGGGAAATTTTTTTCAAACCAACCCCCCAGCCCCCGAAAGGATCAGAGAGATATAAGATACACTGCCAAACACGCACAGTTTTTTTTTAGAAGACACATACACTTCATTCGGCATGGCCCCCCTATACCGCCTAGCTGTGCTGAGGAGCATTGGGGAGTACCAGGAATTAATTGCCTGGCACAAGGTCTTTGAAACAAGGCAGGACTACCTCAGAAGGTTTCAGCAGCTCCTGCACGCCCAGTATATGCGGATCATAAGGGCACTTGTCCGGCCACGCCGCAGCGCTAAGAATCGCAAGATTCGGGCGAAAATCCCCACCCTCCGTACACAAATCATTAAGGCACACTGGCAACTACACTGCCGACACGAGTTCATGTTCCAGCAATGGGAGACACTCATCATGGAACACCATCGGATAGGGACTAGTGGCACAAAAGTCGCCGAACAGGCCATATGCCTCAATAGGCAGTACACCCAAATTTGGGACGAGTACCGCGAGCTCCAAGCTAACAAGGCCATTTTTGAGTTCGTGGCAGGGCCGCAAGCCCAGCCGAGAGAGGACATAAGCGTAGATACGCTAACGCAGCAATTTGCGAGGATGTCCCTCTCGCCACGTACTGACACACAAGGGAAGGAGTTCACCGTGGCCACAGGCCAGAAGACGGCCAGGTTAGACTCCAACACACTGCAGGGCCAAAGTCACAACAATACACGTCCCTCAGCTCCGGATCAGAAAGCCATTTTGCCAAAACGAGGAGCAGAACCTAGGCCAACCCCCTCACAACTGACGAACGAGAGGGAGTTGACGCCAGGACTCCCGAGTACACATGACATAACAGGGAGAAAACTGGAGGTAACCACGTCATGGGCTGAAGACATAGAGCCCGTCCCACAGCACATTAAGCCCACACACACCTACACAAATAGGCAAACACAAGGGCGAAGAGGATATTATTAATGCCAACAAGGGCGAAGAGGATATTATTACTGCCAACAAGGGCGAAGAGGATACTATTAATGCCAATAAGGGCGAAGAGGATACTATTACTGCCGATAAGGGCGAAGATGATATTATGCCATTGGACGATGTCCAATGCCCACATAAATGGTGACGCATCGGGCAGCCAAGGGCATTAAATGAGGAGCATGGCGAGCAACTCACAGGGGTTAAAGTGGCAGACCCAACAACGACAACATATGCAAAGGCAACGGCAACGAGCAGGCAAATACAGCGGGCGAGGCGGTTTTCTTAGTGGCACCGTAAGCCGCCTGCGACTATATTAATACTAGTTAATAATCATTAGCATAAATGTCGACAACTAGTATTAAGGGGGCGGAATCCGGTGGTTCTAGAGACAACCGGTGTTTCTAGAATACGTACGGGTGGTGCCCTGAGGAAGTAAATTGCCTCAGGCGATCGCCCTGGTCAAAATTTTAGCATGTAAGACAGTTGCATTTTGGTACGCAACTTAGAATTAAGCAAATTTTATAAGCGCTGTTGCTAAATAATAGCACAGCATATTTCGGCAATAAAGTAAGGTCAACCATTCGGCTTATAAATAGCAAACATTTTTACTTACTGTTACGTGCAAGAGCCCGTCCCAACGTTTCAAACATGTAATTTCCCTTGGATGCAATTCTTGACCTTTTTGAAACGACCGCTTCGTCGCTTGGTTCCGTCTGTGAACACGAGATGGTAGCTGCTGTCGGACTTTGGAAAGACTCCAAGTAGTTCCTGTTTCTCCGATAGATAGTGTGTGCTGTGCCTTATTAAACTCTTTATATGCATGACATAATTGAAAGACAATTACATTCTTCGTCATGAAACAAATGCCGGTGTATGCATGATACCGCCAAAATTATTTACTAAAATATGACATTGGTGATTGATGTGTCAAGCCTTGATTGGACGTTGAACATTTACATGAATGCAGTTCGGTTCTTGACGCAAAAATTCTCCGCCATCTTGTGGAGTTCTTGGACTGTCTGTTTGTAAACAAGAAGCCGGCCGCTGGTGTGAAGGAATATCTCTTTGTGTGCTAGGGGGCTTACCCCCTGGCTTTTACCAAATATGAATACAAATTCAACTAAGAAACGCCTGTGCAACATAAGAATTTAATTTCTTCCTTTCGCCTGGACGATGAAAGTGATGGAGAATCGCAACTGGATGCGAACGAGTGCTGGTCATCTAAACGACGCATGTGCCGGGTTAGCCAGTTTTGAAGCACATGTAGTGCCGTACAGAATTTAAAAATTATGTGTTAATTATTTTATTATTAGTGTGTCTCCACTGAGAAGGAAATAAGGTACGTTATCATTTAATGTTTTTTTATATTATTGTTATGGTGCTCCGATATCATCTTATAGTAATCTTTTAATTCTGTACCTTATTTGTTTTATAGGCCTAATTTTATTTCTGTTTTAATAACGTTACCTGATTTATTTTAATTTTGTTATCTTTTCTTCGTACCTTCTGGAGACACATTTCTAGTTTATTTTACGTTTTAATTATTATTTATTTTCTTTTGCCAATCTTGGGATTGACATAGTATTTAATTTATTCATGATCCGTTGCCCTTCAATTTTAATAGTATTTACACACATCAAAAAAAGTTTTGCATCACCTCGGTTCCCAGATCTCCGGCATATAGACGTTGACTGTGTATATTGTATCAAAGATACAGTCCCTTTGACTGTTCATAGATGTCACTAAAACTGCTCAAAGATGTAAACAACCATGCATGAGCAGGGCCTATTAGACGGAGGGGGTACGACAGCCGATCAGTTCCAGTCATTCCACCAGGACGAAGGTACGCTGCTCATGTTGTCTGTAGTTCTACCATGCCTAGAAGGTCAATACCGCAGCTCGATCGCGTCCGCATTGTTACTTTGTGTCAAGAAGGGCTCTCAACAAGGGAAGTTTCCAGGCGTCTCAGAGTGAACCAAAGCGATGTTGTTCGGACATGGAGGAGGTACAGAGATACAGGAACTGTCGATGACAGGCCTCGCTCAGGCCGCCCAAGGGCTACTACTGTAGTGGATGACCGCTACTTACGGATTGCCGCTCGGAGGAACCCTGACAGCAATGCCACCATGTTGAATAATGCGTTTCGTTCAGCCACAGGACGTCGTGTTTCAACTCAAACTGTGCGCAATAGGCTGCATGATGCGCAACTTCACTCCCGACGTCCATGGCGAGGTCCAGCTTTGCAACCCCGACACCATGCAGCGCGGTACAGATGGGCCCAACAACATGCTGAATGGACCCCACAGAATTGGCATCACGTTCTCTTCACCGATGAGTGTCGCATATGCCTTCAACCAGACAATCGTCGGAGACGTGTTTGGAGGCACCCTGGTCAGGCTGAACGTCTTAGACACACTGTCCAGCGAGTGCAGCAAGGTGGTGGTTCCCTGATGTTTTGGGGTGGCATTATGTGGGGCCGACGTACGCCACTGGTGGTCATGGAAGGCTCCGAAACGGCTTTACGATACCTGAATGACATCCTCCGACCCATAGTGCACCCATATCGGCAGAATATTGGAGAGGCATTTGTCTTCATGGACGACAATTCTCGACCTCATCGTGCACATCTTGTGAATGCGTTCCTTCAAGATAACGACATCGCTCGACTACAGTGGCCAGCATGTTCGCCAGACATGAACCCTATCGAACATGCCTGGGATATGTTGAAAAGGGCTGTTTATGGACGTCTTGACCCACCAACCACTCTGAGAGATTTACGCCGAATTGTCGTTGAGGAGTGGGACAATTTGGACCAACAGTGTCTTGATGAACTTGTGGATAGTATGCCACGACGAATACAGGCATGCATCAATGCAAGAGGACGTGCTACTGGGTATTAGAGGTAGTGGTGTGTACTGCAATCTGGACCACAAATGCTGAAAGTCTAGCTGTATGATGGTACAACATGCAATGTGTGGGTCTCATGAGCAATAAAACGAGCTGAAATGTTGTTTGTGTTGATCTCTATTCCCTTTGTATTTAACGGTTCCGGAACTCTTGGAACCGAGGTGATGCAAAACTTTTTTTGATGTGTGTAGATATAATTGTTTTCCGCCGTTCATTTCCTTCTGCTGATGTTTAAATTTAATTTTATTAATTGTTTGCCGTAGTTTCGATCAGGCATGCGATCTCCTGTTGTTTTTAATGGCCATGTTTTTTTTACCGTGATGCATTATGGTCTCAAGGGCAGTCTCTCGGCTTCGTCCGCGAAACTTAAACGTGTTGTGTTAACTTAAGATGTTTTCTTTATTTAACCTTGTCCGTTTAACATTGTATTTTTTTGGTAATTGTTCCTGTGTTTTTCTCCATCATGCAAATTAATGAATTGTCTTCTGATACAATTTAATTTGGTTAATTTAATTTTTATTTCTCGTTTCATCGTGACCACGGATCTACGCATGCCGGATCGCTATTGCATTCCCTTGTAAATTATCAAGCCCTTTCTCATTGTGTTATACTGTGCCCGTTTAGACCGGAGTCCGCACGACCACATATGCATTTTACCAATAATCAGTCAGCACGAGAGTCAAAATATCCCGGAGCGCCAGATGGGTTAAAGCAAATCGCAAAAACGACATCAAATGAAAAAAATGCTTTACTGAGTTTTGGCTCAATGCAACAATAAGGATAGAAAGAGATTCAACTGGGCGTAACACATCAAGTAAAATTATCTCATTTTATTTTGAATTTAAAATTGACTGCAAAAATGCTCAAAACAGCATCACTCACGTGTGGCGACCCACACTCCTATTTACACAATATACAGAAATTTTCCAAACACATTTGACAATTATTTTTTGGAAACACAAGTCTGATTGTTAGTCCTGTAGACTGTGTTCCAAAATTATTTATAATTAATGATTAAATCCAGTTCAAATTTAATTGTCTCTACTGGAAATATCGTAGTTCACTGTTTGAATTTTTACATAAATATTAACACTCGTAGAATAAATGTTCATAGAATTTTAACTTTCACTTATTTTTCCAGTTTCAAAAAATATTGTCAAAAAATATTATTATTTCTGAATCAACACAAATTATTTACACATATTAATAACATCTGAAAAGTATCTGACCATTGAGCATAGCATCGAAGAACTGTGCGAAGCACAACAAAAATTAATCGTTCTTCTGACATTAAACATTCGAGAAGTGACTCGATTATGAACTTCCAAGTTCCTAACAAATATATGATTTCTGAATCATCAACTTGATCAATAAATTGTTGAACCATTCAACTATTCAATTTTCCACTTGGAATCATTATTATGAAAAAAATATTTATATTCATGGCCATTTTTAGCAACTTTCACAACTTGCAATTCTTCGACAGAATGCGGAAATAAGAATTGTAGTTTCATAATGAATTCATTTAGTTCATGGCACTAGGATTGAAAATATCCTTCAAATTATTCGTGGTTATAGAATTATTTTTAATTGGCAGTGGCCCATTCTATTATTTGTGTAAGAACACAATATTCCAACAACAACGGCAAAGGTCTTCCTCTGAAGAAGAATAAACTACTATCATGACAAATCCGGGTTCTAGCAAAATCAAAGTCTAAATGGAATTCGTAAACAAGGTTGAAATAAGAACTGATGGTTTTAAGAAATAACCTTCGGGTCATTCATACGACGAAATGTGTGGCTCCAATACTCCTACTATAAACCTGAGCCATCGAACCTGCTATTTGATTGATGCTCGAAAAAATCTCCTCATTCCTGCGACTTAAACATGCGCACCTGGGAATGGCATTTCAACTACTCCACACAAATAAATTTTCTTCCCAAAATTTATACAATAAATCAAGCCTCTGCTTGTTATCAACACTGGAAGATTAATAAACTTACAAGTTCATTTTATTTTACCATTCAGTTCAATCCGTGAATTTACCATACTTATGAAAATCTTTATTTCACTTTCGAGTGTATTTACGTCATGATTTTATATAAATACAAAAAATATCCTATTTGATACAATTATCAATTGCTTCCCGTTTCATGCCTCTCCGTGTTATCTGAAAAATATACTTTGCTCATTGCAAATATCAACTGTTCAACCAGAACTGAAATGTTGGTTGAATGCGGGCTTGCGCTAACCACTCTCCTTCGGAAAATCACCTGTTCCAAACTAGAAATGATTAAACTACTTCATAGGCTCTCTCTCAATACATATGATTATTAGAAAATATAATATCCAAGAATTATTTAGAAAAATTATGAAAATTATTATTATTATTGTCAGTTGATTATTATTATTATTATTATTAGTTATATTATTTTAAATATATTTAATTATTATTTCATTATGTGAGAATCCACATGTTCGAATCTTCGAATATGGAAAAAATATCCATTCCTCAACAAAAATAATGTAACTCAACCATTACATCGACGGTTTTCCGTGATATCCCTAAAATATGAAATATTCAAATAAATGCTCGAAATGCTCGGTCATCGATCCTAAACTGTTCTGAGTGCTGAAAATACTCAGAATAACTCTAACAAGTCTTGCGTAAATCATTGCAAGATTTAAATACGAAGAAAAAAATAAATGTGTTGGTCATCTGCAGAAAAATAGTTTGTTCCAATTAGCTAGGCATAATATAATTCAAATGTGGCTTACATTTCTTGATGGTCTTGAAGCGTAGTGAACCTGGTCTGTACCAGATTTATCCATAAACATGCCCTATCGGACAAGCACGTATAATCCTTGTATCGGCCGCCATTATATACCCACAATCCGTCTAGTCAGACATAGTGGTAGTATCTCTTGACGTTTGAATTAACTGTTGTTCCATTTTAATATGGGCTTCTATCAAAGCCATAACAGTTTGTTTAAATGGGGTCAGATCTAAGTGATCTATTCTTAAATATGTCAGTTGTAACGTAACTCACGGTAATCTTTTCAGTACAAGAAAACACTGACAGTCTAACCAATCAACGGCTGTTCTGAAGATCGTTCCCTGGGCATGGCTTTACGCCATCTACCATGCGCTAAGCAACCTGTAGTTTCCGTTGCGTAGACTAATGAACACCACCGTGATAGACTGGTCTTCAATGTACTGATAGATCGAAGTGGTTAACAAGTTACAAATATGAAAACTGACTGAAATGGATTTAAATATCCAAGTATTAGGTTATTACTGGACTGTGACAAAGTACTAATTCTAGACAAAGTCTAGCATATGTCCATGTAGAAATAAAAATATTTCTACTAGTGTCTGTAGAAAATAATCAATCACCTAGTGATTCTCCTCGCCGGAAACTTACTAAGTTCCACCTCGTAGCGCAGCACTTTTGTGACTATCACAACTTTGAAAATAACTTCTGCGTAGATCCGGCAACCATGTGCCTTGGCTCAGCATAGCAGCAACTTGCTCGGCAAGTGCTTGTGTTGGAATGAGCTATCGATGCCTCGGCCGGCCGGCTTTTATTCTAAACAGCCAGGGTCACGCGTCATCACGCTGAAATCTGGAAATCCTCATATCTCTGGTATCCCTGGTCCGATTTACTTGATACTAGGTGCATTCTCTTTCATTTGGCCGTGTCAGTAATCTGATCCAAGTCTCAAGTCTCTACTCCATGGTTAACTATTTAATCAATAAATAGCCTCGACCTCTGCTATTACTCGCTACGTCACTTGACATGCTAGTATCGGTATATTCTTTCCAATTCCTTCTCGAAGCAATGTAGCGCGATATTCAAATATCTCAACTTTCAAAAGCGGCTGTAGCCTTTCCCTTGATATCTAGGTGTCTGAATCTTGGAATACCCATTCCTAGAGTTGGGCACATCCACCCCACACCTAGCAAAAAATAAAAATTGATTTTTTTTTATTTTTCCTATCTACATATTAAATTATCTGGTTCTTGCATTATTTTATTGGGTATTATTCCTTGGATTTTAATTCCTGATACTGGAATCTCCTCTATATTCTCTTTGAGCTTCCACAGAATATAAAGCTTCTCACTCACAAGACAAAGCATAGCCCCAGTATCAATCAATGTATCGATGCATTATAAGTTCCCACGATGTTACCAGTTCGTGTATTAGCGACTTCATAGCTTCCATTGTTGTTTACTTCCACAATATTCAAAATCTTCAATTTCACCAGGTTTAATATCAAAAATATCGTGATACTCTTCCAAAATTTTCCCTAGCTCTGGGGACTCCTTCTCAGTGTAGACTTCTCTTCCTTCAGCTTCATGAAAAATCAGAGACCATTGAGCATCTCCCTCGATGTCTTCCTCTTCTTTTCCCTCGAAGTTAATCTCTTCGGTATCCTTGAATCTGATCGTCTCTGTCTTCATGTCTATCACTGCTTGATATTTCTGAATGAAATCCGCTCCCAATATCATGTCAAAAGCCATGTCCTTCATTACTACAAACACATGTCGGAAATCATGTCCTCCAATAGTAATACATAAGTATAATTGTGTTTTACACAGAGATATTTTATTGGGTATTATTCCTTGGATTTTAATTCCTGATACTGGAATCTCCTCTAAATTCTCTTTGAGCTTCCACAGAATATAAAGCTTCTCACTCACAAGACAAAGCATAGCCCCAGTATCAATCAAAGTATCGACAGGCATACCGAATACTTCGCATGATATGATTGGCATTCTAATTCTCGTACCCATTTCTTTCCGTTCGTCATTCTGTTGAATTAAGTCATCATCCTCTGCTTGCCATTTAATAATTCTGGAAGTGAAAGTGTTCAAAATTCTATCTTCTACTGTGAATTCGAATTTTTTTTTTCGTTTCCATTCCCCCGGGATTTTTGTGTTCCCGATGGACCTGGTTCATTGGGCCTCTGCTCCAAAAACTGCAAGTTATCTTGGTGTCTTGCTTCCAAGTTCTTCCTCGTCTCCTTGTTGAACTCTTCATTGGACTGACGAGTATCCACATTCCCTCTGTTATTGTAGTTGTTTCTACCATAGTATCTTCTTTCCTGGTACCTTCCTTGATTATCCCGTGGCCTTCTCCATCGAGTATTATATCGATTACCACCATCCGGTCTCGCATAAGGCTTGTAACTGTATCTGTTACTGTACTGATTCCATCCTCCTTTATTGGGATCTTCCCTCGGCGTTTTCTCTTCTCGCCCCTCTCGAATATCTCGAGGTGTTTGAGAATAACTATCAGCCATAACAGCGTACACAGCGTTGTTATTCTTTACTCCCTTCTGATGGAAGAATTGAGCATTCGTATGATCCAGCTTCTGTAATACCTCGTCAAATTGCTCCATATTATAGATGTCAGCAGCGATCAAAGTCCTTTGGACGTCTGCTGGAAACTGACGTATCAATGCAGTAATTAATTCGTTATCTGGCATCGGCGGATCTAAATGTTGAAGTTTAGAAAGCTGTCCAGAAAAGTACGTAGAGTATCGAGTAGGTTGTGACGTCGAGAATCTCTTAGAATATAATTCTGCTCTGACTTGCTGTTGGGTTTCCGGGGACCAAAACTTTTTCAATAACCCACGAGAAAACTCCTCAAAAGTGGTTAGAGTGGATCTAAAAGCTCTAAACCAAAGAAGTGCAGGACCTTCCAAAAACTTCCCTATCACTCGGATCTGTCTTTCTTTAGGGATCTTGGAATCTTTCAGGTAATCACCTGCTTCTCTCAAAAATTCTACGGGTGTCACAGAATCTCGCCCTGAAAATTTAGAAGGCTTATCCTCTACATTCTTGAATACAGTTATGGGGTTGGATTGAAATACTGTCCTGACCTCATCCTGTCTTTGACTGTCAGTTTCTCTAGCTGCTCCTAGATTTATCTGTATCTGTTCCTTTCCCCTTACATTTGGCATTTTCAACAGATGGTCAGACTGTTTCTCGTCCTTGATTTGCGTTTTCATAGCCTCAAGTTCCTTCTGGTTTTCTTCTGCCATTTTCTTAATTGCTTCAGTTTCTTTACAATTCTCCTTAACATCAGTGGATATCTGGTTCATAACAGCCTCATGACTTTTCAATGACCCTGTCATATCTGGTATGTCCTTCTGAGTTGCTTGGATATCTTTGGAAATTACTTGAATATGGGATGACAAAGATTCCCTAATCTCCTTGATTCCCTCTTGATTCTCCAGCTTGAGTGTGTCTTTAATTTCATTGACAACTGTGGTTTTAATTTCAGTTTGTAACTCATTAATCACACCTTCTCTTATTTCTCCCATTACAAGTTCTTTGAATTGTTCTGTCAACCGTTGAACAACTAGAATTCCCATCTCATTACTCTCCTTCTTCACTCTGACTTCTAGGTTGATCATGTCTTCACCAACTTTCCTAAGACCATGTTCTATCCTATCAGCTAAGCTTTGGGATCTAAGATCGGCATCGCGAAATTTATCGTCCATTAAACTTGCGTTAGTGGCTAATGAAGTTTCGAGCTCATGTGTTTTTTCGCATAATTTAGACATTTTACTCTCAAGTGACATTTTTAAAATTTCGGAATTCTCTTTAAATTTACTTTCCATTGAATTAAATTTACTATTTAAATTTTCTTTCAAGTTATCTTTTAACCTGCTTTCTAAAGAATCAGAATTTTCTTTAAGTTTATTTTCCAAAGAATCAGAAGTTTCTTTAAGTTTATCGTTTAAACTTTCTTGAAGTTTATTTTATAAAGGATCAGAATGTTCTTTAAGTTTATTTTCTAAAGAATCAGAATTTTCCTTAAGTTTTTCATCTAAACTTTCTTTCAAGTTATCTTTTAACCTGCTTTCTAACCAATCGGAATTTTCCTTAAGTTTATTTTCTAAAGCCTCTGTATTTTCTTTCATAATGGCGGCTACACGCCGTCCAGCTTCTTTTGAACTCTCCTCCAAACTCCTCATCATCCTCATCATCTCTTCCATAATTTTCAATTATTATTCAAAACTTAGGGGTATACAATATTGGCAACCACAAGCTTATAACTAGAACAAGAAATATGAATAGCTAATTGGAACACTCTAATAAAATGAGATTTGTCCTAATGTCGACGTGATGGAAAAACAAAATTCTCTACTTTTACGAATTACATTTACCACAATATCACAAGAAAAATATGCAAGTTCTCAAATATCCTCCACCTGGATTCTAATAATGCGTATGTCCAGTCATCGAACGTTTACTGCTGAATTTACTTGACGCCCTAATGGTTAAGCCATTATCAAAAATAATCAAACCCATTCTAATTATTAACCAAGTTAAATTTTTAATTTTCCCCCCTAATTGGGTTTCTTACTAATTTATTCATCCAAACCAGACATCTCTCAACTCCCAAAATATTTCTATAAAAATTATCACAATTTAAATCGGCATGCGATTGACCATGTCTAAATCGAGACCCACGTTCAAAGCCATTTCTCTCTCTATCTTATTGTATGTGCCCGTTTAGACCGGAGTCCGCACGACCACATATGCATTTTACCAATAATCAGTCAGCACGAGAGTCAAAATATCCCGGAGCGCCAGATGGGTTAAAGCAAATCGCAAAAACGACATCAAATGAAAAAAAATGCTTTACTGATTTCTGGCTCAATGCAACAATAAGGATAGAAGGAGATTCAACTGGGCGTAACACATCAAGTAAAATTATCTCATTTTATTTTGAATTTAAAATTGACTGCAAAAATGCTCAAAACAGCATCACTCACGTGTGGCGACCCACACTCCTATTTACACAATATACAGAAATTTTCCAAACACATTTGACAATTATTTTTTGGAAACACAAGTCTGATTGTTAGTCCTGTAGACTGTGTTCCAAAATTATTTATAATTAATGATTAAATCCAGTTCAAATTTAATTGTCTCTACTGGAAATATCGTAGTTCACTGTTTGAATTTTTACATAAATATTAACACTCGTAGAATAAATGTTCATAGAATTTTAACTTTCACTTATTTTTCCAGTTTCAAAAAATATTGTCAAAAAATATTATTATTTCTGAATCAACACAAATTATTTACACATATTAATAACATCTGAAAAGTATCTGACCATTGAGCATAGCATCGAAGAACTGTGCGAAGCACAACAAAAATTAATCGTTCTTCTGACATTAAACATTCGAGAAGTGACTCGATTATGAACTTCCAATTTCCTAACAAAATATATGATTTCTGAATCATCAACTTGATCAATAAATTGTTGAACCATTCAACTATTCAATTTTCCACTTGGAATCATTATTATGAAAAAAATATTTATATTCATGGCCATTTTTAGCAACTTTCACAACTTGCAATTCTTCGACAGAATGCGGAAATAAGAATTGTAGTTTCATAATGAATTCATTTAGTTCATGGCACTAGGATTGAAAATATCCTTCAAATTATTCGTGGTTATAGAATTATTTTTAATTGGCAGTGGCCCATTCTATTATTTGTGTAAGAACACAATATTCCAACAACAACGGCAAAGGTCTTCCTCTGCAGAAGAATAAACTACTATCATGACAAATCCGGGTTCTAGCAAAATCAAAGTCTAAATGGAATTCGTAAACAAGGTTGAAATAAGAACTGATGGTTTTAAGAAATAACCTTCGGGCCATTCATACGACGAAATGTGTGGCTCCAATACTCCTACTATAAACCTGAGCCATCGAACCTGCTATTTGATTGATGCTCGAAAAAATCTCCTCATTCCTGCGACTTAAACATGCGCACCTGGGAATGGCATTTCAACTACTCCACACATATAAATTTTCTTCCCAAAATTTATACAATAAATCAAGCCTCTGCTTGTTATCAACACTGGAAGATTAATAAACTTACAAGTTCATTTTATTTTACCATTCAGTTCAATCCGTGAATTTACCATACTTATGAAAATCTTTATTTCACTTTCGAGTGTATTTACGTCATGATTTTATATAAATACAAAAATATCCTATTTGATACAATTATCAATTGCTTCCCGTTTCATGCCTCTCCGTGTTATCTGAAAAATATACTTTGCTCATTGCAAATATCAACTGTTCAACCAGAACTGAAATGTTGGTTGAATGCGGGCTTGCGCTAACCACTCTCCTTCGGAAAATCACCTGTTCCAAACTAGAAATGATTAAACTACTTCATAGGCTCTCTCTCAATACATATGATTATTAGAAAATATAATATCCAAGAATTATTTAGAAAAATTATGAAAATTATTATTATTATTGTCAGTGGATTATTATTATTATTATTAGTTATATTATTTTAAATACATTTAATTATTATTTCATTATGTGAGAATCCACATGTTCGAATCTTCGAATATGGAAAAAATATCCATTCCTCAACAAAAATAATGTAACTCAACCATTACATCGACGGTTTTCCGTGATATCCCTAAAATATGAAATATTCAAATAAATGCTCGAAATGCTCGGTCATCGATCCTAAACTGTTCTGAGTGCTGAAAATACTCAGAATAACTCTAACAAGTCTTGCGTAAATCATTGCAAGATTTAAATACGAAGAAAAAAATAAATGTGTTGGTCATCTGCAGAAAAATAGTTTGTTCCAATTAGCTAGGCATAATATAATTCAAATGTGGCTTACATTTCTTGATGGTCTTGAAGCGTAGTGAACCTGGTCTGTACCAGATTTATCCATAAACATGCCCTATCGGACAAGCACGTATAATCCTTGTATCGGCCGCCATTATATACCCACAATCCGTCTAGTCAGACATAGTGGTAGTATCTCTTGACGTTTGAATTAACTGTTGTTCCATTTTAATATGGGCTTCTATCAAAGCCATAACAGTTTGTTTAAATGGGGTCAGATCTAAGTGATCTATTCTTAAATATGTCAGTTGTAACGTAACTCACGGTAATTTTTTCAGTACAAGAAAACACTGACAGTCTAACCAATCAACGGCTGTTCTGAAGATCGTTCGCTGGGCATGGCTTTACACCATCTACCATGCGCTAAGCAACCTGTAGTTTCCCTTGCGTAGACTAATGAACACCACCGTGATAGACTGGTCTTCAATGTACTGATAGATCGAAGTGGTTAACAAGTTACAAATATGAAAACTGACTGAAATGGATTTAAATATCCAAGTATTAGGTTATTACTGGACTGTGACAAAGTACTAATTCTAGACAAAGTCTAGCATATGTCCATGTAGAAATAAAAATATTTCTACTAGTGTCTGTAGAAAATAATCAATCACCTAGTGATTCTCCTCGCCGGAAACTTACTAAGTTCCACCTCGTAGCGCAGCACTTTTGTGACTATCACAACTTTGAAAATAACTTCTGCGTAGATCCGGCAACCATGTACCTTGGCTCAGCGTAGCAGCAACTTGCTCGGCAAGTGCTTGTGTTGGAATGAGCTATCGATGCCTCGGCCGGCCGGCTTTTATTCAAAACAGCCAGGGTCACGCGTCATCACGCTGAAATCTGGAAATCCTCATATCTCTGGTATCCCTGGTCCGATTTACTTGATACTAAGTGCATTCACTTTCATTTGGCCGTGTCAGTAATCTGATCCAAGTCTCAAGTCTCTACTCCATGGTTAACTATTTAATCAATAAATAGCCTCGACCTCTGCTATTACTCGCTACGTCACTTGACATGCTAGTATCGGTATATTCTTTCCAATTCCTTCTCGAAGCAATGTAGCGCGATATTCAAATATCTCAACTTTCAAAAGCGGCTGTAGCCTTTCCCTTGATATCTAGGTGTCTGAATCTTGGAATACCCATTCCTAGAGTTGGGCACATCCACCCCACACCTAGCAAAAAATAAAAATTGAAAAATTTTTATTTTTCCTATCTACACATTAAATCATCTGGTTCTTGCATTATTTTATTGGGTATTATTCCTTGGATTTTAATTCCTGATACTGGAATCTCCTCTAAATTCTCTTTGAGCTTCCACAGAATATAAAGCTTCTCACTCACAAGACAAAGCATAGCCCCAGTATCAATCAAAGTATCGATGCATTATAAGTTCCCACGATGTTACCAGTTCGTGTATTAGCGACTTCATAGCTTCCATTGTTGTTTACTTCCACAATATTCAAAATCTTCAATTTCACCAGGTTTAATATCAAAAATATCGTGATACTCTTCCAAAATTTTCCCTAGCTCTGGGGACTCCTTCTCAGTGTAGACTTCTCTTCCTTCAGCTTCATGAAAAATCAGAGACCATTGAGCATCTCCCTCGATGTCTTCCTCTTCTTTTCCCTCGAAGTTAATCTCTTCGGTATCCTTGAATCTGATCGTCTCTGTCTTCATGTCTATCACTGCTTGATATTTCTGAATGAAATCCGCTCCCAATATCATGTCAAAAGCCATGTCCTTCATTACTACAAACACATGTCGGAAATCATGTCCTCCAATAGTAATACATAAGTATAATTGTGTTTTACACAGAGATATTTTATTGGGTATTATTCCTTGGATTTTAATTCCTGATACTGGAATCGCCTCTAAATTCTCTTTGAGCTTCCACAGAATATAAAGCTTCTCACTCACAAGACAAAGCATAGCCCCAGTATCAATCAAAGTATCGACAGGCGTACCGAATACTTCGCATTATATGATTGGCATTCTAATTCTCGTACCCATTTCTTTCCGTTCGTCATTCTGTTGAATTAAGTCATCATCCTCTGCTTGCTATTTAATAATTCTGGAAGTGAAAGTGTTCAAAATTCTATCTTCTACTGTGAATTCGAATCTTTTTTTCGTTTCCATTCCCCCGGGATTGTTGTGTTCCCGATGGACCTGGTTCATTGGGCCTCTGCTCCAAAAACTGCAAGTTATCTTGGTGTCTTGCTTCCAAGTTCTTCCTCGTCTCCTTGTTGAACTCTTCATTGGACTGACGAGTATCCACATTCCCTCTGTTATTGTAGTTGTTTCTACCATAGTATCTTCTTTCCTGGTACCTTCCTTGATTATCCCGTGGCCTTCTCCATCGAGTATTATATCGATTACCACCATCCGGTCTCGCATAAGGCTTGTAACTGTATCTGTTACTGTACTGATTCCATCCTCCTTTATTGGGATCTTCCCTCGGCGTATTCTCTTCTCGCCCCTCTCGAATATCTCGAGGTGTTTGAGAATAACTATCAGCCATAACTGCGTACACAGCGTTGTTATTCTTTACTCCCTTCTGATGGAAGAATTGAGCATTCGTATGATCCAGCTTCTGTAATACCTCGTCAAATTGCTCCATATTATAGATGTCAGCAGCGATCAAAGTCCTTTGGACGTCTGCTGGAAACTGACGTATCAATGCAGTAATTAATTCGTTATCTGGCATCGGCGGATCTAAATGTTGAAGTTTAGAAAGCTGTCCAGAAAAGTACGTAGAGTATTGAGTAGGTTGTGACGTCGAGAATCTCTTAGAATATAATTCTGCTCTGACTTGCTGTTGGGTTTCCGGGGACCAAAACTTTTTCAATAACCCACGAGAAAACTCCTCAAAAGTGGTTAGAGTGGATCTAAAAGCTCTAAACCAAAGAAGTGCAGGACCTTCCAAAAACTTCCCTATCACTCGGATCTGTCTTTCTTTAGGGATCTTGGAATCTTTCAGGTAATCACCTGCTTCTCTCAAAAATTCTACGGGTGTCACAGAATCCCGCCCTGAAAATTTAGAAGGCTTATCCTCTACATTCTTGAATACAGTTATGGGGTTGGATTGAAATACTGTCGGGGCGTGGTGGCTCAGCGGTCTAGCTGTATGCCTCTCACCAAGGCGGTCCGGGTTCGATTCCCGGTCAATGCATGTGAGATTTTCGAAGTGAAATGCCATGTCCTGTGGTTCGGATTCCACGTAAAAAGGAGGTCCCGTGGCTCATAATCACAAGATTCACGGTCACGTAAAACTACAATCTTCCTTCCTTCTTTTGAAATACTGTCCTGACCTCATCCTGTCTTTGACTGTCAGTTTCTCTAGCTGCTCCTAGATTTATCTGTATCTGTTCCTTTCCCCTTACATTTGGCATTTTCAACAGATGGTCAGACTGTTTCTCGTCCTTGATTTGCGTTTTCATAGCCTCAAGTTCCTTCTGGTTTTCTTCTGCCATTTTCTTAATTGCTTCAGTTTCTTTACAATTCTCCTTAACATCAGTGGATATCTGGTTCATAACAGCCTCATGACTTTTCAATGACCCTGTCATATCTGGTATGTCCTTCTGAGTTGCTTGGATATCTTTGGAAATTACTTGAATATGGGATGACAAAGATTCCCTAATCTCCTTGATTCCCTCTTGATTCTCCAGCTTGAGTGTGTCTTTAATTTCATTGACAACTGTGGTTTTAATTTCAGTTTGTAACTCATTAATCACACCTTCTCTTATTTCTCCCATTACAAGTTCTTTGAATTGTTCTGTCAACCGTTGAACAACTAGAATTCCCATCTCATTACTCTCCTTCTTCACTCTGACTTCTAGGTTGATCATGTCTTCACCAACTTTCCTAAGACCATGTTCTATCCTATCAGCTAAGCTTTGGGATCTAAGATCGGCATCGCGAAATTTATCGTCCATTAAACTTGCGTTAGTGGCTAATGAAGTTTCGAGCTCATGTGTTTTTTCGCATAATTTAGACATTTTACTCTCAAGTGACATTTTCAAAATTTCGGAATTCTCTTTAAATTTACTTTCCATTGAATTAAATTTACTATTTAAATTTTCTTTCAAGTTATCTTTTAACCTGCTTTCTAAAGAATCAGAATTTTCTTTAAGTTTATTTTCCAAAGAATCAGAAGTTTCTTTAAGTTTATCGTTTAAACTTTCTTTAAGTTTATTTTCTAAAGAATCAGAATTTTCTTTAAGTTTATTTTCTAAAGAATCAGAATTTTCCTTAAGTTTTTCATCTAAACTTTCTTTCAAGTAATCTTTTAACCTGCTTTCTAACCAATCGGAATTTTCTTTAAGTTCATTTTCTAAAGCCTCTGTATTTTCTTTCATAATGGCGGCTACACGCCGTCCAGCTTCTTTTGAACTCTCCTCCAAACTCCTCATCATCCTCATCATCTCTTCCATAATTTTCAATTATTATTCAAAACTTAGGGGTATACAATATTGGCAACCACAAGCTTATAACTAGAACAAGAAATATGAATAGCTAATTGGAACACTCTAATAAAATGAGATTTGTCCTGATGTCGACGTGATGGAAAAACAAAATTCTCTACTTTTACGAATTACATTTACCACAATATCACAAGAAAAATATGCAAGTTCTCAAATATCCTCCACCTGGATTCTAATAATGCGTATGTCCAGTCATCGAACGTTTACTGCTTAATTTACTTGACGCCCTAATGGTTAAGCCATTATCAAAAATAATCAAACCCATTCTAATTATTAACCAAGTTAAATTTTTAATTTTCCCCCCTAATTGGGTTTCCTACTAATTTATTCATCCAAACCAGACATCTCTCAACTCCCAAAATATTTCTATAAAAATTATCACAATTTAAATCGGCATGCGATTGACCATGTCTAAATCGAGACCAACGTTCGAAGCCATTTCTCTCTCTATCTTATTTTATGTGCCCGTTTAGACCGGAGTCCGCACGACCACATATGCATTTTACCAATAATCAGTCAGCACGAGAGTCAAAATATCCCGGAGCGCCAGATGGGTTAAAGCAAATCGCAAAAACGACATCAAATGAAAAAAAATGCTTTACTGATTTTTGGCTCAATGCAACAATAAGGATAGAAGGAGATTCAACTGGGCGTAACACATCAAGTAAAATTATCTCATTTTATTTTGAATTTAAAATTGACTGCAAAAATGCTCAAAACAGTATCACTCACGTGTGGCGACCCACACTCCTATTTACACAATATACAGAAATTTTCCAAACACATTTGACAATTATTTTTTGGAAACACAAGTCTGATTGTGAGTCCTGTAGACTGTGTTCCAAAATTATTTATAATTAATGATTAAATCCAGTTCAAATTTAATTGTCTCTACTGGAAATATCGTAGTTCACTGTTTGAATTTTTACATAAATATTAACACTCGTAGAATAAATGTTCATAGAATTTTAACTTTCACTTATTTTTCCAGTTTCAAAAAATATTGTCAAAAAATATTATTATTTCTGAATCAACACAAATTATTTACACATATTAATAACATCTGAAAAGTATCTGACCATTGAGCATAGCATCGAAGAACTGTGCGAAGCACAACAAAAATTAATCGTTCTTCTGACATTAAACATTCGAGAAGTGACTCGATTATGAACTTCCAAGTTCCTAACAAAATATATGATTTCTGAATCATCAACTTGATCAATAAATTGTTGAACCATTCAACTATTCAATTTTCCACTTGGAATCATTATTATGAAAAAAATATTTATATTCATGGCCATTTTTAGCAACCTTCACAACTTGCAATTCTTCGACAGAATGCGGAAATAAGAATTGTAGTTTCATAATGAATTCATTTAGTTCATGGCACTAGGATTGAAAATATCCTTCAAATTATTCGTGGTTATAGAATTATTTTTAATTGGCAGTGGCCCATTCTATTATTTGTGTAAGAACACAATATTCCAACAACAACGGCAAAGGTCTTCCTCTGAATAAGAATAAACTACTATCATGACAAATCCGTGTTCTAGCAAAATCAAAGTCTAAATGGAATTCGTAAACAAGGTTGAAATAAGAACTGATGGTTTTAAGAAATAACCTTCGGGTCATTCATACGACGAAATATGTGGCTCCAATACTCCTACTATAAACCTGAGCCATCGAACCTGGTATTTGATTGATGCTCGAAAAAATCTCCTCATTCCTGCGACTTAAACATGCGCACCTGGGAATGGCATTTCAACTACTCCACACATATAAATTTTCTTCCCAAAATTTATTCAATAAATCAAGCCTCTGCTTGTTATCAACACTGGAAGATTAATAAACTTACAAGTTCATTTTATTTTACCATTCAGTTCAACCCGTGAATTTACCATACTTATGAAAATCTTTATTTCACTTTCGAGTGTATTTACGTCATGATTTTATATAAATACAAAAATATCCTATTTGATACAATTATCAATTGCTTCCCGTTTCATGCCTCTCCGTGTTATCTGAAAAATATACTTTGCTCATTGCAAATATCAACTGTTCAACCAGAACTGAAATGTTGGTTGAATGCGGGCTTGCGCTAACCACTCTCCTTCGGAAAATCACCTGTTCCAAACTAGAAATGATTAAACTACTTCATAGGCTCTCTCTCAATACATATGATTATTAGAAAATATAATATCCAAGAATTATTTAGAAAAATTATGAAAATTATTATTATTATTATCAGTGGATTATTATTATTATTATTAGTTATATTATTTTAAATATATTTAATTATTATTTCATTATGTGAGAATCCACATGTTCGAATCTTCGAATATGGAAAAAATATCCATTCCTCAACAAAAATAATGTAACTCAACCATTACATCGACGGTTTTCCGTGATATCCCTAAAATATGAAATATTCAAATAAATGCTCGAAATGCTCGGTCATCGATCCTAAACTGTTCTGAGTGCTGAAAATACTCAGAATAACTCTAACAAGTCTTGCGTAAATCATTGCAAGATTTAAATACGAAGAAAAAAATAAATGTGTTGGTCATCTGCAGAAAAATAGTTTGTTCCAATTAGCTAGGCATAATATAATTCAAATGTGGCTTACATTTCTTGATGGTCTTGAAGCGTAGTGAACCTGGTATGTACCAGATTTATCCATAAACATGCCCTATCGGACAAGCACGTATAATCCTTGTATCGGCCGCCATTATATACCCACAATCCGTCTAGTCAGACATAGTGGTAGTATCTCTTGACGTTTGAATTAACTGTTGTTCCATTTTAATATGGGCTTCTGTCAAAGCCATAACAGTTTGTTTAAATGGGGTCAGATCTAAGTGATCTATTCTTAAATATGTCAGTTGTAACGTAACTCACGGTAATCTTTTCAGTACAAGAAAACACTGACAGTCTAACCAATCAACGGCTGTTCTGAAGATCGTTCCCTGGGCATGGCTTTACACCATCTACCATGCGCTAAGCAACCTGTAGTTTCCCTTGCGTAGACTAATGAACACCACCGTGATAGACTGGTCTTCAATGTACTGATAGATCGAAGTGGTTAACAAGTTACAAATATGAAAACTGACTGAAATGGATTTAAATATCCAAGTATTAGGTTATTACTGGACGGTGACAAAGTACTAATTCTAGACAAAGTCTAGCATATGTCCATGTAGAAATAAAAATATTTCTACTAGTGTCTGTAGAAAATAATCAATCACCTAGTGATTCTCCTCGCCGGAAACTTACTAAGTTCCACCTCGTAGCGCAGCACTTTTGTGACTATCACAACTTTGAAAATAACTTCTGCGTAGATCCGGCAACCATGTGCCTTGGCTCAGCGTAGCAGCAACTTGCTCGGCAAGTGCTTGTGTTGGAATGAGCTATCGATGCCTCGGCCGGCCGGCTTTTATTCAAAACAGCCAGGGTCACGCGTCATCACGCTGAAATCTGGAAATCCTCATATCTCTGGTATCCCTGGTCCGATTTACTTGATACTAAGTGCATTCTCTTTCATTTGGCCATGTCAGTAATCTGATCCAAGTCTCAAGTCTCTACTCCATGGTTAACTATTTAATCAATAAATAGCCTCGACCTCTGCTATTACTCGCTACGTCACTTGACATGCTAGTATCGGTATATTATTTCCAATTCCTTCTCGAAGCAATGTAGCGCGATATTCAAATATCTCAACTTTCAAAAGCGGCTGTAGCCTTTCCCTTGATATCTAGGTGTCTGAATCTTGGAATACCCATTCCTAGAGTTGGGCACAATACCTGTAATTTTCATTTTAACCTTTGGGCTGTATAACTTTTTAATTTTAATTTGATTCTAGTCCTTTTGTTTGCAAGCAAGCATGTTCTGTTTCTGGTGAAGGTGCTCCTTTAAATTTTTAACATTAAATTTTTATTTAAATTTTTTACCTACTGTTGTGGCATTATTTCGCCGACAGCAATTCTGTCGGTTATTGGGGGGTGTCTGTACAATAGCCTGTGTGTGTTGTCCCCTTCTCCATCTTCCTTCCACCCCGTTGGAGCTCTTCTGTTGGGACATGTCATCTGGAGGTGATTTTGTTGTTGTGGAAGCGACGCGGACCTCTGAATAAAAGGTGAGTAGGGCCCCCCATTCCAGGTGTCGCAGTGGTGAAGCAGAACGTTTGTTATCGAGTTACCGACGTGCTGCTGGCCATGCGGCGGTGTCATTTCAGGTAGCAGTGATTCCAGGTGTCGCACTTACCATAATTAAGGTAGAGTATTTCGGCACCTGATGGCCAACAAACCCGTCATCAGGGTAAGCCCGATAACACATAGGTTAACAATAGACTAAGGTAGAATATTTCGGCACCTGATGACCGACAAACCCGTCATCAGGGTAAGCCCGATAACACATTAACATAAATAGACTAAGGTAGAATATTCCGTCACTTGGTCACCAAAAATCGATACCAGGGTAAGCCCGACAACACTAGGTTAAGGCAGCATTTGGAGCCACTTTTTATATATACCTAAGATTAGTTTATAAATAGACATAAGGCTAGTTCGTAACTAGACAGATACACTTTCCCGACATCGATTAGCGATCGGCTGCGGCCTGCAATTTTACGCAGTCGTGTGAGCCCGAATAATACGGTCTATACCGATCAGAAGAAAACGCTAACGGATGATATACATGCACATTATCCGTTGGATAGATATATCCGCTTGAGCGACAGGAGTACACTATCACGTTGGTAGACAGGAGTAGACATACATATGAACAGTGGTATTAATTATATATATGCTTGCTTTACAGCCATGAGCTCCAACATGGGACACCCGCTCCCAACATAGGGTGCTCCATCATTATGGATATTTATTTTTGTCAGCATAGAGAGTGGCGCCAATATGGGCACTCTCCAGATTTTATATGGCAATGTCATTATTATCCTATGCTTACATATTGTGTTATATTTTCTTGCACCCCACCAGGTATCGGTCCATCGCCGACAACCGACTACAGGGCACATGCAACCGCTACCATGTAGCAACCATGTGTTGATCACCATGCTCATACTATCATGTTTTTCAGGCCAATACACAGGATGACAAGGGTGAACACCCCATACATATACATATATGCTCAATGATCTCTTTTCTTTACCAACAGGTGGCGACATTGTATATAGCCCTCTGTAAATATTTTGCCCACGCCCATACACGTCTCACTAATCCCTACTTACATACACAATTTCCCCCCTCTACACACCTCAATAAATTTTTCTTACAGATAATAAATCCGCACCACGGGGGAGATATGCCTGTGGGATATACCCCACCGCAGGTCGGATCAACGTTTAATGGATATCTCACCTAATATGAGAGGTGACATACGGCCACACAACGCGGACTCCTCATGTAAAGGACGGGTTGTGCCGCCATGATAGTCGCGCCCACCCACAGGGGGCAACGCTATTTAGCATAAGTCTTGTTAGAAATAATGACGATGCGGTACCACATAGACTAGGTTAACAGAAATTTAGCGCGCTTAGTTAGTCCGTATGATGATTGTAAATTAGCACAAAGTAATGCGCCCACGGGCAGTTATTCTTCCATAAATGTATACATGGTACTTCGCACCCCCACATTGTCTGCGGAGGGGTAAATGGTACTCACAAATCTTAATATATGAGCATATCAAAATTACATATTAAACAGTATACTCTCTACATTAATATCACATGTACACAATGATTATGCTTTTGTTTCCTTCGTTTTCTTTCTTCTAACGTCCAAATTTGTGAAGGTGTTCCGTTTTATCCCAACTCAATAAACATATTTTAAATATTTCCTTTAACTTATACCCTGGAACACCTATTTTTTCTATTTCTTCCATCTTTCACATTGCAGGGAGCATTTTTTTCCCCAAGACAGCGGCGGACGGCACAATCACCCGTACAGCCCTGGGTTTTTTCCTCCCTGCACAACACCAATGTATGATACAATATCAAAACCATGTATTTTTTTGTGGAACTTTTTATATTGCCAATGTCAATTTTTTTTCTCATGAACTGTTTTAAATTTAAATTATCACATGTATAAGCATATATCCCAAAACCCACCCCTCTGAACACGAGCTGACCTCACATCTACACGACATCACTACATCAACACGACATCACTACCTCTACACGAAACAGAAGAAACGAAGATGAGATACAAGGAGGATCCAACAACGACCTACTACATCGACACCCCAACTCCACGTTCCGTTCCCGTTCGCGGGGACGCGAACTAATCAAAGGAGGAGACTTGTACAGGCCCCCAGGGGGTTGCACCCCCTGAAGCCACCCTCCATCATCTATTAAAACCACCCCTAACTGGCAAATCTCATAAGTCCAGAACAGCACCTTTTACACAGCAAGGGCGGCTACCCAGCTTGGGAAGCCTGCCAGCCACTTGCATCACACTCACAAACACCTACACAATAGCCAACTAGGGCACCTACATCGATGGAATGTCGACGAAGCAACACCAGAACCTATAAAAAGGAAGGCCTTAATGAGGACAGTCTCTCTCTATTATCTGTCATACAGTGTGTGTAGCCGGAGGCTCCGCTGCAAGCTGCTATCATCAGGTGAGTCAGCAAGTGTTCAGATATCCTATACTTTGTAAAACCTACCCACAAACTTGTACACTTAAACTTATAACATTTATTACATTCCCCTAAAAGGGACATACAATTTCATACTCACTGACCAATAAATACTTGGTCAGTAATCTACACACTGCATTTGTAATTACACGCCTCCATACCTCCTAACTCCCTTCCTGACTCTCGTCACGAGTAAGCGTGACAATAGTAGCCGGTAATCGCCTGCTCAGGCTCTATTGTGTCTCCGCTGGCAGCAAGCCGCCGGCATAGCTGACGCAAGCAGGTCTGTTATATAATTCCTTCTGACCAGCTGGGAGTCTAGTACATTAACCTGCGCCCAGCAGATCATCCCCATAAGCGACACTTACGTCTTTACAGGAGCACCCCCTAGCATTTAAACATCACACAACACTCTACACCGGTAAGCTTACCCAGCTACGGGAAGCTGCCCTCTTTAGAAATCACCTTCCAAATTAGCACACTAACACGTATGTTTTAGATCTAACTACCCCCAACTAAGGGATCTAAAACAGTAGGAAGCCATTCTAATATTTATTTACGCGGCAAATTGTTCTGCCAAGAGAAGTTTTCATGTTAATTTATTATTATTATTAACTTATTATTATTATTAAGGTATTTTTGGAGCATTTTTATAAAATTATAAGCATACAGATAGGTTTTCTATGTCATAGAAAACACTATCAAGCAAATTATTACGAACAACATTATCATAGAAAATTATATGATTACGGAATTTTACGGAGTTTTGTCAGTTAGGGTATTATGAGAGAGATGAGTCACGGGGAATTCGGCTACAGGCTTATTCTTGTCGAGAAGCATGACGCAAGCCTGGGTTGCTGCTTCAAGAAAAGGCGAAATAGTCTGGAACGGTAATCGACATCATCCTCGCGCCGAGTGTAATGACCCTGAGGAGGGGGGTAGCGCGTGGTGGCTCATCCAATCAGAGGAGAGCGGGCGAGAAGAAGCCGGGTCCAGAGAATGGAGGCGAGGAGTATATATATGGTTTGCGCGCCGTGGAGGCTAGGCGACTATCGTTGTAAAACTTAACCAGTGTGGTTGTACGTGTGATTGGCTCCGATGTTCGGACCATAAAGTTATCATATCTACAAGTATCTCATCAACTAACGAAGAAGATGACGACGTCCAGGAGGCTGTGGGAAGCTCTCTTCAACATCCAGTACGAGGGAAATGCTTCGGCAATTTCCAGTGGTAAGCGCGAATGACTCAGAACTACGTAATCTCTCATCTTTTTTTTTTCATTTTCAGTATTTCAGTAACTTCATAGCTTGGGAATAAGAGTAAAATCAGTAATTTATCCGACTCCGTTTTCACGTAATTTTCTAGCGGTAATATTCAAATCGCAACGCTCCAATTTAAATTCAGAATATATTATTATTACTATTAATTTTGCCATACTTGTTTTATATAATAGATTCATTTCTTTTAACCATGCAATCTTTGCTTTCAGTAGGTAGCATTAGATATAGACCAATTCCTTCTCCTGATACAATTGTTTGTTGGGTTAATGATGAAATCATACCACGATCTGAGTGAATAGATTCTTGAAGGTGTTCTACCAGAGCTAGGTGTTGTTAAATATAAATTTAGATTTCAACATAGCGTTGAGGTCTTGGCGCCCATTAAAACAACATATCTTAGGCAGAGTAAATATTTCAAAGGGCAAGGCAGCACCAGTAGAAGCATTACATTTGTCACACAAAAGTGAGGGCTAAAGAAACCGTTACAGTCTCTTAGAAATTCGACTGCTGTGATGTTTCCTACTCCGCTGAAACGAGTTGGCTTATCGTCAATATTCCTTATTACGATAACATTCTGGTTATTTCAATGGCTTCCTTGGTCATAGAATCCTCCCAGTCCTGCATATTCCCTCTGAATACGCCCCGGTTCTTGCATCATATGTGGCCGCTCCTGTCTTCGACTAAAGATGCTTTCTGTGTCTTCTTCGTTTCTTTCTTCTGGTTTACTAAGTCTTCCTAATTCTTCTTTGTATCTCTCCTCTCTACTTAGGAAAAATTGAGTAATATCACGTTGCATTCCTAACTTTATCTCTTCCTTTAAACCTTCATGGTCGCATGGTTCTGCCAAAGTAAGTGCGTTGAGTTTGTTGCTACTAATATCACGAAATTCGCTTTCCTGACTAGATTTTACTTTCGCGAGATCAAGATTTATTTCGTTAACTGTCGCGCGGATAACGTTCAATTCCTCACCTTTTTCCGATTCTGTTTTATTTACAATACCTCTCATTTCGATAATGCTCGATTTTCTACTTTCCTCTATATGCTTATACAGTTCTAATTTCAAATTGTCCCTGTGAGTCTTAGCATTTTTCTCTATTTGATTAACATCCTGCAATATTTTACCAAGCAGTTCCTGCATGTAATCCCTATTTGATTTAATAACCTCATCTCTTACATCACTAACAGATTTAGTTATACATGAAGCAATGTCAACATTTATACCCTCTGTTATCAGCTTTTGTTGGTCTTTCAACTTACCTTCTAAGTTACCAACAGTGATGTTCAGGTCACTGAGCTTGTCAGTGAGTTTCTTCTGGGAACCTAACATGGAGTCATTGTATTTAAGCTGCTCTATTGTGGCTTTCCCTTGGCTTTCCTGTATCCTTCCTTCTAGCTTAATAATATTGTCATTACATTGGACTCTATCTTCTACTACCTTTTGGCTAACTTCCTCTCTAAGTGAGCTTATTTCCATTTTGGTAGAGGCCACATCTTCTTTCACCTGATTGAAAGCTGATTTGGTCTCTTCCAAACCTCTCCTGCTTTGGTCTACAGAGATTCTACTTTCAGTCTGCGCTAGTTTGCTTTGCTCCTGTGCTAATCATCTTTCCTCTTGGGCTTTTTCTAAGGCTCTCTTAATATCTTCCTGTGTTTGTTTCGCCTCCTCTTGTATCCGTCTCACTTCTTCTTGTGCCTTCTCTTGTGCTAACCTGGCCTCTTCTTGGGCTTTTCTTATAGCTTCTTGAACCTTTCTAGCTTCCTCTCGGACTGCTCTGTCTTCTTCTCTAGCCTTCCTTTCTTCCTCTCTTGCCTTTCTTTCCTCTTCTCGTGCCTTTCTCATTTCTTCCTGGACTCTTCTACACTCCTCCTGAACTAAGGTTATACTAGCGTTAGTAACTGACTGAGCTAATGCTAACTCTCCCTTCATCTCAGACTTAACTGTCGCTGCTGACTGCTTTATCTCTCTATCTAACTTCTTAGTACTATCGTGTGTGGATTTCTGGAGGGCATCTACATCTCCTGTTAACTGGTTCTGACTTTCCTGGATCTTTTCCAGGATGGCCCTGATATGGCTCATATCTCCCGACGACATAATAATTTCACACTTGAGAAGTAAGGAGGTATCATCTATACTACTTCTTGGACATGTCAGAGTGACCAACTCATTTAAATTCTTCAAAGGAATACTTCGATATACGTATTAAAATTCAATACTTTAATGTCTACAATCTTATCTAACCTTAATCTAATAAACTGATCCTCTATCACTTCGCAATCCCTAACTAATATTACGTTTCGACAACACGAATTTAACTAAATTTGACTGTAATATGACCAAAAATGTCATTAGCTGTATAAACAAACATGCCTCTAACAAACTGTACTCCTCAAATTTGGCAGTGTTTATTCACATACACTACTTTCCAAAAAATTTGGGATCGGCATTTCTAAATAAATACAAAATCTAACAAATATCTTGTACGGTTGTCGTTGCAGACTACACTGTCTCAACACAATCGATGCCAAAACACGTTTGGGCGCCAAGAAATTACCACCTATATGCACCCGAATCCAGCATAGTCATAGCCTATATCCGCGAAGATATACAAGGATTGTAGGGAGGTCGATACCAAGCCAGGTTAACCAACACTACCCTACTAGGATAATGACTAGGGAACCCTCGATGCATACCGGCCATGCAACAACACTACCGATTAGTTACACATTTACAAAGAAAATATACAATCCTAACCACAAAATGGTAAGACGAGAATCTCGGATCTCGGGTGTGAACGGTGAAAGTTGAGACTAACATGAATTCTAGTAACTAATTCGCAGTATTATCGCATGTCGATTGCAAGAATGAAATGATGATCAGATTTATAAAAACGAACAGGCAAACAAAAACTAGTGCCTGGGATTTATTTCCAAACGAATAACAAATAAGAAAATTATATAATCCCTATCACCATTAAATAAACACACAAGTTAAAATTAACTTTTACACACGTCAGATAGTTCTACTATCTGTAGAATAAATGTTTCTGAACATTCTCGTTACAACAATGTAGTTATATTAAATTTCATAAAATGTTCACGTAATTGACAGTCACCCTGTGGCTATGTCATTGAAATAGTCTGATTAAAATCAGATGTTCACTCATAAAATGAAGTTAACATTACAAAAACCCTACATTATACACGGGCGTGCGTAAAATGTAACTATCTACTCTAATAATACTGTTATAAATTATATAAAGTTTAAATATTTACATTATCTACAGTTCTCGTGCTTCACGCGGTTTAAAAATTACCATTGACACTATCAGTCCCGATCTGACAGCTTCATAGTGTCTCTGTTACATAAACAGTTCTTTGAACAATGTTTCAATCAACGATCAAATTCTCAGGTACTTCTAGTGGTATGTCATAATAAATAAGCATTAAATATCAAACACTTAAGTTAAATACAGCTTAGAATGTCGTGTCAATAAATAAAACAATGGGATAAAGAGCGATGCGAAACTACTTTAAAACTCTATACATTTCGTGGATCATGTGCAAATATTCTCTGACATAAACAATTCAAACATTTAACCTTTATGTTAACGCTTCTCATCCTATAACAATTCGTTGCTCCACATAGCAATATATTCCTTCCTTCCGCAATACAGTGAACAATACTTATCAATGGCGTCTTACTACGCTCCAAACATGTCATACTTCCTTCCTTTCCTCTCTATGAACAATCTTCACAACTCCGCACGGCATTACTTCCATAAAAAAACATCTTGCTACACACTTGTAGAAGAATTAGTGATTTTACTAGGTAACTACACTAGAGTATGTTACCGTTCAGAATGCACTCCTAACTCTCAACTCCTGTCTAAATTATTAAACCTCGTGCATCAAATTACATCAATTACATGTTCGTTCACAATAATACAATTCACAAAGTACTTCTTATTCCTTTCTTTAGCGTTATTCGTTCTCTTTGATCCATAACAAACTTGTTCTTACACGTTACCAAACGTTAACAATGTTAATTTGTAGTTCGCTCGTCTCTTAGTTGTTAATAAAAATAAATGCATATCCTCACGCTTCTGGTGTACATTTAAGTATATGAACAATTCATGTTTAAGTTGTTTTTAACATACTAGACCGCAGGTAGATTAACATATCTCCTGGTCTATTCATCTCAGTTAAACAATGTTTATACTTTAATTGTTAATAAATATAGGCATCATTTGACCTCAATTGTCACTACCATGATCCTATTTTATAGTGTATATTCGTAGTATAAATAGTTCAAGGCTATTTAGATGTCTAATAAATTATATTCCGCTATTGGAATTTTATAACATTAAAATTGTTATAAATAAATATTTCAGATGTATATTAACATCAAAATGTTTGTTACATAGAATTATAGCATCTCACAATAATGCTTTACTTGATAACTATGTATTATAGACATATAAATGTATACTTTCGCTGTTACGCATAGAAATTGTTAATAACAATTATAATGTTTAAATGTTCTTACAATTTGTCATTATTGACGCTCTTCTCTCCAAAATACAATGTAATCGAAGCCTTCTCTCCGCGATACAATGTTATCGAATAATCTCTTTGAGATACCAAATAAACAAATAGTCGAATAATCAAAGCATTATCGAACTTATCGAAGCATTCCTTTTATAAAACGAGTATCGTTCGAAAGTGCTTACACCGTTTCCTTGAAAAATTCAAATAAGAGAAACGCAAATCGAAATTAAATATACATGAAATAACGTCTTAAACGACACACGAAGACGTATCAAAAATTACAATGAAACTCTAAAACTTAAGCTATTCAAAACAAAGACTAAAGATAAGAATCAATACAAATGAAGTTGGTCACTCCAAAAATGGATTTCTACTATTACAACAAAACTACAGATATTAGATCAAACGATTGTTCTACCTCGAGACATCTTCTGCAGCCAAGGAATACCTCTATCAGCTGTTCTTGATATTCCGTTGAAGCTGCCATCGCTCGCCTCCTAGAGAAACCAGTTACAGCCAAGCACGTGTAAATCAGCTGCGGGCGGCCCCAACTCACTCGGCCTGCAATCACCTGCTCTGCGTCTCGGCTTGAGCTGCTAACGGTAGATCTGCCATCTTCACGGCCAGCGGCCTGGTAACTGCGTTTCTTGGTCGTCTGGCTGCAAACGGTCTTCTGCTTCTTATCTCTGTCCTGCAGAGTGGTCTCGCCATCGTAGATCCGCAAGTCCTTAGTTGACATCTCATCCTGGTGTTGTTGGACATCCTGCTTGTAGTGTAGAAACTCATATTGGAATACTGCAAGTTGTTGTGCAGTTGTAGTTGTGTCGATCCTTGAATTTTCTAGTCACTCTGACTTCCCAATCCATGGTATAGATTAACCTCCCTTAATTTTATTTAGTTCTCCATATTATTCTCTTCAGTAGATGTAGAATAAGCTTTTCCTCCCCGACTTAAATTCGCTGTCATCATGTAGACTGTAATGTAGATTGTGATGAAATAATGTTGAATTATATTGTTGAATTCGTCGTAGCAATATTGTAGCTTGCAATAAACAATACTGTTAGTTATTGCTTCTCTGTAAAGTGCTGTTTATAAGCGAAGTCTCGTTCTAATGCTGTTATACTTTTATATACGCTTGTCTCTCCAATATTAATGTAATTTCATTTCGCCGGCTCCTCTTCTGAACTTCTTCGGCGATCCCTTGGTCGTTTGATAGTACAACGGTGCTTGTCGACCGGGCTTATGTTGCGTGCAATAAACGCTTCTCTTCTGTGCGCGTGCGTCAAACGCGTCCACTCGTGTCCAGTCGCTGTGAGAGAGTCCCGCCACGCTTCTCCTCTCGGCGGCGCGTGTCACTGCTAGCCTAGCTCAGCTAGCCTCACACACATGTATTTTAATAGAAATATACTCATATTTGCTCTATTATTCAATCATTTATATTTCTTTTCAACCAAATAAATTTCATATTGCATTCTACACCTGTAGATGTGCTTATTTCTCATTATATTTGCCAATTTTATATAAAAGCGATTCCCTCAAAAATTATGTTCTTTTATTTGATTGGCTGTTAAAATATTCGGATAAAGGCTCCTGGGTCTAGCCTCTTATCCACGGGTCGTGTGCATCGCTTTGTTATGATTGCCTTGCTAACCAAAACTGGTTTCCTAGTACCAAACATGAAGCTTTGTACAATCTCCAGCTTCGAATGATCGAACTCTTCCTTAGTTAAAATCTCATTCACCAGAATATTTCCAAATAATAAATTCCTCAAAATGCTTCAAAATTCTCCAAAATACTTTCATTATGCATCTTTTGTATCCCATAATACATATATAATTATTAAATTATTTTAATTCCAAATTTCCAATTTTTCCTTCCAATGGTGCACAAGTCGTTCGAACCTCGGCTCGGTCATAGGTCCTAAGCTGGGCTGAATTCGAGTTCACTACAGTAAGCATCTGCTGTACAGGAACCAAAATGACAACCCGTTCTCTACAACCTTACCTAATAAGACAATAACAAGAGTCATCTACTGTAGTCTGTAATACATCTCCTGTCTGGTCAGCAATTTTATTATCTCGCAAGGTCGGGGCAAGACTGGACGCTGCTGCTTTCCGCTGTTAGAAAACAGAGCAGACTTCATCACTAACATAGTTCAACTATTTCCAAGCCGCTTTCTTTAGTTAAACACAATGTATATTTTGGTAAAATAGGAATGTGTAACTTGGACCCGGCTGGCTACTTAGCGGTGTCCATCCTTAAAAAATTACACCCCCTTCTCGCTCAGTAAGGTCTAATCCTTTGTTCGGTAATAGCTACCTAGCTTTACAGCTTATTAAATAATAATAATAATAATAATAATAATAATAATAATAATAATAATAATAAACTAATTTTAACTACACTAAATTTAACTGTGTTTGGGGAAAGGGTGCTGTTACTTCATTTAATAGGCCCCCTTACACGAATTCATCCAATCATGGGCTCGCGAAATATTGGTAAAACATACAAAACAGTAAGGTACAGTCGTGTATAAATAAAATGAATCGCTCGTGTAGTTAGTCCGTTTGGATAAAATTTTGCGTAAATCAGAGATCCTCTGCAATGGGGGCGTTACAAACTTTCATTTAAACCAACACACAACTTTCTCTGTTTATTGGTTCCTAAAATATAATGGGCGGATAACCTAGTAGTTTGTAAAAATTTTGGTAAATCTATAAAATAAGTGGGCCATAGCAAAGAGGGCGTCACCCCGATTCCTAGGACACCTCACGTTACGAAATCCAATAAATAGCGCGGGAAATATGGGCTAATTTAAGAACTGCTGACGGGGTGATTTTATCCCCTCATGGCTATCTACTGACGCCCGTGGGCGAACACCGCGCAATAAGGAGGATGAAGTATTGATGAAGTCATCACACACACCCAGTCCCCGAACCATAGGAATTTACCGCAGGAGAATAAAATCCCCGATGGCCCGGCCGGGAATCGAACCAGGGACACGTCGGGTCAAATCCTAGCACGCTAACCATTTAGCCACGGAGCCATTTACTCCAGTGAAATTCTGGAATATAATGTTAATACCTGAGTCATTTTTTCAATTTTATTTAACTGGTTTCTATCTTGAGTCTACTTTCATCTTATGAAATTTAGACTTGTGAGATCACTTTGTATCCGTGTGTGTGTCCTCATAAGATCTAAACGGTTAGAGTGAGGTCGTAGTAGCCAACTATCTGGTCCAACCATGACTGTGCCTTTCAACCGCGCGAATAATTACACCAGCATTTAATATCTCCGACAGGATTTATTAGAAAACATTTGCGTACCAAATAGACCGACAGCGGTAGCTACGCTCGCTAACGTGCAATGCTGGGGCCAAGCTCTCTGCGGACTTGGTGGACGTGAAATGGTTTTCCGTGGTTTCCCATTTTCAATTCCATGCAAACGCTGGGACGGTACCTTCTAACAGGCCACGGCCGCCTGCTTCCACATCCTTGCCCAGTTTCATTCATTTCACCTCTTATTATCTCCTCTCCTGAGATTGTTGTCAGCAAGTGTATCCAGCTGTAAAAATCACCCGCCACATAGACTTTCATCGCATCTCATCCCCGACCCCGTTGAAAAATGAGGGATAGACATATATTTGTGTACCAAATCCTGGGTGTACTACAGCCAAATTTTGTTTGAGATAGACATTGGCATTTCAGCCCCATAAGTTCCACTTTCATCCGCCTACTGAGGTCCGGGCAACAAATGGCCTTATTCATAATTTACCCACCCGAGTTAGCCAGCAAATTCCATTATAACGTCGAACTTAGTATAAACATACATTCAGAAAAGCTCTTGTCCGGGTCTCAACCTGTCTACTGTATGCATAACAAGTAGTTCCGTGAAGAACTAAATAGCCTATTTTCATATATCCTACTTATATTAATTGCCTCTATCAACATACAAACTTTCAGTTTGATTGCTGTAATACGAGGGCAGATCAAAAAATAAGTTGCACTTCCCAGTTATGGCCATTTATTACACCACCTTTACAACAGCAGCACGCCTATAACGACATACAATGTAACGTCACTTTTCCACTTAGTATCCAAGAGACTCCAAACATTTCTGCGAACGCACAACCAACATGTCGATGCCGGATGCATAGAAAGTTCCTCCAGCGTTCTTCAACCACACGGAGACAGCGGCCTTCACCTCCTCATCGGTCAGGAAACGTCGACCACTGAGCTCCGTTTTGAGCTTACCGAACAGATGAAAGTCACATGGCGCTAGGTCGGGACTGTAGGGTGGATGTTGCCAGACCTCCCACTTGAAACGCTGCAGCAGTTCGCTCGTTTGGCGGGCCTTGTGAGGTGTTGCGTTATCGTGCAACAAATCACACCGGCGCTCAATCTCCCCCGGCGCTTCTCTTTAATCGCTTTACGCAGCCGGAGCAACGTTTAACAATACGACGCCGCGTTGATCGTCGTTCCTTTCGGCATGAATTCCACGTGCAGCAAACCCTCCATGTCAAAGAACACTGTCGCCATAACCTTACCAGCTGAAGGTTGAACCTTGGCCTTCTTTCGTTGTGGTGATGAGGGGTGCACCCATTTCATTGATGTTCTCTTCGTTTCGGGGGTGAAGTGGTGGACCCGCGTTTCATCGCCTGTGACGATTCGCCGCAGAAACCCGTTGCCGTCTGCGGCATAGCGTTGCAAATATGCAAGGGAGGATTGGAAACGTTGTCCCTTGTGATCATCGGTGAGAAGACGTGGGACCCATCTGTGGAGTGAACGTGTCGACGCGCCATTGCATTTCGCCGCTATTCATACCATACAAGACGAGACACCACAGCGACCTGCGTAACTGACGTGTGGGCAGTGTCTGTCCCTTTCTCCGCTGTGCCCACGTTTGCGACACACAGCGCGCTGTTGCAGCGCGTTAGTGCAACTAACTTTTTGATCTACCTTCGTAGATTCGTAGATATTGAGAACCATCTACTGTATATATTTTGGATGGTCATCATGTTGGATTTTTATATAATTATAGGCCTTAGAGTTATGTACTATTACATGAAGATTATTGTGTAGGTGTTTTATTCCAATTTCAATCGCATGATTAGGACACAAGAAATGGCCCCATGGCCTAGCCCTTCGCCTTAGCGAGCGTAGCTACCGCTGTCGGTCTATTTGGTACACATTTGATTCCTAATAACAAATCATGTCGGAGATATTGAATGCTGGTGTAATTATTCACGCGGTCGTCATGTTGAATTGGTAAAACGTATTAAAATTTGAAAGGCACAGTCGTGATTGGACGAGATAATACTACGACCTCACAAAGTTTCATTGTAATCGCTCTAGCCGTTTTATGAGGACACACACACGTACACCCATACACACGCGGATAAAATGTGATCTCACAAGTCTGTATTTCATAAGATGAAAGTAGGCTCAAAATAATAATCCAGTGAAATAAAATTGAGAAAAATGCCTCAGGTATTAACAATATATCCCAGAATTGCATTGCGTTGAATGGCTCCATGGCGAAATTGCTAACGTCCGAGCTCCGACCCGACGTGTCACGTGTTCGATTTCCGGCCGGGCTATCAAGGATTTTATTCTCCTGGGGTTAATTCTCATGGCTCGGGGACTGGGTTTATGTGACGTCTTCATCATCACTTCATCATCATTACGACGTGCAGGTCGCCCACGGGCGTCAGCTAGAACGACACGAACACAGCCCCTAAGGAAGCAATACGATCATTATCATTCATTGGATTGAATAAGACAAACTGTTCATTGAGAGTAATTCTATGGATTAAATTTCGGTTCATATTTACATATCATTAAATTCTATGGATTTATTTTATTCACGTCGGAATAGAATGGAATGCTCGTTGGAATGAAAGTGTATGAATGTAATTTCACACCAGCTGGAATAGAACTAAATCTTCATTCAATGTTTCATTCCGACAAGAATATTTTATATTATTATATTACATTAAGGGCTATTGTAATATAAATATTATTCTCCCTTTTTTAGTGAATATTAATATAAGAAAGGAAGATTGTAGTTAAACGTTGTAGTTTCTCGCGTTCATGAGCCAGAGGACCTCCTTTTTACGTGGAATCCAAACCACAGGACATGGCATTTCACTTCGAAAATCTCACATGCATTCAGTGGGAATCGAACCCGGTCCGCATTGGTGAGGGGCAGACAGCTTGACCGCTGAGCCACCACGCCCCTTTTGAATAATAATATATTATACTATATTACGTTATATTATATTATTAATATTATTCTCCCCTTTATCAGTGTATAATATTAATACTGTATTACATTATACTACATTACCGGTATATTATAATATTAACATTATTCTAGCTTGCCACGGTGGGTGAGTGGATATCGTGTTGGTCTACTAACCCCAAGAATGCAGGTTTGCTCCTGGCCGTGGTAAGTGATTTTTTGAAAGGCGGCAAAAATACGATACGCATGTCATACAATGTTGGCATGTCAAAGAACCCATTTGAATTCAGTAGGCCGAGTTCATAATGGAAAAATTAATCTCGGGAGTTTCCGCCAACACAAAGTTCCTCATTTCTCTACTAGAAAGCGCTATAGTGTTCAAGGAGCTTGGATATCTAACATCTAACCTCCTTGACTTTCATAGTCAAGGAACAACGAAATTTGACATGCAAGCTACCCTCTGGGTGTCAAATAGCAAAGCTTGCACCTGGCACCCGAGGCCATACGATATTATTATTATTAATATTATTCTCATCTTTATTGGAGAATAATTTGTGATTCCGGTACCTACAGTATGTGTAACATATTGTTACGGCTGTAAGTTTGTGTCATCACTCGCCGCATGAGTCACAACTGCCCCAGGGCTGGGCTGTGCCCTGCCTCCTGTATTGTGCGCGCCTTATGCAACAGGACTACTAGGACAAAGGGATAGTCCAGAATCTTCGTGACTGGACCAGCGCTGGAAACCTCGAGAAGCCGTGGACCCTGGATGGATCTAGAAGGATTTATTGAGTCACCGGCCTGCTATATAAGAGTGACCCGTGAAGCAGTTGTTGTTGTTGTGTTTTACGAGCTAGTGCGAGCGATTATCTTGTGCGACAGAAGTGTGGTGACGAAGTGCTGTGCGAGTTACGAAATCCTTGACATTGTTTCTCCCAGCTTGTGGACAGCGTACATCAAGTGCTCGTAAGTAACTGTATTTGTTGTACCTGAGGAAGAGGGGCAGGTAGCTTCTGTCAAGGCCACCGGACTCATTAGGACGGATTAACTTCTGTGGTCTGTTGACAAGTGGAAGGGCCAAGAGCGCTCAAGGAAAAGTCTTGAGGAAACTGGAGTAAGGCTCCTAATTGCTTGTATTTGCCGATTAGTGTAATTTTCTGGCCACAATAAAGTTAATTATTTCTTTAAGCAGAAATTGGTGTTGTGCTTTGTACCCCCACCGTAATCCAGTTAACAAAAGTGCCACTAGGGGGTGGCACGTAACAATATGTTAGCCAATCTAGATAAGGCAATGCTCGTCGCCTATATAAAAACAAACACGTTTATTTTCTACATAAATTGACAGATTCTGTTCAGTTTAGTTAATATTTTGCTTTCAATAATAAATAATTATACCGTATTTTCAAGTATGAATTATACATTAACTTACCATTTGTGGGGTCAAAATTATACTATTGTTCTCAAACAAGTGTTTAGTGCTTTTCAGTCGGTCAACATTCGTGTTGACCGACTGAAAAGCACTAAACACTTGTTTACTAAGGCAACACTGAAAATATGGCTTCAAACACCACAATTGTTCTCAAATATAAAATATTGAAAAACAATTTACAATTTTCTTGTATACTGACAAATAAGAATTGGGGGTACCCTGATGAATACCAAGTAATCGTTTACAGTCAGTCAACACGCTTTTGCATAATTAGATTAATACCCATAGCCCAATGTTATTGGTTTTACGTCCCTTTTAACTACAGTGGCTTTTAGAGACGCCGGGGTGCTGGATTTTTGCCCCAAAGGAGATCTTTAACGTGCCAGTTAATATACTGACACGGCTCCCTCGCATTTGCGCATCCTCAATTTTATCTGACTGCGCCAGGATTCGATCCTGCAACCTTGGAAACAGCAGGCGAGAACGTTACCGTTGAGCCACGCAGCCATTTACATTAGGCGAGGTAACTATATATCGTATATATACATTTTCGTGAAAGAAATTACATGTAGCCTATAAATATTATTCACTGATAAACGGGAGAATAATATTAATATTATAATATAATGTAATATAATATAATAAAGTATGAGGGGCAGATGAACTCGGAGTTCCGCCCCTTAAAACAACAATAACTAACTGACTTTAATAATAAAGTATAATACAATCCAAATCACTATCTCGAAACCATTTCTGCCGAAATTCAGATTCCTGTACGAAGGAAAACAGTGTCACTTTCGGTCAATTCCTATAGTTGCTGTTTGAGTTCGGCACACAACAACTGTGTGGTATTATCTCACAACTATTCCACTACACAAACTACTACACATAATATTCCACTAGTACTGTAGTACAACGCATATATTGGTAACCCCAAATCACCACACGAGCAATGTCGAACAAGGAAGACTTACACAACTTCACTGACCACTCCAATGCCTGGCGCAGGGCGAATAAACCGTTAGCAGAGGGTGAAGGGAGAGAAATTACGAAAATAGCTGGATCCACGCTGCGTGACGACACAAGTATTTCGTCACTCAGTGAACTGGCCTTGTCTCTCGGTGGTCACGGTAGTGCGGGCCGCTTGACAGGTGATCGCCCGATGAGCTTGCTCAGTCTTATGTTGATTCCGTTCATGTCCAGAACATGTTTTAGTGCGGGCCGGTGTTGCCGTGTGTGTTGTATCCTTACGACCGTAAGTGTAACGATGGTCGAGCTATTAGATGTAAGTTCGTCACTTACAAATCGCCAAACAAACGGCAGTGTGAAAGTGATACTGGAGCCAAGTAAGTTGAAAAATCATACAAACATTACCAGCATAAAACAGCAACAAAACACAGTTTAAGGGCTGTATCTCTCTCAGCCTTTGCCACAAGCCTGCACATTATTCAATGGAAACCAGTTGGGACATTCTTACAACAGAACTTTGCACATTTAATCACAGCTTTAGGCACCATTGGAACTCTATAGTGGTTCACATAGTTCATTGAACATTGCTTCACGCCGGACTTCTGGAACAGTCTTTGCCAACTTACACTGAACATAATCTCACTTTTGAAAACTCTAAATCGAATTTGAACAGTGGTTGTGAGTTATCCTACTATAATGGAGCCACATATAAATGCAGTAAATGTCTTCGTGAGGAAAGAGAGACATACAGTTCCGAATATTTCTAATTACAACATGGCACATTAAACACGCAGAAGACGTGATGGGGGGATGGAACTTTGATCCGGGAGCCGTCGCGGCGATCTTCGCAAGCAGACGTCCGCCGCCAACACGACAACAGGGAACATTTATCAGGGATCTTTACATTATATTAAACTTACAGGAGAGGTTTGTGTCTGCTTAACGAAGATGCCAAGAGGTAAAAATGTGTCGCTAGCCCACACGAATTGAATCTTCCCATAATGAGTTGCACTCCAGAGCACATGATCAAATTTAGACTTTGCATAATTCCACGGCATGGCAAGAGCATTATCTAATTGTACACATCGGAATCAAATGAATTTTGTTGGGATTAATAATGATTGTTTTTCTTTAACAATTATTATTATTATTCTCTCTTGCATAATTGCGATGGCAATTATTTCAATTTTTTTTCTTCTGCGATTCATTCATGCTTCTTTCTTTTTTCGATTTATGGGTGTATCCAAGGATTTTACTATATTGTGCATTAGATGCACAGGTGTTTATTTTGGTCCACATTTTCTTTTGGGATTTGATGTTGAAGCTTTAGGATGACTTTGCAGGCTGCGCGAAGTTTTTTTGAATTCCAGGCCTTTTCTAGGACGATCTTTGGTGACTCATTTGAGGATTTTGGGAGCTTTGCTTTGAGCCGTTCACGTTTCGATTGGATTATTAGTATTTCGGGTGCATACCTGTTCAGATTCGACTGTTCGATTTATGCATTCTGGTTGCCACATTTTTGAGTGTGAAGATAGCCAATATTAAATATTAAATATTAAATTTGCCACTTGGATATTATATTTGTGATAAGAATTATTGAAGTTATGTACGGAAATGCTCAAATGATGATCTGCTTTCTGGTTTTGAATGATAGTTTGATGGGCCATCATCTTTTGTGAAAAGCTGCTCGAGGTATTTAGAGCTCGATTGCCTTAGTGCAACGATTTATTGGCAAATGGTATGGTATGTTTTTATTATGAATTATTTATAATCCAATCATGATGTTTAAATATTTTGATCTAATTATTTAGTCTCTCTTAGAGAATGTATGGCTCATTTTGAGTTAAGCTCATTGCTTTTGTGAGGCAAGAAAAATTAATCTTTCTTTCTCTGTCCTCTTTACTAATTATTTTGATCAGCAATTGCCTGAGGAATTTAACGAAATCATCGAGTATGGTTGGCACTGATACATCAATGATCATTTGATGGAGTTTGATTCTGGATAATTTTTTAATCTAGTTTTGGATTTGAGACCACGAAACCACGAAATGATTATAATAATAATTATGGGCATTATGGATGATAATTGAATTGACAAAAGATTTTGAATAAAATGTAAGATTATTGACAAAGAATTTTTGAACTAGATTATTAGTTTTTGAATTGACTAAAAGATTTTGGATTGAGCATCAGATATTGAATTAAGGATTTCGATTTGATTAAAATATTTCTTTTGAACTGATCCTGATAATCAGTGGACTGATTTGAACAATTTTTGATTTTTGGAACTGAGTTAGATGAGTTCTGATTATATTATTGTCAGTTACAATTGTAAATAAGATTGGATAATTGGATGGACTATTTTGTGTGCAATTACGGTAGTACAATGCCGATAACAATTTATTAGCAAGCAGTTTCGCATTACAGGGCACATTAGCTTGATTATTTGATGGTGTAAATTTTTTCTTTCATATAATTGAAGTTAGGTCGCTCAGGGATGAGTGTTAATAATTTTTCGTGTCGTGTGCGCCAAAAAATCCCTGCAGCGACAGAAGAGACTTTTAGTTAACTTTCGTTTTAGTCCTGTGATGTAATTTTTTCTCTCTATTGATCCGATTTGGCAAGATTCAGAAAGACATTACACCATATCTTAGGGATTCTCTAGCCGTCGAGATCGTAGGCAGGGTGTGGAATTTTAATGCAAGCTGAATCCATGAATAAATAAGGATCATTTTCCTTTATTTTCTTGATTTCTTTTATCTGTGCCATTTCTATTTTTTCCTTCTTTTTACTCTGGCTTCTCCAGGAATGTGTCCTTGCGAACTCTAGTTTGATGGTACCCTCTTTCCCATCCCGTAACGACCCAGAGATACTCAGTCACGTGCCTCCTGAGCAGTTTTCTTCTTATATTCTCAAACTAGAATTCAGGCACATTAGTTTTTCCTGCTACATTTTTTTCACTCCCCTGTTCTTTCTCGGAAATTGTGTGGTGTAATTATTGGCCGGGTCATCGCACATATTTTCCGAGACGGGCACATACCTTCGAAATAATCACCCTAGGTGTCTACTGTGCGTTGCCAGAGGAGGGGCGGGCGCTGAATACCATTCGCTGATTGTGTATCGTTAACGTGTAACACCTCCCTCCGCAATGCTGTTATGATGTCTTATTTGTTAGCAAACTGTCGTCCACGTAGTGGCTTCTTGACTTTGGGGATTAGATCATAGTCACATGGGCTCAGATCAGGCGAATAAGGCAGATGTGGAAGAGCCTCCCATCCCCACCGTTGTAAGCGACACTGAATGATGGCTGCTGTGTGAGCTGTCGCGTTATCGTGTAGGATTATGGCGTCGTCCAAACGATCAGGACGTTTGGTTCGCACTGCACGGCGCAATTGGTACAACAGAAAGGAATTGTAATACACTGCATTGGCAGTGTGCCCCTCACGCACTGGATGACACACAGGAACACCTTGAACATCGTATGCCAGGATGACCATAACCTTATTGGGCGACGGATTTTGTCGAACCCTGTGTCTCCGTGGTGACCCCTGACGACGCCATTCACTTGACTGTCCTTTTCAGTTCAGGTTCATAAGCACGTTCCCATGTTTGATCGACTGCAATAATGCGATTCAACATGGCTTGTCCTTCCTGCTTGGTCACTTTTGTGACAGCATACGTTTGTGTATATGTTTATTTCTTCGCAACAGCCCTGTTTTACTGTTCGCTTTTTCTCTGTCCCGAAAACTTCAAAACAAGTTAATATGTTAAATACATTATTGTATTATAATTAATTTATTGATATATATATATATATATATAAGCTTCGTTTTTCTAAGATCATACCTCAAGTGTTCCAGTACTCACATTCTCAGCCATCCTCACCCTCGGCATACAGAGCATCTACTAATGTGCTTTGGGTCTGCTGCGTGCTGGTGTTGACTGACGTCAGCTTGACTTTCATTCAGCCAATGGCAGGACTCTGTGGTCAGGTGGCCTCCTTGTCCGAGATTGTTCTATCGCCCCCGTATAAGAGACGCTGCCTGTTGGAGTTCATCATTCAGATCAACGCATCATTCCGATCAGCGCTCATTCTGATCGCTTCACTTCTTCATCACCGCACTTCTGATCAACGCTTCATTCTCTTCGGATCACTTCGCACGCTGACACACCTCATGGCACTATTGACAGTCGCTACGTCACCCATCTCTCTAGATGACTGGAATGTTTGCAAACCGCAGTACTCTACAAGTCACACCTCAGATGGTATTATACTTCACGGCAACAGCAGTTTTCCTGGCTGCTAACTAGTTTAATTGTTCTACTGAGTCATCGCCTAGACACTACAGGTGTCACCCTCTTCAAGAAAGGGAAAAGAAGCAATGAGCGTTGATATTCACGGAATATGCATCTTGAGACCATGAACGCCTCCTGCGGAAGAAATTGTAAAGGACTTCTTAAACAACATTATGCTAGCTGAGATTTTATGGAGTTCGCTCTTCAGTTTGGAAGATAAGTTCAAGTTTTATTAAGAAGCTAAACTTCTTACTCTTATTACATAATTCATCTTTTTATAATTCTTTTATTATTGTATATTATAATTCAATCTAATTCCTTTCAAATTGGTTTTTCACTAATTCGGGTTCTGTCACAAGACCCTTTCAATTTGTTAAACTTATAACTAGTCAACTCTGCTTTACTCATTTGTGTGCATTTAATGTGCATTTTTGATGTCATTATTTAAAAAACTTTTTATTTCAATAAACATTATTATACCTTGTTATTTAAATTTCGTTTTCTGGTGATGTACTTTTATGCCCGCTATACCGCACCGCTTCAGTCTATTTTCTGTTTCACAGTAGCTATTTTGGTCAGGCTTACGCCTGATTCGCGTTCTACCTTTATGGGGAAGATTAGGGCATACCTATTCTCCATAAATTTTGGTGCCTCAACCGCGGGATTTAACCCATTTCAAATATTGCACACCAGAAATCAAAATAATAATATTAATGGTTAAACTACTTTACAATGTATTAATACATGTGTATTTTTCAGTTCAAACTTGAATCGAGCAGCGGCAGGGAGGATTTTGGAGAGGTGCCAGTTCTTCCTCCACTGGTGTTCACTTCAGCTGACGTACGCAATACAAGTCAAATACAGGTGGTGAGTTTGCTCCAGCTGGCAATATGCCTCTTGATACTACAATCATTAATACTCGTGCCTCGTTTAAGGGTAAATTAGCCCGCTTTAGAACGTTTCTCTCAGAGCTTACAGAGCAAGAACGTAACTTAGATATAATCTCTCAAAGATTAAAAAATTATGAACAAGCTTTTGAAAAGTACGATGAAATTCAATGCAGTATTGAAATTCAAAGCCCCGAACAACAGAGTGATCGTGACGAAACAGAACGTCTTTACTACCAAGGTTATGCAGAAGCAAAAGCTTTACTTAGAACTTTAACACGTGAAGCCAAGAAAGAAGATTCAACTCCTTTTTTATCTACCTCCGCACCAAACCGAACTATTCTCCCTAAAATTGATTACCCACATTTCGTGGCGACGAAAATTCAAGGGAACCATTTTTTGAATTATTTACATCACTAATTCATGACAATGTAACCCTTCCGCCGATACAAAAGTTCCATTACTTGCACTCGGCCGTTCAAAGCCAGCCACTTAAGCTTATTCAGGCATTAGCCCTGACAAGTGGCAGCTACGAAGTCGCTGTAGAATTACTTAAAGATCACTATGGAAATTCAAGGCTTAGGACTCAAAGACATATGCAGGCTTTGTTTAATCTTCCTAATATTCAATCTGATAATGTTATAACCCTTCGCAATTTAATTGACACAGCAGAGCTTCACATTCGTGCCTTGGCGAATTTAGGTCATCCTGTGCAAGCTTGGGATTTATTCATAATTCATCTTGTGACCAGTAAATTCGATTCTGCTACCCTAAAAGCTTGGGAGATGGAGCTATCTCAGCATTCGCAATGCACTTACGAGGCCCTCGTTAAGTTTATAAAGGCCAGGTGCCAAGTTTTGTCCGCTATAGCCTGCCAAAAAAGTGCTATTGTTTCTGCCAAAATTCCTTCAAACCAAAAAGTCATTAGTCATGATCAAAGAGTTTTGAGGTCTCATGCCTTTGCCGCACATAGTCAATCGCCTAGTCAGATGCAAAGTTGTGTTTTATGCCAACAGTCCCACAACTTATATCAATGTTCCGATTTCAAAGCCTTGTCTGTGGACGAGAGACGCAAATTACTATCTCAACAAAAACATTGTTTAATTCTATCTCGAGAGCACATTCTTTGAGTAACTGTCGATCCGAACGCCTGTGCTTTCATTATAAGGGCAAGCATCATACCTTATTACATAGACATGAGAAACCACGATCATCAGCGCCTAACTGTTCTCCTCAAAAGCCTAATTCTGAAATTCCTTCTACTAGTGATCAGTCGTTAACTCAAACTTCCACTTCCCTTAGTAAGTTTCAAGTATTGCTATCCACTGTGCAAGTCTTACTGAAGAATGCTCATGGTAAATGGATTACTGCTCGTGGGTTACTAGACAATGCTGCCACTAACAACTTCATCAGTGAGCATTTAATTCATAAATTAGCTCTGCAAAAACATCCTACTTCAATTGAAGTCACTGGAATTAATCGTTCAAAGTCCAAATCTTTAAGTTTCGTCAAGGTCGACTTAAAGGATTCTCATAATTTTGGCTCTCGTTTTCAACTAGATTGCTTAGCGATTGATTCCATAGGCAATGAAACTCCTAGTTCTTTTTTTCCCCAGTTAATAAATGGCATATTCCGCAATTCATAAAATTTGCTGATCCACGTTTCAAAGGCTTCCCGTTGACATTCTTCTCAGTTCTATCATTTTCTGGCAGTGTTTGCATTGTGAGAAAGTCAAGGTTGCCCCTAGCGTCTTTTTTTTTTCGCAAAACTGGCTTCGGATGGATTGCCACGGGACAAATACATCGCAGTCCTGTTCAGTCTGTCTCAACCTGTTATCATATTCACGCCGATTTGGGACATGGCTTGACAAAATTTTGGGATATAGAAAATATCCAAGCCGCAACTTCTTCTTCCTCGAATAACGAGATTTGCTAAAAGCTTTTTCGTGAAAGTACCGTTCGTACCCCTCAAGGTAGATTTATTGTAACTCTTCCTCAAATTTCTGAGCCCCCTGTCATTCTTGATTCTTACCCTAGGGTGCTTAAAGCTTAATTCACTGTCGAAAATCGCTTCAAGCAATATAAGGCTATGAAAACTCAGTACACCTCTTTTTTGGAGGAAAAAGAGTCTGCTGATGATATGGAGGTAATTTCCAAAATTGAATATGAAAATAATCCTTCTAAAAATTAGGTTACTTAAACCATCACGCTGTCTGGAAAAACCCTTCCACGCGGGAACAGATAAGAGTGGTAGTTACTGGTTCTTCTCCTGTCATCAATGGCATTTCGCTCAATGACACTTTGCATTCAGAACCCGCAATTCAGAATGGTCTCACTTCTGTCTTATGGAATTTTCGTCTTCACCCCATTGCAGTCTTAGCTGACATCAAACAGATGTATCGACAAATCTTGGTAAACCCCGAGCAGCTGGATTTGCAAAGGATTTTGCGGCAGGACGAACATTCAAACCCCATAAAAATATTTCGCCTAGGAACAGTAACATATGGTTTAAAACCCTCTTCTTTCCTCGCAATTCGCTCTCTGCATATGCTGGCTGAACTAGATGGTCATCAGTACCATCCTTTAGCCTCTGAGATACTTGAGCATTCCTTTTGCGTGGATGATTTCCTCTATTCCTTTTCTAATTTAACTGATGCTTTTCTTATTTCTGAAGATCTAAAATCTTTATTGCTTGGAGGTGGTTTTCCGCTCCATAAATGGAGCTCAAATTCAACTGAGTTTTTGTTAAAGATTTCATCTGACTCGCCCATCACTAAGTTAATTGAGCTGCCTACTGAGGAAGCTACTGTGAAAGCCCTAGGTATTTTCTGGTCCCCTTCTTCTGATAATTTTTCATATAAGGTTCAGTTGTCAAATTTTAATAATCAAACTAAAAGGGAAGTCTTATCAGAGATAGCAAAGATCTTTGATCCACTTCAGTACCTAGCCCCTGTTGTAATTACTGCAAAAATTTTTATGCAACGACTTTGGTTGTTGAAATCAGGATGGGATGAATTAGTACCCACTCCCTTTCTGAAGGAATGGTTGGAATATCGAAGCAGCTTATCTGATCTTTCTAAAATGTGCATTCCCCGCCTTTTAATCTCAGATCCCATGTGTCAATCCTTTGAATTGCACATTTTTGCGGACAGTTCCAAAAAAGCCTTTGGTTGTTGTGCTTATATAGTAGGACGTCCCACCGCCTGTTCTGTTGGATTTTCAAATTTGATTTGTGCTAAGTCCAAAGTAGCTCCACTTAAGTCAATTTCCATTCCTAGACTGGAATTGAGTGCCGCCTTAATGGCCGCCGAATTAGCTGTCAAACTAAACAAAAATCTGAATGTTCAAGTATCCCGCACATGTTTTTGGTGTGAATCCGCGGTTGTTTTGGCTTGGCTCTCGAAACCCTCCTCTCATTGGAATACTTTTGTTTCGAATCGTGTTTCCAAATTTCAGGAAATCTCCCACTCAGAGCAGTGGTGTCATGTTCCTAGTAAAGAAAATCCCGCGGATATTATATCACGTGGCTGTTCACCTGCAAAATTGGCTTTTTTTATTTATACTGGCATGGGCCGCCATGGATTTGGCAAAATTCCACATTCTGGCCTCGTCTTTCATGTAATATGTTGACAGAAGTACCAGAAACTCACATTGTTTTCGCTTCCTCTTATGTTGTTTCAGTTACGATTAGTCTTTTTCAGCGCTATTCCTCATTCTCCAAATTAATTCAAGTGATGGCATACCTCTTTCGATGGAAATATTTCGTAATCAATCAACCTCTCAAACCTCAAGGTTATCTCACTACTGTAGAACTGGAATTCGCAACGCGAAGAATTCTACTGTTAACCCATCAAGGAGTGTTTTCTTCCGAAAGACAAATGCTTTCATTTGGTCAGGAATTACCCAAGTCTAGTCGACTTTCAGCCCTAACTCCCTTCCTTGATAAGAATGGTTTGATAAGAGTAGGAGGTAGATTGTTATTTTCAAACTATTCTGATGAAAAAAGGCATCCTATAATTCTCCAATCAAAACATCATGTGACCGCTCTCATAATTCGGAAGTTTCATTGCCAGCGTTTACATGCAGGAACTCGTACTTTGTTGTGTTTGATTAGAGAACACTACTGGCTCATTAATGGAGCTCATAAAGTGTCATCTGTTGTTCGCAAGTGTATACCTTGTTTTAACGCTAAACCGCGTCCGATCACTCAGATTATGGGTCATCTTCCTTCCTTCAGATCTGAGCCTAACAAGGCCTTTGCACTTACTGGTGTTGATTATTCTGGTCCTTATATTTATCAAGTGAATTCTCCTAATACGAAGCGCAAGGTGTTGGGCAAACTATACATAGCTTTATTCGTTTGCATCGTTACAGGAGCGATTCATCTCGAATTGGTAACCAATGCATCCACTTCATATTTTTTGGCCGCCTTCTCAAGGTTCACCGCTAGACGAGGTGTACCTTCTGAAGTATTCTCAGATAATGCGAAAACTTTTATTATTGCTTCTGATCTTTTCAGAAAGGCACTAACCTCTCTTTCCTCTAAGGAACAACTCTCGATTTTTTCCTACAGTAAGGGTTTCAAGTGGCATTTCACCCCTCCTTACGCCCCTAACCATGGTGGCCGCTGGGAATCGTGCGTGAAGCTTACTAAGAGGCAATTACGGAAAACTCTTGGTCCTTCTGTACTTTCCTATGAAGAATTTAATTCCCTCATAATTCAAATTGAAGGAATTGTTAATTCTAGACCACTTACTCCCTTATCCAATGATCCTAATGATCTTATTTCTTTAACGCCCAGTCATTTTTAATTGGTTGCGCTTTAGCCTCCATTCCTCCCTTGTTGATTCGGCGCTTTGATATCAATCTGCCTATTTATTGGAGAAAGATATAATCTTTCCGCAATGCTTTTAGCACCGTTGGAAGCTGGAGTATCTCAGTTTACTTCAGCGGAGGGAGAAGTTGCGCCTTTCCCATCCTAATGTACGTGTGGGTGACATGGTGCTCCTTCGGGACCCCACTCCCCCCTTCGTATGGAATCTCGGCAGAGTGACCCAAAGCCACTCTGGTCGTGATAATCATGTTCGAGTGGTAGATATTCTTACCAGTAAAGGTCATTATACTAGACCTATTTCCATGATTGCTCCCCTACCACTCGACTCTTACTGTTTTGCTTCTTTGTTGTTGTTTGCTTCTTGTTTGTTTGTTTGTCTTGGTGGTTTTCGGAGCATGGTCACTTTTGTGACAGTATACGTTTGTGTATATGTTTACTTCTTCGCGACAGCCCTGTTTTACTGTTCGCTTTTTCTCTGTCCCGAAAACTTCAAAACAAGTTAATATGTTAAATACTTTATTATATTATAAATAATTTATTGATTTGTTTATATATATATATATATATATATATATATGTCTCCCACAAATCCAACCCCTCGTCCTCGTCGTGGGAGATGGGCAACGTAATTAAGTAGGGGATTGCCTGTAGGGGTGAAGTACAGTGGGGACTTTGTGTGCCTCAAGGCCGCTACGGTAACTGTGAAGGCCCTACAGGAACCCTGAAGAAATTACGGCTAACGGGGCTCTGGTGAAACAACTGCTGCCTTGTAGTTTGGAGTTGGTTCTTCAAAGGCTAAGGGAAGAAACACTGACATAAAATCAGCCTGGTGCCTCAGGCCTAAGGTGGCAGCCCCTCCAAGGCACTCGGAGGCAGTGGGTTAATCACTCGCTCCTCTTGAATAAACTGATTACTGATACTGAAGCGAAATTACAAAACCGGACGGATAACCTGATGACGACTTTTGGCATGAAGAGAACTACGAAAATCGGTTTCTGGAACGTGAGGACCTTGATGGAGAAAACCAGACTGAAGAGGTCGACCTAAGAAGACCTGGAAGAGGACGATCGAAAATGAAATTGCAGAGGTGGACAAGAACTGGAGTCAAGTGAAGAGAATGGCCAGGAACCGTACTGCGTGGAGAAATTTCGCCAAGGCCCTATGCTCCTGAAGAAGCGGCAGGAATTAAGTTATATATATATATATATATATATATATATATATATATATTTAAGCTTCGTTTTTCTGAGATCTTACCTCAAGTGTTCCAGTGCTCACATTCTCAGCCATCCTCACCCTCGGCATACAGAACATCTACTAATGTGCTCTGGGCCTGCTGCGTGCTGGTGTTGACTGACGTCAGCTTGACCTTCATTCAGCCAATGGCAGGACTCTGTGGTCAGGTGGCCTCCTTGTTCGAGATTGTTCTATCGCCCCCGTATAAGAGACGCTGCCTGTTGGAGTTCTTCATCATTCAGATCAACGCATCATTCTGATCAGCGCTCATTCTGATCGCTTCACTTCTTCATCACCGCACTTCTGATCAACGCTTCATTCTCTTCGGATCACTTCGCACGCTGACATACCTCATGGCACTATTGACAGTCGCTACGTCACCTCGCTACTACGTTACGAAGCCTTCACGCTGAACACATCTCTCTTGATGACTGGAATGTTTGCAAACCGTAGTACTCTACAAGTCACACCTCAGATGGCATTATACTTCACGGCAACAGCAGTTTTCCTGGCTGCTAACTAGTTTCATTGTTCTACTGAGTCATCGCCTAGACACTACAGGTGTCACCCTCTTCAAGAAAGGGAAAAGAAGCAATGAGCGTTGATATTCACGGAATATGCATCTTGAGGCCATGAACGCCTCCTGCGGAAGAAATTGTAAAGGACTTCTTAAACAACATTATGCTAGCTGAGATTTTATGGAGCTGGCTCTTCAGTTTGGAAGATAAGTTCAAGTTTTATTAAGAAGCTAAACTTCTTACTCTTATCACATAATTCATTTTTTATAATTCTTTTATTATTGTATATTATAATTCAATCTAATTCCTTTCAAATTAAGACAAGCCTTATCATTGGTTTTTCACTAATTCGGGTTCTGTCGCAAGACCCTTCCAATTTGTTAAACTTATAACTAGTCAACTCTGCTTTACTCATTTGTGTGCATTTAATGTGCTTTTTTGATGTCATTATTTAAAAAACTTTTTATTTCAATCAACATATTTATACCTTGTTATTTAAATTTGGTTTTCTGGTGATGTACTTTTATGCCCGCTATACCGCACCGCTTCAGTCTATTTTCTGTTTCTCAGTAGCTATTTTGGTCAGGCTTACGCCTGATTTGCGTTCTCCTTTTATGGGAAAGATTAGGGCAGATCTTTTCTCCACTGCTGAAACCTCTCCAGATTGATGCGACATGTTTCGTAACGAGTCCACTTCTGTACCTCCGTTAAGTGATGTGGCACCCACTTTGTACAATCTTTACGCATCTGTTGGTCCTTGTGTAAAATGCGCCGTATTGTTACCGCTGGTATTGCAGTATGATCTTGCAATTCCGCTATTGTCCAGCGCCTGTCCTCCTGTTAACACTGATCGATCACCATTATTCGTACATCTTTGTCCATGGATACTGGACGACCTGGACGGGGCAAATCGGCAGTTGATACTCTACCCCGTTTGAACGTCTCCACCCACCTCGCCACTGTTCTATAGGGCATGGCATGGGCACCTAATGCTTCCCGCGGCTCTGCATGGCATTGGCGTGCATTTCTGCCGCGGAGAACTGCGATTTTAATATACGATCGTTGCTCCTGCTTGTTGACTTCCATTGTGAGACGCTCTCACTCACACACTGAACTTGGGGGCATGCTCAGACCCGCACTGTTGTTTACATACACCATCTAGTGGCATCCTACGCAAGTACATACCGTACGTTTCCAAGTGCATATCGTAGATTTTCCGTATTGTCTCCTGTTCGCGAGAAAAGAAATAGGTGCCATGACTTATGACTCGACCCTCGTATTTCATGAACCAATAATCTGAGAAATGGGTTTAAACGAAAGCTTGTACCCCCCCGCCCCCCTTAACAGAGTACTGCTTATTTTCCCAAATATTGCCAAAAGGGCCTAACTACACATTTTGAAAATTGTGATTCTTTAACGTTTTCATTTTATTTTAATATTTAATTTATTATTTTTAAAATTTTCATTTACCATTATTTTTTTATTTTTTTGCCAAAATGGCATTACTATATATAATGATTTTTTCTTTTAAATTTTATTTAGTGTTTTTAATTCATTATTTATTTATTTTTTATTTTTGATTTAATTTATTTTTTGCTACGGTATTTGCCAAAAGGGCGTAACAGTAACATTATTAGATATTTATTTATTTATTTAAGTGAGCTTTAGAGGTAGCTATACTAAGAGAGGATACCTCTCAAGCGAGAAGGGGAAGGGAGAATGGCTAGATAGAATTTTATATTACTTGTAGCCGTAACTGTTAAAGCATGCACTGTAACTGCATGCTACCGCTAGACTACAGCCGACATTTCCCAAACCCATTATTGTAGGAAATCATGCAAGGGATCCTAATAAATGATGTAACAGCACCCTTTCCCCTAATAGTGTTAAATTAAATTTACTGTAGTTAAAATTAAGTAATTATTATTATTATTATTTGATTGTCTTGTATACCTAGCCCAAGAGGGTACTTGAGTGGGAGAGGGGGAGTATTGTTAATGGTTAGATTCCAAATGATCACTCGCTAATTATTATTAATATTATTATTTAACTCAAAGGAGGTCTTCTTTACGCACGGCAATGCATGTACTAATATGATTACACTGTAGGTTAAAACTAAATCTATCTAGGCCTTGAGTAGCCTTGCGATAAGTATTTGCTGACCAGACAGAAGTTAGATTACATACTAGATGATTGTTGTTATTGTCTCATGAGGTAAGATCGTAGAGAGCGGGTTGACATTTTGGTTCCTGTACAGTACATCAGATACTTACTGTATGTAGTGTGCCCACTGGCCGAAGGTTTCGGGGAGCCACCGGTTTCAAATGACCCTTCCGAGACCCTCTTCCAGTTAACACACAAGTATAGGGGACGACACATTCATAGGCTGGTGTTCCACAAAAGTCTGCACTCGGGGGGTATCGGGAATTGGTGAGGTTCAATTCTTAACCAGCTCAGAGGAATGCATCGATATCAAAACTAAGCAAGAAAAGAGAGGTCTGTCTTATGTTAAAATCACGAATAAACTTTATTCAGAATAGATCCCTATCCTAGCATGAGAATTGCAAACGACTAGACCGATACTGTTCTGCCCTGAAAGAAAATATATAAAAAAAGTCCTATCCAAGATTTAAGTTACTCTCATGGTCCGAAAACAAAATTTGAATAAGAACGAACAAGCTAAGAGTATGGCACGTATGATCAGCCCTAAGCAATTACATCGAAAATGGCTACGGGAGGATCAAACATCAAACGAATTTACTGCAAAGCAAGACATTTACTTGTTTACAAATACTAGGAATATTTACATTTAATAGTAAAGGGAAATTTGTCCTAAGCTAGGATGGTGCCATCTCCAACATTTATCTTTAAATTTACCTGTTTATCTAGTCCTAACTATCATTAATTAATAAACGAGACGCGTTTATTATAAGGAAAAATCAAACTATGTGCACAACGTTGCTGAATTTAAAAAAATATTCTAATACAACCTGCGTACTCGATTTGTTACTGTTTGTAACAAATGGTCATAGTTTCAAAGTGTAAGGAAAGTTAGAAAAATAGGAAAGCCTGCAAATGCGATGGTAATTAAACAATTACAACGACTCATATTGCTGCCAATCTGATGTGTGTGCTCAAGTTGTCACATCATCAATAGGTTGTTGACTAATAATGACAAATGTAACAAAGTGTATCCAAGATAAATCAACAATAACTAAAATGTCGAACCTTTGGTCCTGAAAATATTTTATTTTTAGTATTTATTCATATTTATTTAGGCTCAGGGGTAATTATGAGATTTGTTTAGTTTCACCAAATCCTGTCGTTGATTATTAAGGTTGTTACACAATTCTTTATTCCTCACAGTATAGTTGTTCAGTTTATGGGCATTTTAATTGCGTTTAGTGTAATCAGGTATCGTGTGTATCCAACTAATGCTTAATAATTTTATCACATTCCACTTAGGAATATCTCATCAATAATAACAGACACCCTGTGTCTTCACCATTACTTTCATTATTAGACACGCTGTGTCCTCTTTCAACTATGGATTCGTCAATCCTTACTCCATCGGCTTGGTACGACTGCAGTAGCTCGTTGCCACCGGCATAATCACAATAACACGTCGGAGGTATTAATCCGCCTTCTACGACTTACTTCGATAATACTAAAATAACGTTAGTTACAATTAGTGTGGATCCCTGAATTATACACATTTCAAATATTGATCACAAAGATTAAGTGTGTAGAAAACCCATTCTGAAAGTGCTCTTCATAGCATAAGGATTCTGATACAAACTAGAGTGTGAGATTGTGCATTTATCAAATTGCCTCTTCCCTGAATAAAGTAGAATTTATGATCTCTGGTTACAAGATACCTTTTCTTTCACTTCCTGTCATGCTTCTCGTAATAAAATAAACTTGTTTTCAGATACTCATCTGTCAAAAATGTGAATAACGGAACTTGCATTCTGATTATATAATACTCTTGATTGAGTAATGCACTGCCTGAGATTTACTGTGCTGTGTAGCTGTCTCGCACATACACATGTGACATTGGCCTTGATTTACCATTTGGCAAGAACTAGCTTCTTTTGTCATGAGCTTGACAAAATAAAAGTTGATTGTAACTGTTTTGAAATGATACGAAATGGATATTGATAACATTGCCTTCTTGGCGTCTAGAAATTTATAACAAAACTAAAACTTTCCACACGTGAGCTTATGTTAACTACCTGCGTTGTGCACTTTAAATGAAACCATTATAAATCTAATCTACTGTTTCAACCCAGTACATGAAGCTACTTAAACATGATCTGACTTACACATTGCAGCGACACCAGTTCGAGACCAGCCATGAGGTGTTATTAGCGGTCTCCTCAGTGGTCTCAGATCATCTCATCGTTGCTTCGGTCACCTTCCGTTATTAATTCCCCATGCATGGTTTAGTGATTCCTCTCCATCACGTGGTCGTTGTTGTATTCCAAATGTAGACAGTCAATTGGTTCCATAATGAAGTTGTTGGTTGAATTATCACACATTTTAAAGTAAATTACATCGAGGTTGTAACACTCACTGACTCTAAAGTGCAGTAAAATAAAATTGCCCATTTTTCACACCGCCACTGGCGTTAATATTGCTACTGCGACACTCACTCTCAACTTTGCACAAAATTATTTACAATAATTAAATAAATAAAAGTATCTGCACTTTGGCGAAACATAAAATAATTCCTGAATTACACAGTTTTTATACGATTCACAGTTCATAATACACTTCTGCATGTGGCCATGCTGCCTCGTGGTTTGCACTCCATGCTTCCACAGTTTGTGAAATCTTGGTCAAAATTATTGCACTATTTAGGTATAAATAATTATCCACTATTACTTTGCTCGTATATTTCGCACTGATGGCTATCCGTGTCTCCAATATAAATGGATCTCTCCATTCCACAAAGTTTTCAATACACGGAACGTGTTTTACACTGATGCGCCACTCGCACATCGATCTTGCCTTGACATACGACAAATAGGTACTGTATTCTGCACGCATGGCGTTCACTCAAGACATGAGTTAGCCGCGCAAGTTCACGGTTTCGCGTTTCTGCGACGTGGACCGTAATTTAAATATGCAAAATTACATTAATTAAATCTTTGATGATTTATGGAGTGTCAAAGATGTGTAAAAGTATTATTATAACTAATATTGCTCTGTGTTCTTCCCGCCTCTTGCAGGGTATGTTCAGTTACTCTTCAGCATGGATCTTGGTCTTAATTACCTATGAAAACATGCGTCACCGGGCGCAATAGAAACCGGTCGACCATTGTGGTTCCTGTCAACGATTAAAATAACCTGCAGAATGTAACCTAAGGATTTTTTTAAATTACAGTATTTATTTACTCTTTAATTTTATATCTATTATTACTTCCTGTTGGGCCAACTAAGGAACATGTTATTTTAATTGTTTTATTCGAGCTTTAAAATTAATTATTTCTTTATTAGTAGACGGTGTGGTACCTTTCTCTCTTTTATACATGATTTTAGTTTACAACCTAGGCATAGGTTGGAAACTCTGATGTTTGACGAAAAATATACCAAGATTTATCTGGAATTAACAATTTCTCTAAGAAATCCCCAAATTTCAAAAAGATATAGTGAATTTAACCGAAAATTCACAATTTCTCTTAAATCCTTTAATTTACAAACACTCTTAACTCTTTATTATAAACAATGGGTGTTACTCTACCTTTAAATACATAGATAAAATGCTTTTTCCCCCAAGGGCAGATGGGTGTTAAGACACTTAGCGAACATTTTATTTTAAAATTTCACGTATATTTAATCAAAAATTATGAAATTGTTAGCACATACCTGTACTGGGATTCTCTTTATTGTAGATATCCCTTGGGCAAATCTTGTTTTATATTTTTGTACGGGTAAACGGCTAATTACTGTGATATAGGCTACCAAGTTTAAGACACACAGACCTATGTAAACGGAACTAAATGACCAAGATGTAGCAAAGTTTTTTTACAGACACAAGTATACGGGGCTATAGTGTGTACTACTAACATATAACCGATGGCCACACGTAACTATACATAGCTGATGACCAAGATGTCTCAACTCTCTACCATGAATTACGCAAACCCAACTATATAGAGCTAATGTCTGCGATATTGCTACGTTTTTGCTATACGAGGCTAATGAGTGATTACTCATATATTTTAATTTTACAACAAACGTGCAAGTATATGGGGCTATGTCAGCACGATATCCAACACACTTAAGTACACGGGGCTAATAGCCATGATATCTATATACCCTAACTAGACGGTTATAACGACTTTGATATTGTAAACCCCATAATATGATTTATGTACACTCAAATACACCGAGCTAATGATTGAGATGACCCTAAACCTTAGCGCACACACACACACACACACATACACCAACTATATGGGGCAGATAATTGTGTTTTCTAATTTACGAACAAACAATTGCTATGCCAGAACAAAACTGCGGCTCGCTACTACATTCTGCTGTGTGAGCCGGACATTATAGTCATCTGAAATCTGATACATTGTGCGTGTTAGTAAGAATAACACTGTATTGTAACCTTCTTGAATTTGTGAACATACTCATATTTAATTCTGGTCTCAGAACAGGAACGACATATACTTACTCTCAAAAAATGAGTAATTAAATTCCAATTAAATTAATCAACCTCAATTAAATTAATTACATTTCGATTAATCAACCATAATTGAATTAATTACATTTTAATTAATCACCCATAATTAAATTGATTACATTTTAATTAAATCAATCAATTAAATTAATTACAATCCAAATAAATCAATATTAATTAGATTAATCATCAATTCAAATAAAATTAACCCTAATTAAATTAATCATCAATTCAAAACACTCTGTGAATCAAATAATATTCAAATTAAATCAATTAAACTTTAATTGAACTTTGAATCCCATCATTTATCAAATCGATTATCAATCAATTAATCCAATCTCTCAATTAAATAAACGACCAATCAGCGATCATATGCCAAGATGAAAATCAATCTGATTTGACCATAATTAATATTCACTGTAATACATTCCACACCTCTGAATTCAATATTCCGAATACCATGGCATCTTGCCGTTGTATGCCAATTAATTAATACAACAAACCTCAAACCATTGGCATATCCACCATTAATTTAGGGCTTCCATAATTATAATATTCATGAGATAATCATCTCGTGAAATGATCTGACAACATTGCCCATGTGATCCCTTTTGGTGGACTACAACACTTTCACCAAATCACAATACTTATATATCCATTATTCACAACTACAACGTTTGCCCTTCAAATGAATATGAAATTTAGCACATTTATACCTTTGAGCCTTTAAGCATACATCAATGCGTACTTATTAATACCAACTGGCAAATTTACACTCATATGACCTTAATGAGATTTGAGTTTGAGATGCGCTACACTGTTACTTAAAATAAGCACAAAATACCTTAGAAATATGATCAACCAAGGATTGAACTGAGGACTCGTAACAAAATGATCCGGGTCCCGGATTCAATACTGTCTGTCAAAGTTTTATGGGCGTGTGCTAAACTATACATATAAATACAACTCGAGATGCTTGCGAGTATCGTGGCAAAAACAAATAGCTTACCGTAAGGCAAGAAAATAAGGAAACCAAAATGAATGCCAGCTGTATGCAGAAAATTTGCATATTCCAGATACCCAAAAAAAAAAATTCTATGCTCGCATACCGCACCGAGCGACTAAAATTAATCAACGGTGGTTGTATCTTGTCAACGATGCCTGCGACTCTGCAATAAACAACATAACACAAATATGTATTTACAAGTTGAAATGCTAACAGGAAAAATATATACACTCGTAGGCTTCGAAGCAAGGACTCTCACCTACCTTTTTCAGAGCATTGCACGTTCACAGACGCTTGCTAACATCCGAGAGAGAGCAATCAACTTCACGAAGAGGGAAACCAATCACCAAACGGATCCCATTATAATAAAAGGCACCATTATTATTATTATTATTATTATTATTATTATTATTATTATTATTGCTATTAACGCTATCAATATGATTATCACCTTTAATTATTACTGCCGTGATGGAATCAACTATCCAAAGGTTACTGGGTATCAGTACCCTAAAATAAATTCGGTCTTGAAATCCATGAATTATTATTATTATGATTATTATTATTATTATTATTAATATCCACCTGGTTATTAATCTATTTTAATAAAATCTTCGCGGCAATGTCAGGACACAAAAGGTTATTGGATTAGAGTACCCTTTACATAAGTTTACCCTCAACTCGATAACACATTATTATTATTATCATTATTATTATTATTATTATTATTGACATAAATATTATCACATTTAATACCTTTATAATAGACTTGGATCACAAGGTTAGTGCACTACAGTACCATATGTGGATCTCAATCGTGAGTTAATTTTGGAAATGAATCTGAATATTATATAAGTTTCTCTGACTAAGGAGTCAGCTGTCCCCATGACTGTCAAACTAGCCTCCTTTGAAACGCAAAGAGTCCCGTTACGGAGAGGGGCGGGGTGTGTACGACCTTGACAAGTGCTACCGCATCTCAGACACTAAATGCTGTGGGCTCCCCAAAACTGCACTCTTAGTAAGATACACAGGCCTGATGGAAACACAAGGAGAAATGACCTCACCGTCTAGATAGTCTTTGGTTCGACCTGAGTGGAACCTGGTCTTGGAGCAATAACATCATCGTGGTCCTATTTATCACACAAAACCTGTACGCATAGTTTAGTCTCACCTGTTTCACAGGGTATGCCCAATATACCTCACTTACCTTCCTTTCCTTTTCAGTTGGCAATCGAGTGACATATGGCTGTGTCACCTGCAACTTCTCATACCTTTTAAATACCATTATACCATTTTATTTATTCCTCGTTGAACCACCGGGGCCTCATGGAACTTCCCGGTATCACATGGCATACATTCAAACTATGTTCTCATTAACATACCACGATTAAGCCGATGTTCAGCTTGCTCTCCCAATACACTCGGAAGGATACACTAAATATTTCTCCTACTCAATACCACACTTACCTGCGTTAATCTAAGAGAAAGGACGCGTCAAAACATCCCTGACACAGTTCAGAGTGCATCCGTATGAATAATTACCACCACACGCGTCGTAATAAGGACATTAACATTTAGACTTCCTCCTCTTCTATCCATACCTGACATCATTATTACTCTCGATATTGATATTATTATCCCTACTTGACGTCATGCTTATTATTATTATTATTATTATTATTAATAACCCGCGTCATTAGTGTGTCTATAAATTTTACATTCTTTAAATCTCTCCCTTTCTAAATCTACGTGCCTTTGCTCTTTCCGGCGCCTTCATCCTGGGGCTGAAATACATACAACATAATGGGGTGAACACATGCATTCCTATCAGTGTACAATTTGGCGCGGTTTGCGAACAAACATCATCGCTAAGCATCTCCTGAATTAAACAAAATGGCGTTCCGTCGTCACGGATACACTTAACCTACCACAAATGATACTTAAACTTAAAAATCTAATATTACACTAAGACGAATATCTATTCCTGTATCAAACTATAATAAACACGGCCCATAAAACTATGACATAGATAATTAATGGAAATTAATATTCACCATACTTCCAGCGTTGGTCGTCATCCTCTCCAGCAATAGATGTCAGCAACCCCTAGCCATGCGCCTTTCACACCATACCGGCACTACACATATTCACATTCAATGCACTACTCCACTAAGTGATTGATAATCATGATTAGTACTAAATTTCACCTTATTCTTACAAAAAGATATACCACTACTGGTACGTTTATTGTACTCCCGTACCTTATCCAACACGTGTACGTTGCCTCACAATACACTTTTCACATAAAAATCGGGCTAGGATTACGCAGCACTCGTTAGAACACACGCCACTACTTCTGTTATTCCACTCTTCACTTGCGCGCCGGACTGGCAACCTCGATGCGTTCTCTCTTTCCCCTGTTCATTCACAGAACTGTCCTGGTTCCAGCGGCGAGGGTTCGAGTCTCGGGCAATCAACTGCGCACCTCCCAACTTCTGCGACTGACAGTACTGTTTCTACAGCTATACAACTTGTGTTAACATGTAACACTGCAAGCTCTCCCTGTACACATATGCTGCCTACTAAAGTTACTACTGCTTTTCTGAACTGTCCAGCCTGCAGCCTTGAGTCGTACTGACCATTTACCTACAACTGAGTGTCATTGTCTGTAGCGTGAAAACTGCATGACGACTGACTGTAAACTGACTTATCGCGAGTGCTTGTAACTGTTTATCGAAAATGTGTCGAACTGCACAACATCACATTGCGAACACCTTAACAGTCTCGAGCGGGCTCGCGAAACTAAGCATCTACTAACATTCACTCGCGTGCTAACTGCGTGACAGCCAAACTGCGGAAGACTATCTCTTCCCCGTGCGGTCTACTGAAAAACTCCCCACCGCACTGCGCAGGGGTGCAATATACCTAAAACATGGCGACAGAGCACCTGAAGATCGTTCCACAAGCAAGAGCTCCGTATTCCAACACATCTATTTCAATACACTGTGTACACATTATTCGTGATAGTAAGGTCCGTCGAATCATAGGATTATCATCGATAATCGATCATAATTTTAGGGGATATCAACACTGCGTCCTCCGGACTATTTATGGCGAAATAGACGCCATCCCCACTCTCACAACAAACTCTTCACCCCAGACGGATCCGCGGAAGGATCTCAGTTCTGGACCACTGATTTATTAATTTCTTGATGATTTAATTATTCTGTTCATCTCAGGATTACTTCCGGCTTATTGTTGTCAATGGTTAGATCCTGGGTGCTGCCGTATCGTAGAAATGAATTAATTTCGCTATTTAGGGGCGTGGCGAAACCAGAATAAGACGTACTACAGAACTTTCCAGAACGTAATCTGATGCAAGCCCCTCCGAAAGTCCTTGAGCGTACACCTGCGTGGCAAATGCGCGTTATAGAAGTATGTTCTCGAATAGCCTTTGTCTGCGAGTTCCATGCGACGTTCCTTCGGTTCGTCAAGTGGCCAGTTGCATGAATCGTCCTAATAACACTGCGGCAGGAGCTTAACATGATTAAAATGACGCAAAATCAGACTTCCTTTTCCCTGCAAATCGAGGCTCAATTAAACGCTGTTTTTAGCATTACTGAAATCTATGCGAACTTAGCCTATGACCGTAGGATAAGGGCGCATCTCCCCCCCCTCTTGGTCTTTGAAAAACTATCTACAGGATTTGATAGTTTTCCAACACTCACAACTTCACCACTGTTTTGACATCCGTTCAATATTGCAGCGTTTAAACGTCACGTGCGCGTGCCTGCCCATGCAACTATTTGGGTTATTCTGTCTGGGAACACGCCATTGTTTTTGGCAATGATGATCTGTCGTCTGCTTTTGAACCCATACTTCCATCATTCTTCCTTTCAGCTTGCCGTTTCCTAAGGACGTCCTTCATCTTCGGATTCCTCATGTTCTCCCTCGACGACGTTGACTCGCTGATCAGCGTCATCTTCTTCCGGCGGATGGTATACCTTTAGATTTTGGGTGTTATAGATGGCTTCTATTCCCGTTTCCAAGTGTTTAACACGATACGCATTATTCCCGATCACCTTGGTGATTTTGTGAGGTCCATGGAATAGTTCACAAAACTTTGCGTATATTCGTGCCTGAGGATCGGATATCGCTGGTTTCCTCACCAGTACCAGTTCTCTTAACTCAAGTGGTCGGTGGAACCTCTTATTCTTTATCCTTCTTAAGCAACGCTCGGACTGCTTCTTCAAATAAAGCGCCGTTTCTCTGATCGTCGACTCGTGACTCAGTCGAGCATCTACCGGACATGGTATAACATTAGTCCATGGTCGATCAGGAAGTTGGTTGAAATGCACAACCGAAGGAATACGACCAGTACTCTCGTGTACGGTGTTGTTAATGCATGATTCAATTATCGGTAAGACATCCACCCATTTCCAATGTTGTCGCGGGCAGTATAGTCGGCAAAACTTTGCAATCTCTCTCATAATCCTCTCCGAAGGATTTCCTTCCGGATGCCGTACTGAACTCAGGACATGTCGAATATCCAGCCTCGCCATTTCCCGCCTAAACTCGGCGCTGGTAAAATAGCTTCCATGATCCGTAAGGCAGAACTCTATTTTCACAAATGTGTGAATTACCCTTACCTTGATTCGATTTAAAACTTGACGAGTATTCATTTCTTGTACTGGGCATAAGACCACGTATTTGGAAAATACATCCACACTGACCAAAATATATTTGCATCCTTTTCTGCCTTTGGGCGAAGGACCGTATCCGTCCATGGCAATAAGCTCACAAGGCTTTTGTGGCAATAGGGGCTTTGGATACTGCTTCATTAAGAATGAATTTGGTTTTACCCTCTGACATTGATCACACGTCCTTAGAGTTCTTTGAATGGTTTCTCGTAACTTCGGCCACACAAAAGTCTCTTGGATCAACGCGCTCGTCTTATCAATTCCACCGTGACCAGAAATACGGTGCGCGTGCCAGACTAATCCCTTCTGTAGCGATGGTGGCACCACAATCGTTGATTTGGTGTGATCTGCGTCCACGAACTTGTGTAATAATTCGTTATACCAGATATAACTGACAGAGATTTTCTCCGCTTCGATGAATGCGGGAATTCCAGGTTGTAACTTTCTTTGGAAATAACTTATGATCATGTTCATCCAAGGGTCCTTTTCTTGCTCAATTTTGATTCCTTTCAGTCTCTCCAAAAAGTCTCGATCCTGCCTGGTTAACTCAATCTGGTTTACTGATTCAACCTGATCTTCTTGATCTGAATTCCGACTCAAGATGTCCGTTATTAGGTTGAATCTTCCCGGATGATGTTCAATCGTGATGTCGAATTGTTGAACATAAAGCGACCATCTATTGACTCTTTCTCCTGCCATCGGCGTCTTCAAGAGAAACACAAGGCTTTTATGGTCGGTCCTAATAAGAATTTTGAAACCATACACAATTTTCCTCCAGCGCTATAGAGCGAATATAATGGATAATAGCTCTCGCTCCGTGATGGTATAGTTCAGCTCATGCTTCCTCAGTTTGCGACTTGCGAAGGCTAAGTAGGATTTATTCTGTGTATTCTCTGGGTCTTCCTGGTATAGCATGGCACCGACTCCAACTTGGAATGCATCAGTTTGAATAATAAACTGGCGCGAAAAATCAGGGTAACTCAATTTGATGCTTCCCGCTAATAGTTCCTTGGCCTTCCTAAAAGCACGATCACATTCCTCACTCCATGTCCAACGATTATTCCTTCGTAGCATGTCCTGGAGTGGAGCCATAGTTTCTGTATATCCTGGACAATGATCAGCGAAAAAATTACATATACCCAAAAATTGCCGAACATGTTTTATTCTAGTTGGTTTCGGGAAATTCCGATCGCTTCCAACTTCGCTGGGATTGGTCTGATCCCTTCACCATCAATGATAAGGCCTAAATACAACACTTCCCTCTGGCAAAAGTGAGACTTTTCGATGTTAATTTTGAAGTTGGCATGTTCGAGATTCGCCAGTAGTTTTTCCAAGGTCGCCAGGTGTTCATCCACATTTTCGGAAGCTAGCAAGATATCATCCACGTACCGGGTAGTTATACTCTTGACCTCCGGCGTCAGGTTGCGATCAAGTGCTCTGATCAACGCGGATCCAGCTGTCTTGATGCCAAAAAGTAACCTCTGGAACACGTATGTTTGCTGGTCAAACAAGAATCCTGTGAGCAGCTGTGATATCTCATCCAGCTCCAGGTGGTGATAACTGCTCGTCAAATCAATTGAACTAAAATAATCCATTTTTCTGAATTTTCGGATGATCTCCTTAATTGGTGGAGCCTGGTCATACTCCGGGATCAGTCTCTCATTTATTTCACGTGCGTCTAAACAGACTCGCACTGTCCCGTTGGGTTTCAAGACTACTACCAATGGGTTTACGAAAGGAGTGGCCATTTTAGCTATTATGCCCCCTTCTTCCATTTTCTTTAAAGTCGTGGCAACTTCACTGATGTATTTTTCGGCAACAGGGTATGCCTTCTTCTTGAAAGGTGACCAGTCATTGATCTGCATCGCGTACTTAAATCCCTTAATTTTTCCTGGCTTAGAGTCAAAAACTTGTTGATGTTTTCTTAGTATTTTCCCCAACTTTATCCGATCATCATCGTTAATTTTGGCCTCATGCATCTTCCTTGCAAATTCTGCCTCAGAATCTCCGACCTCATCTTCCTGAGTCGTGGTCCATACCTCCGGCTTTATTAGATCGTCGTCGATATCATTGAGTCGCTGATTTAACTCACAACAACTCTGTACCATCCACACTTCCTCGGAATCTCTTGGAATGTCTGGATTCAGCGGAATCTTCGTTGGGTGATTTCCATCCGCAATTTTGAATTGGACAACCTTATTTGCCAAATCGATAACAGCTCCATATTCTCTTATAAAATCTGCACCCAGAATGATATTATAATTTATTCTACTCATTACAATGAATGGGTGTGGCATACTGTATCCTTGCACAACAATCTCGAGAAGAGTTTGACTCTTGCATGTGGTGGATTTTTCCGGAATGATTCCCTTAATTTGGCATTGGAAAGGGGCAGGATTGGAAGTTTGAGATGCCTTCCTATTTCATTCACCAATTCCTGTGAGACTAGGCTAACACTGGCCCCTGTGTCCACCATGCACTTAACCATTAAACCTCCTACTCGGGCATGTATGACCGGTAATTCTTTAATGACTTTTATCTCTGGCCCCTTTAAGTCTTCGGTTAATTCGTCTTCTCTTAAGACCCAATCACTTATTTGAGCGACTACCAAATCGTTATGTGGCCCATTCAAATCATCCGCCTTGTCCTGTCGACCTAAAATATGAGTTTTTTTAATCTTGGGATGCTTCCCGAGCATTTTGTCCTCTCGCTCTATGGCTATCCTGATATTCCAGGCTTTTTGCTCCAGTCTCCATGACCTCTGGATTTTTGCGAGCTTCCATGCCTTTAGTCCACTTGTTCTCGTCTCCCCCTCTTGGTGAACCTTGAGCTTGGAGTTCATCCAGGTATTTTTGCGTCCCTTTGTGCCATCGTTCCATTTCCTCCTGATGTGACGGACGTGTCCTTCCAGCTTGCCATGGCCTTCCCCGAGACCACGAAGATCTACCTCTCCAGAATCCTCGTCCTTTCCAAGGGTAAGGTCTGTGTGATCCCTCATTCATCCTCCAGTCGCGATTGCACCTCCAGTCGGGTCTCCATCCAGCGTTCTGAGGATTCTCAGGTTGTTGGGTTCTGACTCCGGAATTTTGGCGTCCATGCTGTCCCCAATCCATTTGCTCATCTGTGGCGTTAGGGTTCCTTCCCTTGCGTCGTTTACGGGGTGGCTCCGTAATTTCAGCTGAGTTGACGTTTTCGACCGTCCGATGTGCTCGTTGTGGACTATGTACGGTTGTTTCATCCAAATGGCGAAGTATTTCTTCCGCCCGTACCGCGGTTCGCACATCAGCTGTTGCCATTATCTGCTGGACTGCCAGTGGTAACTGTTTCTCGATCGCCGTCACCATTTCTTCTTCCGACGGTGGCATATCCAGTTCCTCCATCCTGTGTAACTGTGTGATGAAGTACTCCGAGTATTTGGTTGGGGAAGTAGTGCTATACCGGCGGGCGTACAGCTCTGCCCTCAAGTTTTGTTGTGCCGACAAACTCCAATATTTCTTCAAAAATACTTCCCGAAATTCTTCCATAGTGTTGAACGTATATCGGAAACTCCTAAACCACTGTAAGGCATTGCCGGTTAAGAGCTTCTCCACCGTCCTCAGCTGACGATCTTCGGGGATCTTAGTCTCTTTGATGTACTCCATTACTTCTCGGAGAAAACTCTTTGGAGTAACATTTGTCGTGCCGGTAAACTTGTTCGGTCGATCATCATTCATGCGGATGACCTGTACTACTTGAGTGGCCACTGTATGCTCCGTTGGCGTCGAAGTCCGTCCTCTGATGTCATGAAAATCGGGACTGTATGGTCTCTCCTCATCTCCTGGACCGAGCCGATCTTGGAATCCAGTTTTATCCTTCCCATGGGTTTCCATTATTGGCTTATTTATTCCCATCTGCAAATCAGCTATAGTCTTATCCTGTATCATGGCCCTCACTTCGTTCTTGGCTTGCTTGCTTTCCTGTTTTTCTAGCAGAGCTAACAATTCCACTTCCACCTTGTGACGTCTTCTCTTATCTTCACCTAGTTCTCGCAATTGATCCTTGTTTTCTTCTTTAATCTCTTTGCGAATATCATCATACGCCAACTCCCTGTCTCTCTTGAGATCCTCTCTGTCTTGAATCCACGCCTCACCTTTTCCTTCCTGGGATTCTTTTATTTCCTCTCTTATCGCCTGCCATGTTTCCTTGACTTCTTCCTTAAATCTGGAGACGTCGGTCTCAACTGCCTCAAGTCTGGCTGATGTTTCCGAATGGCCTTCTTGTAGTTCGATAACATCCGCTTGTGCCGTAATGAGCTCCTTCTAAAAGGTAGACATCTGCACCTGAGTACCCATTTCTAAAACTGACATCCTCTGGGCGATACTGTCAACTTGGCTTTCAATAGCAACCCTGTGCCTTTGCATTTCCTCGTTATTTTGTTCGCAAGCTTGACTTATCTGCTTCATTTCGGACCTGATGTGATCGAGTTGGACCTCACTATCGACCTTTAACTGTGTTAATTGTCGTGTCAAGTGTTCCTCACTCTCGACTTTCATCTGTGCTAACTGTTGCGTTAACTGTTGTGTCAGATGTTCCTCACTCTCGACTTTCAACTGTGTTAATTGTTGTGTCAAGTGTTCTTCACTCTCGACTCTCAACTGTGTTAATTGTTGTGTCAACTGTTGTGTCAGATGTTCTTCACTCTCGATCTTCAGTTGAGCTAACTGTCCTGTGAGCTGCGCTACTTGTTCCTTACCCATTTGCTCCATCAGAGCCTTCATGTCCTCTAACGATACCATAACAATCGATTCGGACAAACGGGGTTGCACTCATCCATGCTGGGACAACAACTACACCTGCACCAACGTGCAACACATCTCAAATCTCCATGTGGATATTCCAGTGGATATTTTGTTTTAAGTAAAATCCCATCTTCTTTACCAAAATTGAGGTAATTAACCGCACAGTGTTAATAAACTGAAGATCTACTTCCCGTATACAAAAAATAAAATTTCATGGACTCATGTACAACGTTAATTTAATAAGAATCCAACGCCTTCCCCAGGCCTCAACAAAATATAGCCTTATGAGTCCAGTATGGAAACTCAACATCGAAACATTAAGGGTTTATCCAGCTTACTGTGTAATTAAATTTAAGAATAGTAATAATCCTGGCAACACAGTAACTGCTAATTGGTTGAGCTCCATAAAAGCTTCAAGCATCTGGCTAACCACGTTGGTTGCCATTGTTGTCGGGGGTGTCCCGCTAACCACGATGGGTGCCAAGGGTGGGATCCCGCGTTGTGGGTCAGCCAAAATGCCCACGGGGATTGCTTCGGGAAGTTGGTCCCTCAGGGGTGCCTGAAGCTCAAGTGCGTCTACCATGCCATACGATTAGGCATTGCACGATAAAACATACTAAGCTACGTCACCCGTGTGCCTCCGTGTGTGTTAACCGCTATGATCTTCCACTAATAAAGGAAAGCAAATTAGGATAGATAAAAGATCTACCCACCGCCCTATGTACCCTTTTGAACATAGGACCTTCAGGACAGGATTCTAATCTCGGGGGTGGTGCGTCCTACATGAAGCTAAATAACTGTCCTGGGATACATTACTTGGAAGATCAACAGGGCTGATTAATAAATCATCACACACAGGATTCAAAAACCAAAGGAAAAACAACTTTATTAACACTGGTAAAGAAATACAAAAAATGAATGAAAAGAAAGCTAAAACCAAAAATATTAACTCAAGACAATCAAAATTTAGAATAAGAAACTATCCAAAATTGAACCAATCTCCAAAACAACTTAACGAATTACAAATTTTGAAATAAATTCAAAAGAAATCCAAAATAACGGAAAAAACGTTAAAACCAATCCAAAAGATTAAAAAAAAAGTAAAAATAATTTAAAAAATGTCAAAACTAAAAAAAAATATGAGTAATTAAATTCCAATTAAATTAATCAACCTCAATTAAATTAATTACATTTCGATTAATCAACCATAATTGAATTAATTACATTTTAATTAATCACCCATAATTAAATTGATTACATTTTAATTAAATCAATCAATTAAATTAATTACAATCCAAATAAATCAATATTAATTAGATTAATCATCAATTCAAATAAAATTAACCCTAATTAAATTAATCATCAATTCAAAACACTCTGTGAATCAAATAATATTCAAATTAAATCAATTAAACTTTAATTGAACTTTGAATCCCATCATTTATCAAATCGATTATCAATCAATTAATCCAATCTCTCAATTAAATAAACGACCAATCAGTGATCATATGCCAAGATGAAAATCAATCTGATTTGACCATAATTAATATTCACTGTAATACATTCCACACCTCTGAATTCAATATTCCGAATACCATGGCATCTTGCCGTTGTATGCCAATTAATTAATACAACAAACCTCAAACCATTGGCATATCCACCATTAATTTAGGGCTTCCATAATTATAATAATCATGAGATAATCATCTCGTGAAATGATCTGACAACATTGCCCATGTGATCCCTTTTGGTGGATTACAACACTTTCACCAAATCACAATACTTATATATCCATTATTCACAACTACAACGTTTGCCCTTCAAATGAATATGAAATTTGGCACATTTATACCTTTGAGCCTTTAAGCATACATCAATGCGTACTTATTAATACCAACTGGCAAATTTACACTCATATGACCTTAATGAGATTTGAGTTTGAGATGTGCTACACTGTTACTTAAAATAAACACAAAATACCTTAGAAATATGATCAACCAAGGATTGAACTGAGGACTCGTAACAAAATGATCCGGGTCCCGGATTCAATACTGTCTGTCAAAGTTTTATGGGCGTGTGCTAAACTATACATATAAATACAACTCGAGATGCTTGCGAGTATCGTGGCAAAAACAAATAGCTTACCGTAAGGCAAGAAAATAAGGAAACCAAAATGAATGCCAGCTGTATGCAGAAAATTTGCATATTCCAGATACCCCAAAAAAAAACATTCTATGCTCGCATACCGCACCGAGCGACAAAAATTAATCAAAGGTGGGTGTATCTTGTCAACGATGCCTGCGACTGTGCAATAAACAACATAACACAAATATGTATTTACAAGTTGAAATGCTAACATGAAAAATATATACACTCGTAGGGTTCGAAGCAAGGACTCTCACCTACCTTTTTCAGAGCATTGCACGTTCACAGACGCTTGCTAACATCCCAGAGAGAGCAATCAACTTCAGGAAGAGGGAAACCAATCACCAAACGGATCCCATTATAATAAAAGGCACCATTATTATTATTATTATTATTATTATTATTATTATTATTATTATTATTATTATTATTGCTATTAACGCTATCAATATGATTATCACCTTTAATTATTACTGCCGTGATGGAATCAACTATCCAAAGGTTACTGGGTATCAGTACCCTAAAATAAATTCGGTCTTGAAATCCATGAATTATTATTATTATGATTATTATTATTATTATTAATAATAATATCCACCTGGTTATTAATCTATTTGAATAAAATCTTCGCGGCAATGTCAGGACACAAAAGGTTATTGGATTAGAGTACCCTTTACATAAGTTTACCCTCAACTCGATAACACATTATTATTATTATCATTATTATTATTATTATTATTATTATTATTATTATTATTATTATTGACATAAATATTATCACATTTAATACCTTTATAATAGACTTGGATCACAAGGTTAGTGCACTACAGTACCATATGTGGATCTCAATCGTGAGTTAATTTTGGAAATGAATCTGAATATTATATAAGTTTCTCTGACTAAGGAGTCAGCTGTCCCCATGACTGTCAAACTAGCCTCCTTTGAAACGCAAAGAGTCCCGTTACGGAGAGGGGTGGGGTGTGTACGACCTTGACAAGTGCTACCGCATCTCAGACACTAAATGCTGTGGGCCCCCCAAAACTGCATTCTTAGTAAGATACACAGGCCTGATGGAAACACAAGGAGAAATGACCTCACCGTCTAGATAGTCTTTGGTTCGACCTGAGTGGAACCTGGTCTTGGAGCAATAACATCATCGTGGTCCTATTTATCACACAAAACCTGTACGCATAGTTTAGTCTCACCTGTTTCACAGGGTATGCCCAATATACCTCACTTACCTTCCTTTCCTTTTCAGTTGGCAATCGAGTGACATATGGCTGTGTCACCTGCAACTTCTCATACCTTTTAAATACCATTATACCATTTTATTTATTCCTCGTTGAACCACCGGGGCCTCATGGAACTTCCCGGTATCACATGGCATACATTCAAACTATGTTCTCATTAACATACCACGATTAAGCCGATGTTCAGCTTGCTCTCCCAATACACCCGGAAGGATACCCTAAATATTTCTCCTACTCAATACCACACTTACCTGCGTTAATCTAAGAGAAAGGACGCGTCAAAACATCCCTGACACAGTTCAGAGTGCATCCGTATGAATAATTACCACCACACGCGTCGTAATAAGGACATTAACATTTAGACTTCCTCCCCTTCTATCCATACCTGACATCATTATTACTCTCGATATTGATATTATTATCCCTACTTGACGTCATGCTTATTATTATTATTATTATTATTAATAACCCGCGTCATTAGTGTGTCTATAAATTTTACATTCTTTAAATCTCTCCCTTTCTAAATCTACGTGCCTTTGCTCTTTCCGGCGCCTTCATCCTGGGGCTGAAATACATACAACATAATGGGGTGAACACATGCATTCCTATCAGTGTACAATTTGGCGCGGTTTGCGAACAAACATCATCGCTAAGCATCTCCTGAATTAAACAAAATAGCGTTCCGTCGTCACGGATACACTTAACCTACCACAAATGATACTTAAACTTAAAAATCTAATATTACACTAAGACGAATATCTATTCCTGTATCAAACTATAATAAACACGGCCGATAAAACTATGACATAGATAATTAATGGAAATTAATACTCATCATACTTCCAGCGTTGGTCGTCATCCTCTCCAGCAATAGATGTCAGCAACCCCTAGCCACGTGCCTTTCACACCATACCGGCACTACACATATTCACATTCAATGCACTACTCCACTAAGTGATTGATAATCATGATTAGCACTAAATTTCACCTTATTCTTACAAAAAGATATAACACTACTGGTACGTTTGTTGTACTCCCGTACCTTATCCAACACGTGTACGTTGCCTCACAATACACTTTTCACATAAAAATCGGGCTAGGATTACGCAGCACTCGTTAGATCACACGCCACTACTTCTGTTATTCCACTCTTCACTTGCGCGCCGGACTGGCAACCTCGATGCGTTCTCTCTTCCCCCTGTTCATTCACAGAACTGTCCTGGTTCCAGCGGCGAGGGTTCGAGTCTCGGGCAATCAACTGCGCACCTCCCAACTTCTGCGACTGACAGTACTGTTTCTACAGCTATACAACTTGTGTTAACATGTAACACTGCAAGCTCTTCCTGTACACATATGCTGCCTACTAAAGTTACTACTGCTTATCTGAACTGTCCAGCCTGCAGCCTTGAGTCATACTGACCATTTACCTACAACTGAGTGTCATAGTCTGTAGCGTGAAAACTGCATGACGACTGACTGTAAACTGACTTATCGCGAGTGCTTGTAACTGTTTATCGAAAATGTGTTGAACTGCACAACAACACATTGCGAACACCTTAACAGTCTCGAGCGGGCTCGCGAAACTAAGCATCTACTAACATTCACTCGCATGCTAACTGCGTGACAGCCAAACTGCGGAAGACTATCTCCTCCCCGTGCGGTCTACTGAAAAACTCCCCACCGCACTGCGCAGGGGTGCAATATATCTAAAACATGGCGACAGAGCACCTGAAGATCGTTCCACAAGCAAGAGCTCCGTATTCCAACACATCTATTTCAATACACTGTGTACACATTATTCGTGATAGTAAGGTCCGTCGAATCATAGGATTATCATCGATAATCGATCGTAATTTTAGGGGATATCAACACTGCGTCCTCCGGACTATTTATGGCGAAATAGACGCCATCCCCACTCTCACAACAAACTCTTCACCCCAGACGGATCCACGGAAGGATCTCAGTTCTGGACCACTGATTTATTAATTTCTTGATGATTTAATTATTCTGTTCATCTGTAAAAAATCTCAGGATTACTTCCGGCTTATTGTTGTCAATGGTTCGATCCTGGGTGCTGCCGTATCGTAGAAATGAATTAATTTCGCTATTTAGGGGCGTGGCGAAATCAGTATAAGACGTACTACAGAACTTTCCAGAACGTAATCTGATGCAAGCCCTTCCGAAAGTCCTTGAGCGTACACCTGCGTGGCAAATGCGCGTTATAGAAGTATGTTCTCGAATAGCCTTTGCCTGCGAGTTCCATGCGACGTTCCTTCGGTTCGTCAAGTGGCCAGTTGCATGACTCGTCCTAATAACACTGCGGCAGGAGCTTAACATGATTAAAATGACGCAAAATCAGACTTCCTTTTCCCTGCAAATCGAGGCTCAATTAAACGCTGTTTTTAGCATTACTGAAATCTATGCGAACTTAGCCTATGACCGTAGGATAAGGGCGCAATATATTAGCTACCTTAAGCTTATGTATGAGATATTGGAATTTACACAGATGTTACTACCATACAGCTATAACATACTATGTGTAACATACTAAGTGATGTGGAGTAAGTTCTTTCTTGCAGAATACTATAGATTGTAAATGACAGAATACAATCATAGTCTAAGTCGTATCTGTTCCCAATATACTTTTAGTGTGTATTCTAAAGTTTATCCCCCATAGGAATTTGAATTTACCTAGATTGTGGTCTAGCCTGGTCTTGGTAGGTCTTTAATCTACTGTTTTCAAGCATGTAGTGTTTAAGATTCCTTATTAGCAGTTCGCACAGCGGTTTCTCATGCTTTTAAAACTATCAGTTTAAGATCGTTTATTACTAAATCTAACCATTGCCTCTAAGGGCAGCCTCCGCTTTTCTTTTCTTACCCTTTTTTAGCCGAGCTTATTAACCTTTTAAGGCCTAAGATTAAGTTAAGCAATCTCTAATAACCTCCACTACATCCCATTAAGGGCCTATGCCTACCAAGCAACCGCTGCCCAGCCATTTGGCCTGCAGGTATTGGGGTGACGCGTGATCAGCGCATCGGGCCCCTCGGCCGTTAAGCTTGGTTTTCGTGATCGGGACGCTACCAAACTGTCAGACGCTACTCAATTGTCCTCACGAGGCTGAGTGCACCTCGCCCCAGCCCTCACGTCAGTTTCTAAAATCCCTGACGAAGCCGGGAATCGAACCCGTGGCCTCAGTGTGAGAGGCAGGCGTGCTACCCCAACACAACGGGGCCGGCAATATAGGCAATCTCTACTCTTTACCATTTTCATTGATCTACCACTTGAGTTAGCTCACACGAACAGCTCTATTTAACACGCTAATTTATAACATAGATTTTATTTCGTAATTACCCTGTTGTCATTGCTCTGTACCAGCAATTAATCATACAGCCATTATATTAATTACCTCAAGGTCTAGCTTAGGTATGAGATAACCTGAATTTACCCAACTGTCATTATGATACAGCAAGGGCGGTTTAAATACTAAGCGATAGGCTATAGTTAGAGTTTAAAACTGCGTTTTCGTAGAATACTCTAGTTTGCTTTTACTTCTTAACAGTAAATGATCATCATAATCAGCATTATCATCACTATCACTATTACCATCTAGTCCTTTTTGATCCTCTTGCAGTGCCACCTATCCCATAGTCTGCGTTGCTTTTGATAGTGTTGGTAGCCTTTTGGATGGAGATGTTTGTTTAAACATAGCTTTTAGAGGAGTTGATAAATGCTTTTTAACAAAGAAGGCACTATATTGAGTAGCAATATCTTTTTCTCGGACTCGCTTTTTAGCATTTTGATAATTTGTTGTCAACAGCAACCGTGTTTCGTTCAGATGATCACTCTCGCTTAAAACCTCACCATTTCTACCTTTCAGATTGCATCGATATTTTCTTGACCTCTCTTTTGAGCATCGCCAGAATATTATTCCATCCACATCCTGACGATTATAGTTATAAGAGTAGCCTTTATAGAGTGCACGTTGTTTACCTTTGTTGGTTGTAGTAAGCTACATAGTGTGCCCAAATGGATTTTGGTACAGGACTTGAATCCTTGACTATTCAGGAAAATGAGAAAACAGGACGTTTTTACGAAATATTGAAGCTTCAAAAGGGTTAATATCAAATAGTCACATACGTGACGCACAGAGCTGATAAAGGAGTGTGGCGCAACAGGCCAGCTGCATAAATGACATCACCGCGCAGTCAGTAATAAAACAGTTACTCAGAATTAAAAATAGACGAAGGGGAATAACCGACGCAGAGGGATGCAAGATCCAAGGAGAAAATGCAAATCCAGCTATAAATTGACAACAGCGCGTGAGGGCGGAGCTGAGAATTTGGCGGAAATTAATAATATTAGCCAAGATAACCAAAATCTTTAAGAAAACATTTCGTAAAAGCTGTTCATTTAGGAAATGAGAATTTTTAGAACACTAGAAGTCATTAATAACGTGCGGAATAGAAGAGCAAAGTCAGCGCTTTATGAAGGGGACTTCACACAAGCCAAAAGAAGGAGTGGGGTATAAAAAAACAGCCTCCCACACACATAGAGGAGCGAATTTAATTTAAATAAATACATCCCCACGATCGGATTTGGAAAAACTTTATGAAAACGAGACGTTCAGAGTGCAAGCTATAAAATGAATATTTTTCCAAAAAGATACCACAATTGGTTCAGGAGATAATTTTTGCAACGTAGACAAAATAGTTTATTTTTCGTAGAAGCAAATAAATAGGGAGTGATCCAAGAGGAGAGTATGCAGTTTTAAGGCAGACCGTGAGGGGTCATGCTGCATCAGTTCATCTTTAACACAGTTTAAGAGCAATCCTGAGCGGAGGTGCTGGATCGCATACAGTTAGTCAGTCCAGAGGGACACGACGCTACATCACATCGTATCAACCAGTTAGTAAGCCGGAGAGAACGCTGTGCTGAAATTCGTCAAGTAATAACCGAACATTCGGGTCATCGTTTCGTATTCTGAGTGATCACTATAGCGTTATGCGCTGGATCAATAAAATCGCGACAATATCAGTCACGCCGTGTCAAATCAAAGAACACTAAGACCTTAAAAGTGCGGGTTAGTCAAGTAACACACGTAAAGTCGAAACACAGGCAAAAATTACGGAACGCGAAATTCTAAAAGAGTCAATTCGTAAAATACGGAATAATAAGTAACATTGCGTCAACAAAGACCGTATAAGCGACAAATCCTTTAAAGGATAAAATCAGCATGTATTAATCATAAAGGAAGGAGTAGGGACCTAGAGAGACTGTGGGTTCGAAACTCCAGATCTAAAGCGTTAAATGGACAACATAGACAAGCGAAGGTTCTCAAAGTAGAGACCGAGCTAGAAATTAGATCTCTAAAACAAAGAAATATCACGGAACGAATAAGGACAAATACGAGGAACTTGATCCAGAATCCAGTAGGAACGTGTGAGCGGGGACGTGGATTCAGTGACTTACACGGAGACGGAGATCAGGGATTTCAAGAGTGAGGAAGGAGCCAATTAGCACGTTCAATGCAGAAACGTTAGGAATCGTCAAGAACCAACCACTACGAACCATCATTGCCAAAGCTCTGAAATAGCGTCGTGTGTTGAAGAAAAATGCTATTGTGCCGAGTGTTATATTATGTTTCCATGTATCAGTGTAAAATGAATAAGTGTCAGGTAAAAGTGTCGGGAAAGAGTGTCATGATAAAAGAGTAGATATCAAGACGATGGGTGAATTTGCCTAAGAATGGAATCGGAGCCTGGGTGAGTTGATGAAACTTTATTAATGTTTGGTTGTTGTGTTGTGTGCTAGATATCAATCGAACCATTCATCGACTGGGGAGTTCTGATGAGTGATTCATTGATGAAAATGTATGTGCAAGTAACTGAAATGCTGAATAAAATGATCATTGTTAGCCACGAGGACCGCCTCGGTGGAAATAAAACGTTATTGGGATTGGTTAAAAGAAAGAAATAAGAAGCTCGATTAAGGAGATATATAAAAAAATGGAAGAAGGAATAAAATAATGAAATAAATGGCGTGAATTGTTGCCAAATTATGAATTAAATACCCACCATAATACAATTGTTAAGTCCAAGGGAATAAAGTAAAATAATAACGGTTAAATTGTAGACCAAATGATAGTATCGAAAGAATAAAGCGTCGTAATGAATTAAATTAAATATATAAATGATAAGAATGCAAAAAATGATAATTAAATAAAAATATAAAATCGTATTTAATGATCCGTGTCTAGGAACTCAAAAATTAAATGTAGAGCGAGAAATAATGTATCAATAAATAAAAATAAATAGTAAATATCCAAATAAAAGGGTGGAATAAAAACCCCCGAAAACGAATATATTATGTTATAGGCTATTATGCCAAAAATTATAAAATAAATTGTGTAAATGCCGAAATCAGGCAAATGTTGTGATAATATCCAAGCACGCTGTGTTGCCGTAAGGGCCAGTATTAAAGAAATAATAAAATATAGTTTCAAGTGAATATAAAAAAATGCGTTAAGCCCGGAGATGAAAAATATAGTGAAATTGTCGAAATGCGTGGATGTAATTTCCCACCAAATATATTGTTGTAGGAGCCTCGTGTTGTGAATCGTGGATGAAAAATTCCCACTAAATAAGCGTCGAATATTGTTGTATTGAATCGTGGATGAAACATTCCCACTAAATAAGTGTCGAATATTGTTGTATTGAATCGTGGATGAAAAATTCCCACTAAATAAGCATCGAATATTGTTGTAAAGGTATTGTTGAATCGTGGATGAAAAATTCCCGCTAAATAAGCGTCGAATATTGTTGTAAGGATGAAGAAAGCGTCGAATATATGTAACTCCCGCTGTAGGATGGATATCTCAGCTAGGATTTGTTGCAGTATAATATTGTTGTAAAAGGAGGCATTGTTGAAATAATAGGCGTTGTTGGAGTTATTATAAGCATCGTAAGAAGTAGTAACAGTAAACTACCATACCGTATCTCCGAATTAAATATCACTATCCTGGGAACAAAGGATCAATAATAATATTAATAAAAGAGCGAAGTAAATCTCCGTAGTAAAATGAATTTGTAAGTCTTGGAAACATATGTTTAAAGCTGGCCCAGTATAAAGGCTTTGAGGGTGGCTGGACATCATAAATCTCGCCTGAAAGTACCACAAGGGGAAGGAACGACCTTCTCCGTTGCCTTGCTCTTGTGAGAGAGAACGAGGATATATCTTAATGGGTGCGGCCGTCAAATAGTGTCTGGCCGGCATGGGTGGAAGGAGAAGCGACGGCACGGAAATAATTAAAATCTAAACAAAAAGGTGCAAGCAAAATAAATTGGAGAATCATTTTTGCGGGAGTGAAAAAAATCATCCCGAGTAAAAGTTTGAATGTTGTATTAAGATTTGACGGACTTGTCAAATAATATATTGTTGATAAAGAAAATTCCTTCTTCCAGAAATAAACAAATGACGGGCTAAGAAATAATGTAATTTGTTATAATAAATATCCCACAGAAATAAATAATAAAGCACACAGTACAACGCAAAAGCAAATCACCTAGATGCATGAAGGGTAACAGTAGGGTTACGGATTCGATCCTTAGACATGGCATGTTTTCTATACAGTACTATATTATTTTTCACATCTAAGGCTTTGTGAAGAATTATTATGAAGGTTCAAAGGGCTAAATACTTGGTAAATAAATGAATATTCAAATAACATAAATAATAAAGAGACCTGAAGGGTAAATGAAAAGAATTATTATGAAGATCCAAAGGACTTAATAAATCATAAATGAATAAATATTTAAGTAAACATAAATGATAAAGAAACCCAAAAGGGTAAATAAAAGAATGTGAATATCCAAAGCCTTGGAGAAAGTATTAAATGTAAATGATAGGCGCGCTCGGCGACTAAGTAAAATAAATATAAATAAATATTAAGGGTTTAATTTAAGCAAGACAAAAATAGTTCTGAAACTTCACAGAAAAATGAAATGACATTACAGTGAATTTTAGTGATTTTTATTAGTGAATTTATTTTGGTTTATGAGTGAAACTTGAAGAGACAATTCCAAGTGATTTAAGTTGATAAATTTTGAGTTAATTATTTTGGGAGTGACACTTGAAGGGACAATATCAAGTGATTTTGGTTTTTATAATGTTTTTTAAGTGAATTAATATTTCCTTTTATTGAATAAAAATTTGTATTTTAAATGGTCATGTTGAGTTTTTCCTGAATCTTGTCAACCTGATTGTGTCTACATATCGGATGTTCAGTCCACTGGGGAAGGGACGTAACACACCCCGTACCACAGTAGCAAAGCTGTGGACTGACTGAGCATCCATCCGCTGAGCGGGTACAGGGGACTCATATGTTGAGGTACTTGATATGTGCACGAGGTGACAAGAAAAGACGGTCCAAGTAATGTTAAAGTAAAAGTAGAAGTAAAATTAGCGACCGCAACCGTTCGCCGAACGTAAATAAATTTAAGGAGATATGCCCACTGCATAAACTTTTCTTTGGCGCCCAACGTGGGAAATAGGTAGTAAAAACCACCCCTAAGTGGTTTTCCAAAAACTTGTTTTTTAGCCGTTGTCTTGCGGAAGGTGACCAAAAGGTACAGCCCCGGTACCAGCAGCAGGGGAGTGTAAACTCTTCTTTGGCGCCCAAGGCGTGATGCGGGTTTTTCCAAGGAAAAACAGGAAAACTCGAGTTTTTCCGATTTTTTTTGGAAAATTTCGAGATTTTCAAAATTTAAAAATGTAAAGATGTCTTGCTTGAATTGGTCAATGGTTATGAAGGAGGGACGTGTGGACGGGTTCGTCATATACACACCCGTTGGACATTTCACCTCAAAAAGGAAAATAATAGTACAGCCATGTCGGATCGAGCTCGTGATTACCTAGTATGAGTGATTCATTCTTAGATGGTAGTAACCCATCTAAATCTCAAATATTGTAAGGGAATGGAGAGTGAGGAGAAAAGAGAGACTCCGTGGTATGAGAGTAAGGAAGGAATCCTAGAGAAATGGAGGGTCTTTGATGAGATAGGGAAACGCGCGGATAAATTAGAAAAACGGCATGAGGAAACGGGATGCATGGATGAAACAGATATCGAAGAAATCAAACAATTAAGAAAAATATGGGATGAGACAAAGAATGAGATAATTAAGGCATGGCAGCTTAAGTATCCCAATGACAAGTTTGAGTATGATGAAATGGTAATTTTTGACCCAACATTAGAAGTTGAGGATGTCAAACATAATGAAATAATTACACCTGTTCAGGTACAGACAAACGAGGAAAATATGGAAGTTGCAAAAACAGCAACAAATAACGAAATTGAAGTTGTTAAACAAGAAGCCATGAAAATTACAAAACCAAAAGAAAGTGCTGAAATCGTAAAACCAGGGGAAAGAAAGGCTCCTCGGTGGAACGTTAAGGAAATGCACTTGAAGTATATAAGAGAAAAAGGCGATATAGTGAAAGAATATAGTGAGAGAGAGCAAGGAAACCCAGGTTCAATGTATAGATGGGGGATTGAGTGGAATATAAATTATGAAACGGAAAGTAGAACAAGACTTATTAATGAATGGAATGAAGACCATCCAGATGATCTAATAACTGAGGATGAAATCCAAGGCATTACGCCAATGCAGGATGAAGCCAAGGTTATAAATGAAGAAAAGGGAAAAAGAGAGCAAGTCATAAAGTTAGTAGAAAGTCAAGAAATTAATAACGACGAAATGAGTAAAAGACAGAAAACCACGAAGTGTCTGGACAAAGAGGGGTTAATCAAACTAAGTTCTTGGACAGAACAGAAAGAAGTTATAAACGAAATTAGGGAAATCAAAAATGGAATGTATGAAATAGGAGAGAAATGGGACAGTATTTACTTAGAAATTGATTACAAGGAAAAGGATCGGAATGAGTACGTCCACGAACAAAAGGCTCAAGTGAGAGAAAGGATGAAAAAATGACCGAGTTCATACGAGAAATATTGAATAAAACTAACGCAATAACGGTTCAGGAATTAACCGAATTTTTGAAGGGTAAATTCCAGGAATGCAGAGATATGCTAGAGGCCGCAAAAAGCGTATACAATAAATATATGCAGGTACAGAAAGATGAAGAAGCAGAAACCCGAATAGAGTTTATGCATGAAAATGAAAGGGTCGAAATTAACGTAGAACAGGAAAATGTTCAGGTAGGCTTAGAGACTCAAACGGAGTCCATGCATGAAAATAACAATGTTAAGATTGGCAAAGAAACAACGGAAGTTGTAAATGTAACAGGAACTGTTGAGATTATAGAAACAAATGATAAGAGTGTAGAATCAAATGATATTATAGAAATTGTAAACATTAATAGTGATGACAATATTGAGTTAATTGAAAGTAATGATAGTCAAATGCCAAGTGAAAATCTTGAGACTAAAATGCTAGGTGGAAACAATAATATCCTAGAGCCAATTAAAGTTATAGATGAAAAAATAATTGAAAATGTTGTACCAGTAGAATATAAGGAAATTTATGTAGTAGATATAAACTTAGGGAATAAGAGTGTATTATCAAATGAAAATGAAATGCATGTTGAACATGTGGTTCAAAATGAAAATGTCTATGTGTTAAATTTTAAGGAAGAGGAAAATGTTGAAGAAGGTAAAATGTATGATGAAAACTGCCTAAATGAAAATATTATTGTGTCGAGTTGTAAGGAAAATGAAATTTCAAATAGTGTTAACGAATGTGAAATGCATGTCACAGAGGTTTCATATGAAAATCTATGTCTATTAAATAATAAGGAAGATGAATACCGGTATGTAAACAGTACTGATGAAAACAAAGGGCATGTAGGAAATGGAAATGTGTCTAATGGTAAAAGAAACGAGTCTAGAAATAAGGAAATTAATTGTGTAGTGATAGGAAATCAAAACGCGAATCATATTTCAGGGACGTTTTGCAATGATAACCCGAATTTGAGAAATGACATGGTGGTAGAGGAACCCGAATACAGCGAAGAAACGAGAGCTATAATCAGCTTCTTGAACGGAGAAGCACAGTCGGAATTCAATCCTATTATTATGAACGGAATTTTAGGGATAAGTGATATTTTTGCGCCCAACACGACAGAAGTTAATCTAGAAATAGAGATGAGTGAAGTTATGGATTGGTTGACAGAAATTGAGAAGGAAGAAAGGGAACAATCAAGTAAGCAGTATCTGAAATCAGTAAAGAAGAAAGGGATCCAAAGAAGGGATAGAAAGAGAATGAGAGTAGTCAAAAGAAAGAACCGAATTTGGAAGAGAGTGGAAAAGAAAATCATTTTTAGATTAACGCGGAGTGAGTTAAAAGAATGGGGATGAAAGCTACCCAGAGGACGAATTAAGAGACCAAAGGGAGAAAGGAAGGCACAAGTAGAAATAAACTATGATAGCACAGGGATAGAGAATACAATTATTTACTACCAGAGAGCGTTAGAGAGACGTAGACATGAAGAAGGCACGATGTTGTACTGCCTAAATCTTTTAAGTCATATGCCGATGAGTCTGGAATATTTAGAAGCAACTAGGGTAGGAAGGACAGTTAACGAATTGAGATACTATGGGGGAGAAGTAGAAAGAAAGGCCCGAGAATTAGTGACGAGATGGAAAGAAATTGCAAGTCAAGAAATTGACGCCCAAGAAAGAAATAAAAGAAGGGATGAAAATCGGAAAGAGTACCCCGGAAGACAAGTAGAAGAAAACATGGAGGAGGAAATAGAAGGAGAAGACGAAGAAGAAGTAGAAGGAGAAGAGAAGAAGAAGAGGGAGAAGACGAAAATTACTTTGAGGAAGGAAACCAAGAAGAAGAAGAAGAAGAAGAAGAAGAAGGAGCAGACGAGAACTACTTTGAGGAAGGAGACATGGAAGATTGGGAAGAAGAAGAAATGTTTAATGCCCTAAGATTAAGAAGAAGATGCGGATAAATCATCTTAGAAAAAGGAAAGGAAAAGGCATTAAGTTTGAAGCATTTAAAAATGTATATATTGTCTAGGATTAGATTGTGGTTAAAAGAAAGATAGAAATAATTTAGTAGATAACCTAGAGTAGAAATACACAAAAGCACTGTGAAAGAAAGAAGATGAATGGAAACCCAAGGGATCTGAAAAGATAAAAGGGATGGATTATAGACCCCTGAGGAACGGACAGAAACCACAAGAAAAACAAGAAAGCAGAAAGGCCTTAGCCATCATTATCTGAATAACACGACCCAGAGTTGTAAATAGATCCTTGAGGAAGGGACAGGCGAATGAGGTATCGATACACACTTAAGAAGTCATCAAATATGATAGCCACAAGGGGGAACCTTGCGAGTAAAGCCAGTGAGCTAGACTACAAGGAACTGCTGTAAAAGGAAAACGTCCACTGACGAAATGAATAATTAAAGAATAAACATTATACAGGGTGTCCCAAAATATTTTTTTTGAAAAGTTTTTTTTTAATATTCGAAACGGGTTGAGCAGTATGCGTCCCCGTAGGACAAGATAAATTAAGAAGAAATATGAAGTACAAGGTGTGCCAGAATTTTTAGAAAGACACATTTTTATTTGAAAATAATTTTTTTTCAAAAATTTTCAAACAATTATTTCCTTTGAAGGAGGAAATTGTGCCCAAATGGATTTTGGTACAAGACTTGAACCCTTGACTATTCAGGAAAATGAGAAAACAGGAAGTCTTTACGAAATATTGAAGCTTCAAAAGGGTTAATATCCAATAGGCACATACGTGACGCACAGAGCTGATAAAGGAGTGTGGCGCAACAGGCCAGCTGCATAAATGACATCTCCGCGCAGTCAGCAATAAAACAGTTATTCAGAATTAAAAATAGACGAAGAAGAATAACCGACAGCAGAGAGAGATGCAAGATCCAAGGAGAAAATGGAAATTCAGCCATAAATTGACAACAGCGCGCGAAGGCGGAGCTGAGAAATTGGCGGAAATTAGTAATATTAGCCAAGATAACCAAAATCTTTAAGAAAACTTTTCGTAAAAGCTGTTCATTTAGGAAATGAGAATTTCTAGAACAGTAGAAGTCATTAAATAACGTGCGGAATAGAAGAGCAAAGTCAGCGTTTTATGAAGGGGACTTCACCCAAGCCAAAAGAAGGAGTGGGGTATAAATAAACAGCCTCCCACACACATAGAGGAGCGAATTTCATTTAAATAAATACATCCCCACGATCGGATTTGGAAAAACTTTTTGAAAACGAGACGTTCAGAGCGCAAGCTATAAAATGAATATTTTTCCAAAAAGATACCACAATTGGTTCAGGAGATAATTTTTGCAACGTAGACAAAATAGTTTATTTTTCGTAGAAGCAAATAAATAGGGAGTGATCCAAGAGGAGAGTATGCAGTTTTAAGGCAGACCGTGAGGGGTCATGCTGCATCAGTTCATCTTTAACACAGTTTAAGAGCACTCCTGAGCGGCGGTGCTGGATCGCATACAGTTAGTCAGTCCAGAGGGACACGACGCTACATCACATCGTATCAACCAGTTAGTAAGCCGGCGAGAACGCTGTGCTGAAATTCGTCAAGTAATAACCGAACATTCGGGTCATCGTTTCGTATTATGAGTTATCACTATAGCGTTATACGCTGGATCAATAAAAATCGCGACAATATCAGTCAAGCCGTGTCAAATCAAAGAACACTAAGACCTTAAAAGTGCGGGTTAGTCAAGTAACACACGTAAAGTCGAAACACAGGCAAAAATTACGGAGCGCGAGATTCTAAAAGAGACAATTCTTAAAATACGGAATAATAAGTAACATTGCGTCAACAAAGACCGTATAAGCGACAAATCCTTAAAAGGATAAAATCAGCAAGTATTAATCATAAAGGAAGGAGTAGGGACCTAGAGAGACTGTGGGTTCGAAACTCCAGATCTAAAGCGTTAAATGGACAACATAGACAAGCGAAGGTTCTCAATGTAGAGACCGAGCTAGAAATTAGATCTCTAAAACAAAGAAATATCACGGAACGAGTAAGGACAAATATGAGGAACTTTATCCAGAATCCAGTAGGAACGTGTGAGCGGGGACGTGGGTTCAGAGACTTACACGGAGCCGGAGATCAGGGATTTCAAGAGTGAGGAAGGAGCCATTAGCACGTTCAATGCAGAAACGTTAGGAATCGTCAAGAATCAACCACTACGAACCATCATCGTCAAAGCTCTGAAATAGGGTCGTGTGTTGAAGAAAAATGCTATTGTGCCATGTGTCAAATTATGTTTCCATGTATCAGTGTAAAATGAATAAGTGTCAGGGAAAAGTGTCGGGAAAGAGTGTCATAATAAAGGAGTAGATATCAAGACGATGGGTGAATCTGCCTAAGAATGGAATCGGAGCCTGGGTGAGTTGATGAAACTTTATTAATGTTTTGTTGTTGTGCTGTGTGCTAGGTATCAATCGAACTATTCATCGACTGGGGAATTCTGATGAGTGATTCATTGATGAAAATGTATGTGCAAGTAATTGAAATGCTGAATAAAATGATCATTGTTAGCCACGAGGACCGCCTCGGTGGAAATAAAACGTTATTGGGATTGGTTAAAAGAAAGAAATAAGAAGCTCCATTAAAGAGATATATTTAAAGAATTGGAAGAAGGAATAAAATAATGAATTAAATGGCTTGAATTGTTGCCAAATTATGAATTAAATACGCGCCATAATACAATTGTAAAGTCCAAGGGAATAAAGTAAAATAATAACGGTTAAATTGTAGACCAAATGATAGTATCGAAAGAATAAAGCGTCGTAATGAATTAAATTAAATATATAAATGATAAGAATGCAAAAAATGATAATTAAATAAAAATATAAAATCGTATTTAAAGATCCGTGTCTAGGAACTCAAAAATTAAAAGTAGAGCGAGAAATAATGTATCAATAAATAAAAATAAATAGTAAATATCCAAATAAAAGGGTGGAGTAAAACCCCCCGAAAACGAATATATTATGTTATGGGCTATTATGCCAAAAATTATGAAATAAATTGTGTAAATGCCGAAATCAGGCAAATGTTGTGATAATATCCAAGCACGCTGTGTTGCCGTAAGGGCCAGTATTAAAGAAATAATAAAATATAGTTTCCAGTGAATATAAAAAATGCGTTAAGCCCGGATGGATTTATTCGTGAGATGAAAAATGTAGTGAAATTGTCGAAATGCGTGGATGTAATTTCCCACCAAATATATTGTTGTAGGAGCCTCGTGTTGTGAATCGTGGATGAAAAATTCCCACTAAATAAGCGTCGAATATTGTTGTAAGGATGAAGAAAGCGTCGAATATATGTAACTCCCGCTCTAGGATGGATATCCCAGCTAGGATTTGTTGCAGCATAATATTGTTGTATAAGGAAGCATTGTTGAAATAATAGGCATTGCTAGAGGTATTATAAGCATCGTAAGAAATAGGAACAGTAAACTACCATACCGCATCTCCGAATTAAATATCACTATCCTGGGAACAAAGGATCAATAATAATAATAATAATTAAAGAGCTAAGTAAATCTCTGTAGTAAAATGAATTTGTAAGTCTTGGAAACATATCTTTAAAGCTACCCCAGTGTAAAGGCTTTGAGGGTGGCTAGACATCATAAATCTCGCATGAAAGTACCACAAGGGGAAGGAACGACCTTGTCCGTTGCCTTGCTCTTGTGAGAGAGAACGAGGATATATCTTAATGGGTGCGGCCGTCAAATAGTGTCTGGCCGGCACGGGTGGAAAGAGAAGCGACGGCACGGAAATAATTAAAATCTAAACAAAAGAGGTGCAAGCAAAATAAATTGGAGAATCATTTTTGCGGGAGTGAAAAAAAATCATTCCGAGTAAAAGTTTGAATGTTGAACTAAGATTTGACGGACTTGTCAAATAATATATTGTTGATAAAGAAAATTCCTTCTTCCAGAAATAAAAAATGACGGGCTAAGAAATAATGTAATTTGTTATAATAAATATCCCACAGAAATAAATATTAAAGCACACAGTACAACGCAAAAGCAAATCACCCAGTAGCGGCTGGCGGATAATTGTTCTGGGTGTTGCACTATTTTCATTAAGGTGGTTCAAGGGCACCAGCAGGATTTTTTCTAAAGGAGGGGGGCATGTATATTTTTTTATTTTGTTGCCTACATGTCACTAGGGGATACTGAGACTTACCCCCCCCCCGCAATTTTCGTTTAATTTCTTTCTTGCTTAGTGACATTCATTATTTGGCTGCTCTTAAATCGTTCAGTGCATAGTCTTTATGCCATAAATGGGAGGATTTTTTTCTAGTTCAGAGTTTTTGTCCATAGGAGTTCGCTTTTATTTGTGAATCATCGTCATAATGTTCATTTTTTAAACAGGCAAAACGTAGTTGTATCACCATGTAGGCCTATCGACAAAAATAAAGATCAAGCAGTTCATTAAAATAGTATTGTTAATCCAGTTTGGCGATGTTTGAAATAACTGAAGATATTCTCAAATAATCCCAAGTTACTAGGTTAAATAAATCTGTGAAATTATCCCTACATCTAAATCAGTTAACCATCAGTAACTTCACTTTATGAAATAAACTGGTGTGACAATGAACAATCGATATATTCTCGGAATTTCAGGGGGTGGGGACATGGCCCCTCCTTGCCCCACCCCACCCCCTCCCCGTACCTCCTGCGGGCACCCATGATGTGATAGGGTAAAAGATTGCTTGATATCGGAGAAAACTGTATTCAATTGCGCGGTAAAACGGATGTACCTCATTCATAACGAATGCCGCAGTTCAGAGACATCACAATTTCGTCGGATTAAAATTGGAATATAAGTTAGTCTAAATGAAAACTTTCACGAGAACAAAACAACGTAAGTTATATATGAGGGCGAGAACTGCGAGTGTCACAAGTTCACGCGCAACATTGACGAAGCATCTCGGATGTCTCCGGCCGCGCCTGCGCCTCAGCTCCTGGTTGCAGTCAGCGGGCAACGACCAGCCATGTTAACTGTTGGGATAGGGCTTACCCGGTCTGGCATCTCTGCCATACCCTTCACTATTGAGATCTTGTCGGTGCTTGGGCCTGGCAACGACCAAACGGACGAGCGCTCCTAGACGGCTGGTGCGCCTCGCTTACTTTGTCAGTTCACAGTAACTTACTATAAGATTTCCTGAATTATTTAAGAACATAATTATGAATTCCATATAGAAAGAAACATACAACTTTTATACTAAAAATATTATTACGGAATTAATTGTTTTTCATGAATTAATCTGGTCGTTGTGCAACACTGCAACCTTATTACCGGCCGCCACTGAAATCACATATATGCATGAAAGGTAACTGGAGGGTTACGGATTCGATCCTTAGACATGGCATGTTTTCTGTACAGTACTATATTATTTTTCACATCTAAGGCTTTGTGAAGAATTATTATGAAGGTCCAAAGGGCTAAATACTTGGTAAATAAATGAATATTCAAATAACATAAATAATAAAGAGACCCTGAGGGGTAAATGAAAAGAATTATTATTAAGATCCAAAGGACTTAATAAATCATAAATGAATAAATATTTAAGTAAACATAAATGATAAAGAAACCCAAAAGGGTAAATAAAAGAATGTAAATATCCAAAGCCTTGGAGAAAGTATTAAATGTAAATGATAGGCGCGCTCGACGCCTAAGTAAAAAAATATAAATAAATATTAAGGGTTTAATTTAAGCAAGACAAAAATAGTTCTGAAACTTCACAGAAAAATGAAATGACATTACAGTGAATTTTAGTGATTTTTTATTAGTGAATTTATTTTGGTTTATGAGTGAAACTTGAAGAGACAATTCCAAGTGATTTAAGTTGATAAATTTTGAGTTAATTATTTTGGGAGTGACACTTGAAGGGACAATATCAAGTGATTTTGGTTTTTATAATGTTTTTTTGAGTGAATTGATATTTCCTTTTATTGAATAAAAATTTGTATTTTAAATGGTCATGTTGAGTTTTTCCTGAATCTTGTCAACCTGATTGTGTCTACATATCGGATGTTCAGTCTGCTGGGGAAGGGACGTAACACACCCCGTACCGCAGTAGCCAAGCCGTGGACTGACTGAGCATCCATCCGCTGAGCGGGTACACTAGTAGTACCTAACCTGTCAGTATGATTTGCATACTCTAAATATTGCAACTGTTCTGATGATGGAGTGGCTTACCATAAGCTTTTATTTTGGCTTATCTTGTTGGCTTATCTGTCGGCTTATCTGTTGGCTTATATATATTGACTTACGTATTGGCTTATGTATTGGGTTATGTATTGATTTATATATTGGCTATGTATTGGTTTTTGTGTTGGCTTATGTATTGGCTTATGTATTGACTTATGTGTTGGCTTATCTATTGGCTTATTGGACGAGTTATTTTCGTCGATGTATTTAGTGGCTTATTCCCTTGGTCAAGGAAAGTATCACAGCCCTTCTTTGTTAGCATGCAACAAAAACTACACACCAAGATTCCAAAATTTTTACAATACTTTAGGTTAATCATTGACTCTCAACTCACACTCCTACCTCTATTCCAAGCTTAGTAAAAACATTGCGTTTTTTTATTTAAAAAAATATTTGGAAAGTAGTATGTTTAAACTAAAAATCCTAGAAAGTCATATGTTAGCTCTTACTTGTACCTCTATCCCACGCCTAGTCAAATCATTATATTTTTAGATTTTTTACGCGACGTTCTCACGGCTTGACAAGTGAGTTCATGTTTCGCCGACGTTTTCGTAGAATAATAAACACCTATGTTCCCACGCACACCCCTGCGTCGCGCACAGTATTCTACGGAAACAAATTTATTGTGACCTTTAAAACTCTAGCTATATCGCTTAGTATTTAAACCACCCTTGCTGTATGATAGTGACAGTGGGTAAATTCAGGTTATCTCATACATAAGCTAGACCTATAGGTAATTAATATAAGGGTCGTATGATTAATTGCTGGTAGACTACAGAGCAATGACAACAGGGTAATAACGAAATAAAATCTATGTTATGAATTAGCATGTTAAATAAAGCTGTACGTGTGAGCTACCTCAAGTGGTAGAACTATGTAATGACAATGGTAAAGTGTAAAGATTGCCTAACTAAATCTTAGGCCTTAAAAGGTTAATAAGCTCGGCTAAAGAGGTAAGAAAGGCAGAGGCTTGCCTAAGAGGCAATGGTTAGATTTAGCAATAAACGATCTTAAACTGATAGTTTTAAAAGCATGAGAAACCGCTGTGCTAATTGCTAATAAGGGATCATTAACGCTACATGCTTGCAAGCAGTAGCTAAAAACCAGGCTAGAACTCAATCTGGGTACATTGAAATTGCTATGGGGGATAAACGTTAGAAAATACACTGAAAGTATATTGGGAACAGATAAACATTTTAAGTAAGCCTACTTAGACTATGTATTCTGTCTTTTCCAATCTATAGTATTCTTCAAGAATGAACTTATTCCTCATCACTTAGAATGTTACGCTTAGTATGTTATAGCTGTATGGTAGTAATACCTGTGTAAATTCTAATATCTCATACATAAGCTAAAGGTAGCTAATATAAATATTGCTAAAAGAAATACATGTCAACAATGCCACGAGGGTATCTGTAATTAGAATATAAAGGCAAAGTTACAAATGCATGTACTAAATAAAGCTATTCGTATAAGACGGCATTTCATAATAGCAAATCTGCAGTAATGAAATGCTACAGGGTTTAATACCTTAAAGGTTAATGAGTTTGGCTATAGAGGGTACGAAAAGCAGAGGCAAACCTAAAAGGGTGTGGTTAGAATTAATCTTTCCAGGCTTGTAATCGAGTTAAAATCAATCATGCTCATCGTCACGAATGACTATTAAAACTATTTCCTGATTAGGTTAAGTGTAAATAGAATCCATCGAGTCTATAGTAGGTTTAGTTTATGGGTTTGCGTAAATTTCAATGTAAGCATTGTGCCCGTTGGAGGAGGTTATCTGGTCACCACCAACCGTAATGTGGCCTCCCAGATGACCCCTTCCCCGAGACACATTGCCGGAGATGATCGGAATGCATTCCTTGTGGGACTAGCCAGCACAAGACTATGCTTCCCAAAGGGATCAGGTTCCCATCACAGTGATTGTCAGAGGCACCCAAAGAAATGCACCCCCAAAAGATCAAACTACTAAATGATAACATCCAGACTTAAGACATATTCGTGGTTTGTTTATTTAAAATGCCAAACCCCTATCCTACAGTCGGAGGGTTTGGAAAAACGGCTAATCTGTAGCTAAATATAAAAAAAGAAAAACAAACAACCCTCTCGACAGGTCCTAAATACAGCAAACAGAAAATCAAAGCTGGGGAAATGGTACCGAAACGAACTGATTATACAATGGCAGATGATGCTTCTGGGGAGAAGACATCATGTTATAAAAGTTTGTCAAACATGACAGAAAAATTAATTGACTGGTACCATCCCATATTTACATTTACATTTACGATAATTTACTTCGAACTAAGCCTGAATTATCTAATCAACGGCGTTAGGCGTCCGTGATAAAGAAACTAAAGAAAAATCTATTGATTGTCAGTCATCATTACAATACAATGGTACAATTTGATACAACAACAAAGTTATAATAGTATGAGAAAAAGTAGGGTAAACATTGGGATTACATGTTAATAAATAAATCAAACACTCATTAAGAATCCTATTATTCCTGCCTACAGTCAGATGAACAAATGTTTGTTATTCACCGTCATCTATCAGTGTGCATCTAAGTGTGAGAATCAAAAACTGCTAAATAACAGCATACTCAGGATCGAGTCGCGGCCCATAAGTTATGAGTTCATTATTTATGATGGTTGACCATAATGTAAGGCTTCTAACGAGTGTGTCACCATCTCGTGTTACACCTCAACAAAATATACGTGGCTCAGCACGTCAACAATAACACATCGGAGCTCATAAGAGACACCGTTACCATTCCACCTCAGACACACTTGTTCAGTAACATAGATTTGCCGGCCTACACTGGACTAAATATGGTAACCAACCCAACGTCGTGTATCTAAGACACGGTATCAAAACATTCACTTTCAAGTGAGAAATAACAATGGCCTTAAAATGTCAAACCTATCAAATGGTTACTCATATCAACATAATTCATGACAATAATAGACTGGACTGCGAAGATATTTAAAAATAATGCATGACTTAACAGTACCCCTGTACTGAGACATTCCTCAAAATAATCATTACTTGATCATGGTTAACAGTATGAGCATTCACAAAACTTGGCTTGTAATGAAGCATTCCTAGCAGTGTCTATAGAAAATAAAAACTGGGTCGTTTGTCAACTGTCTCACATCTCAGATCGTAGGTAACCTGGGTAATATCACAGTCGCAACCTTGGCAAGCATCTGTCACATGCCGTCCAAGTGCTCTGCAATACCCGCGATACTGCGTGTAAGTGAATTCTGCTGAAGGCAACTGGCTTTCACTCGTCTCAATTCACACTGGGTTTACAATAAAGATTCGTTAATGACCCTAGCATACACTCTGTAGAATTAGGTATCCGTAGTAAAGAATATACCATAGTTGTAGACATATAAATTCCAAGTATAATGGTGTGTTTGCTTCTGCAGACCAAAGAAACCTAACGGAAAGATATCTCTCTCCGGTTGAAAGTCTTTGAAATTGTAAGCCACGCCACTGCTGGTTGCAAAATGCACACATGCGCCCAAGGCACATTTAGATAATTTTATACAGTTCTACACACCTAAACGTCTGGTGGCAATAATTGAAATGATACGATTATCGTGTAATCGGGATTAATGAGCAAGTTAACACAGGCTTGACTCATTTTACAACTATGTGAATTCAACTTGATTCTGGTGGCAAACTGCTCACTCTAAGAAAATGTATGTACAATAACACAGTAGGTTAGGACCTCCCATACCTAGACGATACGCCCGTAAAATAATAATGCAGTGGCGTACAGAAAAATGTTCAAAAGCTTCGGAAAAACATGAAAATAAATATCCAGCTGGAGCTGGATTAAAAGTATTGCTCCCGTCAATAATGACGACATTTAAGTTCCGTTATGCGGAGTTACCATTTGAAACTATATTGCACCATGTGTAAACACACAAAAAATCGGTGACTAACTCTATCTGGAGACGAATTCCATAGAAGCGTGTTAAACGTGAAATCACCATAGAAGGTGGCTAAATAGAAAGAAATCCTACCTGATGACTGACAACAAAGTTACGGTTGCTACTAACTAATCCACCCATGACCATTCACCGTACAGAAATAGATCTTAGGTCATGACTCACAGCTATTAGACGTTCACCTCCCCCGAAAGAAAAGGGCTGAGGGGTTTATCCTTTATCCAAGGTATCCAAGGATATCTTCTCTGCTGTAACATGAGCATGGTTATCCATCGGTCTTCCTCCATGGCTGTAGTGTGGCTTAGGTGCTTGGCGTTCCTCCCATTGGAATAATTTAAGCCATCATCATCTTCTTGGTCATAATGAGACAGTTAGAATTTACCACATGGTTGAATGCTGACATCTTGTAGCACGTTTGGGATGACGAAATAACACTACCGGTACTTCTAGCGTGGATTAATTCACAGCTTTTACACATCAAATTTGCAGACTATGTTAGTAAAAATGGCCTTGTCTGTTTAATCACAGAAGCTAATATCAGACATTAAGCACGTGTCTACTCACAGAATTGAGCTCACTGCACATCAAATTAACAATCTGCTTTGATCGGCTTAATTTTGATATAATTTCGGCTTTTACACAGCTCGATAATTTGGAATATGAAATGAGCTCTTTTAACTGTCGTTCCACTGTTACCAAAAATCACTTTGTGTCACCATGGTCGGCCATTTGGCGTTATTGTGAACCATGTGATCGTTCACTAGAACTGGAAAATTACTATTTCCTCTCGAAAATATTAATTTGATGACTTCACATGAATTATGCACTTCACTAGCACACTTTGTGCTTAAATAAACTGTGATCGTGTTGGATTATTGTCGATTCATAATTACGACAAACGTGAAAATCCTGGTCTACTTCAGACCACAAAAATTAACATGTGCGCGCGTCGATCGCACAGAAAGGAGAGTAGTTTCCTCACGGAAGCAGGTGTTCAAGCTCAAGCACTTCCTTAGTCATTTAGCAACTAAATCCGTTCCACTCGCATGTCTGCAACGGCATAACTTTTGTCTTTAATACCATAAATTAAATATCAGCACATGAAAATGTAGCTAATTATGCTGGATGACTTTCAATTATAAATTCAAGGTTGCACATTAAATAAAACTTCTTTAATCATGATGAGAAATTATCCAAAGCTTCTTAACAGAGTCAAGAGTATATCTGAAGCGGTGGCATGCTTCTAGGATACGTTCATAACTCTCTGACATAATAAATTCCTTTGCTCTCGTAAAAGCTATCACCAGCATGAGCTATACGGGCTCAGTATATAATATTTAAATATATGTCAGTTAACCTCTCTTATTAAAATGTCTGTATTAATAGTTAAATTTAATAAATAAAGATATAGCACGCATTGCAAATTAGCTAGTGTCGTAAGAAGCAATAACAATTAAAAAAGGCTCATTAGAACTCTACTACACCAATAAGGTTGGGGTTGAAAGAGAAAATGAGTCGACCAAGAGAGGTCAACAGAAAAGAAAACAAAATGAGCTTAGCACAAGTAAGTAAAGCAATGCCAGACTCATTTAGGATCTCGTCGTCGTCAAGCACAAAAAATGTGAATCCCTAGAGGTAATCAGAGACATATTTTACGTGGAATCGAAACCAAAAACATGGAATTTCAATTTGAAAATCTCTCATGCATAGCCGGGAATCTAACCTGGTCCACCGTGATGAGAGACCACCAGATGGACCGCTGCACCACCAAGCCCCAAGAGAGAATAGAAACCATGGAAAGCTATTTCTAGTACAGCTGAGGTAGGAATCGAACCAATCTCTTCTCAGTTCTGCCTCGCGAGAGTAAGCATATATCGTTCCTGTTCTGAGACCAGAATTAAATATGAGTATGTTCACAAATTCAAGAAGGTTACAAAACAGTGTTATTCTTACAAACACGCACAATGTATCAGATTTCAGATGACTATAATGTCCGGCTCACAGAGCAGAATGTAGTAGCGAGCCGCAGTTTTGTTCTGCCATAGCAATTGTTTGTTTGTAAATTAAGAAAACACAATTTTCAGCCCCGTATAGTTTGTGTATGTGTGTGTGCGTGCGCCAAGGTTTAGGGATATCTCAATCATTAGCTCGGTGTATTTGAGTGTACATAAATCATATTATGGGGTTTACAATATCAAAGCCGTTATAACCGTCTAGTTAGGGTATTTAGATATCATGGCTATTAGCCCCGTGTACTTAAGTGTGTTGGATATCGTGCTGACATAGCCCCATATACTTGCACGTGTGTGGTAAATTTAAAATATATGAGTAATCACTCATTAGCCTCGTATAGCAAAAACGTAGCAATATCGCAGACATTAGCTCTATATAGTTGTGTGTGCGTAATTCATGTTAGAGAGTTGAGAAATCTTGGTCATCCGCTCTGTATAGTTACGTGTGGTCATTGGTTACATGTTAGTAGTTCACCATTAGTCCCGTACATTTGTGACTGTAAAAAAAAAAATATATATATCTTGGCCATTTTAGTTCCGTTTACATAGGTCTGTGTGTCTTAAATTGGTAGCCTATGTCACAGTAATTAGCCGTTTACTTATACAAAAAAGCAAGAATTGCCCAGGGGATATCTACAATAAAATCTATAAAGAATCCCAGTATAGGTGAGTGCTAACAATTTCATATTTTTTGGTTGAATATATGTAAAATTTTAAAATAAACCGTTCGCTAAGTGTCTTAACGCCCATCTGCCCTTGGGGGGGGGGGGGTGAAGCATTTTATATATGTAGTTAGAGTAACACCCATGTATATAAAAAGTTAAGAGTGATTGTAAATTAATGAATTTAAGAGAAATTATGAATTTTTGGTAATTTCACTATATTTTTATGAAATTTGGGAATTTCTTAGAGAAATTGTTAATTCCAGGCAAATCTTGGTATATTTTTCGTCAAACATCAGAGTTTCCAACCTATGCCTTGGTTGTGAACTAAAAAGCATATATAAAAGAGAGAAAGAAACAACACCGTCTACTAATAAAGAAATATTTAATTAATTTTAAAAGTTCGAATAAAAAACTAAAATAACATGTTCCTTAGCTGGCCCAACAAGAAGTAATAATAATTATAAAATTAAATAATAAATAAATACTGTAATTAATTAAATAAATATTAAAATCCTTAGGTTACATTCTGCAGGTTATTTTAATCGATGACAGGAACCAAAATGAACATCCGGTTTCTATATACAGTAAGCATCTGTTGTACTGTACAGCAACCAAAATGACAACCCGCTCTCTACGATCTTACCTCATGGGACAATAACAACAATCATCTAGTCTGTAATCTAACTCCTGTCTGGTCAGCAATATTATTTTCGCAAGGCCGCTAAAGGCCTAGAGAGATTTAGTCTTAACCTACAGTGTAATCATCTTAGTACATGCATTGCCATGCGTAAAAAAGACCCCATGTGAGTTAAATAATAATATTAATAAACAAGAAGTTCCGTGAAGAACTATACAGCCTACTTTTCATGCCAATGATTATTCTACAGAATATGAACCTATATAGAATAATGACGAAATTAAGTTGGTAATATCGAAATATCTAATTAGTTCAAAATATACCTGGTATAATGTAGCCTAACAGAGCACTACAGTTGGCAGCTCTGGAGACTGAATATATTCTTAGTTCCATTTCTTAAGGTACAGAATACACAATTTGGTTGAAGTCCAATGGACGTTACATGCAGTTAGACACTGGATCTATCAGCACGCGTAAAAGCATGTTGCCAACAATGTCATGCGTGTGCTGGTCAGAAATAATCTGAAATATTATGATATCTCGTTGTGCCAATTTTGGATGAAATCCATTTGTTAGCATAGAAGTTACATGTATTTTAAAATTGGACATATCAGCAGGCATAGAATCATGTTGGCAGCACTGCCTTGTATTAATTACTCCAAATTAATCTAGAATGTCAGGTGCTATACGTGTGCGAAGTATAGAGCTGTTGGCTTGCATACTTTCTGATATATTGATATTAGGGTAAAAAATATAGACAGCATTTATTAACAGTTGGCAGCCCTGATTGCTCTTAATAATACGTACAGTCATATCTGTTATGGTACACATAGCACATACGAAATTTGGTTGAAATCCATCTGATAGTATAGAAGTTACATGTATTTAAAAATTGGTACTATCTGCAGGCTTATAATCATGTTGGTAGAACTGACGTATATAAGTTACTCCAAATTAATCTAAAATGTCAGAATATACGTGTGCATAGTTTAAAGCTGTTGGCTTGCATACTTTCTGATATATTGGTATTTGGATAAAATAAATAAATAGAGAGAGCAATTATTAACAGTTGGCAGCCCTGGTGGCTCTTAAGAATACGCGCAGTCATGTCTGTTTATATACAGATATTACATACAAAATTTGGTTGAAATCCAATTGGTAGTGTAGAAGTAATATGCATTTAAACATTGGACCTATCAGAAGGCTTAAAATTATTTTGGCAACACTGTCATGGTTAGACTCCTGGAAATTAAACTGAAATAGTCTTATCTACATGTGTGCCAATTTTGGAATAGCTCCCATGCATACCTTGCAAGATATCCTACATGGAGCTCAAATTTCTAGTGCGTTTTTTCAGCAGTTGGTAGCACTGACGTCATTTTCAAATATGGACGTGAGATATTCCGGTGCACATCTTTACTCATACTAAATTTGGTTTTGATTGCTGCAGCCGTTTAGGAGTTGATGGGGGGGACACACACACACAGCCAGACAGACAGACAGACAGACACACATTTTCCCGGATCGATCTCATAAGTCTACTTTTTCCTCATTTTTGCAAAATGTGAAAAGTAGGCTAAAATTAAGCTAGTGATCATCCGGAAGCTATGAATTAGCAATATTCCCCCTCTCCCACTCAGGTACCCTCTTGGGCTAGCTATACAAGATAATCAAATAATAATCATAATAATAATAATAATTACCTCATTTTAACTACAGTAAATTTAATTTAACACTATTTGGGGAAAGGGTGCTGTTGCATCGTTTAATAGGACCCCTTACACGATTTCCTCCAATCACAGCTTCGCGAAATATTGGTAAAGAAAACTAACAGTAGGGTATAATCGCACTCAAATAAAGTGGTACCAACTAAATACGTAGGTCCTTTTGGGGAAAATTGTGCTAAATAAATGGTCCATGGGAAAGGTAATGTCAAGCTATTTATTAGGATCCATTGCATGATTTCCTACAATAATGGGTTTAGGAATTATCGGGTAAGGTCTGGCGGTAACATGCAGTTACAGTGCGTGCTTTATCGCTCACAGCTACAAGTAATATAAAATTCTCTCTAGCCATTCTCCCTTCCTCTCCCTTCCCCTTCTCGCTTGAGAGGTATCTTCTCTTGGTATAGCTACCACTACAGCTCAATTAAATAAATAAATAGCTAAAATGTTACAATTACGCCCTTTTGGCAAAAATCAAAAAATATAAATAATAAATAAAAATTAAATAAATAACAAATTAAAAACATTAAATAAAATTTAAAAGGCAATGAAGAAATTTCAAATTACTGTATATAGTAAGGCCCGTTTGGCAAAATCGAAAAGATAGGAATAAATGGTAAACAAAAATTATATAAATAATAAATTAAATATTGTAATAAAATGAAAAAGTGAAAAAATCAAAATTTTCAAATTTTGGCAAAATTTGGGAATATAAGTAGTCCTCTGTAAAGGGAGGGGGGTTACAAGCTTTCGTTTAAACCACACATAACTTTCTCCGATTATTGGTTCACGAAATATAATGGGCATATGACCGTGTAGTTTTAGGTCCTCTGGTTAAATCACGAGTAACTAATTCATCAGTAATTATTTTAAAAAGCCGCCAAAGTATTACCCCTAGTCACGTGTCCCAAAGCAAGGTACAGTCACTTATAAGTAAAATGGATCGTGTAGTTAAACTCTTTGGCACAAAAGTTTGGCTAAATCAGTGGTCCTCTGCAAATGGGACATTACAAGCTTTCGTTTAAACCCACACAAACGTCTCTAGAATTATTGGTTCCCGGAATATAATGGGCGGATGACCTAGCATTTTGTTAAAATTTGGGTAAATCTATAACATAAGTGAGCCATAGCAAATAGAGTCCTACGACACGTCACACGTCAAAATCCAATAATTGGTTCGGGAAATATCAGCCAAAAAAAAACCCGAACGCCAGGTACAGTCGGGTTCAAATAAAGTGAAATTAAATTCATACAATTTAGTAGATAGCCTGTGACAGTTTTAATTTATTTTAAGTTATAAATTGTATGAATTTAATTTCATTCCGGCCGGAATAGAATTAAATTGTATGAATTTCATTTCACTCCGGCCGGAATAGAATTAAATTGTATGAGTTAAATTTCACTCCGGCCGGAATAGAAATAGATCTTCGAGCTCAGCTTCATTCCAACAGGAATATAATTAAATTGTATGAATTTTATTTCACTCCGGCCGGAATAGAATTAAATTGTATGAGTTAAATTTCACTCCGGCCGGAATAGAAATAGATCTTCGAGCTCAGCTTCATTCCAACAGGAATATAATTAAATTGTATGAATTTTATTTCACTCCGGCCGGAATAGAATTCAATTGTATGAATTTAATTCCACTCTGACCTCAAGATTTAATTTAGTTCCACATTTCATTTCACTCCAACCTCTAGATTTAATTTCATTCCACATTAATTTCACTCTGAGTCGAAGATTTAATTTCACTCCGACCTCAAGATTTAATTTAGTTCCACGTTTCATTTCACTCCGACCTCAAGATTTAATTAACTGTAGTTCCACATTTCATTTCACTCCGAACTTAAGATTTAATATTATTCCAAATTTTAATTTTACTCCCAGTCGACGATTTAATTTTATTCCGACCACAAGATTTAATTTCACTCCGACCACAAGATTTAATTTCAGTCCACATTTAATTTAACTCCGACGTCAAGATTTAATTTCATTCCACATTTAATTCCACTCTGAGTCGAAGATTTAATTTCATTCCAACATCAAGATTTAATTTTATTCCACATTTAATTTCATTCCGTCCTGAGGATTTAATTTCATTCCACATATAGTTTCACTCCGAGTCTGAGATTTAATTTTATTCAGACACCAAGATTTAATTTTATACCACATTTAATTTCATTCCGCCCTGAGGATTTACTTTCATTCCACATTTAATTTCATTCCGACCCCAAGGTTTAATTAGCCTATACTCCACATTTAATTTAATTCCGACTTGAGGATTTAGTTTCATTCCACATTTAATTCCATTCCGACCCCAAAATTTAATTTCATTCCTTTAATTTCAATCATCCTGTGAATTTAATTTCATTCCACCCCAAGATTTAATTTTATTCCGCATTGAATTTCATTCCAACCTCATGGTTTAATTTCATACCATGTTCAACATTTAATTTCATTCCACATATAATTTCATTCTGAGTTCAAAAATCATTTTCACTCCAGATTTAATTCATTTAAAGTTTCACTCCATGCATTTCGTTCTTTTTTTTATTACGAATGGAGTTTCATTATTCGCATTTCACTTCTCACATGTTATTCCTTAATTTCACTCTGAATTTAATTTCACTCCGAGTTTCATGAAAAAGTTTTATTCCAGATATAATTTAATTCCGAATGTCATTTCTTCACGAAATGGTTTCGTTTACACATTTCGCTCCTTACATTTCACTACTTGCATTTCGTTTCTCACATTCTATTCCTAATGTAATTCCCCTTCGAATTTTATTCACTAAACCATTTTCTCTTTAATACAGTTCTACGAATCGCTTTTAATATAGTTCCTTTCAATACTGTTCCAATTAACATACTTTTATTTTAATTCCTCTTCACATATAATTTCATTCCAGACTTTTTATGTTTAAACCATCTAATTCACTCATTCTTCTTTTAATTTCGTTCTCTTTACCATCCCTGCTTCATCCCCTTGCGCATGAAAGTGTCAATCAGAAACTGCTCTAACTACTGAACTATTGCACTCATACCCTACGCAAGTAAAATCTTATTGTTTATTTTGAACCAACGTTTGAAACCGTACATACTACCACACTTGTCCATGGCAGTTCGGTGTCCCACCACACTTAATAGCACTAATCAGAGGTCTAAAGAAGACAAGTGCCAGCACCTCCGTATTTCACCTATTTATTTGTAGACGTTTTCAACTTCTTCATCAGCTTGGCTGGTAGGCATATAGATTTATACTACTGTGGTGCACGTAGGTTTTGTATTGATTTTAGCTACAATAATCCGTTCACTATATTGCTCATCTTAACTTCATTTCCATATCCGTAAAGTTCTGAGAAATTGAGATTGCACAAACATCGTCAGCAAAATCCAAGTCTTCTAGCTGTTGCATCAACTTCCATTGCAATCCAGTTCTTGTTCCAAACATTACCTTTCTCATCACCAGGTCCATAACAATAAGGAAGATGGTAGGAGATAGGATACATCCCTGTTTAACTCCTGAATTGACATGTATTGGTTCAGTAAGTTAAGGCGCATCACAGAAGAGGCAGCAAGAGCAGGAATGAAAGTAGGGGGGTACTAGAAGTTCTAACCCACCCGGCGTTGCTCGGGCGAGGTTCATATTAAATAATTAATATCTGGCCAATCCATGGTCCGATTTTGACAAATGAGGTGTCGTTGGACTCTGGTTAACGCCCTCTTCCCAATGGACCACTCATTTCAACCCCTAAATAAAACCTACCCCTACTAGGGGGTGAAATTGTAATTTTTTAGTGAAAATCTCTTTTCAAATGCGACATGTATAAGGTGAGCTGCTAAAATGAACTTAAACGTTGTTGCTCATATAGCGCATGTGTTTTGCTGGATGCCGCTATGAATCAACATTTTTGTTTTTGTTTTTTACGCATGCGCACTTGGGATTTTTGTAAGAGGGCGAGCTCTTAGAAAAAATGATTTATAAGAAGGGGTTTTGGTGGTGAGGAGAGAACCAGATAGTCGCCTACTTTCCTACGAAGATTGCTGATATCTCTCGAACGCAAGGTCGGATTTGGACGTGTGACGTGTCGAATCGCTTGTCTCGAAGCCCTATATATGTTATTAATAGGTTAAAGTTTTGAGAATGCTGGAAACATGTTTTTTGGGGTAAAAACGTGATTTTAGATTTTCCCGATATCTCACGAATGCATGGTCGGATTTGGTCCTATGACGTGTCAAATGGCTTGTCTCGAAACCCTCTTTATTTTGGTAATAGGTTAAAGTTTTTGAGAATGAGGGAAACAGAATTTTTTGGTGTAAAACTGTGATTTTAGACTTTCAGTTATATCTCACAAACCAATAACGCCAGAGACGTATAAGAGGGGTCATAGGACTCGGGGTGACGCCCCCCCCCCCAAATACTCCCCCTTTCGAATATAGTATTTATGTTTAAAAAATGCGAAAGGGTCTAACGACACTTTTGTTGATAACATTTTAGTTTTAAAAACTTTTTTTTAAATCTGTCTAAAATATTCATGAAGAGTGGTTGTAGATAGAAAGAGACGATACCACTGGGCACGTGTTTCAACGAGGCTATTACTGGCCACGGTGGTGATATACCAATACAGTATTCGCTATTTCGATGAGACGGCGGGTCGAGGGTTCGTTTTCCGATTTTTCCTATGATGGAATTCCTAATTCCTAAACTCCCTGAAGGGGCTCTTTAACATGTAAACGATTATGAGTGACATGGCAAATGATAATTCCTTGATCAGATGATGTTGGCTTTAGATAGAACAAACAGAACTTGGTTATATGTTGCTTGAAGTGAGTATAGAAAACAAACTTGCTGGGGCAGACTGACAGGATGTGGATGTTATTTGAGCTTATTGGAATGCATTGACTTGACTTGACTTGACAACAGGGCAATGAAAAAAGCACAGAGATGCTGAGGACACTTGAAGGTCAAACGATATGGCAACCATGGTGGGAGGGGGAAGCGAGGATGATGTCGCCGATCATGTTCAATGTTCAATGGATGAATTTATATTTTGCGAAGCATTGTTCGGAGAGGGTCATGTGACGACTTGTTTTAAGGGTATTTATTTTCCGATCTTTCCTACGGTGGACTCATTGATTGAAATAATCCAAAACTGCTAGGGCATGGCCTTGAGATTTTATAAACTGATAATGGGATTTTGACATACAAGGTCCCCCCAGAACTTGACATGATGTCATTCTTTTTATGGCTTATGAATTCCCCCCAAAAAGACCCAAAACAACAAGATCATGGACTTTTGCTTTTCTTAATATATTGCAAACCCATAATGTAAGATGATTACTGTTAGTGACGAAACCTAGCTAGGTAAAGAAAGAATTATTGTAGGCTACATGAATGGTGACTGACACGTCTTTGACCATTGGAACTTGTTTTCAGATCTGACTCTAGTACATAGGGAGTATAGGTTGTAGGCATGGCTTGACAAACGGTGTACACAAAATTCAATTTATCGATTCAAGAATTAAGAGTAGACTATCATTATTTAATTGCATAAAGAGTGTAGCTAAAAATAAAAAAATGGTGACTACATTAAACTAAACTGAACCAAGTCGAATCAAACCCAACTGAACCAAACCTAGTATAAAGCAAACCAAACCTAATCAAGAACAAGCCAAGGGCTTAAGTGTAAAACTTGTGGAGGAATGTAGTCATTGGCAATGTCCAAAGGAAGGGATAACGCTCTACCTTTAGAGGGTAAGGTAAAGCTAGCGCATGGTGCTAAAGCATATTCCCAAGTACATGAACCACACACACACACAACTATCCTATGCTGTTTTTATGAGTTGACTGTTAAAACTTACTCAGTGGTTACTGAGCAAGATGGTCGCTACACACAACAAGCTTTAAATACTTGAGGCTAATAATCTATACACACACACACACACACACACTCGCTTGTTCTGAACTAAACTGTATTGCTGGCAGTGCTCACACAGTAGGCAAATGACAGAAATGCTTGGCTAACAGAAATACAATCATTTTCGGTTGTCTAATGTTACCAGCTAACCATTACATGCTATAGTGGTGAGCACATGTGCCTCTTGCACTGGAGATCGTAACTCGATTTCTAGCTCTAAGGCCTAGAACGAATCAAACTAAGAAAGAAGGGTATGGTGACGCAGTGGTTAAACTGTTAGCCTTTCACTAAGGTAGACTAGGGTTTGATTTTAGGTTAATATACATGTCATAAACAAACAAACAAACAAACAAAAAAGCGGAGATAATGTTAAAAACTGATTACACTTGTCTCTTTTCAAATTATTACTTAGATTACAAATACAAAGGTGGACTGGGTTTGATATACAGTTAATGCTGCCTATCGCATAATAGCCTGTAAGCAAGCCAAACAAGCAAAAGGCGTAGGTAGAGCAATGGTAAAATCGCTATGTGTAGAGAACTACCTAACGGTTTTACGAACTGGCAATGGTATGTCGCTCAAACAGTGCAGGATACAATCCAGCAACCATAATTGTTATCTTGTGGAACAGAGAAAACATATATAGAGAGAGATATATAGAAAGCTTGTGTATGTATGGGTAGCATTGATTGTTTGACCAGAGAAAATACGGTGAGGTAGGGTGGGGAGAGGGAGAATTAACACTTATATATGAATGAATGGTAAATAGTATTTTTGTTTTTTTCAATAGTTTTGTTTTTCAAAAGCAGTGGTAGATAGCCGTTATTTTGTAAAACATTCTTACTTGCAGTAGTAATAAGCCTCTACGGTCCCACTAACACACATAGACAGACTGTACTAGTGCCATGGTCAAGCACTCACATTAAGATCATTTACAAAAACATAAAATGAAAAATAAAAAATCTTGTTTTAGAAATATCGTTTTTCAACATACACAAAATAAATTAAAAAATGTGTAAACAGCAAAATGGAAAATCCATGTTTCCATATAGACAAAATTTAAAAACCTTAAACGAACATTTAAAAATATATATATAAATGGGAAATTGACAAATGTGTAAATATGAAAAAGGAAAATCCATGTTTCCATATCATGAAATTGAAAAAATACATCAAACTGTCATTTTAAAAAATGCAAAAGGAAAATGGACAAATTGCAATGTGTGAAATGTGAAATTGAACAAATGGCTATCATTATTTAAAAAAAACACTGTGTCTTATGGTTGAGGTGTGAATCAAACCCTCTCTACTTATTTTGGACCACCCGAGACTGAATATACTTGTTTTAGTCCTCATACCAATTTTAAAATTTTGTGTTAAATCTAGGAATTGAACCCAAGAGCTTGTAGGGGGAGACCAAGGTTAGAATATGTTAAACAGATAGTCTTAATTGTAGGGTGTGGTAGCTATATAGAGATGAAACGATTAGCTCGGGACAGGGCCATTGAGATCTGCAGAAAACCAGTCAAACGACTAAAGACTCAACAACATGTAAGCACACCAAAATAATGTTGTGTAACGGTAAATGTTAGTGAACGAACAGTAATGCATTACTAAAACCCATGACACGATACCTAAGAGCTTTTCTAAAGATATTTTAAAATGCCTTTAACCCTATATTAAACACCCAGTTCACAATATTCATAACTGCAATGTTATGGTAAAACAAAACAAAATCTATATTTCAAAACAAGCGAGTGGTTTAGTCAATGTATACTGGGAAAAGTTTTGTAAACACTCAAGTCCATAAGACTAATTAAATTAGTAACTGTCAGGTTGGCCGAGTGGTTAAGGTGTTTGACTTAAGATCAAATTTCCTGTACAAGGAAGCAAGGGTTCGAATCCCTTACCTGACATAACTATTGCCTTAACATGGCTTGTCAATATTTAAACACAAATAGTGCTAAATAACTCAACAAGATGACAGTGTTTCGCCCCGGTGTGCTATTGGGCTCTTCAGTTGGTTAAAGCACACCTCACCAAGACACTGTCTAGTGCACACTGGGAAGGCCATTGCAAGACGTATTTGATACATGTGTATCCGCGTCACGAGCAAGCCAGTGCACTATGGGAGTCGAAACTCCATTCCAAAGCAATTATAACCTTACCTTGGCATTGAATATACAATTCTCATAAGAAAATATGCATTGTCCGTTGAGCCATAATATATTTAAACACAAATAGTGCTAAATGTTCCGGCATAACTCAACAAGATGACAGTGTTTCGCCCCGGTGTGCTATTGGGCTCTTCAGTTGGTTAAAGCACACCTCACCAAGACACTGCCTAGTGCACACTGGGAAGGCCATTGCAAGACGTATTTGATACATGTGTATCCGCGCCAATGCCAAGGTAAGGTTATAATTGCTTTGGAATGGAGTTTCGACTCCCATAGTGCACTGGCTTGCTCGTGACGCGGATAAACATGTATCAAATACGTCTTGCAATGGCCTTCCCAGTGTGCACTAGACAGTGTCTTGGTGAGGTGTGCTTTAACCAACTGAAGAGCCCAATAGCACACCGGGGCGAAACACTGTCATCTTGTTGAGTTATGCCGAAACATTTAGCGCTATTTGTGTTTAAATATATTATGGCTCAACGGACAATGCATATTTTCTTATGAAAATTGTATATTCAATGCCAAGGTAAGGTTGTAATTGCTTTGGAATGGAGTTTCGACTCCCATAGTGCACTGGCTTGCTCGTGACGCGGATACACATGTATCAAATACGTCTTGCAATGGCCTTCCCAGTGTGCACTAGACAGTGTCTTGGTGAGGTGTGCCTTAACCAACTGAAGAGCCCAATAGCACACCGGGGCGAAACACAGTCATCTTGTTGAGTTATGCCGGAACATTTAGCACTATTTGTGTTTAAATATATTATGGCTCAACGGACAATGCATATTTTCTTATGAAAATTGTATATTCAATGCCAAGGTAAGGTTATAATTGCTTTGGAATGGAGTTTCGACTCCCATAGTGCACTGGCTTGCTCGTGACGCGGATACACATGTATCAAATACGTCTTGCAATGGCCTTCCCAGTGTGCACTAGACAGTGTCTTGGTGAGGTGTGCTTTAACCAACTGAAGAGCCCAATAGCACACCGGGGCGAAACACTGTCATCTTGTTGAGTTATGCCGGAACATTTAGCACTATTTGTGTTTAAATATATTATGGCTCAACGGACAATGCATATTTTCTTATGAAAATTGTATATTCAATGCCAAGGTAAGGTTATAATTGCTTTGGAATGGAGTTTCGATTCCTATAGTGCACTGGCTTGCTCGTGACGCGGATACACATGTATCAAATACGTCTTGCAATGGCCTTCCCAGTGTGCACTAGACAGTGTCTTGGTGAGATGTGCTTTAACCAACTGAAGAGCCCAATAGCACACCGGTGCGAAACACTGTCATCTTGTTGAGTTATGCCGGAACATTTAGCACTATTTGTGTTTAAATATATTATAGCTCAACGGACAATGCATATTTTCTTATGAAAATTGTATATGGCTTGTCAACACTGAATTATTATGATACTTGCTACACAAACCATAGACAGAGTGTATTGTTTAAGGCACTCTCTTTATGAACATAGTCAGAGACTGTTGATGGTTAACAATTGCATTAATAGTGGGACATGGGGATAGCAATTAAAAAAACAGCCAATATCAATACAATATTTTTATTCATTTAGTTTTTTTACAATAGTTACACACTGAATACAACTTTTTATCTTTTTATCATTGTTTGATATAGATTTTAAACACAACGCTTGTTGTAGATCCTTTTATAACTTTCTCCAGGTACTCTTGTTCTTAAAAACTGGGGAAGCCGCAATGGTTTTATAGACATTAAACCCTCATCCTCTTCTTTTTCATCATCATCATTATAAATATTATCATCATAATTATTATAGTCATTGTCACCAACATTATCATCATCATCATCATTATCATCATCATCCTCAACATCACTAGAACTATCCAATTCTTTTTTTTCCTTTTCAAAAGGGACCTCTTGAAGAGTCTGTGTTGCTTTTGATAGTGTTAAGGGTTTTTTGAACATTGACAACTGTCCTAACATGACTTTTTGAGGAGATGATAATTGCTTTTCAACAAACAATGCACTATCTTGAGCAGCAATATCATTTTCTTGAACTTGCTTTTTAGCATTTTCATGATATTTTGTTGACAGCAACAGTGTTTTATCTGGTGCACTACATTGATGATTACCCACACTTAAGACCTTACCATTCTTACTTTTTAGATGACCTAAACATTTTGTTGTCCTTTGTTTTGAGCACTGCGAAAATATGATTCCATTCACATTTTTCCGCTTATAGTTACAGGAGTAGCCATGAAACAGTGCACGTGGTTTGCCTTTATTGGTTATAGTATATTCCATAGTAGTAACTGACTTGTAAAGTTGATCTACCTATTACAAAGGTCACAACTATTCTGGTGAAAGTGTGATTTTGTGTTGACGTTTTATATAGGATGATGGAGGCTTATGTTGGTGGCTTATTTTGGTGGCTTATGTTGATGGTTTATGTTGGTGGCTTATTTTGATGGCTTAGTTTGGTGGCTTATTTTGGTGGCTTATGTTGGTGGCTTATTTTGGTGGCTTATGTTGGTGGCTTGTGTTGGTAGCTTATGTTGGTGGCTTATATTGGTGGCTTATGTTGATGGCTATGTTGGCGGCTTATGTTGGTGGCTTATGTTGGTGGCTTATGTTGATGGCTATGTTGTTGGCATATGTTGGTGGCTTATGTTAATGCCTTATGTTGGTGGCTTATTTTGATGTCAGGTTTGTTATATATTGTATTTGATCCATTCATTTATGACGTTATAGCCAGTCTTAAAGCAAGTCTAAACTTGTCCGACATGTTCGATTTTTTGTTCATGAGTGAAACTATCAAGTACCAATGATCAAGTGAGCTTCTTTCTCTCTAATCCTCAGTTCTGCCCCATAGCATTGAGAATATTTTTTGTAGTAGCCTATAAAGAAACAAAAAAAATATCATGTCTAATACAGTTTAGCTATAAGTGACCAGAACCAATATATATAACATTCTATTCTAAGAGCTTTCCATAATGATAAGAAAAAGAGAGCTTACCATAATGATGGATTGTGTAGGTAAACGTCTTTTGCTGCTTGATGCCACTACTAAAGTGATACTCATACAACAGACAAGTGAGTTCATGTTTCGTGCGGTGAGGTTTTAAGTGTGAGTGATCATTAATGTATGCTCCAATTAAAACACTGTTAGTGTCAACAAAAAATCATAACAATATTAAAAAGCTAGTACAAGAAAAAATGTTACTACTCAAAAGAGTGAAGTGTTTAGTTGACAACGATTAACCCTAGCAACTAACCTATTAATATGATTTGCTCACTACTCAGGTTATAACTGTTCAAGTAATCGAATGATTTAGCATTGACTTTTATATTTAATATGTACAGTTTAGAGTGGTAGAAACGTGGTAGAAAAGTGGTAGCAAAGTGCTAACAAAGTAGAAAGTGGTGTAAAAGTGGTAGAAAGGTGGTAGCAAAGTAGAAAAGTGGTGGAAAAGTGGTAGCAAAGTGGTAGAAAAGTGGTAGAACGGTGGTAGCAAATTGGTAAAACATATTACATGTATTGTTAAGAAATAGTTTAAGCAGTTCTGTGGATCCATTACATAATAATTTTGGACACATAGTACACGTTCACCGTACATTGTGTCAACTCATACAACAGACAAGTGAGTTCATGTTTCGCTGACGTAATCGTATGTTCCCCCGCACGCACACGCCTTTGGCGACGCAGGTGGTCCCTGTGGACGAGTCCCTGTGGACGGGTCCTTGTTGACGGGTCCCTGTGGATGGGTCCCTTTGGACTGGTCCCTATGGACTGACCCATGCATTTATCCAAATTATCTCAAAGGGTCCAGTCCATAGGGACCAGTCCAAAGGGACCCGTCCACAGGGACCCGTCAACAAGGACCCGGATTGAAATTTTACAAGGGAGGAGGCCATCATCACATGTATTTATGCATAGAGAGGTGCATATCCTCGGGAATAGCATACGGCTGTAGTTTCCCGTTGCTTTCAGCCGTGCAGCAGGACGCAGTGTAGCCATTATTTGGCTTATATTATCAATATCTTAACCGTCTATAAAACTAGTAAAGAATTGATTTATTCTGAAAGGCTGCTACTCCCTTTCAGAATAAGTAAAGAGCAATTCTACTAACAAAAATACTAACCTTCTACCGTACCAACAATTAAATACCAAAATTCTACTAACGATAAAATACTAAAGTTCCACCAACAACAAATACTACCACTAAAACAGTCTGTCACCAGACACACTCACATGCAATCACACTTCACAGTCTACTGAAACAATGAACTATAACTAATAAACAATGCAACTGCTACCAGACACACTCACACACCACAATCTAATAGAACAATGACATATATCTAATAGACAAACTAACTACCTACTTACAACTAAAACTAACTACATATGTACTGTACTGTTACTTGAATTGACAATATTTACAAAATGCAATTTAGATAGAAAATACTTACAAAATGTAATTTAGATTCAAAATAGTCACACAATGCAACTGAGAATAAAAATACTTACAAAATACCCACCCTACACAATATTGGCATTTATCGAAGGATTGATTTACTATCTCAAAAAAATCATGGGAGCGTGCTCAACAACTCACCAAATTTTCATCGCAATGAAATGAATGGTATATGAACGCATACGGGACTTTGCTGAAACGATTCAAGCGCCGTCACCCATTTGTTGAATATACTCGTACGCTACCTTTAATTTAAGCATTAGCAAAACGCTATAAGACCAATAGTTCTCTTGTTATCAGGTGAAACACAAAAATAGGAAATTGAATTTTTCAAAAAATGTAGCCTGACGAATTGTAGTACTTTTTAAAAGCATAAGAAAGACATCAATCAGTGGAAAATTGTTTTTCATGCAAAATGAAATTGAAAACAATTAATGATAATGAGTAATTTCTTATCAATATTGATGTTGCAGTGGCGAAGTGATGGAGGGGCCTCAGCTAACACCTGCGACAGAAACTCGCAACACGTCAGTTACCTACTATTTATTAATAAATTTCAACAAAAAGGTAGGTATGTGATGTTAGGTTTATCTGCATTTAGCGAGACAATAGTATTCTTTTGGATGGCCCAGGTTCTTCATACGGCTCTTCTTGGGGCTCTGGAGACCCCTGTGTATTTGGATCTGGATGTAAAAGGGTGTCGTCGAAGTCGTCTTCTTCGTCTGACTCAGTCATTTCTAGGATAGGAGAATTAAGGCAGGTCTTTCCCCGACAAATTTTACAGAGAGCAGAGCATTTCAGCCCTGCTCTCCGGCAGGAGAATACCCTGCTCCGCACTCTTTCAGGCATCTGTATGACAAGAATTTCAGCAGTTATAATAACTCCAGGTTACAACAGATTCAAATGCCGTATATTTTTATTCAAGGTGTGCCATAGTACTGTGGTCCATTTCTTGAGAACAGAGCAATCTACCATAGTAGTGGCATCAAGCAGCAAAAGACGTTTACTTACACAATCCATCATTATGGTAAGCTCTTTTTTTCTTATCATTATGGAAAGCTCTTAGAATAAAATGTTATATATAGTGGTTCTGGTCACTTATAGCTAAACTGTATTAGACATTGTATTTTTTTGTTTCTTTATAGGCTACTACAATAAATATTCTCAATGCTATTGGGCAGAACTGCGGATTAGAGAGAAAGAAGCTCACTTGATCATTGGTACTTGATAGTTTCACACATGAACGAAAAATCCATCATGTCGGACAAGTTTAGACTTGCTTTAAGACTGGCTATAACATCATAAATGAATGGATCAAATACAATATATAACAAAACTGACATCAAAGTAAGCTACCAATATAAGGCATTAACATAAGCCACCAACATATGCCAACAACATAGCCATCAACATAAGCCACCAACATAGCCATCAACATAAGCCACCAATATAAGCCACCAACATAAGCCACCAACACAAGCCACCAACATAAGCCACCAAAATAAGCCACCAACATAAGCCACCAAAATAAGCCACCAACATAAGCCACCAACATAAGCCACCAAAATAAGCCACCAAACTAAGCCATCAAAATAAGCCACCAACGTAAACCATCAACATAAGCCACCGAAATAAGCCACCAAAATAAGCCACCAACATAAGCCACCAACATGAGCCACCAACATCATCCTATATAAAACGTCAACACAAAATCACACTTTCACCAGAATTGTTGTGACCTTTGTAATATGTAGATCAACTTTACAAGTCAGTTACTACTATGGAATATACTATAACCAATAAAGGCAAACCACGTGCACTGTTTCATGGCTACTCCTATAACTATAAGCGGCAAAATGTGAATGGAATCATATTTTCGCAGTGCTCAAAACAAAGGACAACAAAATGTTTAGGTCATCTAAAAAGTAAGAATGGTAAGGTCTTAAGTGTGGGTAATCATCATTGTAGTGTACCAGATAAAACACTGTTGCTGTCAACAAAATATCATAAAAATGCTAAAAAGCAAGTTCAAGAAAATGATATTGCTGCTCAAGATAGTGCATTGTTTGTTGAAAAGCAGTTATCATCTCCTCAAAAAGTCATGTTAGGACAGTTGTCAACGTTCAAAAAAACCTTAACACTATCAAAAGCAACACAGACTCTTCAAGAGGTCCCTTTTGAAAAGGAAAAAAAAAGAATTGGATAGTTCTAGTGATGTTGAGAATGATGATGATAATGATGATGATGATGATAATGTTGGTGACAATGACTATAATAATTATGATGATAATATTTATAATGATGATGATGATGAAAAAGAAGAGGATGAGGGTTTAATGTCTATAAAACCATTGCGGCTTCCCCAGTTTTTAAGAACAAGAGTACCTGGAGAAAGTTATAACAGGATCTACAACAAGCGTTGTGTTTAAAATCTATATCAAACAATGATTAAAAAAATAAAAAGTTGTATTCAGTGTGTAACTATTGTAAAAAAAAACTAAATGAATAAAAATATTGTATGGGTATCGGCTGTTTTTCTTAATTGCTATCCCCATGTCCCACTATTAATGCAATTGTTAACCATCAACAGTCTCTGACTATGTTCATAAAGAGAGTGCCTTAAACAATACACTCTGTCTATGGTTTGTGTAGCAAGTATCATAATAATTCAGTGTTCACAAGCCATGTTAAGGCAATAGTTATGTCAGGTAAGGGATTCGAACCCTTGCTTCCTTGTACAGGAAATTTGATCCTAAGTCAAACACCTTAACCACTCGGCCAACCTGACAGTTACTAATTTAATTAGTCTTGTGGACTTGAGTGTTTACAAAACTTTTCCCAGTATATATTGACTAAACCACTTGCTTGTTTTGAAATATAGATTTTGTTTTGTTTTACCATAACATTGCAGTTATGAATATTGTGAACTGGGTGTTTAATATAGTGTTAAAGGCATTTTTAAATAACTTTAGAAAAGCTCTTAGGTATCGTGTCGTGGGTTTTAGTAATGCATTACTGTTCGTTCACTAACATTTACCGTTACACAACATTATTTTGGTGTGCTTACATGTTGTTGTTTGAGTCTTTAGTCGTTTGACTGGTTTGCTGCAGATCTCAATGGCCCTGTCCCGAGCTAATCGTTTCATCTCTATATAGCTACCACACCCTACAATTAAGACTATCTGTTTAACATATTCTAACCTTGGTCTCCCCCTACAAGCTCTTGGGTTCAATTCCTAGATTTAACACAAAATTTTAAAAGTGGTATGAGGACTAAAACAAGTATACTCAGTCTCGGGTGGTCCAAAATAAGTAGAGAGGGTTTGATTCACACCTCAACCATAAGGCACTGTGGTTTTTTTTTTTAAATAATGATAGCCATTTGTTCAATTTCACATTTCACACATTGCAATTTGTCAATTTTCCATTTGCATTTTTAAAATGACAGTTTGATGTTTTTTTCAATTTCATGATATGGAAACATGGTTTTTCCTTTTTCATATTTACACATTTGTCAATTTCCCATTTATATATTTTTTTTAATGTTCGTTTAAGGTTTTTAAATGTTGTCTATATGGAAACATGGATTTTCCATTTTGCTGTTTACACAATTTTTTAATTTATTTTGTGTATGTTGAAAAACGATATTTCTAAAACAAGATTTTTTATTTTTCATTTTATGTTTTTGTAAATGATCTTAATGTGAGTGCTTGACCATGGCATTAGTACAGTCTGTCTATGTGTGATAGTGGGACCGTAGAGGCTTATTACTACTGCAAGTAAGAATGTTTTACAAAATAACGGCTTTCTACCACTGCATTTGAAAAACAAAACTATTGAAAAAAAAAAAATACTATTTACCATTCATTCATATATAAGTGTTAATTCTCCCTCTCCCCACCCTACCTCACCGTATTTTCTCTGGTCAAACAATCAATGCTACCCATACATACACAAGCTTTCTATCTCTCTCTCTATATGTTTTCTCTGTTCCACAAGATAAAAATTATGGTTGCTGGATTGTATCCTGCACTGTTTAAGCGACATACCATTGCCAGTTCATAAAACCGTTAGGTAGTTCTCTACACATAGCGACTTTACCACTGCTCTACCTACGCCTTTTGCTTGTTTGGCTTTCTTACAGGCTAGTATGCGATAGGCAGCATTAACTGAATATCAAACCCAGTCCACCTTTGTATTTGAAATCTAAGTAATAATTTGAAAAGAGACGAGTGTAATCAGTTTTAAACATTATTTCCGCTTTTTTTGTTGGTTTGTTTATGACATGTATATTAACCTAAAATCAAACCCTAGTCTACCTTAGTGAAAGGCTAACAGTTTAACCACTGCGTCACCATACCCTTCTTTCTTAGTTTGATTCGTTCTAGGCCTTAGAGCTAGAAATCGAGTTACGATCTCCAGTGCAAGAGGCACATGTGCTCACCACTATAGCATGTAATGGTTAGCTGGTAACATTAGACAACCGAAAATGATTGTATTTCTGTTAGCCAAGCATTTCTGTCATTTGCCTACGGTGTGAGCACTGCCAGCAATACAGTTTAGTTCAGAACAAGCGAGTGTGTGTGTGTGTGTGTATAGATTATTAGCCTCAAGTATTTAAAGCTTGTTGTGTGTAGCGACCATCTTGCTCAGTAACCACTGAGTAAGTTTTAACAGTCAACTCATAAAAACAGCATAGGATAGTTGTGTGTGTGTGTGGTTCATGTACTTGGGAATATGCATTAGCACCATGCGCTAGCTTTACCATACCCTCTAAAGGTAGAGCGTTATCCCTTCCTTTGGACATTGCCAATGACTGCATTCCCCCACAAGTTTTACACTTAAGCCCTTGGCTTGTTCTTGATTAAGTTTGGTTTGCTTTAGGCTTGGTTTGGTTCAGTTGGGTTTGATTCGACTTGGTTCAGTTTAGTTTAATGTAGTCACCATTTTTTTTATTTTTAGCTACACTCTTTAACCAATTAATTAATGATAGTCTACTCTTAATTCTTGAATCGATAAATTGAATTTTGTGTACACCGTTTGTCAAGCCATGCCTATAACCTATACTCCCTATGTACTACAGTCAGATCTGAAAACAAGTTCCAATGGTCAAAGACGTGTCAGTCACCAATCATGTAGCCTACAATAATTCTTTCTTTACCTAGCTAGGTTTCGTCACTAACAGTAATCATCTTACATTATGGGTTTGCAATATATTAAGAAAAGCAAAAGTCCATGATCTTGTTGTTTTGGGTCTTTTTTGGGGGAATTCATAAGCCATAAAAAGAATGACATCATGTCAATTTCTGGGGGGACCTTGTATGTCAAAATCCCATTATCAGTTTATAAAATCTCAAGGCCATGCCCTAGCAGTTTTGGATTATTTCAATCAATGAGTCCACCATAGGAAAGATCGGAAAATAAATACCCTCAAAACAAGTCGGCACATGACCCTCTCCGAACAATGCTTCGCAAAATATAAATTCATCCATTGAACATTGAATATGATCGGCGACACCATCCTCGCTTCCCCCTCCCACCATGGTTGCCATATCGTTTGACCTTCAAATGTCCTCAGCATCTCCGTGCTTTTTTCATTGCCCTGTTGTCAAGTCAAGTCAATGCATTCCAATAAGCTCAAATAACATCCACATCCTGTCAGTCTGCCCCAGCAAGTTTGTTTTCTATACTCACTTCAAGCAACATATAACCAAGTTCTGTTTGTTCTATCTAAAGCCAACATCATCTGATCAAGGAATTATCATTTGCCATGTCACTCATAATCGTTTACATGTTAAAGAGCCCCTTCAGGGAGTTTAGGAATTAGGAATTCCATCATAGGAAAAATCGGAAAACGAACCCTCGACCCGCCGTCTCATCGAAATAGCGAATACTGTATTGGTATATCACCACCGTGGCCAGTAATAGCCTCGTTGAAACACGTGCCCAGTGGTATCGTCTCTTTCTATCTACAACCACTCTTCATGAATATTTTAGACAGATTTAAAAAAAAGTTTTTAAAACTAAAATGTTATCAACAAAAGTGTCGTTAGACCCTTTCGCATTTTTTAAACATAAATACTATATTCGAAAGGGGGAGTATTTGGGGGGGGCGTCACCCCGAGTCCTATGACCCCTCTTATACGTCTCTGGCGTTATTGGTTTGTGAGATATAACTGAAAGTCTAAAATCACAGTTTTACACCAAAAAATTCTGTTTCCCTCATTCTCAAAAACTTTAACCTATTACCAAAATAAAGAGGGTTTCGAGACAAGCCACTTGACACGTCATCTGACCAAATCCGACCATGCATTCGTGAGATATCGGAAAAAGTCTAAAATCACGTTCTTACCTCAAAAAACATGTTTCCAGCATTCTCAAAACTTTAACCTATTAATAACATATATAGGGCTTCGAGACAAGCGATTTGACACGTCACACGTCCAAATCCGACCTTGCGTTCGAGAGATATCGGCAAACATCGTAGGAAAGTAGGCGACTATCTGGTTCTCTCCTCACCACCAAAACCCCTTCTTATAAATATTTTTTTCAAAGAGCTCGCCCTCTTACAAAAATCCCAAGTGCGCATGCGTAAAAAACAAAAACAAAAATGATGATTCATAGCGGCATCCAGCAAAACGCATGCGCTATATGAGCAACAACGTTTAAGTTCATTTTAGCAGCTCGCCTTATACATGTCGCATTTGAAAGGAGACTTTCACTAAAAATTACAATTTCACCCCCTAGTAGGGGTAGGTTTTATTTAGGGGTTAAAATGAGTGGTCCATTGGAAAGAGGGCGTCAACCAGAGTCCAACGACACCTCATTTGTCAAAATCGGACCATGGGTTGGCCAGATATTAATTATTTAATATGAACGCCGCCCGAGCAACGCCGGGTGGGTTAGAACTCCTAGTACCCCCCTACTAATGAAGATAAATTGTAACAAGACCACAGCATCAAAAAAGCAAATTTTGCATTTGTTCAATTATATCCGGTTTGGAAAACTTGCGACATCTCGACCAGGATTACGAATCTTTTGTATTAATGTCAAGCCAGTTCTCCTGTATGGAAGTGAAACTTGGAAAAGTACAACCCAGATCACCAGGAGTCTCCAAGTCTTCACTAACCGTTGCATCAGAAGGATTCTACGCATCTATTGGCCAGAAACCATTTCAAATGAGGAACTTCTGAAGAGAACACACGAAAGGCCAATACATCTAGAAATAAAACGGAGAAAATGGAGTTTGATAGGCCATTGACTGAGAAAGCAGGACGCCATTGAAAAAGAAGCACTTAGGTGGAACCCCCAGGGCACCCGAGGAAGGGGTAGGCCAAGAAATACCTGGAGAAGAAGTGTTCAGGAGGAGAGGAAGGCGACTGGCAAATCTTGGGCAGACCTTCATAGGCTGGCTGGGAGAAGAAATCAGTGGAGGAATTTTGTTGCAGCCCTTTGCTCCTAGAGGGGACATAGGAATTAAGTCAAGCATATTGCTCATAATATTCCACCCAATGTACAAGTTTCCTAGTCAATATTGAGCCCGCCTAAGCTCGTGCTGGGGATAGTTTTGAGAGTGGCAAGGAATACTACAACTAAGAGTTACTAAACGCACCCCAGAAGCTTGTCTCAGCTTCAGGAGATCTTTTGACTTTGTTTGGAGGACTGGATTATTCTATACAAAATCGAAGATTTTTATCTTCGATGTGCGTACTTGAACGATTCATTCTACGTAACTCTGCATAATAAGCCACTTTAGATTGGTCTAATATTTATTGCATTTTGGTAATGAAAAAGGTATATCATTGCAGAAACGCGAAGCACATGGAAATAGTGCAAAATGACTTCGACTCTAGTCGAAGCCGGGACACGCCGTTCCAGGCACGAGCACCACCCTTAGTGCGTTTGACACAAGTAAACGTACAATTGTGACAGGTCGTTGAGACCGAGGGTGCAACTGTCTTATAATAGGACCATTGAGTCCGTGATCTACGAAATATCAAGACATCGAGTATTATTTTGGCACTAAAGTACTGGTGATATCGTATTTAAACAGTTCAAATCACGGGAGGGATATATTTTCGAGGAAACAGTGAATATCCAACTTTTTGTGCTATGAGCACATGGTAATCGTCACACCACATAGTGGACAACGTGTACGACGAAAAATCTTCAAAGTGCTAAAAATATTCACAATATTCAGTGCTATTGCTTACTAAATTATTTGTTCCATAAGTAAGAATCACGCCGTGCAAAGGCTGATATTTTGATTCAACGGATTGCACGGATATTCAAGTGATTGTGATATCCAGTGATTATCAAATCTGTGTTACCAGAATAGCTTTAGTGAAAGCAAGCACATGTTCAATCTTGCTTACAGCTTGCAAAGTGTAAAGCCAGTCTTGAGAAGTGAAACCACTCATAGAATCAGTGAATTTCCACTCAATTTCACAATTTCTACCAGAACCTCGAGATGCCGAAACTAGTCCACGTGATGTTTAATCCCAGTTCCATGATGTTGACCATGAGGGCTTAAACTCCGGTATGAAGGAGCCATTGATCACGTAACGACACCTCAGGATGAAAGCCGATACTAGGATTATGATGACCATGACCAAGGAGTTGCAATCTTTGCTCAACTCCTGGATTGAAGGAAGGAACCCTCAAATTATGCCTTCCCAAGGTAGAGGTGAACAACTGTCACCGCGAGTTTCGATTAATTTCCTCTTGTATTGGTTATGGATCAGGGCTGGATTAGTTTTAGACAACCGTAAGCATGACAGTCATTTAGGTAAGTTTTCTTTTCTTCTTGTAGTCTTCCACACGCTTTGTGTTAGCTCAGTTCTAGAGTTATACACCCCACGGGTTCCACCCGGGTGCAATAATTGTAACTTTGTGTAGTCCACATAATGGACATGGATTTATAACTTTGAGCAGTAATTTTCATTAATCAGCTGTTGCTGAAAGCACAGTCATTCTTTGAAGCTCCCTTTAATGTGAAATATTTGTACGCCACTGTAGCGGGCGTATCGTTTAGATGCAGAGAAGATAACGCATCTACATAATTATTGTACATAATTTTTGTATGGTCTTAGAACCAGATTCAAGCAGAATCAGAGTAGTGTAATAGAGTGCTGTATGTTAACTCACTCTAAACCCCGCATTACACTTTATACGTATCATTTGCAATTAACACCCCCCCCCCCCTCTAGGTGTAGGTGTTTTATAACATTTATGGGCTTTGATGTGCTTAGCGCACAATATTTTCTTGATAATAATCTTCCGCCACGTAGTGGAATATCTTTCAAAGACATCACAGAGTAAGCATGTCTTTCCTTTGCTACTCTTTGCCCATTTAATGGCTAACATATGATTATCAGTGATTTTTAAGGCTAGCTAGAACGCCTCAGATATACAAAGAACAGTGTGATAATATTCTCAAGTGTAATAGATCAGAACTATGAACTTTATCTAGTGAAATCTACAATTTTCTTAATGTTTTGATGGACATTGCTATGCAATGAATGTGAGGTGCTGTTATAAACACTCAATTGTGCTCGGCAGAATGGCAGATGTCGACGCTCAAGGTTAAAGCACAGTTAGATTTCCCAGCAGCCTCATGGAGTTACCGTGTGAGATTGCAGACAGATATGACACAGCTCTCTTTGCATTGCCTAAAGGGGAACTTTTATCGAGACATTCTTGGTGCTCGGACGGAATGCAATTTATGTCACATCAATTTTTGAGTACAGGGTGACCAGAGAGCCACGTCTTCTATTATATTTGATATATTCGCATAATGTTGTAAGTGAATGAATGATGTTTCTTATATTATGATGAGTACTATCAGAGTAATTCTTAGGAATGAAACAAACCTTTGTTCATTTAGGCTATTTATTCTCACTTGAAGTGATAGATGATTTTTGCCGTGTGTTGACACGAGGGTAATGGGTTGGTTACCGCTTTATGTGCATGCCAGCAGATTCAAATTGTGGTTGACTGCTGAGGTTACCTCTCTCGTGATCCGGCTGAGGGACGCGATGAGATACTTCTTGAATGGTTAGATGGAGCTTTGAATGCCCATCAGGTAGTCGTGTTATTGTGGACTTGAATTATATTTTTATTATATTTGAGCCGCTTAGAGCTCATGACGGTAGTGGCTTGTCCATTTACACGTCTCGTAAGCATCTATTTCTGACTTGCGATTAGGCTTTATAAGATTGTGTTATTGTAGCAGGTAGAGGCCGCGTGTACTCTGTTGTGTTTTATTCTTTGGTCCTGAAGCCTTGCATAGTTGGTCATTCTTCATAACTAAGATACTCATAAACGGAGATAATAATAATAAACATCCATAAATCATAAAAGCTCATCTTATTAAACCGACGCGGGTTAAAACTACTATTAAATAATAACAGCTGTTTAACGTTGATCATATTGACCTTTCGCTGGACCAATGCAATGCGCTTGATGAGGGACATTCCTGAAGGAATGGTTTAGAGAGAGACAACACTTTTAGACTTGACAGGAGCCCAGAGGCTGACCAGAGGTGTTTAACTCGACGGTCGAGTACCCTTGCCGATGACATGCTGTGATAATAGCATACTTTGATTAATTCTTTTACACACTTTTAGATGACGAATGGAACAGAGAGTCTCCATTTCGCTGTAGGAAGGGTAACAAGAATATTTGTTTAAATGTTCAGTTATTTATTTATTGAGTGCATAATTTCCTATGTGAACCCTACTATTGTTTCATCTGTAGTATTTGTTGTACAGCTATAATTGTAATGCTTATAATGTATTGAAATGACTGTTATATTAGTATTTGTTGTTAACACGGACGCTTAGCGCCGATGTTTATGTAACTTAGGATTTAGTATAGACAGATAAACTAAAATGTAAATATGGGGAGTGGTCACAGTATGATCTAGATTTTCGCTGTCATGTTTGACTATTTTTATGGCATGATGATTCTTCTCAGAACACCGTTACCTTTTCCTTGTATTTAAATTAGGGCTTTTGTACCACTTTCCCAAGCTTTGCTTTGTTTTTGAATTTAATTAGAACTGATAATGCGGGTTAATTTCTATTAGCTTAGGGGTTGTTCGTTTCTTGCTTTTTTATTAGATAGCGGATTAGCCGATTTGAAACCCTCTGATCCCAGGATAAGGGTTGGTTTTATTCAATAAACATTCCAACGATTTTTACTTCGGTCTGGACTTCCTTCTTTAGTAGTTTAGGACAGGAGTCTCGTTCCGGCGAGCCCTATTGGAATGCACGCCAATCCTCTTCTTCGGTATATTGTGCACGTTGGAGGTGGTGATCTGCTCCGCCACCGATCGTGTGTAGCTTTCCAGATAACCACATCCTTGAATACATGTGGCCTAAGAGGATTGGAGTACACTCCTTGTGGGCTATTCCGGCACAAGACTCCTCGTCATCATAGGGATCAGGTTCCCATCATAGCATAGTCATAGACCCCTCAGGGAAATGCACTCCCTTAAAAACTATTAAATTAAAATCCAGGCTTAAGTAAATTTCACAAATTGATTTATTAAAATCATAAGCCCCTATCCTAAAATCGGGGGTATGAGTCGGCTAATCCGTTAACTAAACAAAAGTAAAAACAAAATAAACAATAACCTTCTATCTAAAATCACCCCTCGATTGGTCCTAAATACAATCAGAAAAAAATAGCAAAGCTAGGGACATGGTACAAAAGATTTTAACTTGAAATTATAATTAACATGGCATGACGTTTCCAAGCGAAACGTCATGATGGCAAAATGTCAAACATGACAGGAAAAACAACAAAGTAAACTGTGACAGGCCGGACGTTTGTTTTAGACGATTGTCCTTGATCTTGAAGTCTGCGGGTGAGCCACACACAGTCACTCCCTCAGACTATCGCTTCACACTTGTCACCACCGATCTGATGTAATGGAATTCCAGACTTGAGCAGGCAGTACAGTCCACGTCGAAATATTGTGTGACACGGAAGTACACTTTACGTAGTTACGAACAAAACGTAATTATATTTGCCAATGACTGTACTTCAGCAGTAGTGTCAGACAGCTTTGTCAATCATCGGACCGCTTGGGGCAGCTGATAACAAAACAGGTACTGAAGTAACTCGCCTCCAGGCTTCCATTAAGATTTTTCACTCGTCTAAAACAAACGTCCGGCCTGGACCATCCCGTATTTACATTTAATTTTTTAATTGATCTAAACTCATCCTAAGTTAAAATAATCTACGGTGAGAAGCATCCGTAGTAACACAACTAAACAAAGATCTAAAGTGATTTACAGTCATCTTTTACAACACAAATCAAGTATACAATCAACTGTACCTCAAAATATCTACAAGTAGCTGAAGAAAGATGGGAATATGTGTTTACACAACAATCAATAAATAAATATCACACACAAGAGTATTCTTATTAATCCTTCCTACCACATGATGGTTACTGTTTGTTTCCATCGGTCATCTCTCATGTGTAAGCTAGGAAATCATAGTACTGTTCGTTAACAGCAGAACAAAAGTTACATGGTTCACGACCCACGAGTTGAAAACTCTGGGGTAGACCAAATCCCTGTCAGTCGCATGTGTCAGCTGTCTAAAGCTTAAACTAACGAAGAAATAAAACGACAGCTCAGTGCAATGGTCAGCGAGTTATAAACCAAGATCAACGTTAAACAGGCGTTTAGTGATTAACGATAATTATTGCTTTCGTTTAAAATTCATTACTTAATTTTATTTAATGAGTGATTATTAGTAGTCTTTGTTTTAATATTTATTAATTATATGAATTGACCATGTGCACGGCTTCCTAACTGGTGGATAAAACCACTGGTGCACACCCAAGTACACACGAACATGCTTACTCCGAGCTATCAAAAAGCTCAAAAACCATTCTAAAGTAACAGAGTGTCCCGCTGGATCACTTCCTTAACCTCGGTCTGTTAAGCACATGAGCTTTGAAACAAGGCCGGCAACCTCAAAAACTATGGGAAACCACCCCTTCATCGTGTATGAACACACGGCATAAACCTTCACAACATGTGAGAAAAATAACATAAATAAGTCAATCAGTTTCACAAGAGAATTCTAAGATCTTAAACAATAAAAGTTGTTCAAATGTGCTTCGCTCACAACATATGCGAAGATCGTAAACAGAATAGGTGACCTCCTGTCACACAATATCATTGCATTCTCAACATCGCTGTTAACTTGACCTAGTTTGATAAAGTTTATACACACTGGCTTATGTAGATTACATCATTTAGAAAAACATTAGTATTAAGTCTGTCGAAAGTCTAGTCTCACCTGGGATTATGGGTTGGCATTACTGCGCGTAACCTTGAAAACACTTGTCTCCCCAAGTGACTTGCATTTTGTTCATTCCCAAACTGTTACTAGTTGCATGGGCTAACAGTAAAGTTTCAAATGTTCGTTTCTTTAGCATATCGGATCCATAAAAATGTTCAGATTGTGATCCTACACTTGCAGTTCATGCGATAATATTCTTTGTAGTGTTCGTGATACATTTATAGTAGACAAAAAATGATGAACAATGATATGCCTGCATGGGCAAAGCAAAGCATAGAGAACGAGAGATATTCCACTCGCACTAAGGTGTTTGGAAGATATAACACTTCCAGCAAGTTTGTTAAAAATCAAACAATTCTAGGCACTTCCAATGCATGAAATAAACATTCACACCATATAAAACAGTGGCGTTAATCGTAAATGATACGTTACTAGTGTGAACGAGATTCGAAGTACAAACAGAAAGATATAACACTCCTGCACACTGTTAATCGATTACTCTCGAATCTAGTGGTAAACTTTTCACTCTCAAATAAAAATGTATACCCAAATATAGGTAATGAAATAACCTCTCCCATTGGAGGATACGCCTGCTCAGTGGCGTGCTTTACATATCACAAAATATGGGTTTAAAATACTGACTTCAGCAACAGCTGATTTAAATTACTTAATTACTGCCCCATTTAAATTACTGATACAATTGGTTCGTTCAAAGTGAACATAAAATTACATTAATTGCACCGTGTGATAAAAAAAAACTCATTAATCAGGTGACTAACTCACAATTAGGAAATGCATTGGAGACGTACGCTGCGATGTGCATTGAAACATGAAAGATTACCACAGTCGGTGAACTAAAACAAAACCCTACTAAAACAAAATCTAACTAGATGACTGTGAATCGAAGTACGATCGTTAAAACTACTCCACCAGAGACTATCTCCTTACAAAAAGATATTAGTTAGACTCACGAAGAACATTGTAGCTCACCTCATTCCTACAGGAATAATTGAGGGGTATTTTCTTCCATTTCAAGTAGGGGCAATACTTCCAACGCTCGGATAGACACATTGTAATCCGTTCTTCAGCCTCCATTTGATTATACCGTTGTGGTGCTAGGTATCTCCCTCATAAGGTGTCTACGCCAGTATCACCCACATGGTGAACGGTGGTAAAGTTCCTCCTCTCTGGTGGATCTCGTACATCGTGGTAACGTTGATAAATTACACAGGAAATTCACTGCTTCTAGTGTGATTCGCTAACTAACACAGCATCTACACATGGTAATTTTGCAGACTCTATTCAACAAATGGCCATGTCTGCTCCACAGATTCTACTCAACACAATCACATGTTGGCTCACTTTTTCACTATCACACGTGGTGAAAAATTCTATCTGATTAAATCTGCTACATCGGTCGTTCAAGAAAATTACGATTTCACACAACATGGATTATTCTATGCAATTCTCACTGGTGTGAAATATGACACTGGCACTTTCGAAATCACAGATACTCACATTTCTGGATGGCACACATATCGGCCATGCTGGTCTGATAGTTTTCGATCATGCTTCCGGTTAAGTCACCGTAATATTTCACTGATTTCAAATGCTTACAAAGCAATACTTTTACTGAGTTTTCCACTGTACACATCTCGTGCGTAATAATATAAACAGGCTTACGTTTCCAACGGATTTATTTCTTCACTTTCCGACGTCTCATCGGTCACTCGACCGGACTATTACGAATGCGTGTTGCACGCATGCGGTGCTTAACTTAGACAATCAACAAGTCCTTTCCTCCCGGAAGTGGGTTGGACTGGCTTTGAGACTAGTCGAGTCCTTGAACGTCTCTCGACATTATTCCTGCATTTCCGCAGTGTCATTCCTTAGTCTCAAGTACTAAATAGATAATGTTAGGCCACTTCTCCTTGGCAAATTACACAGAAATACTGGATGTGGTAAATTCAAAGGTGCACATTAGAGAATACCTTCTCTAATCATGGTATATATAATAAATGTTGACAGTCTTCCAACGAAACCAAAAGTACAACTGCATCTTCCTGGATGCATTCAGAGATTCATTCGCTTGTGTTACCAACTTTGGTATAAAAAATACTCACCAGCATGAGCGGATACGGGCTCATATGTCTCCTCCTCGGTTCAAATAAAAATGCAAGATAGGCATTTTTATTTGCTCTCAACAATGCTTTTAATTCTGGTGATATTTTTTTCCTCTCAAGATTAATGTAGCTTGATACTTCCTCAAAATCTCTACTCCTTCTTGCCTTCCTCAGAATTCCGTAAACTAGTAAGACAGGTTGAAGATTCCTTCTTCTCTTCTTGTGTCTTCTCTCGATAAGATCGGCTTACTGCATCCAAAAAATTATCCCAGGCTTCTAATTGCCTGCTCTCTGATGGTCCTCCATAATACTCCTCATCAGACAGATCTGGATTCATAATAATTTGGTGAATATTGAAGTATCTGCCTCCCTCATCATCATCTGATTAACGGTAAGGATTGTCATCAGAATCTGATTCAGAATCAGTATATCCATCACTCTCCTCTCTTTCTAGTATCTCAAGTTCTAAGTTGAGTATCTCTTCGAAGCGATCTCCTCTTCCTTCTTCGGGTTGCGATGAGTCTACAGAGTATGAAGTTTCACTTCCATTATCCAGGTAAATCATTTCTTCTGGTTCCTCTTCTCTCTGGTTACTCAGACATAGGTCCCTAGCTGCATCCATTCTTTCTGTCATCCCACGGAATGTCTCTTCTCGCATTTCCGGATTTTCCTCTATATGGTGGATCTCTGCAACGACAGTCTGGATGTTATCCTTATTATCCCTCGAGGTTGGAACTACGTCCTACTTCTCTTTCTTCCGGTTCAATTCCTTAATATATACTCGACTTTCTGCGGCGCGTTTTCTTAGTTCTTGTATATGATCTGGGATTTCTGAAGCTTTCGCTGGCTCTTCCTTACACTCTTCCTCAGTGTTTTCCTTGTCCGCTTCTTTCAGCATATTAAGGGCATTCTCTTCTTTATCCATGTCAGGCTCCTCTTCTATTTCATGAATCTGGACTCCTGGTTTGAGGCAAATGGTATTAGCTCCCAAATCAATAATACCTTCATGCTCTCGCATAAAATCAGCTCCTAAAATAGCTTGATGCTTCAGGTCTCGTAAGATCAAAAAATGGTGAACAAATATGTGCCCTGCGATGTCAAGTGTACACTGGACTTGTACCTTGCACTTTATCGCTTTATCCGGTAAAATACCTCGTATTTTAATATTAGAAACCGGTAATTGAGTTAGCTTAGTCTCAGCCTTCAGCTTAGCGTAGAAATCTCCTGATAATACACTTATCATGGCACCCGTATCAATTAGTACTGTGACTGGGCATCCATTGATTTTGACAGAAATCATTGGTAATTTCGTATTTCTGCCGTCGTTCGTCGTTTGTCGTTCGTATAGTAGGTCCTCTTGGATGGACTCCCAGAATTAAATAACAACAGTTATTCTGGAGTCAGGATCCATCCGACAGTAGTGGCTACGCTGGCTAATGCGCAGCATTAGGTCATGGGGCCAAGCTCTCTGCTGATTCGGTAGACGCGTGGGTTCGAGCCCCACCGTCGGCCGTCCTTGAAATGGTTTTCCGTGGTTTCCCATTTTCAACACCAGGCAAATGCTGGGACGGTACCTTCTGACAGGCCACGGCCGCTTCCTTCCACATCCATGCCCAGTTTCATTCACCATCATTCATTTCATCTCTCATTAACTCCTCTCAAGAGGTTGGCGTCAGGAAGGGCATCCGGCCGTAAAAACCATCGCCACAATGACTTCCATCGCATCTCATCCCCGACCCCGTTGGAAAAAACGGGAATAATAAGAGGTAGACATACATTCTGGAGTCAGGATCCTCAGACGTTAATTCTTTTTTGAAGTTTTTCTTTGTCCTGCGTTGCCCTGCCTCGAAGTCCCAGGCTGATTTAAGTCGTCGGGCACTTTCTCAGGTACAACGCGTGATTCCCTCGGTGTTCGAGTTCTGTCACTCTCTTCTTGATCGTGGAGTTGGCGAATGTACTGGCGACTCTCCTGCGCTCGCCCTCTCCAATCTCGATCGTTCTGATATCGCGAGTCACGGTCTCTTCTATAACCCCCGGAATATCTGTAATCTCGCCTTATGTTAGATTGAGTTCTGTTCTGGGCTCCATTTCGATTCTGATTCCGAGAATCTCGCCTATCTTCATTGGGTCGATCAAATCTTCTTTCCCAATAAGTCTGATTATTCGTCTGTCGGTTGTTAAATTGACCCGTCTAGTGTCATTTCGATGATAGTTCCTTGGTTTCTGACCAACTAGTTGCTCAGTACTATTATCCAAACGACGTAGGATTTCGTCACATTGGATGAAAGACTTGGCATCGGCTGCTATTAACAAGCGTTGCACTTCTGGGGGTATTGTCTGGTAATGGGCTGTATCAGATCACTCTCTGTCAAAGGTGGTTGAAGACATCTCAAGCGTGCCAATTGTGACGAGAAGTAATTTGCATGCGGGTGGGCAATGTAGAACTGTACTTTTTGTTATAAATGTCCGCTCTGATTCCCAATTGAATATCATTAGACCAATACGTTCGAAGTAACGCTTCTCGAAAATCTCGGTAACCACTGAATGAGTAACGGAATGCGCGGAACCACGTACTTGCTTGACCCTCAAGTAAGCGTTCAATTACCCAGAGTTCCCTCTCAGGTGTAACCATCGTATCTCTCAAATAACACTCCACATTATTGAGGAATTCGACGGGTGTAATACCTCCGCCGGTTCTTAAAAAATGAGCAGGTTGCTCTTCTCGGGATCTAATAATCATGACATTCGGGTTAGATGATCCACGCAACGGCGTGAACGCAGGTGCGTTGAAGTTAAGTGAACTTGGTTGTTCCACAGGTGTCGGGAAACATTGACCCATCGTGGTGGTTACGTTTGGGGTACTGGTCAGTGTTGACATGCTCGTGGTCTGCTGACCTGTCCAGCTGTGGGGTTGTGATGTTCCCACATTAGGATTGTTAGTAATCATAGGCTGCCAGTGGTGAGACGTACTGGGCTGCCCATAAGGTGTGGCAAAACTAACCTCAGGAGTCACAACATTATTAGTGTTGACATTAGTGGTTATGGCGTCCTTACAATTGATGTTAGAGGTTGTTTCCTTAACAACAGGAGGTGTTTGAAACGTTTGGTGCGCTGCTAGATCTCCTACTCGATCTCTCAGTCGTTGTTCCAATTCTTCCATGTCGATTGCATCAAGTGGTTTGTTAGGTGACTTCAGGGAATTTAATTGCAACTCAATTCGCTCGATTTTCCCTCGAAGACACTCATCCGCTTCCTGGACAGTCTTCCTAACCTCTCTTGAAGAATTCAATCTTTCTTGAATCGCGACCTCTTCAATTCGCTGCCTCAAAAAATCTACTTCTTCTTTGATTGTGGTCTTATGGTCCTTCAGGTCTTTCTTGACATCATTCATCTCCACGATTACTTCTTTGAGGTTCTCATGTACTTTGTGCTGTAAATATTGGACATTTAAGGTTAATTCCACGACAGTCCTCGTGCTATCTGTGAGTTCATTACGAAATCGCATCATGTCCTTTTGAAGACCCTTAACATTATTATGAACAGCTATGGCAACGTTCCTCATTATCCTCATACTGGTACTAACGGAGTTGACTTCACGTCTAATCCCATCGTGAAAAGCAGAAGCTTCTTCTATTTTACTTTCAACCGCTGAAACTCTATATTCAAGTTGTTCTCTCACGCTAGTAATACTTTCATCAATCTTATTAAGCCACGTCTGTATTTCAGATCGATTTGTGGCGATATCGGTCGCTAGAGTAGCGAAACGCTCGTTAGCCTCCTCCTGATTCCTAGTCATGTCAGCGCGAACAGCAAGTAAATTCTTATTAGCCTCCGCACGGTTCGTCTCCAAATCATCCCGTATTTCGAGTAAATTAGCATGGGTGGTTAAGTTCCCTCGAACATCGTTTATACTAACATTTAAAGCAAGAACCGTATCAGCAATATTTTCATTAACCTTTTTAACATTAATAGCTATGTCCTCCCGGACATTGTTTAAACTTTCATTGAGGGTGGCAACATTATTGAATATTACAGTGTTAATGGCGGCAATATTGGTGGCTAGATTAGCATTACTATTAGCTACGTTTGTAGCCATGTCCTCCCGGACATTCTCCATGTCTGCTCGTACATCATCTAAACCTTCCCTGACAGTGGTATTAGTACGGGCTAATGTTGCATTAACACCGTTAACAGTTCCCCTCATAAGATTCAAATCTTCTCTTAAAGTAGCCGTGATCTCATTAAAATCTGTCCTTAGTATAGTAATACTGGCTTCCATACCAGCATTAAGTTGCTGCACCATCCCATCCATCATAAGACGGAACCCTTCCTCATCCATAATACAAGTATAATCTTAGAATTAGAGAGAGAAAACCTTACACCTTACTAAGCATAATAATCTAGAAAATGACTTCGGTGGAAAGCTTAACCATCTCAACAAAACATTTGTGAATACTGCTGGATATTACACACAAAGAAATGACTCAACATTTACATTTAATTAACAGCAAAGCAAATACAAAATTAACGATAATAATCGTCTTAAAAATGACATGGTACTGATGGTTCCATGTCTGCATTGGCCGACAACGTTGGGCGCCAATAATTAATGTAGTGGATATGTGCCCGTTAGAGGTGGTGATCTGGTCCGCCACCGATCGTGTGTAGCTTTCCAGATAACCACATCCTTGAACACATGTGGCCTAAGAGGATTGGAGTACACTCCTTTTGGGCTATTCCGGCACAAGACTCCTCGTCATCATAGGGATCAGGTTCCCATCATAGCATAGTCATAGACCCCTCAAGGAAATGCACCCCCTTAAAAACTATTAAATTAAAATCCAGGCTTAAGTAAATTTCACAAAATGATTTATTAAAATCATAAGCCCCTATCCTGTAATCGGGGGTACGAGTCGGCTAACCCGTTAACTAAACACAAGTAAAGAAACAAAATAAACAATTACCTTCTATCTAAAATCACCCCTCGATTGGTCCTAAATACAATCAGAAAAACATAGCAAAGCTAGGGACATGGTACACAAGATTTTAACTTGTAATTATAATTAACAAGGCATGACGTTTCCAAGCGAAACGTCATGATGGCAAAATGTCAAACATGACAGGAAAAACAACAAAGTAAACTGTGACCATCCCGTGTTTACATTTAATTTTTTAATTGATCTAAACTCATCCTAAGTTAAACTAATCTACGGTGAGAAGCATCCGTAGTAACACAACTAAACAAAGATCTAAAGTGATTTACAGTCATCTTTTAGAACACAAATCAAGTATACAATAAACTGTACATCAAAATATCTACAAGTAGCTGAAGAAAGATGGGAATATGTGTTTACACAACAATCAATAAATAAATATCACATACAAGAGTATTCTTATTAATCCTTCCTACCACATGATGGTTACTGTTTGTTTCCATCGGTCATCTCTCATGTGTAAGCTAGGAAATCATAGTACTGTTCGTTAACAGCAGAACAAAAGTTACATAGTTCACGACCCACGAGTTGAAAACTCTGGGGTAGACCAAATCCCTGTCAGTCGCATGTGTCAGCTGTCTAAAGCTTAAGCTAACGAAGAAATAAAACGACAGCTCAGTGCAATGGTCAGCGAGTTATAAACCAAGATCAAAGTTAAACAGGCGTTTAGTGATTAACGATAATTATTGCTTTCGTTTAAAATTCATTACTTAATTTTATTTAATGAGTGATTATTAGTTGTCTTTGTTTTAATATTTATTAATTATACGGATTGACAATGTGCACGGATTCCTAACTGGTGGATAAAACCACTGGTGCACACCCAAGTACACACGAATATGCTTACTCCGAGCTATCAAAAAGCTCAAAAACCATTCTAAAGTAACAGAGTGTCCCGCTGGATCACTTCCTTAACCTCGGTCTGTCAAGCGCATGAGCTTTGAAACAAGGCCGGCAACCTCATAAACTATGGGAAACCACCCCTTCATCGTGTATGAACACACGGCATAAACCTTCACAACATGTGAGAAAAAATAACATAAATAAGTCAATCAGTTTCACAAGACAATTCTAAGATCTTAAACAATAAAAGTTGTTCAAATGTGCTTCGCTCACAACATATGCGTAAGATCGTAAAGAGAATAGGTGACCTCCTGTCACACAATATCATTGCATTCTCAACATCGCTGTTAACTTGACCTAGTTTTAGAAAGTTTATGCACACTGGCTTATGTAGATTACATCATTTAGAAAAACATTAGTATTAAATCTGTCGAAAGTCTAGTCTCACCTGGGATTATGGGTTGGCATTACTGCGCGTAACCTTGAAAACACTTGTCTCCCCAAGTGACTTGCATTTTGTTCATTCCCAAACTGTTACTAGTTGCATGGGCTAACGGTAAAGTTTCAAATGTTCGTTTCTTTAGCATATCGGATCCATAAAAATGTTCAGATTGTGATCCTACACTTGCAGTTCATACGATAATATTCGTTGTAGTGTTCGTGATCCATTTATAGTAGACAAAAAATAATGAACAATGATATGCCTGCATGGGCAAAGTAAAGCATAGAGAACGAGAGATATTCCACTCGCACTAAGGTGTTTGGAAGATATAACACTTCCAGCAAGTTTGTTAAAAATCAAGCAATTCTAGGCACTTCCAATGAGTAGGATATAAAGGCCGGTTCTAGCGCAGGGGCTAATGGGCAAGATGGCCGCCGCGCGCAACCAGTCCTATGTTATTCTTATGGAGAGGACAGTCATAGCTGGCACAGGGGCTAATGGGCAAAATGGCCGCCATACTCTGAGACCGTGAATGACGTCACAGGGGGAGTTCGACCGTGTAGTCGCTAAATAGAATATTTATTATTATTATTATTATTATTATTATTATTAATTTTATTAGGTAATTATTGATTGATAGCTTGCCACGGTGGGTGAATGGTTATTGTGTCGGACTACTAACACCAAGCTTGCAGATTCGCTCTTGGTCGTGGTGAGTGATTTTTGAAAGGCGGCAAAAATTAAGGCATGCATGTCATACGATGTTGGTATGTAAAAGAACCCAGGAGAGGTCTGCTATGTAGTTGCTAAGTGGAATATTTATTATTATTATTATTTATTATTATTATTATTATTACTATTATTATTAGGTAATTATTGATTGATCATGTACAATCAAGACCAGCCTTATATTCCCCCCCCCCCACTTTATGGTGTAGTGGTTAGCATTATTGGCTGTTACTGTGGAGGCTCGGGTTGGAGTCCTGGCTCTGTCAAGATTTTAAATTCTAGGCTGAGGGTTGGAATGGGGTACACTCAACCTTGTGAGGCAAATCTGACAGGAGCTGGCTTTTGATTCATACCGCTGCCATTCTGCCTAACCCAACTTCACTTAACCTAACCTAACCTAACCTTACCTAACCTAACCAAATCCCACCTTACCCAACCTAACCTAACCTAACTTCAAAGTCAGAATGTACAATACATTTATTGTTTTTATACCCTCATAAATTAGATATAGAGAATGTCCACCACGATTTAGATCCTCGAGCACACTTTCTGACCTATCATTAAAACGTGTAGAAAGGAATGTCTGAAAATGTTCACGAACACATACAGTAGTACACGTTCACTATACATTGTATCCACTTTTTAAATGTTAATGATACGGAAAAGAGTATGCATTGGTAATTCAGTAAGCTTTTTTTCTCTCTCTAATCAACAGTTCTGCCCCCCCCCCCATAGCATTGAGAATATTTATTGTAGTAGCCTATAAAGAAACAACAAAAATCATATCTATTACAGTTTAGCTATAAGTGACCAGAACCACTATAACATTTTATTCTAATAAGGAAATTTCCATAATGATAAGAAAAAAAACTTACCATAATGGTGGATTGTGTAAGTAAACGTCCTTTGCTGCTTGATGCCACTACTAAACTGATAGTCATATAACAGACAAGTGAGTTCATGTTTAGCTGACGTAATCGTATGTTCCCACGCACTTTCTGTGTGTTGCACGCGCCGTAGTGGCTAAATTTGAAACTAGATGAGATGATTTGCTGATGTAATCGTATGTTCCCCGCACGCACACGCAAGCCCCTGTGGACGGGTCCTTGTGGACGAGTCCCTGTGGACGGGTCATTGTTGACGGGTCCTTGTTGACGGGTCCTTGTGGACGAGCCCCTGTGGACGGGTCCTTTTTGACTAATCCCTTTAGACCGGTTCCTTTTGACTGGCTCATGACCCCTAATGCTATAATGAAATTAAACGTTGTTCCACATGATACGCAAGCAAAGAGCCGATCGCTACTATGAATTAACATTTATGTTTTTGTTTTGTTTTTACGCATGTGCACTTGGGGTTTTTGTAAGAGGGCGGGCTTTTTGAATACAGATTTATAAATGAGTTATTTATTTTTAAATTACCAAAAGATCCAAAACTAATTGGTAATTAGCTTTTTAACATTTCATGAACCAATAAGGCTATGGGACTTGTATTAGAGGTCGTTGGACTTGAGGTGACATTTTGTTTTTGAATCTATTATTTTTTTTGTTAAAAGGGTCTAACTACACTTTTGTTAATATCTCGCTAACTAATAATCAGAGAGGGTCAAGTGAGGTGTCATGGGACTCAGGATGGTCAACCCTTTTCCATGACCAACGAATTTACCTAAAAGATTCAAAACAGCAAGGTCATTGACCTAAGATTTTATAAACTAATAATTGAATATTAACATGTGAGGTGTCATAGGACTTAGAATGGTCAACCCTTTCCCATGGCCAATGCATTTACCAAAAGTACCCAATACATCAAGGTCATTGACCTGAGATTTTATAAACTAATAATCGGGTACGAACATGTGAGATGTTTACCATGTGTAATGAAACATAGCTAGGTAGAGAAAGAATTAGTGTAGGCTACATGTATTGTGACTGACAAGTCTTTTACCATTGAAACTTGTTTTCAGATCAAACTGCAGTATAGAGAGAGTATAGGTTGCAGGTATGGGTTAATAAATGAGAAACAGTGTACGCAAACTCTGATTTATCAAGAATTAAGAGTAGACTATCTTTATTTGATTGGTTAAAGAGAATAGCTAAAACACAAAAATGCTCAGTGGTTACCGAGACAAAATGATCGCAACACACAACAAGCTTTAAATACTTGAGGCTAATAATCAATACACACACACACTCGCTTGTTCTAAACTAAACTGTTTTGCTGTCAGTGCTCAGACAGTAGGCTGATGACGAAATGCATTGCTAACAGAAATATAATCATTTCCGGTTGTCTAATGTTACCAGCTATCCATTTATTTATTTTTTGTGTTGCAGTGGTAAGCACTTTTAGCTCTTGTATTGGTAGTCTTAACTCGATTTCCAGGTCTGAGGCCTAGAACGAGTTGAACTAAGAAACAAGGGCATGGTGGTGCAGTGGTTAAGCTGTTAGCCTTTTCACCAGAGGGTTCGATTTCAGGTTAATATGCATGTCATAAACATATTAAACAAAACAAAAAACAGAGATAAGGTTTAAAACTGATTACATTTGTGACTTTTCAAATTATTACTTGGATTACAAATACAAAGGTGAACTGGGTTTGATATACAGTTAATGCTGTCTATCACACACTCGACTGTAAGAAAGCCAAAAGAGCAAAAGGCTTAGGTAGAGCAGTGGTAAAATTGCTATATGTAGAGAACTACCTGGCAAAGCTATATCGCATAAACAGTGCAGGATACAATCCAGCAATCAAATTTGTATCTTGTGGAACAGAGAAATGCACTTACGTGAGAAAATGCAAGTTCATATGTAATATGACCTAACACAAAAGTGTTCACCTGTGCACGTGCACAATAAGAGCTAACAAGTCACATTCTGTTTAGTTCGTACGTAACGTTAGGTTAGGGCTAATGCACACACCCTAGTACACGAGGCACATGCCATTTGAGAGCAGGTCAAGGGATCTAACTTGGTGGATGAATTTGTTCTAACGAGTCATTTGTAGTTGAAAGAGAATAATACTTGTTCTTAAGATGTTAAAACTGAGGAGATGGTATGTACAGTAAGACGTCTTGTTATTTCCTGTGTAATATTACAGACATGGCAGAGAGCACACAGTTCTGTAGCTATGACTACGCTGCAGTAATTTGAAACCCTACGTGTTCATTAAGACAATGGGTGATGATTATACAAAGTTAGCAGTCATTGGATATTACACAGGTGTTCCTTCCGGTGTCATGTTGCTGACATGGCAGAGAGCGCACAGTTAAATTGCAACGACGAACGCTGCAGTAATTTGAAACCCAAGGTGTTGATCAAGACAATGGGTGATGATCATGCAAAGTCTGCAGTAATTGTATACCACACATCAACATTGACTAAATCATAAACATGTTGTCATAACCAGCAGAAACCTCATTTAAAGATTTTAGATTTTACATTTTAAATTTAAGATTTTTTTGATTTTTAGATTTTACTTTTTACATTTTCCTAAAAGAGTAAACAACAAGGTCACATACCTAACCTCAGTTTTTAATGTCAGTTTTTTTTTTCAATTTGATAATATGGAAAACATGGAGTTTTGCATTTTGTTGTTCACACATTTATTAATTTCACAATTTCCCATTTTCAGTTCTTAAAAGGTTAGTTTAAAGTTTTTCAATTTCATGATATTGAAACATGGATTTTCCAATTTGTTGTTTTCACATTTGTCAATTTACCAAATTCACATTTACAGTTTTTTTAAAATTTCAGTTTAATGTGTTTTTGTTTTATTTGTTAATATGGAAACATGGATTTTTTTTTTTACAATTTGTGTTTTTTACATGTCATGAAATTTTTCTTATGCTAGTCTTATAGGTTATTGTACAACATGATCACTACCCCACTGGATTTTTTTTTTCATTTTGTTGTTTACACATATGCCAATTTTCCAATTCCCCATTTTCAGTTTTATTTTTAATATTAGTTTTAAGTTTTTCAATTTCTTAACATGGAAACATGGATTTTGCATTTTGTTGTTTACACATTTATTAATTTCACAATTTCCCATTTACAGTTCTTAAAATGTCAGTTTAAAGTTTGTCAATTTCATGACATAGAAACATGGATTTTCCAATTTGTTGTTTTCATATTTATTAATTTACCAAATTCCCATTTACAGTTTTTTTAAATTTCAGTTTAATGTTGTTGTTTTTTTCTATTTGTTAATATGGAAACATGGATTTTTCCAATTTTGTGTTTTACATGTTCATTTTGCATTAGGAGTGGAGAGAGGTGGGTAGTAATTAAAAATGTGCAAGCAGTGTCCATTGTTGACAGGTCATTGTTGACGAGTCCTTTTCATACAACAGAAAAGTGAGTTCATGATTCGCATGCATTACCTAAAATGTAATACCATGCAAGTGTTTAACATTTTACAACTAACCTGTTAGTATGATTTGCACACTACAAAGGTTATATCTGTTCTGGTAATAGAATTATTTAGCGTTGGCTTTTATATTTAATATGTACAGTTTAAAGTGATAGAAAAGTGGTAGAAATGTGGTAGCAAAGTGGTAGACAAGTGGTAGACAATTGGTAACAAAGTGGTAGAAAAGTGGCAGCAAAGTGGTAGAAAAGTGGCAGCAAAGTGGTAGAAAAGTGGTAGAAAAGTGGTAGCAAACTAGAAAAGTGGTAACAAAGTGGTAGAAAAGTGGTAGCAAAGTGGTAGAAAAGTGGTAGAAAAGTGGTAGCAAACTAGAAAAGTGGTAGAAAAGTGGTAGCAAATTGGTAGAAAATATTACATGTATTGTTAAGAAATAGTTTAAGCGGTTACATGGATTCATTACACAATAATTTTAGCATGACAAAGCTCATTTTCTATATCCAATAGTTCTTCCTCATATTTAGTATGAACAGTTTACACATTTATCAATTTCACAATTTCCCATTTACAGTTCTTCAAATGTCAGTTTTAAGGTTTTCAATTTCATGATATAGAAACATGGATTCTCCAATTTTTTTTTCATTTATTAATTTACCAAATTCCCTTTAACAGTTTTTTAAATTTCATTTTAATGTTGTTGTTTTTTTCTATTTGTCAATATGGAAACATGGATTTTTCCAATTTGTGTTTTACATGTTCATTTTGCATTAGGAGTGGAGAGAGGTGGGTAGTAATTAAAAATGTGCAAGCAGTGTCCATTGTTGACAGGTCATTGTTGACGAGTCCTTTTCATACAACAGACAAGTGAGTTCATGTTTAACATGTTTAAATAAATAAATAAATAAATAAATAAATAAATAAATAACATGCATTACCTAAAATGTAATACCATGCAAGTGTTTAACATTTTACAAATTAGCTTATGTGTTAGTTTATGTGTGGGGTCTTATGTTGGGCATTTTGTGTTGGCTTATTTGACAAGTTATTTTGTCAATGCATTTAGTGGATTTTTCTCTTGGTCTTCTTGGTCTTGGAAAGTAAATCAGTCCATTTTTATCACAACATAATGCTTACTGCCATGTTTGTAAGCAACAACCACACACTAAACTTTCAAAAAAATCTAAAGTACTCTAAGGTACTCTCAACTCGTACTCTTACCTCTATCCCATGCCAAGTCAAGAACATTATTTTTCTTCCAAAAAAAAAAAAAAAAAAAAAAAAGGTGATTGGGGGGAAAGTAGACTATATGTTTAAACTAAAGAAAATCATATAAAGTCATATGTTAACTCTAACACCTACGTTTATCCCATTCTTAATCGAAAAATATTATATTTTTTTAAATTTTTCTAAAAAATATTTGGAAAGTAGGCTATATTTTTGAAAACTAATCATTCTATAAAGTCATATATAGACTCAACCAATGGATTTTATATCCTTAATCGTTAGAATAAAATATGGAATTTTTGTCATTTTTTCCAAAAATGTTCATTTTTTTTTAAATGGACTATATTTTGGAAACTAGGAATTTTACAAAAAAGTGTGTTTGACATAAATGACAGGTTTTTAACCCCTCTACCCACAAACCAAGTCCCAGATCTCTGGGACAAAATCCAAAAATGTTTAATTGTGAAAGTAGGCGATATTTTGAAAACGTATCATTCTAAAAAGTCATATATAGACTCAAACAAATGTTCTTTAAGTTATTTAACGTTAAAACAAAACTTAACATTTTTTCATTTTTTCCGAAAAAAGTCCAATTTTCAAAATTGTCTATATTTTGGAAACTAAGAATTTTAAATATTTGGAATGTAGGCTATATTTTTGAAAACTAATCATTCTATAAAGTCATATATAGACTCAACCAATGGATTTTATATCCTTAATCGTTAGAATAAAATATGGAATTTTTGACATTTTTTCCAAAAATGTTCATTTTTTTAAAATGGACTATATTTTGGAAGCTAGGAATTTTACAAAAAAGTGTGTTTGACATAAATGACAGGTTTTTAACCCCTCTACCCACAAACCAAGTCCCAGATCTCTGGGACAAAATCCAAAAATGTTTAATTGTGAAAGTAGGCGATATTTTGAAAACGTATCATTCTAAAGAGTCATATATAGACTCAAACAAATGTTCTTTAAGTTATTTAACGTTAAAACAAAACTTAAAATTTTTTTCATTTTTCCGAAAAAAGTCCAATTTTCAAAATTGTCTATATTTTGGAAACTAAGAATTTTACAAAAATGTTTGTTTAACGTAAATGAAAGGTCTTTACCCCCTATACCCCAAAAATAAATTTCAGGACCCTAGGACAAAAACTGTACAGTAGTGTGTTTCGGACAGTTCAAAACCCACCTCCACCTCCCCACCTCCAAGATGGCGGCCGTAGCTTAACTTAACCTAGCCTAACCAAACAAAATGGCGCCCGTAGCTTAACTTAACCTAGCCTAACCTAACAAGATGGCGGCCGTAGCCTAACCTAACCTAGCCTAACCTACGAGGTGTGATCCAAAGGTTCCAAAAATTTGGCTGCAACTTAACCAAACCTAGCCTAGCCTAACCTAACCTAACCTACAAAGTGTGATCAAAAAGTTCCAAAATGGCGGCCGTAGCTTCACTTAACCTAACCTAACTTAACCTAAACCTACGAGGTGTGATCAAAAATTTTTCAAAATAGTGGTCATAGCTTAACTGAACCTTGCCTAACCTAACCTAACCTAAACCTACGAAGTGTGGTCATAAAGTTCCAAGATGGAGGTCGTAGCTTAACTCAACCTAACCTAACCCTACGAGGTGTTATCAAAAAGTTCCAAAAATGGCTGCCGTAGCTTAACTTAACCTTTGAGTCATTTTTTTAACGGGTCCCGGAGGACGGGTCCTTGTTGACGGGTCCCTGTGGCGGGTCCCCTTTGACATAATTTGGATAAAATGCAAGGGCCAGTCCATAGGGATCAGTCCAAAGGACCCGCCCACAGGGACCCGTCAACAAGGACCCGTCCTCCGGGACCCGTTAAAAAGATGACTCAAAGGTTAAGTTAAGCTACGGCAGCCATTTTTGGAACTTTTTGATCACACCTCGTAGGGTTAGGTTAGGTTGAGTTAAGCTACGACCACCATCTTGGAACTTTATGACCACACTTCGTAGGTTTAGGTTAGGTTAGGTTAGGCAAGGTTCAGTTAAGCTATGACCACTATTTTGAAAAATTTTTGATCACACCTCGTAGGTTTAGGTTAAGTTAGGTTAGGTTAAGTGAAGCTACGGCCGCCATTTTGGAACGTTTTGATCACACTTTGTAGGTTAGGTTAGGTTAGGCTAGGCTAGGTTTGGTTAAGTTGCAGCCAAATTTTTGGAACTTTTTGATCACACCTCGTAGGTTAGGTTAGGTTAGGTTAGGCTACGGCCGCCATCTTGTTAGGTTAGGCTAGGTTAAGTTAAGCTACGGGCGCCATTTTGTTAGGTTAGGCTAGGTTAAGTTAAGCTACGGCCGCCATCTTGGAGGTGGGGAGGTGGAGGTGGGTTTTGAACTGTCCAAAACACACTACTGCACAGTTTTTGTCCTAGGGTCCTGAAATTTATTTTTGGGGTATAGGGGGTAAAGACCTTTCATTTACGTTAAACAAACATTTTTGTAAAATTCTTAGTTTCCAAAATATAGACAATTTTGAAAATTGGACTTTTTTCGGAAAAATGAAAAAAATGTTAAGTTTTGTTTTAACGTTAAATAACTTAAAGAACATTTGTTTGAGTCTATATATGACTTTTTAGAATGATACGTTTTCAAAATATCGCCTACTTTCACAATTAAACATTTTTGGATTTTGTCCCAGAGATCTGGGACTTGGTTTGTGGGTAGAGGGGTTAAAAACCTGTCATTTATGTCAAACACACTTTTTTGTAAAATTCCTAGCTTCCAAAATATAGTCCATTTAAAAAAAATGAACATTTTTGGAAAAAATGTCAAAAATTCCATATTTTATTCTAACGATTAAGGATATAAAATCCATTGGTTGAGTCTATATATGACTTTATAGAATGATTAGTTTTCAAAAATATAGCCTACTTTCCAAATATTTAAAATTCTTAGTTTCCAAAATATAGACAATTTTGAAAATTGGACTTTTTTCGGAAAAATGAAAAAAATGTTAAGTTTTGTTTTAACGTTAAATAACTTAAAGAACATTTGTTTGAGTCTATATATGACTTTTTAGAATGATACGTTTTCAAAATATCGCCTACTTTCACAATTAAACATTTTTGGATTTTGTCCCAGAGATCTGGGACTTGGTTTGTGGGTAGAGGGGTTAACAACCTGTCATTTATGTCAAACACACTTTTTTGTAAAATTCCTAGTTTCCAAAATATAGTCCATTTAAAAAAATGAACATTTTTGGAAAAAATGACAAAAATTCCATATTTTATTCTAACGATTAAGGATATAAAATCCATTGGTTGAGTCTATATATGACTTTATAGAATGATTAGTTTTCAAAAATATAGCCTAATTTCCAAATATTTTTTAGAAAAATTTAAAAAAATATAATATTTTTCGATTAAGAATGGGATAAACGTAGGTGTTAGAGTTAACATATGACTTTATATGATTTTCTTTAGTTTAAACATATAGTCTACTTTCCCCCAATCACCTTTTTTTTTTTTTTTTTTTGAAAAAAATAATGTTCTTGACTTGGCATGGGATAGAGGTAAGAGTACGAGTTGAGAGTACCTTAGAGTACTTAAGATTTTTTTGAAAGTTTAGTGTGTTGTTGTTGCTTACAAACATGGCAGTAAGCATTATGTTGTGATAAAAATGGACTGATTTACTTTCCAAGACCAAGAGAAAAATCCACTAAATGCATTGACAAAATAACTTGTCAAATAAGCCAACACAAATTGCCCAGCATAAGACCCCACACATAAACTAACACATAAGCTAATTTGTAAAATGTTAAACACTTGCATGGTATTACATTTTAGGTAATGCATGTTAAACATGAACTCACTTGTCTGTTGTATGAAAAGGACTCGTCAACAATGACCTGTCAACAATGGACACTGCTTGCACAGTTTTAATTACTACCCACCTCTCTCCACTCCTAATGCAAAATGAACATGTAAAACACAAATTGGAAAAATCCATGTTTCCATATTGACAAATAGAAAAAAACAACAACATTAAAATGAAATTTAAAAAACTGTTAATGGGAATTTGGTAAATTAATAAATGAAAAAAAATTGGAAAATCCATGTTTCTATATCATGAAATTGAAAACCTTAAAACTGACATTTTAAGAACTGTAAATGGGAAATTGTGAAATTGATAAATGTGTAAACTGTTCATACTAAATATGAGGAAGAACTATTGGATATAGAAAATGAGCTTTGTCATGCTAAAATTATTGTGTAATGAATCCATGTAACCGCTTAAACTATTTCTTAACAATACATGTAATATTTTCTACCAATTTGCTACCACTTTTCTACCACTTTTCTAGTTTGCTACCACTTTTCTACCACTTTTCTACCACTTTGCTACCACTTTTCTACCACTTTGTTACCACTTTTCTAGTTTGCTACCACTTTTCTACCACTTTTCTACCACTTTGCTGCCACTTTTCTACCACTTTTCTACCACTTTGCTGCCACTTTTCTACCACTTTGTTACCAATTGTCTACCACTTGTCTACCACTTTGCTACCACATTTCTACCACTTTTCTATCACTTTAAACTGTACATATTAAATATAAAAGCCAACGCTAAATAATTCTATTACCAGAACAGATATAACCTTTGTAGTGTGCAAATCATACTAACAGGTTAGTTGTAAAATGTTAAACACTTGCATGGTATTACATTTTAGGTAATGCATGCGAATCATGAACTCACTTTTCTGTTGTATGAAAAGGACTCTCCACTCCTAATGCAAAATGAACATGTAAAACACAAAATTGGAAAAATCCATGTTTCCATATTAACAAATAGAAAAAAACAACAACATTAAACTGAAATTTTAAAAAACTGTAAATGGGAATTTGGTAAATTAATAAATGTGAAAACAACAAATTGGAAAATCCATGTTTCTATGTCATGAAATTGACAAACTTTAAACTGACATTTTAAGAACTGTAAATGGGAAATTGTGAAATTAATAAATGTGTAAACAACAAAATGCAAAATCCATGTTTCCATGTTAAGAAATTGAAAAACTTAAAACTAATATTTAAAAAAAAACTGAAAATGGGGAATTGGAAAATTGGCATATGTGTAAACAACAAAATGAAAAAAAAATCCAGTGGAGTAGTGATCATGTTGTACAATAACCTATAAGACTAGCATAAGAAAAATTGCATGACATGTAAAAAACACAAATTTAAAAAAAAATCCATGTTTCCATATTAACAAATAGAACAAAAAAACATTAAACTGAAATTTTAAAAAAAGCTGTAAATGTGAATTTGGTAAATTGACAAATGTGAAAACAACAAATTGGAAAATCCATGTTTCAATATCATGAAATTGAAAAACTTTAAACTAACCTTTTAAGAACTGAAAATGGGAAATTGTGAAATTAATAAATGTGTAAACAACAAAATGCAAAACTCCATGTTTTCCATATTATCAAATTGAAAAAAAACTGACATTAAAAACTGAGGTTAGGTATGTGACCTTGTTGTTTACTCTTTTAGGAAAATGTAAAAAGTAAAATCTAAAAATCAAAAAAATCTTAAATTTAAAATGTAAAATCTAAAATCTTTAAATGAGGTTTCTGCTGGTTATGACAACACGTTTATGATTTAGTCAATGTTGATGTGGTATACAATTACTGCTGACTTTGCATGATCATCACCCATTGTCTTGATCAACACCTTGGGTTTCAAATTACTGCAGCGTTCGTCGTAGCAATAGAACTGTGCGCTCTCTGCCATGTCAGCAACATGGCACCGGAAGGAACACCTGTGTAATATCCAATGACTGCTAACTTTGTATAATCATCACCCATTGTCTTAATGAACACGTAGGGTTTCAAATTACTGCAGCGTAGTCATAGCTACAGAACTGTGTGCTCTCTGCCATGTCTGTAATATTACACAGGAAATAACAAGACGTCTTACTGTACATACCATCTCCTCAGTTTTAACATCTTAAGAACAAGTATTATTCTCTTTCAACTACAAATGACTCGTTAGAACAAATTCATCCACCAAGTTAGATCCCTTGACCTGCTCTCAAATGGCATGTGCCTCGTGTACTAGGGTGTGTGCATTAGCCCTAACCTAACGTTACGTACGAACTAAACAGAATGTGACTTGTTAGCTCTTATTGTGCACGTGCACAGGTGAACACTTTTGTGTTAGGTCATATTACATATGAACTTGCATTTTCTCACGTAAGTGCATTTCTCTGTTCCACAAGATACAAATTTGATTGCTGGATTGTATCCTGCACTGTTTATGCGATATAGCTTTGCCAGGTAGTTCTCTACATATAGCAATTTTACCACTGCTCTACCTAAGCCTTTTGCTCTTTTGGCTTTCTTACAGTCGAGTGTGTGATAGACAGCATTAACTGTATATCAAACCCAGTTCACCTTTGTATTTGTAATCCAAGTAATAATTTGAAAAGTCACAAATGTAATCAGTTTTAAACCTTATCTCTGTTTTTTGTTTTGTTTAATATGTTTATGACATGCATATTAACCTGAAATCGAACCCTCTGGTGAAAAGGCTAACAGCTTAACCACTGCACCACCATGCCCTTGTTTCTTAGTTCAACTCGTTCTAGGCCTCAGACCTGGAAATCGAGTTAAGACTACCAATACAAGAGCTAAAAGTGCTTACCACTGCAACACAAAAAATAAATAAATGGATAGCTGGTAACATTAGACAACCGGAAATGATTATATTTCTGTTAGCAATGCATTTCGTCATCAGCCTACTGTCTGAGCACTGACAGCAAAACAGTTTAGTTTAGAACAAGCGAGTGTGTGTGTGTATTGATTATTAGCCTCAAGTATTTAAAGCTTGTTGTGTGTTGCGATCATTTTGTCTCGGTAACCACTGAGCATTTTTGTGTTTTAGCTATTCTCTTTAACCAATCAAATAAAGATAGTCTACTCTTAATTCTTGATAAATCAGAGTTTGCGTACACTGTTTCTCATTTATTAACCCATACCTGCAACCTATACTCTCTCTATACTGCAGTTTGATCTGAAAACAAGTTTCAATGGTAAAAGACTTGTCAGTCACAATACATGTAGCCTACACTAATTCTTTCTCTACCTAGCTATGTTTCATTACACATGGTAAACATCTCACATGTTCGTACCCGATTATTAGTTTATAAAATCTCAGGTCAATGACCTTGATGTATTGGGTACTTTTGGTAAATGCATTGGCCATGGGAAAGGGTTGACCATTCTAAGTCCTATGACACCTCACATGTTAATATTCAATTATTAGTTTATAAAATCTTAGGTCAATGACCTTGCTGTTTTGAATCTTTTAGGTAAATTCGTTGGTCATGGAAAAGGGTTGACCATCCTGAGTCCCATGACACCTCACTTGACCCTCTCTGATTATTAGTTAGCGAGATATTAACAAAAGTGTAGTTAGACCCTTTTAACAAAAAAAATAATAGATTCAAAAACAAAATGTCACCTCAAGTCCAACGACCTCTAATACAAGTCCCATAGCCTTATTGGTTCATGAAATGTTAAAAAGCTAATTACCAATTAGTTTTGGATCTTTTGGTAATTTAAAAATAAATAACTCATTTATAAATCTGTATTCAAAAAGCCCGCCCTCTTACAAAAACCCCAAGTGCACATGCGTAAAAACAAAACAAAAACATAAATGTTAATTCATAGTAGCGATCGGCTCTTTGCTTGCGTATCATGTGGAACAACGTTTAATTTCATTATAGCATTAGGGGTCATGAGCCAGTCAAAAGGAACCGGTCTAAAGGGATTAGTCAAAAAGGACCCGTCCACAGGGGCTCGTCCACAAGGACCCGTCAACAAGGACCCGTCAACAATGACCCGTCCACAGGGACTCGTCCACAAGGACCCGTCCACAGGGGCTTGCGTGTGCGTGCGGGGAACATACGATTACATCAGCAAATCATCTCATCTAGTTTCAAATTTAGCCACTACGGCGCGTGCAACACACAGAAAGTGCGTGGGAACATACGATTACGTCAGCTAAACATGAACTCACTTGTCTGTTATATGACTATCAGTTTAGTAGTGGCATCAAGCAGCAAAGGACGTTTACTTACACAATCCACCATTATGGTAAGTTTTTTTCTTATCATTATGGAAATTTCCTTATTAGAATAAAATGTTATAGTGGTTCTGGTCACTTATAGCTAAACTGTAAGAGATATGATTTTTTTTTGTTTCTTTATAGGCTACTACAATAAATATTCTCAATGCTAGGGGGGGGGGGGGCAGAACTGTTGATTAGAGAGAGAAAAAAAGCTTACTGAATTACCAATGCATACTCTTTTCCGTATCATTAACATTTAAAAAGTGGATACAATGTATAGTGAACGTGTACTACTGTATGTGTTCGTGAACATTTTCAGACATTCCTTTCTACACGTTTTAATGATAGGTCAGAAAGTGTGCTCGAGGATCTAAATCGTGGTGGACATTCTCTATATCTAATTTATGAGGGTATAAAAAACAAAAAATGTATTGTACATTCTGACTTTGAAGTTAGGTTAGGTTAGGTTGCGTAAGGTGGGATTTGGTTAGGTTAGGTAAGGTTAGGTTAGGTTAGGTTAAGTGAAGTTGGGTTAGGCAGAATGGCAGCGGTATGAATCAAAAGCCAGCTCCTGTCAGATTTGCCTCACAAGGTTGTGTGTACCCCATTCCAACCCTCAGCCTAGAATTTAAAATCTTGACAGAGCCAGGACTCCAACCCGAGCCTCCACAGTAACAGCCAATAATGCTAACCACTACACCATAAAGTGGGGGGGGGGCAATATAAGGCTGGTCTTGATTGTACATGATCAATCAATAATTACCTAATAATAATAGTAATAATAATAATAATAATAAATAATAATAATAATAAATATTCCACTTAGCAACTACATAGCAGACCTCTCCTGGGTTCTTTTACATACCAACATCGTATGACATGCATGCCTTAATTTTTGCCGCCTTTCAAAAATCACTCACCACGACCAAGAGCGAATCTGCAAGCTTGGGATTAGTAGTCCGACACAATAACCATTCACCCACCGTGGCAAGCTATCAATCAATAATTACCTAATAAAATTAATAATAATAATAATAATAATAAATATTCTATTTAGCGACTACACGGTCGAACTCCCCCTGTGACGTCATTCACGGTCTCAGAGTATGGCGGCCATTTTGCCCATTAGCCCCTGTGCCAGCTATGACTGTCCTCTCCATAAGAATAACATAGGACTGGTTGCGCGCGGCGGCCATCTTGCCCATTAGCCCCTGCGCTAGAACCGGCCTTTATATCCTACTCCAATGCATGAAATAAACATTCACACCATATAAAACAGTGACGTTATTCGTAAATGATAAGTTACTAGTGTGAACGAGATTCGAAGTACAAACAGAAAGATATAACAATCCTTCACACTGTTAATTGATTCCTCTCGAATCTAGTGGTAAACTTTCCACTCTCAAATAAAAATGTATACCCAAATATAGGTAATGAAATAACCTCTCCCATTGGAGGATACTCCTGCTCAGTGGCGTGCTTTACATATCACAAAATATGGGTTTAAAATACTGACTTCAGCAACAGCTGATTTAAATTACTTAATTACTGCCCCATTTAAATTACTGATACAATTGGTTCGTTCAAAGTGAACATAAAATGACATTAATTGCACCGTGTGATAAAAAAAACACATTAATCAGGTGACTAACTCACAATTAGGAAATGCATTGGAGACGTACGCTGCGATGTGCATTGAAACATGAAAGATTACCACAGTCGGTGAACTAAAACAAAACCCTACTAAAACAAAATCTAACTAGATGACTGTGAATCGAAGTACGATCGTTAAAACTACTCCACCAGAGACTATCTCCTTACAAAAAGATATTAGTTAGACTCACGAAGAACATTGTAGCTCACCTCATTCCTACAGGAATAATTGAGGGGTATTTTCTTCCATTTCAAGTGGGGGCAATACTTCCAACGCTCGGATAGACACATTGTAATCCGTTCTTCAGCCTCCATTTGATTATACCGTTGTGGTGCTAGGTATCTCCCTCATAAGGTGTCTACGCCATTATCACCCACATGGTGAACGGTGGTAAAGTTCCTCCTTTCTGGTGGATCTCGTACATCGTGGTAACGTTGATAAATTACACAGGAAATTCACTGCTTCTAGTGTGATTCGCTAACTAACACAGCATCTACACATGGTAATTTTGCAGACTCTATTCAACAAATGGCCATGTCTGCTCCACAGATTCTACTCAACACAATCACATGTTGGCTCACTTTTTCACTATCACACGTGGTGAAAATTTCTATCTGATTAAATCTGCTACATCGGTCGTTCAAGAAAATTACGACTTCACACAACATGGATTATTCTATGCAATTCTCACTGGTGTGAAATATGGCACTGGCACTTTCGAAATCACAGATACTCACATTTCTGGATGGCACACATATCGGCCATGCTGGTCTGATAGTTTTCGATCATGCTTCCGGTTAAGTCACCGTAATATTTCACTGATTTCAAATGCTTACAAAGCAATACTTTTACTGAGTTTTCCACTGTACACATCTCGTGCGTTATAATATAAACTCGCTTACGTTTCCAACGGATTTAAAAAATACTCACCAGCATGAGCGGATACGGGCTCAATATGGTCGGAGGAAGAGGTCATCTGGGAGGCCATACTCGGTTGGTGGTGACCAGATGATCTCCTCCAACAGGCACAATATGAGACCTACCCATGTGCAGCCATTGTTTGATTTAGCGCTAATTATCCTATAATCTCCTGACCAAAGGTCCTGTTCTTCCTGCAAGCGCACTTCACCAACCCCAACCTCATCCTATCCATTTCCCTTTCTAAGTTTTCTAACCTACCACTGCCATTCAGACTTCTAACATACCGTGCGCCGATCCGTGGAATCATCATCATTTATATTATTCAGTAGTATAGATCCCTCCTGCGGCGCTCACAAGCGACCGATCGTGATAAATGAGCTTTCAAATGGAAGAGAGTATACATTACCAGTGACGCATTGCACTCTAATTTCATAAATATCTATAATTTCTTTGAAATATGACTTTTAAAAAACTGTACGAATTGTGCGATTTGCAGATACCGTTGCTGCAGGAAGATACGCTCCATAATTGCTGTCCACTTCACATTTTGGCTGCTGTGACACCTGTTTATTGTCATTTTAACATTCTGAGGTCTTCCCTTTATCATTTTGCATGGATTTCAGAAACAGTAATTTAAAGGAATGAGTACTCAAATCTTATAATTTCATAAATATCGAATAACCGGTGAGTGTTACTGCTAAGCTGTCAATCAATGGACTCAGCACACAAATGACATTAGTAGTGACGAATTGCATTCTAATTTCAAAAATATAATTTTGTGTAAGAAGTGTGCGATTTTCAAATACTGTTGCTGTAGGAAAATACGCGACATCATTAACTAGCGGCTAGGTACAGAACTGATCCACTGTTTGATTGGCTAGGGGCTGCTGGGTTCTTATTGGTTGTTGGCGGAACATATCTATATTCCGTGGATTTTTAGCTGCTCCTTGCTTTATGTTCCCAAGCGGTACATCGCTCGACAGCGCTTTATGCAGCCAGCAACCAGCGAGAAAGGCGCATTGGATTACTGAAGAGGATCAAAATGGCGTCACTTGCCGTGTAATATCCGAGGAAGATAGATTTTGAGTTTGTGGCTGTAGTTATATGTGTACATGTGATTTTATATTGATCGATAAAGTGACTGACTACCTTTAGCCAGAACATTAGATCTAGGAGATTTGTGTGGGAAAATATTTTGGCGAGTTTTGATGAGGTTATGGTATTACATGGGTAGATTTTACTCGACATTTTTAACTCTCTTCTGTTGGATATAATGTGTAACATGCGCAAATTACCTGCATTTACAGAAGTAGTTGCTACCTTGTGCTATTGCATATTAAAATGCATAGTTCGTAATATCATTGGATATTTAGAAATGTGCTACCGTACATCTAGCGGCCTATTGCATGCTTTAGATACCGTAATTATCATGTAAAATTACGCAGTAGAAAACTTCAAAAACGTACGTTGGTTTCTGTAGAAAATCATTCTTCTTGGTCTAACGCTCTGTCCTTTAATATTAAAACACGTGGTATATCACAATTACTACGTTTACATGGCGAACTCAAATCGATTTGTATACGATCCTGTTTTCAGTACGCTGCCCGTTTACATGAGCAGTTTCAGTTCGTATTGAAATCGATTTCAATACGATATATAATTAATGGTGGCCAACCTGCAGTTATGTTGGCTAACTCGTATTAAACAGCAAAAGCCTGGTATCGTAATTGTTATATTAACTTACTAGTGCATGAGACAGGACCCTGACTTGCACAGTTTCACTGGACGCGTCGTTAGGCTGTAACCATTGTCAAAACCATTCATCTGGACGTGTTAGGCTGTAACCAGTGTCAAAACCATTGATCTGGACGCGTTAGGCTGTAACTATTGGATTGGACGAAATGAAGGTTAGAATGGTCGGGTTTAGGTGTGGGGTATGGTCGCGGGAAGCTATCGGGGCACTATTGATCTGGGCGTGTTAGGCTGTAACCATTGTCAAAACCATTGATCTGGACGCGTTAGGCTGTAACAATTGATCTGGATGCGTTAGGCTGTAACCATTGTTAGAAACCATTGGATTGGACAAAACGAAGGGAAGCTAGTGGGGCATGGTTGACATAAAGGACATTGATCTGGACGAAAGACCACATATTCAATTAGTACCGTATGCGTGGGGATGACAATACTGTTGTAACGCCGATAATGGCAGACACAGCTAAGTCATAAGTCATGTTATAATTTGGGATGGCGGGTGGGTTATAGACAGCCGAGGAGTGAACTACATCATTCCCAGATCAATGTTGAATCATTAGAAAAGATATTTATTGCAAATTTCAGAAGTTTTTCCCTCCTGGGTTCATGTCTCATGCACTGTTACCATTATCATCCGAAGTTTCTTTGACGGGTTGTGTGTAAACATGAAAAATGGATGCGTGGAAGATTTTGATGTTGTTTGTTCTCACGAAGTTTATCAGTTTAATAATAATAATTGGTTTTACGTCCCTTTTAATTACTGAAGCTTTTAGAGACGCCGGGCTGCCGGAATGTTGCTCCGAATGGGATCTGTACGGTAACGTGCCAGTAAATCTACTGACACGGCTCCCTCGAATTTAAGCCTAAGCACCCTGACTGCGCCAGGATCCGATCCTGCTACCTTGGTTAAAGCAGGCGAGAAAGTTACCGCTGCGCCACTCAGCCAGTCGGTGTTCAATTTATTCAAATGGAAAGAGGAATGGATTAATCGGCAAAGTAAGACGGTGTATTTTCACTTTTTCAGTTGATCACATTTTACCTACGGATACACCAGACATTAAAAGTAAAACAGACAAAAATACATTAACGCAAAAAACTCGTGCAAACAAACTACGCTTATCAACCACGAAAAGAACACAGACATTAACGAAGAATATGGGCAGGTAGTAAAACAAGCGATTCGAGAGTCAGGCGACAGACGAAAGTAGGCCTAAATTAGTTTAAAATTGTAACTCAAGAGGGTGCAGAATCGGTTTCAATACGATCCGCGTTTACATGTTCCTGAATATCTGTTTGGATACGATTCGATCCCACAATTTTACCGTATCGACCTTGAAACTCAATACGAACTGAGTCCCGTTTACATGACCGTATTCAATACGGTAGGTGTGCTCAAATCGATTTGAGTAAATATCATAATATATAATAACCCCTGGCAGTACAGCCCGTGAACGGCCTAGGCCTACCAAGCAACCGCTGCCCAGCCATTTGGCCTGCAGATATTGGGGTGACGCGTGATCAGCACATCGGGTCCCCTCGGCCGTTAATCTTGGTTTTCGTGTCAGACAGCTACTCAATTGTCCTCACGATGCTGAGTGCACCCCGTTCCAGCCCTCACGTCAGTTTCTAAAATCCTTCACGGAGCCGGGAATCGAACCCGGGGCCTCCTGGTGAGAGTCAGGCGCGCTACCCCAACACCACGGGGTCGGCCATTAAATATCATGGTGTATGCAATAAAATATTTTCAGCGTTACAAGTAGCCTACCGGTAAATCTGACCAAAAACTGCTGTAGGCTAGGTAGAGTATTTCGCCGAGGGTGGGGGGTGAGGGAAATGCATTACTCAAAACGTTCGAGCAATACATCATGTTAGCAAGACATGTTACGCATGCCGTAAGCTAGAGTGAAATCCAGAAAGTTTGCCTACAAATTTGTTAATGCATGAGGAAAAATGCCATAACCTTCCCGATTAATGCAGTTGTCAATTCTTTTAGGAGGGCTGTGGGTACTACGTATACGTGATGTTCTGCTATATAATTGAGTACCGTAATCAAGTTCCATACTCGTAATGCTCCTTAAGAATAAGATTCATTCTAACAAAAATATTTCCCCATGTCAAGACACTCAATCAACCTCTGTAGAGGGTTCGATTAAGTGGTTTGAAATAGGGCAAATACCAATGAATTAGATTCTTGTTCATAGTGATGGATATTATGAGTTTTGAAATTGAACAGATCATGGTAAATAAATGGAATCACATGTCACTATTTACTACAGTGCTGCAACAATCTTCTAATTGTGTGTTAATATATGATTTACAATGATTAAAAGAGGATGCCCCAATAAAGAAGAATTATGTTCCTAATATTGTCCAGATATCCTTCTGTTCCCTCTTTCCCCTTTTAGGCCGGTATAAATTACGTTCACAATGGAATATCCATCTCATTTGGGTACAATCGTGTTTACCGACTGAAAAGCATCAAACTATTGCATTAAGAAACTGCTGTACTCAGGGGGGGGGGATTGGTATTGAAATTCTGACTTTATTCTCTATTACACCAAATAACTACTAACATTTGCTATCCTAAAAGGGAAAAACAAAAAAAAAACTTTTGGACTTCCCTCTTTTGCACTAAACCACTCGTATTAAAGCACCACTTTGCTGGGGGAACTAGAGCTCCCTAGGTTTTATCTAAAAACCAAATAAATTGTAAATACAATTTTAAAACATACATACATTTTCATTTGAGACTGTTTCGAAACATGCAACTCTAATGTAATAAAAACATGAAACGAAAGGTTTTGACTAGGCAGACTGTTAAGTTAAAACCCTCATGATAAGGAGCGCGGTGGCCGAGAGCGCTAACGCCCTACCTCGTGCCTCGCTGGCATCGGGAGAGCGTGGGTTCAAATCCCACCACAGCCGTCCTGAAAATGGTTTTCGTGGTTTCCCATTTTCACCACCAGGCAAATGCCGGGATGGTTCCTTTCAATAGGTCCACGGCCGATATCCTTCCAATATCCCTTCCCCGACCCGTCCCGAAAAGAAAAGTCCATGGCCATTGGCTGCGTTAATAAAAAAATATGGAAAGGTACGGTAACTTGTTCATGGCTTGTAGACTTAGAAAAGACTTTTGATAGTGTTGATAGGAGTAAATTGTGCGACATTTTGAAAAGAATTGGAATAATGTACATGGATAGGAGGATGATCAACAATCTATACAGAAACAATATGGCAGCTATTAAAATTGAACGGCATGATAGAATCAGCAATGTCAACTCAAGCGAATGAATTATTGTTAACGGTTATCACTGTTGAAAGCTGGCTAAACCTTTTACTAAATTCTGCGACTAGCATTTCAAGACAGTATTCAGAAATATGTAAGGTAAGGCTGCAACTTATCACCCATACTTTTCAATGAAGGAATTTAGAGAAAAATTTAAAGTAGGAGTAAAGATTATTTCTTTCTTTCTTTCTTTCTTTCTTTCTTTCTTTATCATGTTACCCTCCAGGGTTGGCTTTTCCCACGGACTAAGCGAGGGATCCCACCTCTACCACCATTGCCAGTGCCCTGGAGCTTGAGACTCTGAGTCGGGGATACAACTGGGGAGTGTGACTAGCACGTCGCCCAGGCGGCCTCACCTGCAAAGCGAACAGGGGCCTCATGAGGGAAGGGTAGGATGGATAGGCAAGAAAGAGGGAAGGAGGCGGCCGTAGCCTTACGGTAGGTTCTGTACCGTTTTTTTTTATTGGTCTGAAATTACGATATATTTACGCCTAGCGAACCGCTGCTGCAATAAACATGCTTTGACCTAGTTTTGAGTAATCCAAGTTCAGATGGTCGGAACATGTGTTGTCATTCGTGTTAGTTCGAGTATCAGCGACCACGTTTGGAAGTGTGTTTCACATTTATACCGCGAGGAGAGCGCGGGAGGCCTTAATCTGTGAAGCAGTGGAAGGATTGACATTTACTGTATATTCGAATATTATATGGAAATAAGGCACATTTATGATGTCAAATGTGTATTGGAGTACGAGATATTACAGCAGAGAGGTAATGCAATCTTGCTTTTGTGGAAATAGCCTTTGGGGCATTAAGAATTTATATTTATCACATCGACCTATCACAGGTAGATTCCTACGTCACGCGCCGGAGTGGGAGAGTTCCTGCTGTCGCCTGCAACCAGACACACTGCGAAGACAGACAGATCATTTTTCAAGTCAGAGAAGTGTGCATCTAGGAAACGACACGTATCGCAATGTAGCTCCAAGGAGCAAGAAAGAGCAAAGTTATCACAAGTCAACGGCGATGCCGGTTTATGGTTAGACTTCATGTTGTGCTGTATTGAGGCCAAGATACACCAAGCTTAGTGACGAAGGAGAACTTGGATGTATAGCGTGCCAGGCATTGTATGCGGGTAGCGCACAGTTATAGGAACTTTTTTTTCACTTCATGTTAATGAAATGTTCGTGTAAACGAGAAGCGGAACGCAGTGATACATTATGGGACATTTTAGTGAAGCCTCTACGTATTGAAACGGTGTTTTTTCTTATACGTTCACCAAGATTATTGCAATTCAACGTTATATACGTTCCGAGTGAAGATATTTAAACATGTACTGTATGTGGAAACCTGAGGTGTTGGGAGAGACGGTTCCGATGCATATTAACATTTTAGCCATGTGCGGCTAGATATAAGTGTGGACACCGCTCTCCAAGCAAATGTAGTGGACATTTCGAGTAACTACAATGCTATTTTCGAAGTGGACCATTGGCATGTGCAGTATGAACTTTCGGTTATATGCAGCCGCAAATAACTTATAATACAGTCGTGTGTTTACTCGATTATCGCGATGTTGCAAACGCGTGCGTGATGTATTTTCGGGCCGGGTTGGAGCTGTTCGAATTCGGGCAAGGACCATTTCCGATATGAGGAAGCAGCTCGATTACCAGCAGTGGACGTGGGACATTGGAGTAGGAGGTTGCCAGTTCGATCATTGAAAATGGAAGGGATCTGTGCAATACTGCTATACCATGATGGAATCAGATGGTGGGGCATTCCTATGCTCCATATCGCCTTCGGGAGTCTACAGCCAGGTAGAGGAAAGCTTTTCATGTAGCGTTGCAAAGTAGAGATAATCCAGAGTGACCACATTGCCACCATTTATACGTTTTTAGTAGTAAGATTGAAGTGAGGTTTAGACATGACTATTCCATGTCATGTGTGACTTCATTCTCAGTAGAGTTTAGGCCTGGTTAAACAGGTGCACTCATTTCATAAATTTTTATTATGAATTAATTGGTTGTTTTTCAGCTTAATTAATTACGTAAATTCATTTGATTTATTCCTAACTTCCTCATTGTGGAGAACAGATCTTCATAGGGGAAGAAATTTACGTTATTCCTGAGGGAATCTTCATTATTTAGTGGATTTGATATTTTCCACTCTTTTGAGTACTTCTTGTTGTTTTTTTTTTATCAAGCTATGGATTGAGGGGTTGTCGCTTTATTAATTTTGTGTTCGACAATTGCGAGCTTCGAATTTGCCTATGCATTTTGCATTATGATTATTACAATAGAGTATAGAATGTGAAGTTTGATCATTCTTTTAGAATGGGGATATTTCTCTTGAGAATGAACGATGTCGTATTGGATTCTAATGTATCAACAGAAACTAACTTGCGTTGTTACCTGGATACATGATGTAGGTCCAGTCCGATTTTCGTGAACTCTCTTGAGGGGACATTTCTATTTTCCTCTGATCAACTTCGACTTCTAATTTTCTTGCCACGTGTACATGGATACACTTTGATGATTTTTAATTAAATAATGTTGCTATAGCTGAATTTTTATTCAGTCTTTCGAGTTTTTCTAGAGTATGACGTTGTTTAAGAGAACTGTTTGAAGAACAAGAATCTTTTTGAGATAAATCCCTGGAATTAACTTTAAGGGGGAGCGTATTCTTACGTGACTGTAAATACAACTCTGTAAGGCAAGCTTTTTGTAATCCAGTGGGCTTTATTAAGCAGCCACTCATGTTAACAATTATGATGCATTGGAATGAGAAAACATATATTTAAGAAACACAGCTGAATATATCTGAATACTTGTTATTGCATTAAATAATCACCATGTGAGTGATAATGTGGTAAGGAACGTCAGTGGTCGTATAATATATTATTCACGGTAGTACTCGATGGAGTACTTTAATGTTATGATGCTAGTGAAAGCATAATGTACAATGCAGATTATAAAAGTTATAGTCTTCGTCAAGTCGGTGGTAGTGCCCACCTGTATTCAGAAATCGTCGAGGTCATGTATGACAATTAAATTATAATTACAGTATTTCAGTGCAAGGTTACACCAATTTCAGAAAGTTCCTGAAAGGACATAGTGTTTGTTCTTTTTTCCTTTCTTGTTACAGTTTGCTGATAAATTAGTAACTCCAATTATGGATCTAGTTTTTGTCAAGCCTCAGAGTTTTTTTTGTGTCACCCCCATTTTATTAGTTCTTCGGTTGTATTCAATTTATAAGATTTAAGCAAATGTAAGAGATGATACATGATCGATTAACTATAAATTCTGGATGAATTTTAATAAGTACAATAATACTGAGAAATTATTGAATCTTTAGAGATTTTGAAATCCGAATTTCACGTCTCTTTAGCTTAAATGCTTGATTGATGAAATTAGACTTTAACAAGATTGTTAAGGCAATATTTATACTTATCAGTAACGACACAGCACCAATGAGGAGTGCAGAACTACCTATTTGGGATGGCCTTTTCACTTGAGGGTGTAAAGAAGTTAATAATAATTTTGTTGTAAATATGTAGATATATATGATTTAATTCGCATGTTTGAAAATGTTGGAATCAGTGGAAGAACTATAAAGGTGATCTCCGTGATTTTTTTATTTTTTTTCGTTTCTTAGTGGATCTCCTGTTGTTCATATTGTCATTATTTCATTTGAGGGTCAAATGCATTCTTGGTCCATGGGGACAGCTGATGCATTTATTGGCATGACATTAGTGTCTATTTTCTTCGATTTTTGTGTCCATGGACGTTTTGGTCCGACCTTCTGTCAGATTTTCTTTTTGGAAATAAAATTTTCGTCATTTCTTTTAATCGCGCGATGTGATGATTTATAGAAGTATAAAGAGGTCTCATTAAGAGGGTCACGGCTAGGTATTTTTCAGAGTTCCCCACACTCCTGAGAGGAAGATTTCTTACGATTCTCGTGTTCTTAGAGCAGTTTGCTGATTTTCTTTTGTTCTACTTAATGCCACCTCTGTTAGGTTTTACTGCACCCTGATACTCGCTTCTCCTGTTGGTAGGACTTGGGGAATTTCTTAGCCGGGGGTTTTCAGGTTCTACGATCCAGTTACCGTCGAGGGATTTCAACAGGTAAATGGTAGGTATTTTCGGATACAGTACCATCCCGGCATTTGCCCGGAGACGAAGTGGGAAACGACGGAAAACCACTTCGAGGATGGCTGAGGTGGACTCATTTGGACCACCCGAGGCTGAGTAGACCCCGTTCCAGTCCTCATACCACTTTTCAAATTTCGTGGCAGAGCCGGGAATCGAACCCAGGACCTCCGGGGCGGCAGCTAACCACGCTGACCACTACGGAGGCGACAGGAGTAAAGATTCGAGGAGAAATAATTTCAACTTTGAGATTTGCTGATGACATTGTCATGTTAGCCGATTCACCAGAGGTTTTCAATGAGATTTTAAATGGAATGCACTCCATCTTCAGGAAAGAATTCATGATAAAAATCAATAAACGTGATACATGATATGAGAATAGCAGCCAATGGCCATAAGCTGGACATTTTTGATTGAACGCCCGAGGCCTCCCAACAAGTTCAATTTCAAGTAGTTCCAACTTTCGCTACCAGGTGCTACTGTCACTAACACTAGCGGCGAACGTTGGAACTTGATAGACCGTTTCCTAACCAGCCAAATATAGCCTACAACTTTTATTACACACCACTAATTGCAGTGATAGGTTCTTTCAAATGGCATGGGCCCGGCTTTACTTCCCCTCCGAAGGAAGGCATTGTTCTAAAAGAACAATATGTGTGTTCCTGGATTCAAGAAAGGCTTTTGACACCGTAGACCACAATATACTCATTAGAAAACTTGAAAAGGAAGGTATTCGCGGTACTCCTCAAGAACTAATAAAACGCTTTCTTTTTAACAGAATACAAAAGGTACGAATCAAATATACTCTAAGTAGAAGTGCTCAAGTAAAATTTGGAATACACCAAGGAACAGTTTTAGGTCCTATTGTTTTTCTGTTATATATTTACGATTTGTGTGAGCTGAACTGTAATGCGATGATTACCTCAAATGCTGATGACACTGTCGTCACAGTCCCAGGAACAACTTGGGAGGACACTTCTAATAGAACTCAAGAACCCTTGCTACAGTCCAAAAATGGCTACGAAACCACCTTCTTACCTTAAATGAAACCAAAACACAATACCTATGCTTCTCACACAACAAAACATTACAACCCACAGACAATTTAACACTAAAGATCCGCACACCAATTTGTAACAATGGCGAAAGATGCAACTGCTATACCCTACAGAAATCAATAAATGCTACATATTTAGGGATTATTATAGATAGTCATTTAAAATGGAATATGCATTCATCAAAATTGGCCAATAAACTCCAAAAGTTAATTTACATATTTTACACAATCAGAAATATCTTGACAGCAAAAGTTTTGAGAACTGTATATTTTGCCTTAGTCCAGTCACAACTACAATATGGAATAAATGGTTGGGGTGGAATACTTGATTCACATTTGGCTCAGGTATATACCTGCCAGAATCTCATTCTAAAAGTTATGTACAAAAAGCCACCAACATTTCCAACATGTGAACTGTATCAACAAAGAATGGTGCTTAATATACGACAGTTATTTGTGTTAGTGCTAAGGACAATTGCACCCATTATTGGTGAGTGTTCAGGTAAATTCAGTGAGTGCTCATATCCACCGCTAGGTAGCGGCTAACTTACCTTGTGTGTTCCAACGGACTCTCGTGAAGTGTGACCGCATGCAGGACATGCTTGTGTGAGCTCCGTATTTAGACTCAATGCAATTGACCACCGAGTGTTAAGAACCAACAGGTTATGTGCCCAGTTGAAGTATAAACACTGCAAACGAAAGAAGACGACTTCGAATTGCATCCTTGGTTAAATGAGAGTAAAAACGGCAAGCCTAGCAAGCAACGTGGTACACCAGAAACAAGGTTATGTACAACTCGAGTGTGGAAAGACTGTTATGTGACATTGTTGGTTGTTGATAGACGACGTACATCAACACGAAAGAGATTGGTGAAGTGCGAGACGCCGCGCAGATCTAAATTAAATCTATGCAAATTTCATATTCAAATCCACTCAAACGACGCAACCGTTATATATAATCGATTATAGACGACTTCCGCGCCATTTAAGTGACCGTAAGTTTGATAATCGAAAGTGACGCTTGATATATCGAACAGAAATCGATTCAACTAGACGACGCTCGCAACTACGATATATCGATCAGAAATCGATTCTGCTAGACTACGCTCACGACCACGATATATCGAGTGACACGGACTTTAGAAGACCCGGAACTTCCAAGTGACTACTGTGATTTTCCGACCAAGAGGCTCCATGGCAATGTACGACGAATATACAATCCCTAAATTATCATCAGACAATTACCACGTGTGGTCAATTCGTGCGAGGGCAGGACTGGTGCAGAAGGGATGCTGGGAAGTCGTTGAGCCTGGATTTCGCACAGCTGCTTTGACAAATGAGCAGAACAAGGCCAACAACAAGGCACTAACGTTTCTGTTTCTTGTGGTTGATGACAACTACCTAGATGACATTGGCATGTGTACCAGAGCATAGGAGGCATGGGAAACGTTAAGGGATATGAACTCCAAGTACGGTCTACTGCACACAATTCAGCTGATGAGGGACTTCTTCAACATCACTATGAAGAAAGGTGAGGAGATGAAGAGTTACCTTGGGAGGCTAATGGAGATCCTCAGGAGACTAACAAGTGCAGGCCATGGATTCAGTGACCGAGAGGTTGCGTTGGTGATACTGATGGGTCTTCCTGAAACGTATGAACCGCTAATCCTCAACCTTGAACAAGATGAAGAGGACCTCACGAGGAAAAGAGCAGACCCAAAAAAGTTAATGACAGCCGACGACGACCTGTGAAGTGCTTCTGTTGTGGAAAGTTTGGCCACGTTGCAAGGAACTGCCCTGAAGATAATGAAGAATCGAAGAGCCAGCAGCCGAAACTACAAGCAAAGACAGCATTGTCTCCACAGCAATGTGTGCGAAGGTGGGTTACATTATGTTTCATCTGTTTGGAATCTTGACAGTGGAGCTACTGACCACATGACATCATCGAGAGAGAAGATGAGCAACTTTAAACCATGTGAAAGAAGGGTTGAGGTGACCAATAAGGAAACCATCAAGGTCAGTGGAACTGGACGAGTAGAAATCTAACTAAATCAGAAGGACGAAGATTTGTTTCTCACCTTAGATGATGTTCTCCATGTACCGAACCTGAGCGGTAACTTGCTTTCCTTGGGAAGAATTGAAGAGATGGGGTATACTGTCCACTTTGGTGATGGCATGGCCACTGTAGCAGATAAGGATGGAGAAGTTGTCCTTACAGCAAAGCGTGGCCACTGTAGCAGATAAGGATGGAGAAGTCGTCCTTACAGCAAAGCGAAGTGGAAGACTCTATGCTGTGGACGAGTCTACCCCATCGACGAGACTGGTTATAGCCAACCCTGACAACTTTGTGGCAAAGACGTTTAATGATAACCTCACTATTGAACTTGAACTCGACGATGAACTTAGTGAGATGCACGAAGAAGGGATACAAGCGAATGACGACAGGAGAAACAACGATGAAAATGCTCCACCTTCCGAGAGAGAAGTGCCAAGACCGGCCAGAGAAGACATTGCTAGCGTACGTGGATGTTCTGAAATCAGACAAGTGCCAAGGAGATCAGAACGACTGGCAGTAAAGCAAGGTGACCAACAACAGTTCAAGTGCCTCACTTGTAACCTAGCCAAGAGGCATGGTGCATCAGATGACCCAATCACAGTGGAAGAAGCGCTAAACTCACCTAATGCGGACATGTGGAGGGCCGCCATGCTTGATGAACTGGACAACATGGAGAGAAATCAGACATGGACGGTAGTTTTGAGACCAGCTGACAGACGAGTAGTGAAGTGCAAGTGGGTGTTCCGGAAGAAGTTTGACAAGGATGGCACACTTGAACGCTACAAGGCAAGACTGGTGGCTTGTGAGTATTCACAAGTTGAAGGTATCGACTTCAAAGAAACATTCTCGCCCGTGGTGAAAATAAAATCCATTCGGACTCTATTGGCAGTTGCAGTTGAGAAGGAATGGAAGATTCATCAGCTGGATATCAGTGCAGCATACCTAAATGGAACTTTGAAGGACACCATCTACATGGACAAGCCAGTGGGATTCCATGAAGGAAGAAAAGTTTGTATGGACTCAAACAATCTGGTCGAGAGTGGAATCTGCGACTTGACGAATTCCTGAAGACATCCGGACTGCAAAGATCGAGGGCTGAACCGTGCGTCTACTATGAGAAGAATGGGGACTTCATAGTTGGAGTGTATGTAGATGACCTGCTAATGCTGGGAAAGGACGAAGAACGTATCGAGAAGTTCAAGAAGGACATTTCTGGAGTGTTTGAAGTGAAGGACTTGGGACCGGTGAACCACATCTTATCGATGAAGGTAGATCAGGCAGATGATGGATCGCTCACCCTAAGCCAAGCAGCTTATGCCGATGAGCTCTTGGCAACTTTTGGCACAAAAGATACTAAGGGAGCATCGACGCCTCTTGATCGTGGGATGCAGTTCAAAAAAGCGACTGGGGAGGCAGACAAAAGTCAGGGCGCCAAACATCGACAAGCAGTCGGGGGTCGGCTGTATCACCCTGGAGCCACCAGACCGGACTTAGCCTTTGCGACGACATACCTCAGTCAGTTCAACGAGCGGCCAACAGCTGAACACTGGACAGGAGTTCGTCACCTCCTGCGTTATGTAAAGACACTAAAGACATTGGGCTGACTTTTAAGAAAACAGGAGAACGAGTAACAGCCTTCAGTGATGCTGACTAGGCAAGTGACAGGACAGACAGACGATCATTCAGTGGGTACGTCACGATGCTTGCTGGAGGTTCAGTCTCATGGTGTGCAAGAAAGCTGAGAACAACCGCCCTCTCCACAGTGGAAGCCGAATTCATGGCAATGTGTGAGGCAACCAAAGAGGTCTTGTGGTTGCAACAGTTCCTGACGGAAATCGGAGTGGTTGAACTTGCGCCAAGGACATTGCTGGCCGACAACCAAGGGGCAATCGCACTAGCGAACAACCATGTGACATCACAGAGGAGCAAGCATATAGAACTTCGACATTTCTTAATCAGGGAGAAGATTGAAGGAGGACTGCTATCCCTGAATTATGTTCCATCCACCGACAACTTGGCTGACATCTTGACGAAGACATTGACAGTGAAGGAGACAGCTCGTCACCGAGAACGACTGGGTTTATCTAAACCAAAGTTAAAGTAGGGCTTATTGTAGGGGAGGTGTTAGTGCTAAAGACAAGTGCGCCCATTATTGGTGAGTGTTCAGGTAAATTCAGTGAGTGCTCATATCCACCGCTAGGTAGCGGATAACTTACCTTGTGTGTTCCAACGGACTCTCGTGAAGTGTGACCGCGTGCAGGACGTGCTTCTGTGAGCTCCGTATTTAGACTCAATGCAATTGGCCACCGAGGGTTAAGAACCAACAATTTGTTCAGTCATCAATCATATTTATACATAAAAATATGAAGCTCTTCTCTAAAGGACAAAAACTTAAAATGTGCACTAGACTTCCAGACAGAACTGGAATAAATATCCCTCGTCGAAACACACTACTTGGTCAAAGGAATTTAAGTTGTCTTAGCACTAGGATATCCAATATATTGTCAGTAAATGTGACAAAAATAACACCCTGAATATACTGAAGAAAAGGCTTTTTACATGGCTCCTTAATAACTTTGATAAAGTAAATGAACTTATAAATTTTCACCAACATATTTAAACCAACTCAGTCACAAATAAGTAATGTATTATCTTGTTTTATTTTTAGTATCCTTGTAATTAATGCCTTTACTATAAACTTTTCTTACTATTATCAGTCAAATACCATGTTGCAAATAAATTAAGAAACTGTATTCATGAAGCCCACGCACAACTTTATATTATGTGGGATTCACCCTGTATTTTGATACATATTTATAATTATGTACGGTACATGTTTTCTGTCAGTGAATAAAAATGTTTTCTCGTAAAAAAAGGATTTCAATGCCCTTAAATAATCCGACGACTGTTGGCCGGGTCTGAACCCGCCATCTTGGGCATAGCAGTTCAGCATGCTACCGAATACGCCACCAAAGCCACAAATCACTAAATGTAAAACAAAAATAATGGAATGCAGCCGTAAGAAATCAGAAACTCCTATTGACATCAAATAGAGGCAGATGAAAGCTAAAGGAAGTAGGGAGCAATATAAGCAGTTATGGACGAAGCAAAGAGTGTATAGAAAGTAGGCTGGCACAGGCAAGGGAAGCATTTCTGAAGAAAAGAAATGTGTTGACATTATATATAGATTTAGATATTAGAAATACGTTTTTTAAAGCCTTTGTCTGGAGTGTGACACTGTGTGGAAGTAAAACTTGGACTGATGATACAGCAGAATAGAGGAGAACACAAGCATTTCAAATTCGGTGTTGCAGGAAAATGATTAAACTCAAATGGGTAGATGGAGTAAGAAGACGAGCGGGAGAGTGCTAATGAAGATAAGATATAGGTTGATAGGGCACATACAGTACAGTACTAAGACAACCAGGATTAGCTAATTTGTTAATGGAAGGATGGGTAGCGGACAAGAATTGTAGAGGTAGACCAAGGTTACGATACAAGTCATATTATTGCATCACATGTGGTACGGTAGCTATGTGGAGATGAAACGATTAGCAGCATCAAACCAGTCTAAGGACTGAAGACTCAAACAGTAACATGGAAATACTCACAGTATTAGCCTTTCAAGATGGGACTGCTGCTGTGCCAGCATTTGTTGGTCATAGCAGCAGAAGCCTTGCGGGATGAGGAGAGTGAAACAGGGATGATGGAGTATAGTCTACACATAAGTCAAGTAGTATTGCATGTGCTGCTTGTGTTACTCAGAACTTACATTGTGATTTGTGAACAGAAAAATTAATAATAATTTGCAAAGAATGGTTGGTTTGTAATTAATTTGCAACAGCACAGCTAAGGGTAATAGGAGCTCATGTCACCGCGGAGAATAAAACGATGTTTGAGGTTGCTGGAGCTGAGTCATATCCTACTCGCATGACTGTACCTGTCAACCAAGCAAGTGGCTTCATGACTCGAACAGTGAGTGAACATTAAGATGAAATGAGAAAAGAGTCTATATATGTATTACAAGTTAGATGTGCTATTCTTCAGGAGTAATCACATCCATAATTGGGCACAAATGATTTAAGTAATTTCAAGCACATACATTATTGAAAGTATATAGCTTACTGCATTGTCACATATACCAATTTTAGCTACAGCCGCATGGAACCGATTCCTCTTGTGACAGATGCAGATCGGCGTCTTATACATTGGCCTCCCCGATCGCCTGATCTGATCCCGTGTGATTTCCTTTTATGGGGGTTTATCAAAGATGAAGTTTATGTACCACCCATGCCAGTTAATCATGTTGAACTGAGGAAACAGATCCATGCGGCTATAGCTAAACTTGACCAGGACATGCTCCAGCATGTGTAGTCGGAGTTGGACTACCGTATCGATATTTTCCGTGTGACTCGAGGAGTGCACATCAAGAATTTGTAGCAAGCAGACTCAAGAAACTTGATGAGTTTCTCTTTTAATTGGTATATGTGTCAATGCTGAAAGCTATATACTTTCAATATTACATGTGCATGAAATAGCTTAAATCATTCGTACTAACCCTGTATGTGCTATGGAAAAAGATCAATATTGAATACATGTTACATACACCAATAAACTTTTAGCACCACTGGGGTGTGGCAGAATTAAGGAATAGGGAAAGCAGGTAGACAAAACTAATGAAATGTACATCACATATTTTTCATAATGGCAGACTTATTGCATACGGTAAGAAACAAACTATCCAACAGTGCAACGGTTGTTAAGTCATGGTACTGTTGGAAAATGCTACTGCATAGAAAAGAAGCCTACTATGTCATACTCTTTGCCCTACCACTGGTCCACTTCGGCTTCTTCAAAAATCTTGAATCATTGAGCAGGCTCTCTAAACCAATTATTTTATGTTAAAAATAAAAATAGCATATACGGCTGACAACATTCTTCTTAGAAACAGAGGGCACCTTACCTGTCTCATAAATCCTACATACTAAGTGAAATAACCTGATCATACCTTAATCTCCCCGATGCAACGCTACAACTTAGTTGGTAAATCATTTTATGCTTGGTGCTTTCTTCCTGCTATGTCTTCTCTATCAAATTCTGATCTCAATATTAAATCTCCTTTCTGATCCTCATCAATTTCCTCTTCCCTCTCCACAACATGATTCTCAATGTCCTTACCCCGATAGGAACGCTGTATGTAAGCTTACCATCTCTCAACCTTTTCTTCTGTATCTGTTAGAGCAGGCTTTCCCAACCTGGTGTTCTCGTCATATGAGCCAAAAAGCTCTCGCGAGCACAAGCTCTCATGAGATCAATTCTACAATTCAAATTCTGTTGGACGAACCAGAATAATAGTGTTTTCACAGTCATTTTGTAAAATATAAGTAACATAAATAATTGGATATGCCTATTTTATGAGTAATATGAAAGATGCTGATTCCATTCGACTGTCCACACGTAAATGTATCTTACCTGCATGAGTCCTTTGCAGCATGCCTGGTGAGCTGTGAATCTGTAGCTATTTCAGAACTTCTGAGGGAGGGAGAGACAGGAAAAGGAAAGAGAGGCGCATGCTTGTTGCATCATAGTTATTATGCTATTGTTATTATAAAATTTGCCCCAAAAATAAAAACCTTTGAATGAATGTTGAAAGCTTATCTGCAGTGCCATTGTTTTTACTCTGTAGTTGAATATCTTAGCGTATAGGAGCGATGAAATCTATAATTATATTTACTTTCTATTTTATTTGTAACTAGCAGTAGAGCCCGGCTTCGCCCGGTGGATTTATTTGTTTTATGGATGATAATGAATACTACTACAGAACTGGCACATGATACTTAAACTAACAGAAAAAAATATTTTAAAAATATATCTTTTTGTGGTGGCGGTGGTGGTGGTGATGGTGGTGGTTGTAGTGGGGGTGATAAGTAGTACAGTATAATGGACGTAACATTCAGGTCATTTTCCCGTAATGATAATTATGAATAGGGAAAGAGCTAGTTACTAACTACAGCACTGGCACATGTAATTTACAAACAAATTTACACAAAAAAAAAGAAAGAGGAGTAAGTGAAATAAAAGACACTGCCTAGGGCCTATATCTCATTGGCTGTTAGAAATGTAGAGACCAATAGTGTCGTCTTTTGTCACATAGCGCCGTAGGAAAATAATCAGAACTATTTGGAAAACTTCGGTTGTCCCGAGCTACTGAGGTAGCAATAGTATCATTTATCGCCTCAAAGCGCTTAACGATAAGTTTCGGAATAAATGAAGGTAAATTTGATAGCACCAACGCTTATTGCAGATGATAACCTCAATGTACTGCACCAACACCATTGCACTTATACAGAGGCATACTATTTTCATGATGATAACTGTTTAAAGGGACCTAAGAAATCTTTTTGCACTAATTGACTGCAATTTATAAACAGCGCAAGATGCAACTATTTTCGCAATTCTGCTCCAGAACACTGGTAGGGGTGACGTGATGCTGCCCGAACTGCCTGTCAACAATTGACTTATTAAAATACGCTTACAGTTACACTACTACGGACATGAATGGTTCTAGGGCCTTAATACGTGGTTTTTAAGTTCATTTTGTCTGTTATTCAAAATGTAGGAACTGGGGAGCGTTGTCCAAAATATCAAGTGGACAGTGTTACCAGCAGGGTTTCAAAGTGTATGTAAAATTTTGTGCAATTAGGAGAAACTGTGTAGATTCGTGATGAAGGGCATAAATGCAGGGAATGGAGTGGTATGTCCAAAATTTAAAGTGGACAGTGTCACTCGCAGGGTTCCAAAGGGTAAGTATACAAAATGTGATTCAGATCGGTGAAACGGTGTAGATTTGTGCCAAAGGGAATGGAGAGAATGGAGTGGTCTGTCCAAAATTTCAAGCAGACAGTGTTACTCTCAGGGTTCCAAAGGGTAAGTATACAAATTTTGGTTCAGATTGGTGAAAAGGTGTAGATTTGTGCCAAAGGGCCTAAATGCAGGGAATGGAGTGATCTGTCATAATTTTCATGTAGACAGTGTTACTCGCAGGGTTCCAAAGGACAAGTATACACATTTTGGTTCAGATCGGTGAAACGGTGTAGATTTGTGCCAAAGGGCCTAAATGCAGGGAATGGAGTGGTCTGTCCGGAATTTTATGTAAACAGTGTTACTCGCAGGGTTCCAAAGTGTATGTATACAAATTTTGGTTCAGATCGGTGAAAAGGTGTAGATTTGTGCCAAAGGGCCTAAATGGAGGGAATGGACTGGTCTGTCATAAATTTCACGAAGACACTGTTACTCGCAGGGTTCCAAAGGGTAAGTATACAAATTTTGGTTCAGATCGGTGAAACGGTGTAGATTTGTGCCAAAGGGCCTAAATGCAGGGAATGGAGTGGTCTGTCCGAAATTTCATGCAGAATGTGTTACTCGCAGGGTTCCAAAGGGTAAGTATACAAATTTTGGTTCTGATAGGTGGAACGGTGTAGATTTGTACCAAAGGGCCTAAATGCAAGGAATGGAGTGGTCTGTCCGAAATTTCATATAAACTGTGTTACTCGCAGGGTTCCAAAGGGTAAGTATACAAATTTTGTTTCAGATCGGGGAAAAGGTGTAGATTTGAACCCAAGGGCCTAAATGCAGGGAATGGACTGGTCTGTCATAAATTTCACGTAGACAGTGTTACCATCAGGGTTCCAAAGGGTAAGTATACCAATTTTGGTTCAGATAGGTGAAACGGTGTGCGTATCACTAACTATAACGCCAGCGCATGTGGATAGAGCTGTTCGGGAGCGCTTGTTCTACCGACTTCCTGAACAAAAATCAATCTTTAAGGTTACCTGAGAGGTGTAGCCTAATGCTACACAGCCTAAACTATTCCTCTTGAATCTGGCTATTATATAAAAAAAAAGGATTTTTCGAATCGGACTGGTAGTTCCGGAGATTAGCGCGTTTAAACACATAAACACACAAACACACAAACACACAAACTCATCAGCTTTATTATATTAGTATAGATACCTAGCTGTAAGTTGTTGTATTTATAGAATTAACTTGTCATATTGTGATAATAGAGTAAGGTGTAAATACTTTTCCAATAAGATTGTAGCTCTTAAGATCTGTTATTATAATACGTTATAGATAGTTATATTATTGGTAATAAATACCTGTAAGTTCTTTTATTTTATAGATGTAATTTCTGACGTGTCCTATATCAAAATTGTATTGTATGCATGTAATTGATCAAATGGATAAATAAAAATCTAATCTAATCTAATATATTCGATTTAAAAGTGCTCGGGTACTTGGTATGACATGAGGGTGTTGCTAACAGTCTCAATAAGGTTGAGAAGGCTTGTGTAGGAGGTTTTTCATCTGAGTTCTTAATACAGTATTACAGCACTTGTCTTCCTTTCCCCAAAAGTACCGGTACTCTTAATTCTTCGAAAAGCTGCATCAACTTTTCCTGTTGTTGTTTGAGACTTCAGTCTTTTGACTGGTTTGATGCAGGTCTCCATGCCTCCCTGTCCTGAGCTAATCGTTTCATCTCTACATAGCTACCACACCCTACATCCAAAGCAATCTGTTTAACATATTCTAACCTTGGTCTACCCCTACAGTTCTTGTCCTCAACCCTTCCTTCCATAACTAAGCTTGTTATTCCTGGGTGTCTTAGTATGTGTCCTACTAACCTATCTCTTCTCTTCATTAGCAGTCGCCAGAAATATCTCTCCTCTCCCACTCGTCTTAATACCTCTTCGTTTGTCACCCTATCTACCCATCTGATCTTCATCTTCTCCTGTAACACCACATTTCAAATGCTTCAATTCTCTTCTTTTCTGCTGCACCAATAGTCCAAGTTTCACCCTCTTAGTGCCAGGCGAAAAGGTAAAGGTGAAGTCTAAAAGTGCCAGGCTGTTTTAATGGAAAATGTAGGCTTTCAGAAAAAATATGTACATCCTCTGTTCTGAAAGATACGAAAGCGAAATTTAGTCAGGGATTGAAAAACATAGATATCTAAATTCAGGGAAATTTTCAGTTCATTATGAAACTTATTTCTTTCTTTATTAATTAATTAATTAATTAAAATAATTTCTTCTGTAAAATAAAATTAGAAAGTTTGATTACTCCTATTACCACACGCATATAAATGGAGTAAAATGAACACTGGAGAGCACACATACATAACAAAAGAACCAGGAAATGCAGTTTTTTTAGTTTAAAAAATATCAGCAGGGCTGTCAAAAATCCGAAATTCTAAAATCTAGCATATTCATAAAATACCGTACACCAACAATGGCATTGTTGATATAAATAAAATAAAAATAATTACAGTGAAAATAAATAAACAGAAGGGCACCCTGTAGTTTCATCTTTCACATTTGTGGTTGTGTAGCCTGTGGAGGATTGTCCTGGTCAACAATCCTTTCTTTTCAGTCACTATTACTATCAACATCATTACCATCACTATCATTTGTTTGGTTATGTACGATCGCATTATTCTGAAGCGGAATCGGCACTTAATTCGTCACACACAAGATCGCAATCACTGTCCACGAAGTCCAAGAGTTCACCACTAGACTCATCAATCATTAATTCTTCAATTTCTTCCTCTCTCAAACAATGCTTCCTTCCCTTGGACGCCATGCTTTTACGAGTCACGCGTAAACAACTCAAGGAATTTCAAATATCGCTCGAGTATATCGATAGACAGAAAACAAAAGATGTTTGCCAGAAAATGGTAGCTATAACTCTCTTTAATAGTCACGTCAAGTTTAGACGCCATTTTCGGTCTATAAGCCCTTCTAAGAATACAAAAACGAAGCGTCTCTCAGAGCGACGCTGGCAAGTTTCGTTCATTTTATGAGGATCGCTCACAGCGACTCTGGCACTAAAAGGGTTCACTTCCATAGAGCGCCACGCTCCAAACAAAGGCTTTCAAAAATGACTTCCTAATACCTAAATCTATGTTCGATGTCAACAGATTCCTTTTTTGTAGAAAGGCTTTCCTTGCCTGAGCCAACCTACTTTTTATATCCTCTTTGCTTCGTCCATCACTGGTTATTTTGCTTCCTAAGTAACAGAAGCCTCCTACTTCCTTCAGCTTTTCACCTGCCAATTTGATGTCCATAGAGGTTTCTGATTTATTTCGGCTGCATTCCAGTATTTTTGTTTTACATTTATTAATTTTCATCATGTATTCATTCCGTAAGACGGAGTCCATACCATTCAAAAACTCATTCAAATCCTCAGGCGTTTCGGACAAGATGACGATGTCATCAGCAAATCTCAGAGTTGAAATTATTTCTCCTTGAATCTTCACTCCCACTTTAAATTTGTCACCAATTTCCTTCATTGCTTGTTCAATGTAAAGATTGAAAAGTATGGGTGATAAGTTGCAGCCTTGCCTTACACCTTTCTGAATACCAGCTTCTCTCTCATGTCCTTCAGCTCGAATGACTGATGTCTGGTTTCTGTATATATTGTATATCGCCCTCCTATCCCTGTAATTTATTCCAATAGATTTCAAAATGTCAAACAATTTAGTCCAATCAACGTTATCAAAAGCCTTTTCTAAGTCTACAAATGCCATGAACGTTCTCTTATTTTTCCTTATTCTACCTTCCAAAATCAGCCTAAGACTTAGTACAGCTTCCCTTGTTCCCACATTTCTTCTGAAACCAAACTGGTCTTCACCCAACTTCGTTTCTATCTGTCTTTCCATCCTCTTGTAAATTATTCTAGACAGAATTTTTGAAGCATGAGTAATCAAGCTGATTGTACGGTAATCTTCACATCTGTCAGCTCCCACTTTCTTTGGTATAGGGATAATAATATTCTTCTTGAAATCAGGGGGTACCTCACCTGTGTCATAAATCCTACACATCAAGTGAAATAACCTGATCAGACCTTCATCTCCTATGCAGCGTAGCAACTCAATCGGTATATCATCTATGCCTGGTGCTTTGTTCCTGCTTAAGTCCTCCAATGCTCTGTCAAATTCTGATCTCAATATTAAATCTCCTTTTGCATCCTCATCAATTTCTTCCTCCCTTTCCATTACATGATTCTCAATCTCCTTTCCCTTATGCAAACACTCTATGCAAGCTTTCCATCTCTCAACCTTTTCTTCCCTATCTGTTAGAGGCTTTCCATTTGTGTCCTTAATATTACAGCACATAGTCCTCTTTTCCCCAAAAGTGTTCTTAATCCTTCGATAAGCTGTGTCTACTTTTCCTAATTTCAGACAATTTTCTATACCTGCACATTTCTCTTTCAACCATTCTTCTTTCGCTTCCTTGCACTTCTTGTTAACCTCATTTCTCAGACGTCTGTATTCTGCTTTCCCCTTTTCATCTCTTACATTCTTGTGTTTCCGCCTTTCATCCATCAATTCTAGTATATCCTGAGTGATCCACGGTTTTTTACCTATTCTTTCTTTCCTACCAATGTTTTCTTCTGCGGATTTTGTTATTTCATTCTTCAAAAGTGCCCATTCGTCTGCAATTGAAGTTGGTTTAGGGTTTTTCATTAGTCCTTCCTTTATACTCTTCTTGAATCTTTCGTTTACATCCTTCACTTTCAGTCTGTCTATTGCCCACCTTTTTGGCTTTTGACTTTTCTTCAGTTTCTTCAACTTTAATCTGCATTTCATAACAACCAGATTGTGGTCAGAGTTTATGTCAGCACCAGGATATGTTTTGCAATCAAAAATCTGGTTTCGAAACCTCTGCTTGACCATAATGAAGTCGATTTGGTAACGCCCTGTATCTCCTGGTCTCATCCATGTGTATATTCTTCTATTGTGGTTATTGAATAAGGTGTTAGCTATGACCAACTCATGCTCGGTGCAGAATTCCATCAGCCTGCTTCCTCGATCATTCCTTTCACCTAATCCGAAATCTCCTACTATCATCCCTTCTCTCCCTTTTCCTACCACAGCATTCCAATCTCCCATTACTATAACATTTTCATCACCCTTGATATACCTCAGAATTTCATCTATTTCTTCGTAGACCATTTCAACATCTTCATCATCAGCTTGACTGGTAGGCATATAGACTTGTACTACTGTGGTGCACGTAGGTTTAGTATTGATTTTTGCTACAATAATCCGTTCACTGTATTGCTCATAATATTCCACCCACTGTCCAAGCTTCCTACTCAATATGAGACCAACCCCTGCTTGGCCATTGTTTGATTTTGTGCTAATGACCCTATAGTCACCTGACCAAAAGTCCTGTTCTTCCTGCCAGCGCATTTCACTAATCCCAACCAAATCCTATCCATTTCCCTTTCTACGTTTTCTAACCTTCCATCTCCTAGCAGACTTCTAACATTCCACGCTCCGATCCGTAGAATGTTAGATTTCCTCTTTGTCACTTCTGTGATGTTAACCCCCTCCCGAGTAGTCCCCACCCGGAGATCCGAACGGGGGACTAGTTTACCTCCGGATTGAAATTTTACAAGGGAGGAGGCCATCATCACGTGTAATTATGCATAGAAAGGTGCATATCCTCGGGAAAAGCATTACGGCTGTAGTTTCCCGTTGCTTTCAGCCGTGCAGCAGAACGCAGTGTAGCCATTAGTTGGCTTATATTATCAGTATCTTAACCGTCTATGAGACAAGTAAAGAACTGATGTATTATGAAAGGCTGCTACTCTCTTTCAGAATAAGTAAAGAGCAGTTCTACTAACAAAAATTCTAACCTTCTACTAACAATTAAATACCAAAATTCTACTAACAAAAAATTACTTAAGTTCCACCAACAAGTACTACCACTAAAACAGTCCGTCACCAGGCACACTCACATGCACCCTCACACATCACAGCCTAATGAAACAATGAACTATATCTAATAAACATGCAACTGCCACCAGACACACTCACACACCACAGTCTAATAGATGATGATGATAATTGTTGTACAGACGATGATAAGCAGACCTGACTACACGGTCATTGGCCCAGATGATGAGGATGATAAACAGACTTGACTACATGGTCATTGGCCCAGATGATGATGATAAACAGACCTGACTACATGGTCATTGGCCCAGATGCTGATAAACAGACCTAACTACATGGTCATTGGCCCAGATGATGATAAACAGACCTGACTGCCTGGTCATTGGCCCAGAGTTCAGTGTCTGGATTAAAATTAAATTCCAAAGCAGCTGACGATATTCGATTAGCACGGCTCATGGAATGAAGCCTCAATGGCAAATATTAATTCATTAATGTGTGTGAATCGTCTTCTAAAAGATATTATGGGTAATGACATTCCATTTGGTGGGAAAATTACTGTTCTTGGAGGAGACTTTAGGCAGGTTTTGCCTGTTGTTCCGCACGCTTCTCGCCAAACAATTATTCAAAACTGTATTAAATACTCTCCTCTCTGGCCCTTCTTCAAAATACGCTGCTTACATAAAAACATGCGGTTGAAACCAGAAGAAATTGAATTTTCTGATTTTTTGTTACAAATTGGTAACGGTGACTACCCCTCTGTAGATGGTGAGGAATCAAATGTTATTGAACTTTTCCTATTTTCAAACAATTTTCTATACTCGCACATTTCTCATTCAACCACTCTTCTTTCACTTCCTTGCACCTCTTGTTTACCTCATTTTTCAGACATCTGTATTCTGCTTTTCCCCTTCCATCTCTTGCATTCGTGTGCTTCCATCTTTCATCCATTAATTCTGGTACTGTATATCCTGAATGATCCATGGTTCTCTACCTATTCTTTCCTTTCTATCAATGCTTTCTTTCGTGAATGTCATTATTTCATTCTTCAAAAGTGTCCATTCCTCTACATTAGAAGTTTATTCTGGGTTCTTCATATTAGACCTTCCCGTCTTTTGAGTATTTTGTTCATGTCCTCTTTTAGTCTGTCTACTGCCCTCATGTACTTTTTTTACTTTTGATGAAGTCGATTTGGAAATATCTTTTATCTCCTATTCTCCCCTCATCCATGTGTATATTCTCCAGTTGCAGTTGTTAAATGTTTTGGCGTGTGGCCTCTTGAGAGGCCGAGTGCAGGTCTTTCTAGTCGACGCCCGTGGGTGACCTGCGCGTAGGGACGAGAGATGGAATGGATGAAGATGAATGAAACTGGGCAAGGATGTGGAAGGAAGCGGCCGTGGCCTATCAGAAGGTACCGTCCCAGTGGTTGTTAAATAATATGTTAGCTATGACTAACTTGTGCTCACTGCAGAATTCTATCAACCTGCTCCCTCAATCATTCCTTTCGCCCATTCCGAATTCTCCTTCTATCTTACCTTCTCATATTTTTTTTAAATTTATATTTTACCTCAGCATTCCAATCTCCCATTATTAGTCTATCACATTTTCATCAACCTTGACATACAGTCCCTACCTCAGGATTCAATCTATTTTTTTCATAAAACTTTTCCATCATCTGCTTCACTGGTAGGCATATAGACTTGCACTACTGTGGGGCAAGAAGATGTATCGATTTTAGCTACAATAAGAAATTCACTGCATTGCTCATAATATTCCATCCGCTGACCAAGTTTCCTAGTCAGTATGAGACCTACCCCTGCATAACTATTGTTTGATTTGGTGCTTGTGATCCTATAGTCTCCTGACCAAAAGCTCTTCCTGCCAGCGCACTTCCCTATTTCAACCTCAATCTGTCTATTTCCCTTTGAGACCTTCCATTGTTCATCAGACTTAGAACTTTCCACGTTCCGATCCATAGAATGTTAGATTCTCTCTTTGTCACCTTTGTGTTGTTAACCCTCTCTCGAGTAGTACCCACCCGGTGATCTAGTTTACCTCCGGGTTGGAATTTTTTATTGTTAATTTTTGGGAATCGAAGGGTGGAAAATATTCATCTATTAGAGCAGTTGGATATAGGCAAAATTACTAAGTTATTAAGGAGCTTTTTGACTGTGGAGAATATTTTTCCACCACAAGCATGGTATAGTATTATCTCCACATCCCACATCATTGGCTATCTGTTTAACATATCAAACCTTGGCCGATCTCTACAGTTCTTTTCCTCCAGCCTTTCATTTCTTGATGGATTTTCCATGACAGTAATCCGTTCGTACTGAAGTTCATGTTCTCCCATGGCTGCAATAATCCTACATTGTTGTTCTTTCAATTAGGGGCTTGGAGATCATGACCATTTCAACCCCATATACTGAGTGTGTGTATTAGGTATATATATCTACCTGTACACATTGTGTTGAATAAATATTATTATATATCTCTTCTTCTATTATATAAAATTGAATGTTGGTTTGTCTGTTATTTATACAAATCTACACTATTCCACCAATCTACACTAAATTTTACGTACTTACCCTCTGGAACAGTACAAGTAACATCATTCACTTGAAATTTCAGACAGTACGGTACTCTCAATTCCCTAGATTTAGGCCGTTTGGCACAAATATACACTGTTTCATCGAACTGAACCAAATTTTACATACTTACCTTTCCTAACCCTTTGTGTAAAACTGTCTACGTGAAATTTGGACATCCCACTTGATTCCCTATATTTAGGCTCTTTGGCACAAGTCTAAACTGTTTCACCGAACGGAACGAAATTTTACGTACTTTGGAACTCTGCGGGTAACACTGTCTACTTGAAATTTGGACATCTCTCTCCATTTCCTAGATTTAGATACTCTGGAGCAAGTCCACATCGTTTCAATGACCTAAACAAAATTTTATGTGCTTACCTTTTGAACCCCTGTAGGTAACAGTGTCTACTCGAAATTTGGACAACCCTCTCCATTCCCTAGGTATCGAATTTGTCATAGAAGGACCAATCTAGGCTCATTTTGAGCCTCATAAATCAAGAAACAATATCGGGACGTACACTTTGGTGAAATAATGTTAATTTGTATAAATAACAGACCAAGGGATCTGAAAACTAATTTTTAAGGCCCTAGAACCAATCGTGTCGGAAGTATTTTGGTGTTGTACTACTGTAGGGGTCCTGAAAAGCAGGCAATTGGGGTGTAACTGTATGAATATTTAAATAAGTATATTGTTGGCTGTCAAAGCAAGCAGCATCACGCCGCACCTACAAGTGTTACAGCTTGCGCTGCTTACAAATTGCTGTCACATAGAGTAATTAGTGAAAAAATATTCCTTAAGCCCCTTAAATTAGTTATCATAATTTTCATGCATAACTGAAAGCCACACCTCTTCACTAAATATTAGGCCTCTCTATGAGTGTGATGGTCTTGGGGCCGAACATTGAGGTTATCAGCTGCAATCAGTGTTGATGCTTTCAAAGTTTCTTTAACGTACTCTGATTCCTTTTTCTTATAATTTTGTTTCTATTCGTTGGTAAATTACATGTGCCAGTAGTTAGTAATCGTTTCATGTTGCATTCATTATACCACTAATCACCACCACATAAAGTCTTCGTCAACTTTGATTCAAAAATAAATTATTTCTACTAGTGTGTAAGTTTGATGTGTCAGTTCAATGGTAGTTTTTATTATCACTATCAAAAGAAATATCTGTTGGCTACAGTATATATAATTCATCACTTTGAGTGACCACGGAGCTTAGGAGACTTCATGATCATTCCACCGGGCGAAGCTGGGTACTACTGCTAGTAGGCCTATATATAGAATAAAATGTGTCTGATAACCAATATTATTGTGATGTCTTTAGTAGTGTATATATTTGCAATTGATGCTAGGGTTTGGAAGGAAGCCGCCATGGCCTTAAATTTAGAACTATCCTCGCATTTGACTGGAGTAGAAGTGGGAAATCACTGAAAATCACTTCTACGATGACTGAGGTAGGATTTGAATCCACCTCTTCTCAGGAGTATATCCTATTCTAATTTTCGGACTAGAATTAATTTTCTTGTCAGAGCCGGCAACCGAATCTGGGACCTCAGGGGTATTTATTTAGCGTACGGTATGGCTTCTAGTGCCGGACGTGTCCGAGGACATGTTCGGTTCGCCAGAGGCTATAGCTGCTTCAAGCAGACACCCATGGGGTGAGCTACAAGTTCCGTTCAATTTCAAGTAGTTCCAATTTTTGCTACTAAATGTCACAAACACCCAGTTGTGAACATTGGAACTTTTGATAGAGCGTTTCAACGAAATCTAACCTAGAAATTTAGCTTCACACACGTTTAGTTAGTGGAAAGATCTTTTACATGCCATAAATCTATGACATGGGACCGCCAGCTTTACTTCCCCTCCGAAGGAAGGCATACGGAGGGATTTTAATGCTCTTAAATCCGACTACTTCGGCCGGGTTTGAACCCGCGATCTTGAGCATAGTAGTTCAGCATGCTACCAATTACGCCACCGAAGCCGTACCTCAGAGGTAACAGCCAAGTATACTAGTCACTACACCACATGGTGGTCTGAAACTGTTACATTTATGGTCTTCCGCATGTTTATTGATGTGTAATCTCTCCTCTTGCTTGGAGGTCGAAGGATGAGTTTAATGCTGGCAATGGGCTTGTAAAACTCTGTATGAGGTGGGACCATTAGATCATTCTTGTAACACTACTGTAGTCAGTGGAATAGTAAGTGGGGCAAGTATTCATTTATCGTGAGAGGGGTCATTTTCAGACATTTAAGAAGCTGGTCAGGCAGTGTCAATAAAATAAGAAATTGTAATTAGATTAGAGGATAGCACTGTCCTGGATTATTATTTGTTATCATTTTAAAATTGGGTGGCTATGGAAGGAAGAAATTAGAGCTAACTGAGGATGATATTGGATATTCTAGGGATTAGTGAAGATCAGATAAAGGGAGACACAGAGGAGGAAGTAGGAGATTGCGAGGTATACCTGTCAGGTGTAAAACGAGGCAGGGCTGTATGTGAAGAGAACCTTAGAACGTAACATAGTTTTGTGAGGTATGTAAATGAACAATTAATGTGGATAGATTTTGAAACGTCAGGGATTTGGGTCAGGATTATATGAGGGTACGCTCTAAGAGAAGGGGCGAACCAGGAGGAAGGATACAGATTTTATGAGGCACTGAGTGATGTGGTAGTGTGAGTTAACAATAAGGATAGTGTAGTACTGATGGGGGATTTCAATTTTAGGATAGGAAATAGAACTGAGGGGTATGAGAAGGTAATGGGTAAGTGGGGTGAGGATAGGGAAGCGAACTTCTTTTTCTTCTTCTCTTCGGATGCCTATCCATTAATGGATGTTAGCGACCACATGATGCATCTTTTGCTTATGAACTGCGATGTGGAATAATTTATCGATGCTGGGTAATCCAGTTCACTGTTTTATGCTATCCACCCATGAAATCCTTCTTTGGCCCCTTCCTCTTTGACCTTCGATCTTTCCTTCCAGTATCAACTTGAGAAGTCGATATTTGGTGTTCTGCAAGATATGTCCCAGGTATACAGTTGTTCGTTTTTTAAAGGTACATAATAAGTTTCGTTGTCTCTTCATTCTATGCAGTACTTCAATTTTAGTTATTCATGCAGTCCATGGTATCTTCAGCATTCTGCGGTAAATCCACATTCCAACATTTCTTCGTTGTTGCTGCATTTATTGTCCATCCTTCAGACAGGAAGGCATGGAGCGCTGCATCAAAGCAGTCAAAAGACTGAAGACTCAAACAAAAACAACAACAACAACAACAGACCCATATAGAAATACAGACCAATTGTAGCAGGGAAGCGAACACCAATGGGAAATAATAGATTATTTCATTACTGGCTTTAAATTTGGTAAATTGATACGGAATTGTAGGGCTTTTTCGATGAAGTGGACCACTAACTGATCTGCTGTGAATTAAGCATAGTTAGACCTAAAGTGCAGAATATGAGTGCTGTTTGCAGATGGATTAGGGTTGAAATTATCCAAGATAAGGAACTTAGGCAGAACTACATGGAAATGATTGATGAGGAATTCCAAAGAGTAGATGGTAAAGAATTGCAGGACATTGAAACGGAGTGATCAGGATATATGGATGCAGTATTAGAAGTAGCAAAGACATGTCTTGGGACAACAATGTGTAAAGAAAAGAAAAAGCGCACGTCCTGGTGGAATGACATAGTGAAGTCTGCTTGTAAAAGTAAAAATAAGGCCTACAAAAATGGCTGCATACAAGGAATCCGGCAGACAGGGAGCTATATGTAGTGGAAAGGAACAGAACCAAAGAAATAATAGCAGAGTTTAGAGCGGCTTCGGTGGTGTAGTCGGTAGCATGCTGAACTGCTATGCCCAAGATGGAGGGTTCAAACTCGGCATAAGTCGTCTGATTTTATAAGAGCGTCGAAATCCTTCAGTATGCCTTCCTTCGGAGGGGAAGTAAAGCCGGCGTGCCCATGGCATAGATTTAAGGCATGTACCTACCACTGCAATTGATGGTGTGTAGCAAAATTTGTAGGTTATATTTGGCTAGTACACAACGCTCTATCAAGTTCCAACGTTCGCCACTAGTGTTAGTGACAGTAGCATCTGGTACCGGTAGCCAAAGTTAGAACTACTTGAAATTGAACTTGTTGAGAGCCCTAGGGTATTCAATCAAAAATGTTCGGCTTATGGCCATTGGCTGCGATTCATATATCATTCATTAATGGTAGAGGTCAAAAGGAAATCAAGGAAGGAATTTGGAGATAAATTAGGAAAGTTAGGTCAAGCAGCAGGAAAACCTTTCAGGAGTGTTAAATGAAGGAAAAAGAGAAATTAGTGTTCTGGATAATTCAGGGAAACTCATTGCAGATACCAAGGACGCACTGGGAAGATGGCAAGAATACTTCCTAAACTTGCTAAATGTTAATGAAGACTTATCTGGTAATGTAGCAGATTTTGAGATTATGCAGGAGGAGAATGAGAACAGGAACAGGATTACAGTTGAGGAAGTAGAGAGGGTGGTAAATAAATTACAAAGCGGCTGGGGTAGATGAAATTAGGCCAGAAATGGTGTAGTGGGAATGCAGGGCTGAAATGGCTGCATAGGATAATCGAATTGGCATGGGTTTTAGGAAATGTACCCTCTGACAGGACAAAAGCAGTAATCACACCAATGTATAACCAAGGTAACAGAAAAGATTGTGATATAGAGGCATTTCTTTGGTAAGTGTCCCAGGCAAAGTGTACTCAGGGATTGTAGAAAGGCGAGTTTGATCATTGGCCAAGAATAATATGGATGAAAACCAGTGGGGCTTCAGACCAAAACGAGAATGTCAAGATCTAAGTTTTAGTATGCGCCAAGTTATTGAGAAATGCTATGAGAGGAATTGACAGCTGTTGTGTTTTTCTTTCGTAAATCCACGATAGAGTACCAAGAGGAAGGAAGATGCTGAATAACTTGAGGGATTATGGTATCCAGGGAAGGCTGCTACAGACAATCAAAAATATTTATGTTGATGGTAGGATGAGTTCTTAGTTCAAGGTTGTTACAGGAGAGAGGCAAGCCTTAGGGTTGCCAGACGCTCCGTTTTACCCGGAACAATTCCGTTTTTTGTATTGTTCCGCGTTCCGTTTTAATCTTTAAGAGGCGGCCGGAGTCAGCCCAGATTACCCCACTAGGGAGTCAGGTCCCTTTATTTCAAAACGTTGCCGCTAGTTTCGCTGTAGTCGCTGTCGCCTAGTAGTTACATGGTGCGTACATAGGTATCAGCACGGATTACCCCCTACAGTGAGGATGGTTCAAGGTCGTGCGTGTGGGAATACTGTTACCGGTACCCAAGTTAGCGGTCGTCTGTCACCATCCCCAGATGTTCAGCTCCAAGAATCTGTCCTTGTGACAGTAGAGGAATGATCTCTCGCAGAGTCTGTGGATGAATCCGAGCATGAAGGAAAATCGATTCAAAGGAGAATAAAAATAAAATTTAATTATTATTATTGTGATCTTGCCCGGTGTGGCAACCTGTTCAACTCTCTACCATCGACGGCTTTTATTATTATTATTATTATTATTATTATTATTATTATTATTATTATTATTATTATTATTGACACAGGTTATGGCCAGGGTGGATCTACTTACCTTTCTTCAGAGGTCCGCATCGCTTCCACAGCAAAATCACCTCCAGATAACATGCCCCAACAGAAGAACACCTAACGGTGGAAGAAGGAAGATGGAGAAAAGGGGAACGCACAGGCTCGTCTACAGACACCCTCCGATAACAAACAGAACTGTCGCCGACGAAATAATGCCACAACAGTTGCTTAAAATTTAAAAGAAAATTTAATTATCAAAAGGGGCAAAGGAAAAATAAGAATTTAACAAAATCATCAAAAAAAAGGAAGAAACTCTATGGCCAGGACAAAATCTATCTGGTGATGCATATGGCTTAAGGCCAACACAAGTTAATTAATTACATAAGTAGGCAAGAGACGGTTTAACATGCTTGCTGAGCGAAATGAAAACATTTAATTTAAAAATTAAATTAATAATGCCCAAAAGATAAAAAAAAAACAGGAATACAGGTATTACCAAATGATAAAGAGCTTGATAATTTACTAGTACGCAATACCGACCCGACATGCAGAGATCAAGGCCACGATGCAAAACAAAAAAAAACAAAAAATTAATAAAATAAAAGATCAATTAAGAAATCCTCAACATTCGTGACGGAGAAAAACCCAGGAACATTCACCAAAAACACAAAGTTAAACCAACAAGGTTAAATAAAAAACAAATTAAGCTAACACCACAACACGTTTGAGTTTCCCGGTCGACGCTTAGAGACTGCACTCCCAAGACCAGAATGCACCCGGGCAAAAAAAAACATGGCCACCAAATAGATGACCGCATGTCCGATCGAATTACGGCAAACAATTAGCATAAAATTAACTTTAAAATCACCAGAGAGAACAAAAGGGATGAAAGAATTACGCCTTAACACTATTGACATGAAGCTTTTTAGACTGCAACGGATCGTAAAATAAATAAATAAATAATAGGGCTATCCCAAAGACTACCAAAAACTAAATAAATAAAAATTTACAACGTAAAATAAACTAGAAACGTGTCTCCAGAAAGGTACGAAGGAAAAGAATAAAATTTACATATTTGGTAACGTTGACAAACAGAAATATTAGGCCTACCAGGCGAAACAAAATACAGAATTAAAACATTAATATAAGGCCAATATCGGAGCTCCCAAAACAATATATTAAAAATAATAACGTACCTTAAAACTTCTCTGTGGAGACACAATAAAAATAAAATAATTAACACATTTTAAATAATATAAAAGATATGAACTGCCTGAACATTGCTGCGGAAGCGCACCCAAGCCGCTTCGGTCACCCACGAGGCTTTCCTTCTTGTAGCCAGTAAATAAACAGACCACACGCCATCTTCACGGCAAATTAAGAAATAATAGCCTAGGAGCACAGGCATTTCCTTAGTTTCCTTTTAATATATCATATTTCGTAGAGGCTAGGGGCGAAGACCCCAGCACACGGAGAGATACTCTTTCACACGCAGCCGGCTTGTTGTTTTCTTTACGACAGACTATCAGCTGACAACATGGCGGAGAATACAAAGTCAAATACCGCACTGCATTCATGTTAATTGTAAATGACCAATCACAGCATGACACATCAAGTAACAATGTGCATATTAAGTAATATTTTGGCGGCATGAAGTATATACAGTCTTTTGTTCAATGACGTAGAATACAATATCCTTCAGATATGTCTCGATTAGGATGATACCAGAAGGCACCACAACCACACTCTAGCGGTAGAAGGTACAACTCTGGCTAGGGACGTCGAAGTCCGATAGATACAGCCAACTCGTGTTCATAAGCGGAACCAAGCCATCAGGCGGTCGTTTTAAAGGTCGGGATGTCACATATAGGGGAGATACATATTTAAAAACGTTGGTACGGGCATTGCACGTAACAGTCTCCCTCCCTTAAGCGTGAACACCGTTCACGAATATGCCTAGGCATAGGCAGTACTCCATAACTAGTCGATTCACCAAGCATGTTTCCAGAAGATAATGTTCACCAGTTAACCCCAATTGATGGATAAAAACCGCATCGTTTAGGTTAGGAAGAGTGCAGGGTCAGATTATCAGTGAAGGGATAATTGGTCACCTCGCAAACCACTTAGTTAACAGCTTCACTGTGTCCATAAGTCTTCAGAAACGCAGAACACCAGCACCTGCAGTGCTTTCATAGTCCGAGACACGTTAGGTAAATTTTCAATAAGTCCAATGTTGTTAGCTTTAGACGAAGTAGGTGGAAGCAATGTGCCAGATATCATGCGACGCGTGGGCAGCCATTTACAAAACAGAAGTTAATCTTATTTCCAAAAATAAAAGTTTACAGAAATTACTAATTCTTAATACATTTTATAAAAGAGAAACAAAGTTGAATTTAAATGAAGAAAAAGAAAATCCTGACCATGCCCTAGATCCGTGCTCACAATAGTTAATTAAATAACAAGGTTACCTTTTTACAGACGAGTAGTACATTTCAATAATATGCGAGTTGAACGACTATACATTTTGCAAGAGCTACGGTAGAGGAATGACCACTCAAATTCCCAAGGAAACAGGTATACAAGATCACCATGAGTTAGGTCTCCCACCGAGTCCAACTTACATGCTAGCATCTTTTATGAAAACATCAAAATTAGTTTCAATTTTACAATTTAACATAAAATGGGAACTAACCAACAGTTACAAGTTGTATCCCACTAGAGTTTTTAAAACCCAATTCAAAATTTCAGAAGGAACAGATGCCTGAAGGCTTCAATGAAGGTTAGGGATACTCTACATTACACAAAAATCGGTTTACAAAATTTATGGTAGCATTTCCTCATTACAATTCTCTCCACCTCGTTTTATGTGCGAGAGATGCACTCTGGAAATTTTGTTGGCCTTAGGGTTTCGAATAAGAAGAGTAACGGGTGTCAAGAATGCCTCTACATAACAGGGGCCTTTGAAACGAGGGGTCAACTTGCTAGAAACTAGATTACTGACGCCCTTGGGCTCGAAATTACGGACGAACACAACATCACCAATTTCCAAATCAGTTGGCTTGCGACAGGCATTGTGTCGCTTGACAAGTTGGTCATGTGAAACCTTAATACTCTCTCTAGCCTTGTCGGATTTCGACCTCATATCCTCGGGCGTGAAACTGTCTGGAAGGAGATCGTGCAGGTTCCACAGATTAGACAACGGAGAATTAGCCATAAACGAAAACATTAACGAAAAAGGGGTGGCTTGCGTGCTCTCATGCACGGCGGTGTTGAAAGCAAAATTGAGCCAATGCAAATTAGAATCCCACTTGGAATGGTCGTCGTGGTGGAAAGCAATCAGAGCAGAACGGAGATTACGATTGACTCGCTCAGCGAGAGACGGGTTAGGAAATTAGGGAGTGGTGGTTACATGCGAAATAGCATAATCAAATAAGAATTGACGGAACTGATGAGATACAAAGCACTTGGCATTATCTGACACCAGGAACTGACATGGCCCAAAAGATGAAAAGATGGAATTAAGACACTTTATGACGGAACTGGTCGTAGCCTGTCTGGTGGGGAATATCCAACTAAACCGGGTGAAACCGTCAGTCCAAACAAGCGCAAATTGGTTTCCCCGACCAGAGCGAGGGAACGGGCCAATATGGTCGATAAAAAGCCTCTCCATGGGTCTAGATGCCGGTTCAGATGACAACAGGCCAACCTTAGTAGAAACCGGAGGTTTGCTAATACTACATGAAGCACAATTTCTAATGAGCCTTCTGTTGTCGCCATCCATACTTTGCCAAATGAAGAACTGTCTGATTTTAGCTCGGGTCTTGAATACTCCTAGGTGGCCACCAATAGGAGATTCGTGATAGTAACGAAAGATTTCCGGAATGAGGACCGACGGGAGCACAATTTTAGGTAGACGGTCATGACGAGACAAACAACACAATACACCATCCTTTAGAGAGTAGGGCTTGATCACTTCACCAGAATTTATTCGGTCAATTAGGCTAGATAAGGAGGGATCTTCTTTCTGGAATCGCCTCACATCTTCAAAAAGCACAGGGGAATTGCTGAGAACAACATTGACATAATTTACAGGTGATACAAGGTTTACGGGTTCACATCCTTGAATATTCTCTTCGGCTGTTTCCTCATACATGCGGCTTAATGAATCAGCTACTGCATTTTCGGACCCACGAATATGGTGGACGGTGAACTGGAATGACAGAATCCTAGTTGCCCATCTGGCAATCCTACCAGTTTTACGGGGTTTCCCTAACACCCAGCTCAAGGCTAGGTTATCGGTCTCAAGGAGAAACTTAATGTGCTCAAGATACATACGGAATTTTTCCAGGGCGAACAACACAGCTAAACCCTCAAGTTCGTATATGGAATAATTCCTCTCTGCGTCCGTTAAGGTACGAGAAGCGTATGCAACGGGTTGCCTACCCAGATCAGACTCTTGAAGTAGGACACAACCAACACCACGACCAGACGCATCAGTCTGCACAATGAACTGCTTCCCAAAATCCGGAATGGCTAACACAGGGGCGTTAGAGAGCGCAAGCTTAAGATCTTCGAAGGCTGCCTGCTGAGAGGGACCCCACTCAAACTTCACAGCCTTTTTGCGTAATAGATTCAGAGGAGGAGCACGGTCGGCAAAGTTACTGATGAACTTACGGAAGAAGTTCACCATACCAATATAACGAGCTACACCCTTGGCGTTCTTGGGTGGTTTAAAATCTCTGATGGCATGCGTACGAGACTGGTCCACGGAGATACCAGATTCGGAAACAATATGTCCCAAGAAGGAAATTTTGGGCTTGGCAAAGGAAACCTTGGACAATTTGACGGTAAGGCCAGCGTCACGCAACCGATCAAGTACAACTTTCAGATGATCAACGTGTTCCTCGAAGGACTAAGAATAGATCACCACATCGTCAAGGTAGTGGTACACAAATTTGAATTTAATTTCTGAAAACACCTTGTCCAGAAGTCTGCTCAACACAGCGGCTCCGGTGGATAGGCCAAACGGGACACGGGCATACTCAAACAGGTTCCAGTCAGTGGAAAAAGCAGTAACATGCCTGGACTCCGGAGAGAGGTGAATTTGGAAGTAAGAAGAATTTAAATCGAGGATCGTTAACACCTTCGCGTTGCGAAACCAACTAAAGCATGTATGAAGGTCCGGCAAAGGAATGGATTGTAAAACAACCTTTTGATTAAGAGCCCTATAGTCGACCACTGGCCGAAAACCACCGTTAGGTTTTGGCACAAGAAATACAGGGGATGAGTAGGCAGAGATAGAAGGTTGGATTACACCTTCTTCCAACATCTTATCGATAATCTTACGAAGTTCAGCCATCTTGGGCGGGGCAAGGCAATACGGGCTGGAACGCACCGGCACAGAATCGGTTAGCTCAATCTTGTATTCCATCAAATGGGTTACACCCAACTTGTCAGTAAATACATCACTATACTCCTGACATAACCTCTTAATGGCATCCTTTTGAGGACTCGTTAAATTTTCCTGATCGAGATCCTCAATAGTCACAGGTTCACTAACTGAATTGAGAGCAGGAGAAGATAAAACCGGGTTAAATGATAACTTACTTTGCGGATTAAACTTAAACCATGAGTTGCGAGCACCAAAATCAAGAAGCATACCAACGTGGGACATGAAATTAGCTCCAATGACCACAGAACAAGAAAGATTTCTGGCAACAACAAATTTAAACTTCCAAGAAAAATTTAGAATATGGATTTTGACTGTCATACTACCCAAAATATTTAAGTTTGAACAATTTGCCGAAATAAAAGATTCATTGTTAGGCTCTAAATCAGGTAATTTGCAAACACTCTTCATAGATAAAAACCAGTCCTCGCTTATAAAGGATGCGACACTACCAGAATCAAGCAATGCAGAAACGGGCTCGTCATTAACACAAATTTCAAAAAACGGGGATATTCCTTTAGCCACAGGAGAAATTCCAAAATCATTATTCACTCTAAAACGATTACAATTAGATGACGAGGACACCCGCACCACAGGTTTCACATTATGTTTAGAATTAGGCTGACTTGCCACGACATTGCTCACCGACAGGTTAGGTAGGTCAGAGACATAAGCAGAATTAGCACGTGAAGATTTAGTTTTCAAAGAGTTACCAAGATTTTCATTAGTAGGGCGACCAGAAACTTCACAGGGTTTTCCCAAATTCTCATGCACAGAAATATCCTTAGAAGTAACATCCGAATTGGTCTCCAAAATATCCCGTCATTGGCGATACACAACCTGGTTATTCGGACACACCTTCTTAACATGTCCCACGCCACCGCACGTGTGGCACTTAACATTGGGTCTAGGATGAAACATAACCTTAGGAGGGGGACGAGACATCAAGGAAGGAGGAGGAACATTAGCTACACGAAGGGAATCTGCATGTTTCACAGCCATAGCCTCTATAATGACCTGTCTTAGCTCGACAAATGACGAAGGCCTGGTACACATAGTCATGTATGGCCTATATTGAGGCGAAAACCCATTTACAATAGATGACACCAACAGTCGTTCAGTTAAAGGGGATGCAAATACCTGGGCATATACCTTAATGTCACTGACATAGTCGCTAAGTGACTCGTCCAACCTTTGGACACGATATAAGAACTTTTGCTCGAGATTTCTAAGGGCACTCGCAGGGACAAAAAACCACAACACTTCCCTAATGAACATGGCTAAGGACATGCGGAGGTGGATAGCTTCAATCAGCTTATCGCACAGCATACCGGATGCAACAGGATACAACAGTTGGAAAATCTGATTTTCCGACATCCCAAAAATCTAGGCATGGTTACCCAATTCGACCACTTGCTTTAAAAATAGGACCACCTGGGTAACGTCATCTAGGTTGAAATGCTTCAACTTAGATAAGAAACTAGAAATAGGGTGAGGAATCGACCCATAATTAACGGTAGGGGAGTACGTAGCATTAGGAAAAGAGACATTGTTACCAGGGAAGCTTGCTCGCACACCCTCTACAGGAGACAAAACATTTACATTGCCAGGGAAGAAACTGGGATGCAATGGGTCGGCAGGACCCAGGAAATCATTAGGTGACCTAACATGAGAAGAATGACCGTATCCAGGGTTAAGTGGTCTGGACGAGCCAGAACCAGGCAATAGAGGGGCAGGCAAACCACTACCAGTAATCGATCCCAAAACCTCAGACCTAGTAAACAGAGGTGATTCACGTTCAACCCCAGAAGAACTCTCCACATTCACAAGGTTATCTCTAAAGTCAATTAAATCAAAAGCACTATTATTGTCGGCCATTTTGAAAAACACAGAATGCAGGCAGACAATACAGAAAGAAACAAATTTTAGGAATTACGAGGACAGTTTACACTTTCACAACCATACCATAAACTACCAATTACCAACACCATAGATTAGGTTGACACTCGAACACATCCACAATACTATACAAAATCATGCACAATGCTGCCCAGAACTGCAGACGTCATCGCTTGCTTGGCTCGAGAACAGGAAGCTAAATTACAAAAATTGCCACAAACCACATGGCGAACAGCTTCAGACAGGGCTCCTCGATGCCTTCACTCGCAGCATGTAGGCTATCAGAATACCAAGAGATCCATATTTCCCATGCCAAGAACACATGCCAGTCACTTACCAAGCTTCAATTTTCACCGGGAATGTTGCATCACAAACAGGATAAAAACCAACACAGACACCTCGCTTGGAACAGGTCACTTACATATCACCACATGGAGACTCAGAGGCAAACATGAAATCAAACAAACGACAAGGATTAGCATTAAACAACATCGAGTGCACTGACATGACAGATACCATTAACAACCGCTCCATCAGCATCAGAAGGGTCCATAAAACGAGCCTGCGGGAAAGGAGGAGGGGATGGCTGCAGAAGCGAACACGAGCGCGATCTGCTACCAAAATGTGACAGGTTATGGCCAGGGTGGATGGGCCACTTACCTTTCTTCAGAGGTCCGCATCGCTTCCACAGCAAAATCACCTCCAGATGACATGCCCCAACAGAAGAACACCTAACGGTGGAAGAAGGAAGGTGGAGAAGAGGGGAACGCACAGGCTCATCTACAGACATCCTCCGATAACTAACAGAACTGTCGCCGACGAAATAACGCCACAACAGTTGCTTAAAATTTAAAAGAAAATTTAATTATCAAAAGGGGCAAAGGAAAAATAAGAATTTAACAAAATCATAAAAAAGGAAGAAACTCTATGGCCAGGACAAAATCAATCTAGTGATGCATATGGCTTAAGGCCAACACAAGTTAATTAATTACATAAGTAGGCAAGAGACGGTTTAACATGCTTGCTGAGCGAAATGAAAACATTTAATTTAAAAATTAAATTAATAATGCCCAAAAGATAAAAAAAAAACAGGAATACAGGTATTACCAAATGATAAAGGGCTTGATAATTTACTAGTACGCAATACCAACCCGACATGCAGAGATCAAGGCCACGATGCAAAACAAACAAAATTAAAATTAAATTAATAAAATAAAAGATCAATTAAGAAATCCTCAACATTCGTGACGGAGAAAAACACAGGAACATTCACCAAAAACACAAAGATAAACCATCAAGGTTAAATAAAAAACAAATTAAGCTAACACCACAACACGTTTGAGTTTCCCGGTCGACGCCTAGAGACTGCACTCCCAAGACCAGAATGCACCCGGGCAAAAAAAACATGGCCACCAAATAGATGACCGCATGTCCGATCGAATTACGGCAAGCAATTAGCATAAAATTATTTTAAAATCACCTGAGAGAACAAAAGGGAGGAAAGAATTACGCCTTAACACTATTGGCATGAAGCTTTTTAGACTGCAACGGATCGTAAAATAAATGAATAATAGGGCTATCCCAAAGACTACCAAAAACTAAATAAATAAAAATTTACAACGTAAAATAAACTAGAAACGTGTCTCCAGAAAGGTACGAAGGAAAAGAATAAAATTTACATATTTGGTAACGTTGACAAACAGAAATATTAGGCCTACCAGGCAAAACAAAATACAGAATTAAAACATTAATATAAGGCCAATATCGGAGCTCCCAAAACAATATCTTAAAAATAATAACGTACCTTAAAACTTCTCTGTGGAGACACAATAAAAATAAAATAATTAACACATTTTAAATAATATAAAAGATATGAACTGCCTGAACATTGCTGCGGAAGCACACCCAAGCCGCTTCGGTCACCCACGAGGCTTTCCTTCTTGTAGCCAGTAAATAAACAGACCACACGTCATCTTCACGGCAAATTAAGAAATGATAGCCTAGGAGCACAGGCATTTCCTTAGTTTCCTTTTAATATATCATATTTCGTAGAGGCTAGGGGCGAAGCCCCCAGCACACGGAGAGATACTCTTTCACACGCAGCCGGCTTGCTGTTTTCTTTACGACAGACTATCAGCTGACAACATGGCGGAGAATACAAAGTCAAATACCGCACTGCATTCATGTTAATTGTAGATGACCAATCACAGCATGACACATCAAGTAACAATGTGCATATTAAGTAATATTTTGGCGGCATGAAGTATATACAGTCTTTTGTTCAATGACGTAGAATACAATATCCTTCAGATAAGTCTCGATTAGGATGATACCAGAAGGCACCACAAACACACTCTAGCGGTAGAAGGTACAACTCCGGCTAGGGACGTCGAAGTCCGTTATATACAGCCATCTCGTGTTCATAAGCGGAACCAAGCCATCAGGCGGGCGTTTTAAAGGTCGGGAAGTCACATATAGGGGAGATACATATTTAAAAACGTTGGTACGGGCATTGCACGTAACAGTTATTATTATTATTATTATTATTATTATTATTATTATTATTATTATTAATAATAATATTATTTCAAAGAACGATAGTGCGTAGGGTATTGCTCATAGTAGATTTAAATGATGAATGTAGGATAATTAGGCCAAGGATTCGGTAGGATAATAATATAAACGCATTAAGAAGGGGCAGATAATCTCGCTGTTCATCCCCTCAAAACATCATCCTAAACAACTTATAGGCACTAAACGCTTTTTTTAATATGCAGTTGAAGAATTTTAAGCGATGAACCTTGAAAAATAAGCTTAGTATGACAGACGGTGGAATTCGATCCCATTTGTTTCCTGGATACATGGATAGCTTTTTTTAAATTTTAATATGATATTTTTCGAAGTCAAATACTGTAAATGCGAGGATATTACCGGAAATGTAAATGCAAAGCGGATCATATTGTTTTAGCACTGAAGTTCTGAAGTTATTGACATCAAAACGGATAGGCAGAACTTCAAATCTGAACATATGCCTCTTTTAGTGTTGCCTCATCGAAACAAATTTAGATCTCTCAAGCGCAAAAACTTAACAGTATAGTGAATTTAATGTAAACTATTACCTAATTTTCGATGGCTTTACATTTTTGTTTATTGAAAATAATGCAGTGGCACACGCTTGCCAGACATAAACATTGAATTTGCAAATAATTCTGTTTGCATTCCTTCAGTTAAATTGTTGTAAATTTTACATACCAGCATTAATTTATTTATATCGATACTAATGCATACTCTGCTTATTATAGTAGACTAATTATAGCCTGGATTTAGTGGAATATGACATTTAAATATTATTATTGCTTGCTGGTTTTTTATTATCTTGTAATTGATTTCGTGATTTTTGTAAATATGGTGCAATATCAGTCTGTGCAAATTTAAGAGGATTATAAATTAATATTACATTTAGCAATAGAGGGGGTGGGGACCGGGAGACTCCAGCATCACCACTCTTCACGGCCCTACCTCCGAGGTGATGGCCAAGAATGCTAGCCGCTACACCACGAGGTGGTCCTCAAAATAGTATGTTATGCATAATGTGATAACGCAGAAAGAAATTAAAATGATTTTCTCCATGCTCTACCATTTCCTATATTGCGAAGTTCGAAACGTAGTACAATAAGGTTTCACGCCGTCGCAGTTGCTGCTTATGCTCCATTAGATTGTGTATATTTAATCATTTGCTTTCATAAACATCTTCATACTAACATTGTGATTAATAATCGTTCAGACTAAACTAATTCCTGAAAATAGTTGAAAAGTAAATTTTCAACAATTTTTGTTTGAATATTTCAGAATATAACTGATTGTGTTTACAATAGCATCGAAGAGATACGTAAGGAACCCTGCTCCCTAGTACAATATTATGGAGAAAAACTGCTGCCGATTTTCTAGAATTATATGTACGTGTTGTTGTAGCCATGACTGAAGTTATTAGCCTACTTTTCACATTTTGCAAAAATTAGGAAAAAGTAGTCTTACGAGGTCACCCGGGCAGATATGTGTGTCTGTCTGTCCTCTTGTCTGTGTATGTGTCCGCCCCCAATCAATTACTAAACGGCTGCAGCAATCGAAACTAAATTTGGCATGAGTGAAGATCTGTACCTAAATATCTCACGGCCATATTTGGAAATGATGACAGTGCTACCAACTGCTGAATAATCACAATTGAAATTTGAACTCTATGTTGGATATTTCAGAAGTTATGCATGCGGACTATACCGAAATTGGCACACATATAAATAATTACATTTCAGATTCATTTCCAGGAGCCAATACATGACAATGTTGCCAACATGATTTTACGCTCGCTGATAGTTCCAATGTCTACCTGCATGTATCGTCCATACTATCCATTGGACATCAACCAAATTTTGTATGTGCATTCTGTACCTTACGAGATGGAACTAACAATATATTCAGAGTCACAAGGCTTGCCAACTGTAGTGCTCTATTGGGCTACACTATTTTAGATATATTTCGAACTAATTAGGAATGTCAAGTATTACGAACATTATTGTAGATAGGTCTATATAGGTTAATCATCGGTATGGATTTTAAATTTTAGGAAAATTGGGCTCTTTAGCTCGTGATGGAACTACTTGTTTTATCTTTTATTCTTAACAAAGAAGATATTTAAAAAATACGTTTTTTGAAATTACTACATTTCTCATCACAAAGGATTAACTTCAATAATCAGCTACAGCATTTTATTATCAGCACTGAGTTGCTTCCGCTCCTCCGTTCGCAGTGCCATGACGTAGCCTACAACTTAAGAAAATGGCCTATTACGGATCATACTTACAGTATGTAAGAGGCAACACTTTGTAGCATACAGAAAAGCTCCATTCACCCTCTGGTGATCCCCTGGGATCGAATCTTATGCCTCTGTTATTTTTATCTCAATTAACCATCTCCAGGATGCCAATATATTATTATTATTATTATTATTATTATTATTATTATTATTGTTATTTGCTATTGACGTCTAATTGTTTAAGTACATTTATTCGTTAGGGGATTGTATGCTGCTCCAAAAGATGAAGAAAAAATAAATTGGAACAAAACAAATTATTTAGATTTATAAATAAAAGTCACCCGATTGCATTTACACGAAAACACACACATTTTGATAGAAAACACCACCATTTCCTTTGTAGTTCCCATCTCAAGTCAGCTAGGTTTATGGTAGGCTATACTTTGATTTTAAAAAAATATCCTTTTCTCACCGTGAAGCCTCCGTGGCTTAGGCGGCAGCACGCCGGCCTCTCACCGCTGGATCCGTGGTTCAAATCCCGGTCACTCCATGTGAGATCTGTGCTGGACAAAACGGAGGCCGACAGGTTTTTCTTCGGGTACTCCGGTTTTCCCTGTCAAAATTTCATTCCAGCAACACTCTCCACTACCATTTCAGTTCATCTGTCATTCATTTAATCATTGCCCCAGAGGAGTGCGTCAGGCCTCGGCAGCCGGCACATTTCATATCCTCGCCGCTAGATGGGGGCTTCATTCATTCCATTCCTGACCCGGTCGGAGACTGGAAGCAGGCTGTGGATTTTCATTTTCATTTTTTCATCCTTTTCTCACCGTATTGATCGAATTTTTTTAGATATATTCAAAATGCTGGGATGTATAATAAGATGCACATTTTATTTTAGGAACCTGTACATTGGTAAAGATTGTATCTTGCATTTGTATGAAGTAGACTTGAATTTGGCTCAATAGTTGGGAACCCAAGATGTGCGAATGCTAACGATAGAGTTGAATCGATAAAAAATAAATTCCCTATATAATTGGAATACGAAAGGACAAATGTATATCCTAAATATGCTAAGCGGGAATGTGGTGGCGCAGTGGTCAAGCTGTTGGCCTCTCACCACAGCGGACCAGGTTTGGTTCCCGCTCAATGCATGTGAGATTTTCAATGTGAAATGCCATGACCTGTGGTTCAGATTCCACGTAAAAAAGGAGGTCCTGTGGCTCATGATTGCGAGATTGACGGTCACGTAAAACTACACATTTCCGTTAGGCTAAATATGCTAAGCATAATTTCTTACTGGAACTTTTTCTTTAAAGACTTTAGGGAAAAGTAGGCAGGTTATTACATTTAAATACTTTGATAACATCTTTGATAGACCTTATTTGTCATCTGAATTTGAACTATATGTTCCTTCGCAGTCAATAAGACCAAAACGTATAACATCCCACTGTCCAAGAATCAATACAGAGCAACATAAACATTCGCCTGCATCGAACACATTCAATATCTAAAAAGAAAAAACATGCACACATTTCAATATATCAGACAGCACCTTTTGTTCATTTGTATTGAACAGAAATCACTTAATATCATACACTTCTTTTCAGCGAGTTTTAACATAATTTCAAGTACGATACTTACTAGAATAATATTTTGTCATATTATTATTATTGATTTAAGCCCACTACGGAGCGCTTATGACTAGTTCTTCGAAGCTCTTTTCCGTTCCCAATATCTCTTGAGCCCTGCTGATAATTTCTCCTTTCTCTCCTGCGAAAGGGGCTTCCGACATTTAGGGACTCTAGGTGGTGGGGTCCAAGATTCTACCATAGCACAACATTTAGAACGATCTTCTACATCAAGGTCAGCAATTCCAGCCGAATCCAAGTTCTTTAGTACTTCAATTTTGTCATATGTATTATATGTATCATTTTATATTAGTGTAGGAAACATATTAAAAATATTAAGTGTACCGTAATTCATATTTTTATTTCTCATAATTAGGTTGTAACCTGTTAGAAGAACTATAAATAAACAAATAAACAAACAAATAATTAAAATAAATAAACAAATTAGTTTAATGAAATCCAGGCCCACTTTAGTGATGATTACTAACCAGTGATTGCTTGCTACTCATATAATAATGACTGTAACTTCAAAAGGCCAGTAGTCGCTACATCATATTTAGACAGACAAAGCAACATTATATTTACAAACCACCTCGTGGCGTAGTGGCTAGCCTACTTAGCTGTCAACCCAGAGGTCCAGGTTTGGGAGCTTGGGGCTGGAACGGGATACACTGAGGCATGTGAGGCAGAACTGGGAACTTCAGCCATCCTGGAAGTTGTTTCCTCACTTATGCTTTAGGCAAATGCTGGGATGGTATCTAACTTAAGGACACGGCCGCCTCAGATACAATACCCGTCCCAATTACAAATACACACCCTAATACAACCATCACAATAACACAGGTTATTAGACACATTATACACACTCCCAAGTGCACGCGGCTACATGACCACCATACCTCGAATCTCCTAAACGAATCACAAACAACAACAACAACTCGATTTACAGTACAACAATGGCATAATCTTTTTTTTCTTTTTGTCGTGTGGCCTCCTGAGAGGTCGAGTGCAGGTCTTTCTAGTCGACGCCCGTGGGCGACCTGCGCGTCGGGATGGGAGATGGAATGGATGAGGCATAATCTTGAAAGTAGCCTATAGTATATTACAGACATGTTATAAAAAACGAAAAAGCTCATAATAAACACTGGAACTGCAAAGACCTGTAGGCCATACACCATAATATGATGATCAAGAAAGCAGCATTCTATTTACTACAGGTTATAATAGTATATTCCTTCCATAAAATATGTCAAAACTATCATCCGAATGGGAACATCTTTACTATACTGTTCATTTTGTAACTTATGTAGGGATTTTAGCCTAAGGTTCTTAAAAACAAAAATGTATATTGTAGTGCAATGAATTCCTCGAACAAGCAGGAAATTCTAGAGGCCTATTACGATACTAAATACTCAATAAAATATAAACAATATTTTCAGAAGATGACATTCGAAATTTAATGGTTTTCAGTCTGTCAACACGATTGTACCCAATTGAAATGGGTGGTTCCCTAATCCAGAAAAAATATATAAAAATACAATTAATAAATACACTTGGATGATTAGTTTCGATCGTCTTGACTGGAAGGAAGATGGGAAACCACAGAAGACAATCTTCATGGTTGCCGGAGGGGGTAATCGAACCTCCTCGCCTTGCGGATGTGACTACCTGCAGTCACGCCGTAACAACCACGGCTAACTCACCTGGTATCTGAATCAATTGAATATGCTACAAAATACTAAAAAAAACATGTAAATAACCATTATCTTCATATCTCCGCGGCCAGAGAAATTGTAAAGTTTCCGCTAATTATAGGGAGGAAAGTTTCTAAACATTTTTACTCGACCTAATAGCCACTAAGCAACATTTATGAACTTTCGCAAAGTTTGAATTTTAGTACATAAAAGGCATTGAACTTTTTCTTGTAATGGGAGAGAGTAACATTTTCGGTCATATACAACAGAAACAACATTGCAAATTTACAATGAACAAAATTAGTACGTTCCAAAAAAAAAAATCTAGGGACTTGAAAAATAAAAAAAAGCATATTTGATAATTTTACACGATGTCACGGGACGAACAAATATGAAGGGGGTCCGTAAGTCCTAGCCCTAGGGCTCGTACTCTCCACGGCCCTGACCACAACTAAGAGAATGTAACAAAGTAGTTTCACCGTGTCCACTGCCGATCGTAATGAAGTGAGTGACAGCACCTGGACATGAGCTGATTTCATCACTTCCTGGCATTAGATTACCCTCTCTCAGAAGCCGTCTCTGTCTTCACCTTGTTTCAAGGATATGACTTTGCGACGATGCGGTAACTGGCGGAATCCGGCTGAACTACCAGCACCTCGACATGGCATGCATTAGCAACTCAATATGCTTACATTTTCTAAAATCACGATTAAACATATACAGAATTCTTAATTTTAAAATATGTTTCAGTAACACACTAGAGAAAACTATAAGCTGTCTTGCAGTGTAGTTTGTTTCTGTTTTCAACATCATCTGAAGGCATAGAAGAGTTTAGGAAAATCGCAGTTCAGAATTCTATTTTATATGGAGAATTGTAATTTTAACTACAGTTTTTATAACTATCTTTGTATTCCTTTTCGATATGCTTTTGCACTGATGAAAAGTGTATAAAATACTACAGTGCGCTATAGAAACAAAATAACTTTACCTTGTCCCGTTTCTTTGTAAAACATTTTACAAACTCTTGACCCATGTTACAACAAGTGCTGGGCTGGCGGCCGACCGTTCCAACTCCAGCTGGCTCTTAACGGAACGCCAAATATTCCGTTTTTTGGCTAATTTGATAATATATTCAATTTTGCACCAATTTCCAAATGTCCCGCTTCAGATTTGATTGCAATATCTAGCTTGGTTTCTGGTGATACAGGTGCAAGTTTGAAAGAGAAAATGATTTCTATGTCTGTGACAGATAGATCGGTACATGTTATAGACTTATTAGGGGCAACAAAATTAGTCCTTATTAAATTAATACTCGGCTTTTTCCCCTCCAATGCTTTTACGAAGAGAGTTTTTTTCTGTCATGAATATCAAATGGATAGATGATAGAAACAGAAGCTCCATTAGTTTGATAAAACAAGAATTGCTCACATATTACAATTTTGACGAAAATTGTAGTGAATTTTATTAGAAGGTACTTACAAATAAAAAATCCTTGCAAAAGGTCGCTGCAAATAAAAAGCACTTGTAAGTTGCTGGTGTCATAGGCCTATATGATATGTCAGCAATATCTAGTTTTAATTTTGTGTATTTGATTATGTAATGATGATTTAATACATATGTGTATTATTTATTGCAACATTTAACAACCTTGAATAAAAGAAACAGTGTTTTGGGACGTGTGTTCCGTTTTTCCATTCTTGAAATCTGGCAACCCTAGCGAGGCTGTATCCTCTCACCACTACTGTTTATTTTATATATGGACCATTTGCTGAAGGGCATAAACAGGCTGGGTGGAATTCAATCAGGTGAAAACCAGTTAAGCAGTCTGGTCTATGCTGATGACCAGGTTGTAATGGCGGACTCCGTCGAAAGTTTACAAGCCAACATGTTAGAACTTGAACAAAAATGTAGCGAGTATGGTATGAAGATCAGCATTTCAAAAACAAAGGTTTTGTTGGTAGGGAAGAAGAACAAGTAAGTAGAATGCCAGAGGAGGAACTAAATTAGAGCAGGTGAAACATTGTTAGCACTGGGGCTGTGTATTTTTTCAGGATGATAGTATGTGGAGTCGTGGTGTGGAAATGCCAAAGCAGTGAGTTCTCAGTTGTGATCTACAGTATTCAGCAAGAAAGAAGTTAATGCAGCGAAGAAACTCTCACTACATCGCTCCGTATTTAGACCAACCTTGCTGTATGGAAGTGAGAGCTGGGTAGATTCAGGATGTCTGATACATAAGCTAGAGGTATCTGATATGAGGGTAGCACGAATGATTGCTGGGACGAATAGATTGGGGTAATCGTAATAAAGAGGTAAAGGCTAAGTTAGAAATGAACACTAAAAGGAAAGGATGTTTGTAGTTTTGCGTGACCGTTAATCTCGCAATTATGAGTTACGAGACCTCCCTTTTACGTAGAATCCGAACCACAGGACATGGCAATTCACTTTGAAAATCTTACATGCATTGACCGGGAATTGAACCCGGTCCGCTGTGGTGAGAAGCCAACAGCTTGGCCGCTGTGCCACCACGCCCCTAAAATGAACATTCAAGATGAAGCTGTTCTTATGAGCCAACTCAGATGGTAGGGTCACATGAAGAGAATGGGGGAGGAGAGATGACCAAAGAGGTTAATGAGTTCGGCTGTAGGGGATAAGACAAGTAGAGGTAGAACTAGGAGGCTATGATTAGATTCAGTGTTGACCGATTTCAAAGTGAGAGGAAGCCGCAATGCTAATTACTCTAATAGGGCTACATGGGAGGCGACTTGTTCACAAAGAAAGGCTTGCAGAATACTGTAGACTGGATGCTGAAAGTCAGTCTCAAATGAAAATGTATGTATATTTTAAAATTGTATTTACCATTTATTTGGTTCTTAGATAAAACCTTGCTATTTTTATTTATTCTTGTGCATATATTATTGTATTGTGATTTTTCTAGCATGTGCTAGATAAACATAGTGATGAACTGAGAGATTACATAAAGTGCCCATGCTAGAACTGCGCCGGTGAGCTATCTCACGTCTTCCAGGAAAGGTATATAGACTGTACTAGCCCTACCAAAGACATTTCTCAAATTGGCACACCAACAATAGTGAGTGATGAGTGTGTAGAGTGCATTATGCTAAGTCGGTCGTCAGAACTCCCCAAGCCCCACGATGGTAAGGGGGTTGATGCCTCGAATTCTCAGAAATGCAACAGTCCTCACCAGCAGAGATATAATGCGAGGACTGTACAATAAACTGAGCATTGTGAAGAATCCTGATGAAAATTGATTGATTTTGAATGTTAAGGTAAGTTTCAGCAGAAATTTCTGCTCTGCCCAGGAGTTCCATTTATAGGTCTGTATCACTGTTTATAAGTCGTCCAGCTTCATTCCCATAAAGGAAAATCAGAATTCTCAAGTAGACCAAATCTTATAAATCCATGTTAAGGTCTCACTGAAGCACACCGCACATCTTTGAATCTGCAGCTATTCCTCAAGGTTTATACTGTGTCTGGTGCGGGGTTTCTTGGCAGTGAAAGCCAATATTCCATCTTTTGCTACCTTAGGGATGAAACAGGCGCGGCTGGTGATAAAAGGCTCTTAGGCGGAGCCTCTCTTGAAAGATTCTATAAATAAATCTCTTTAATAAAGGTATTTATACTTTAAATTAATTAGAAGCATTTGTAAATTTCACTCAGTCCATTAGCCACAATAGTCACTATATTTGGAACTGTTGATAAATATATGTTGTTCGGATGGGTAGTAGCGCTGTTAGGCTGTGCCTCACATTTCTCATTAATCATTACTCATTAACAGGGTTGGGCGGTGTGGCTAAGGAAACTCCATTCATTTCCATTGTAACGGTGAAGGCTCAGGTGACCAGAGCCTAAGCAAGGCTTGCCAACACTGACATGATTTTCGTATTTAGTAGAATACATTCAAAAGTTGTTCAAGAAGACTTAACCCACCCTCTTGAAGCTTTCTTTCCTCCCTCTTTCACTCTCTGAAGTACCATTAATTGACAGGTTACCAGAAACACTCTTAGAAGACAAATAAATGATATTCATTTTTGACAATTCAAATAGTATCCCTTGAAGTGTAATTAAAATATTTCTGCCAGAGAGCACCATGATGTGGCAGGGGTAGCAGTATCCCTCAAGTTCAAAAAAGAAAGATTGTAGTTTTACGTGACCGTTAATCTCGAGATCATAAGCCACGGGACCTCCTTTTAACGTGGAATCTTAACCACAGGACGTGGCATTTCACTTTGAAAATCTCACATGCATTGACCGGGAATCGAACCCGGTCCGCCGTGGTGAGAGGCCAACAGCTTGACCGCGGCGCCACCACGCCCCCACCGCCCTCAAGTTTAGTTTCACTCTCGGATCATGTTGCAGATCAAACCTCTAGCTGGTAGTATTTTGGAGGTAAATTGCGGTTGTATTTTAGGGTACAATCGCGAATCAGGTCTCTGATCGGGTCTCATTAGGATGGGGGAGTAGATTAAATTAGAAATACAGTACGAAACTAGGTACCGGTAAGTCAATTCGTTTAAATAGAAAATTAAAAATCTCTTGGTTAATAAAATAGTATGATACAATCAAATTATCAACAAGAAGTAGCCTATATTCCGTACTCTCGCCCCATCACCCTGAAATATTTTCCCCTTAAATATCCTGCAAACGCGTATGCGTCTCGGATAAGAAATGCATTCAACCAATATTTGCCACTAAGCGTTGAGCTAAGGTGGTCAATTATTACTTAACTATATATAATTACACCACCACGAAGCTCAAAACTACCTTTAGGTCATAGCTCATTCGCAGCCTTCCCCAACTCCAACGGCACGAGCCGAGATTGGGATGAGATAATGCTGAGGGAACTCTAGTTCCCTCAGCAAAGAAGTGCTATAATACACACATCAAAAAAAGTTTTGCATCACCTCGGTTCCCAGATCTCCGGCATTTAGACGTTGACTGTGTATATTGTATCAAAGATACAGTCCCTTTGACTGTTCATAGATGTCACTAAAACTGCTCAAAGATGTAAACAACCATGCATGAGCAGGGCCTATTAGACGGAGGGGGTACGACAGCCGATCAGTTCCAGTCATTCCACCAGGACGAAGGTACGCTGCTCATGTTGTCTGTAGTTCTACCATGCCTAGAAGGTCAATACCGCAGTTCGATCGCGTCCGCATTGTTACTTTGTGTCAAGAAGGGCTCTCAACAAGGGAAGTTTCCAGGCGTCTCAGAGTGAACCAAAGCGATGTTGTTCGGACATGGAGGAGGTACAGAGATACAGGAACTGTCGATGACAGGCCTCGCTCAGGCCGCCCAAGGGCTACTACTGTAGTGGATGACCGCTACTTACGGATTGCCGCTCGGAGGAACCCTGACAGCAATGCCACCATGTTGAATAATGCGTTTCGTTCAGCCACAGGACGTCGTGTTTCAACTCAAACTGTGCGCAATAGGCTGCATGATGCGCAACTTCACTCCCGACGTCCATGGCGAGGTCCAGCTTTGCAACCCCGACACCATGCAGCGCGGTACAGATGGGCCCAACAACATGCTGAATGGACCCCACAGAATTGGCATCACGTTCTCTTCACCGATGAGTGTCGCATATGCCTTCAACCAGACAATCGTCAGAGACGTGTTTGGAGGCACCCTGGTCAGGCTGAACGTCTTAGACACACTGTCCAGCGAGTGCAGCAAGGTGGTGGTTCCCTGATGTTTTGGGGTGGCATTATGTGGGGCCGACGTACGCCACTGGTGGTCATGGAAGGCTCCGAAACGGCTTTACGATACCTGAATGACATCCTCCGACCCATAGTGCACCCATATCGGCAGAATATTGGAGAGGCATTTGTCTTCATGGACGACAATTCTCGACCTCATCGTGCACATCTTGTGAATGCGTTCCTTCAAGATAACGACATCGCTCGACTACAGTGGCCAGCATGTTCGCCAGACATGAACCCTATCGAACATGCCTGGGATATGTTGAAAAGGGCTGTTTATGGACGTCTTGACCCACCAACCACTCTGAGAGATTTACGCCGAATTGTCGTTGAGGAGTGGGACAATTTGGACCAACAGTGTCTTGATGAACTTGTGGATAGTATGCCACGACGAATACAGGCATGCATCAATGCAAGAGGACGTGCTACTGGGTATTAGAGGTAGTGGTGTGTACTGCAATCTGGACCACAAATGCTGAAAGTCTAGCTGTATGATGGTACAACATGCAATGTGTGGGTCTCATGAGCAATAAAACGAGCTGAAATGTTGTTTGTGTTGATCTCTATTCCCTTTGTATTTACAGGTTCCGGAACTCTTGGAACCGAGGTGATGCAAAACTTTTTTTGATGTGTGTATATAGGCCATAGTGCATGGTCCAGGCAGTGTGTAGATGAGCCGTTCCTTTTACGTTCACTATGGCATATCCACACACTGTGAGCTACGATATGTTTGAACCAATGCAAACGATGTGCGCAGCGCACATAATTCCGATCTCAAGTGTTCTACTCGCGCTGTCAATGTATGGTTCGTGCAGACAAAAAATCAATGTGTGTTACAAGAATACTGACGGACGAGGTGCTGGGCACATGTGCCAGAAGATTGTTAAGAGTATTTCACGTACTTGCTCCAAATTCTCACGTGTATATGACTGATCATTTATACCAAGAGCCTGCTGACAGTTATGTACAACTGAAAGAAACGCCACACCAGACAATGCAAAAACCTAGAGGAATTGCTGGAATTTATTGACCATGAAAGCCATCATTCCACAAGTCTTTTGTCGTTATCTTCCAACCAAGAAATGTACACATCATCTGCGGGTTGAGGGATCAGAAGGATGTCTGGACAATGTTAGGGACATAATTCTTCTTTATTGGGGCATCCTTTTTAATCATTGTAAATCATATGTCAATATGTACATACACACAATTAGAAGAATGTCGCAGCACTGTAGCAAATAGTGACATGTGATTCCATTTATTTACCATGAGCTGTTCTGTTTCAAAAATCATAATATCCAACAATATGAACAAGAATCACATTGATTGGTATTTGCCCCATTTCAAATCACTTAATCAAACTGAAACAAACCCTCTACAGAGTTTGATTCAGTGTCTTGACATGGGGAAAGTTTTTGGTTACAATGAACCTCATTCTCAAGGAGCATTATGAGTATGAAACTTAATTACGGTACTCAATTATTTAACAGAACATCACGTCTACGTAGTACCCATAGCCCTCCTAAAAGAATTGATAACTCTACTGACAACTGCATTAATCATAAAGGTTATGGCATTTTTATTCATGCAACAAATTTTTAGGCAAACTTTCTAGATTTCACTGTAGCTTACGGAATGCGTTCTACGCCTTGCTAACATGATGTATTGCTCAAACGTTTTGAGTAATGCATTTTTTCAATCCCCACCCTCGACGTAATACTCTACCTAGCCTACAGTACATTTTTAACAGATTTACCGGTAGGCTACTTGTAACGCTGACAACATTTTATATTATTGTATACACCATGATATTGTGATATACCACGTGTATTAATATTGAAGGAGAAAGCATTAGACCAATAAGAAGAACCAATGATTTTCTACAGGAACCAACGTACGTTTATGAAGTTTTCTACTGTGGAATTTTACATGATAATTACCTTATCTAAAGCATGCAGTAGGCCGCTAGAGGTACGGTAGCACATTTCTAAATACCAAATAATATTACGAACTATGCATTTCAATATGCAATAGCACAAGGTAGCAACTACTTCTGTAAATGAAGGTAACTTCCGCGTTTTACATATTATATCCAACCGAAGAAAGTTAAAAATGTCGAGTAAAAATCTACCCATGTAATGCCATAACCTCATCACAACTCGCCAAAACATTTTTACACACAAATCTCCTAGATGTAATGTTCTGGCTAAAGGTAATCACTTTATCGATCAATATAAAATCACATACTCAAATCTGTCTTCCTCGGATTTTACACGGCACGCCCGCAGCTACAAAGCAAGCGAACGCAAATAATACGACGCCATTTTGATCCAATAATCCAAGGCGCCTTTCTTGCCTTTCTTGCTGGTTGCTGGCTGCATAAAGCGCTGTCGAGCGCTGCACCGCTTGGGAACAAAAAATAAGGAGCAGCTTAAAATCCAAGGAATATAGATATGTTCCACCAACAACCAATAAGAACCCAGCAGCACCTAGCCAATCAAACAGTGGATTAGCTCTGTACCTAGCCGCTCGTCATCATTACTGTTCAGTTCGCATTTTGGCCGTAGGGACGCCTGAAACGTAAATAGTGTTCTATAATCATTTGGTTCAAAATAAAACATAACAACCTTTCTCCTTATGTCTCTTATTATAAACCTATTGGGGAAAGTGTGGCTAATGAACATGCGAGATTTCTCGCACGGGTCCTCTAGTCATATATTATTTCAGTAGTATAGATCCCTCCTGCGGCGGTCACAAGCGACCGACCGTGACAAATGAGCATTCAAATGAAAGAGAATAGACATTAGCAGTGACGAATTGCACTCTAATTTCGTAAATATCTATAATTTCTTTAGAAGTGTGCGATTTTCGAATACTGTTGCTGTAGGAAAATACGCTCCATAATTGCTGTCCACTTCACATTTTGGCCGCTGTGACGCCTGTATCAAGTCATTTTAACATTCTGAGTTCTTTCCTTTATCATTTTGCATGGATTTCAGAAACAGTAAATCAAAGGAATGAGTACTCAAATCGTATAATTTCATAAATATCGAATAACCGGTGAGTAGTCCAGTCAAAATATACATCCGACCTTGCAAATGGTCATTTAGTTCTATTTTTTATATGTTGTTTGGACCTCTGCCAATAGTAAAAAACCAAATTTGCAACTTCGAAAGTCCTTTGCAAGCTGTGTATTAGCCAAAAATCAGCCAGATATTGGCCCTTTATTCCGTTTTCGCTCAATATCGACTAAACTATGCGACTGAGATGAAACATTGTGAATGCATGTTTACAATGATATTAAATTGTCTACAATTTGAGCCTTAAGCGAGCTCTGTAAGTTTAGTAGTTCCCAAAATTCAGTTTTTCAAAGATTGGATGTTTTTTTTAAGTAAAGATTGTTGGTTTTGGTCTTCTAATTGGACAAATATTGTCAAAAATACTCTTCCTATGAGAAATTTCATTGACAATGAACTTGAAGTTTATTTGTTTACCTTTAATTTGAGCTTTGGCAGGTACCTGTAGGCTCAGTGCTTCTCTCAAATGTGGCATGTAACTGAAAACCTTGAAAAATTAAATTTGAGAAAAAAGAAAAAGATAGTTCACATAGGTACTATTTAGTTTTATTACAAAAGAAATACGTTACATCTAAAATTATTTTACAATTATGAAGCAACAGGTCTCATCGCAATTTCACTTGTTGTGATGGCCCAGGTCTCGAAAAATATTCCTCTGACAATGGTGCAGGTTTATTGGAGGAATTTTTAAACTGAACAGCAGGTGAAGGCTCGTTTTGCAGTTCTAGCAATGTAGGGGTGGGAATGTTTTTCTCACCGTCAGAATCCTCTAGTTCAAGCGATTGCACGTTTCGACATATTTTGCCACCACAAAATCGACAAAGGACTGAGCATTTCAGCCCAGATTTGCCGCCACTGCAACCACCGCTGCGACCTTTTCTGTAATTGCAGGAAATCATGCACAGTAGGAGCTAAGGTGCAGGATCCATAGTTGTAGTGTTAGGGGTCCCTTGATCATCAAGCTTCCATCCCCAATCTGAAGGAATTTTGTTGACCCTCAACCACTTTTGAACTTGGTGGTAAGTTCTGTGGCGTGCTGCATCCTCTGTTGGGGGCAGGGAAGCAAGATTGATTTTGATGTTGGCTGCAGATGTAACAAACAGTTGGTAGCGAAGGCATTTGAGAGAGTCTGTTAGGAAATCACCCCCATACAAATGCACAAAGCACTTCTCCCCAGCTTTTGCTATGGTTTCGTTACTAGAGTCTGTTCTCATTGGCCAATACTCTTTAGTTATGTTAGTTAGTTATTGTTGTTTTAAGGGGCGGAACTACGAGATCATCTGCCCCTTCCAATACTTTTTCCTGAGGTAGTTGGATGATGGTGGATTCTTCAAAAATGATGTCATTGCAGAAGTGAGTAGCACAGCGTCGGAGTCGTTCAGCATATTTTGTGTTTTTGTTAGCGGCCTCTTCATGATAACCGTCAAAAAGAACCTAGACATTGCTACCAAAGTGGTTTTTAATGTAGGTGATGTAACCTGAAACAATGGCTGTCACGGACGTTTTGCGCTGCCTGACAACCTTGTGTAAAATATATCCCCCATCCAAAACAACGTAAGTATTGGAGTCAGCTGGTGTGTGGCAGGATAGTGGAGTGAAAGCAGAGAAGAGACTGGACTTGGTCCCCTTTCGCATCCCCTGTTCATTAAAGAAAGCCATTGGGAATGGGGATAATTCATGTTTAAAATGTTCTTTCAGTTCTTCGTCTGATTTTTTGGTTATGCACACCCTTTGGAAAATAGTAAGTGGATCGACAACTACTCTCTTGTTTCCCACTTTAACAGAGGAGGTAATGGATGACAATGAGGCTACTTTGTCCTTACGTTTAAACGTTACTTTATCAAACGTATTCCCAATGATTTTCTTAACACCTTCAGTTCCCAGTTATTGGGACAAGCGGCAATTTATGTTAGGGCCACCAACTATTCCACTACTGATGGATACCAATTTATTAGTGATGGGAAATGGAGGGTGGAGAACAAACCAGTTTTTATCATTTTAAATGATATAGTCGACTTCGTCGTTACGTTACGGCAACGCCACGAAATGTACCGAGAATGCACTGAGGTGTGTGACGTCATACTACCGTGCGCTCGCTCGAAGCCTCCAGCTTTTCTAGCATTTGTAGTATTTAAAATGATATAAAGTCCAGTCTTTCAGGCTGACTGTCTCTTTTTCAGTTTTTCTGCATCACCATTATCTCAAATGATTCGAGAAGGCCTCATATCAACACGATGTTCAGCAGTAGGATAGGAGATGTGGCAGAAACGTTCCAGTTCCTCGCATGCGTTTACCATGAACACCATTCCTACGGTCCACCGGACTGAGGCCGGGAAATGCAAGCTGTTTTGAGCTAAAAATGAATCACCATGAAGTTCCACCAGTGACCGCTAGGCTCGCTTTGTACCACCCTAGTTCCAGCATTCGCGCCAGTTTAACTCAATTGTGACCAATTGTGACATTGCAAATAGTGGTTGTTTACATGAGTATCTTTAAATGGTTTACTGTTGTTTTCCGATTTGTACGTCCCGGCAGGGAATGTGCAAATCAGTTTCATTTCACTCGTTTCCTATCAATCAGGAATTAAGAAATAAGTGGATTATAGCTGTTTCTCGACGAGGTGATAAGCCAGGTAGTGTGTGGACTCCTTTTAAAAGGTCTACGGTTTGTAGTAGGCATTTCAGAGAAGACAATTACAGTGTGAGCACAACTAGAAGATTTCTTCTGCCTAAATCCGTACCTTCAGTATTTACAGACTTCTCTCACCACAAACAAGTGACAACTACAGCTAGGAAATCACCATAACGACGACAGTGTAAACTGACGACACTCTTTCATCCAAACGAAAATGTGTCTCTCCAGGAACTGTGAGTAATTTTGTCCCTATTTGTGAAGACGAGATAAATTGTAGAAGTATAGGGACACAGTTTTCACCCATTTCAAGGCCAGTTGTTAGGACGTCTCTTCGAAAGAAACTGCGGAGTGCTACGAAAAAAAATGCTAAACGAGACGCTGTAATTCACAAGCTACGAAGAAAACTTCATGATCTTCAGGCCGAATTGAAGAAATATAAAACTAAGAAATATGACATGAACAAGCAGCTGTCTGCAATTCAAAATGAAGCCCAACAAGGTAGCCTCAAAACCATTTTTTGCTCGAACAGCTGCAAGCATTTGGAAAGAAGAAATATAAGTACCAAGAAACTACAATTAAAATTTGTGTTCTTCTATCTACTAGGTCACCGACAGGCTATCGATTATTACGTGAACTAAGTATCTTGCACCTACCACATCCCAAAACTTTGAAGACATACGTAAGGTACTCGAAAGGAGAGACTGGCATCACCTCATTGATCAGAGCAAGATTGATGGCAGAAGAAAAGTCACTGGAACACGAGAATGCAAAAGTGGGCTCCCTTACCATTGACGAAATGGCTATAAAGCCTAGGCTTGAGTACGATAGGAATTTAGACATGTTTCTCGGCATTAGTGACGCCGACTTAGACGCTCTTGGTATTGAAGACAAACTAGCCAACAAGTTACTTTGCATTCTTTTCAAAGGACTATCTTCTTCTTACAGAATTCCTGTGTCACTTTATTTTACTTGTTCTGTTTCTGGAGCGCACTTGGCAAAATTGGTATTAGATGCTATGAAGGTAGTCGAAGAAAGTGGTTTCAGAGTGTTAAGAATTGTAACTGACAACTGTCAAGCGAATGTTTCGATGTTTGAAACGCTATGCGGGGGTCGTATAACGCATGAAATTAAACATCCTCTTGATGAAAATCAACCACTCTTTATAAGTTTTGATCTCAGTCACATTATCAAGAATGTACGATCGCAGTACTTGTCTAGGGAGTTCTTTGTAAATGGCAACAATGTGACAAGTGATCATCTGAAGATCCTTTAAAATCTTCAGAAAACTCTGGTTATAAAACCTGTCAGGAAACTCTCCAGGAAGGTGGTTTATCCTAGTAATTTGGAAAAGATGAATGTTTCCAGGGCCAAAGTTGTGTTTTCACCTGCAGTTGTCGCAGGTTTAAAAAGTATGAAGTCGTATGCTCTGAGAAAATTAATGACAAAGGCAGTTTACTTGAGACTAATAATTTTATGGAACATTTTCAGAAATGGTTTGACATCCATGATATCTGTAACACATCCCATGGCACGCACTCCAGAAATGACAGTAAGATGAATTTTGTGAGATGGACGATGAAAGACTGCACTGGTTAACGGACGTATTTCTGCCATACATTGAGGACGTTCAACAACATCCCGAAAAGTTCAGGAAATTTACTAAAGAGACTTACCACGCTCTGGAGTTGACAACTCTCTCTTCAGTGGCATGCATACGATATTTAATAAGCATCAATTTCCACTATGTCCTAACAAGGAATTTATCGAGTGACGATGTCGAGATTTTTTTCAGTCACCTCAGTCGAAAAGGGGGGTTCAATGATATGATGGATGTGAGATCTTGTATTCATGCTATTGAATCTACCCTTCACACTGGAATTATCGCAGCTTCGAGCCATGGAAACGTAGAACTAAGGAATGAGGACTTAGTATCCAGCGTAAGGTCCAGGTTCTTTTCTAGGAACCAACTTCAAGAGCCAGGCGAAGGACATGCCACGGATTCTGCCTTCGTACCGGAGCTTCCCGAACACGTCCTTGCTATAGTTGGAAACCCCGTTGAAGGTACATTTTTAACTTGCACATTTATTTTCATAGCATTGTGTTTTTATCTAAACACGATTACGGTATTTATCAATTTGGTTTCATTTTTAGGAACTCCAGCTACTGCATCCAACATAGCAGTAGCAATGGTGGCTGGCTACCTAGTGCGTGTAGCAGAAGAAAATACAAGCTGTGAAGGTTGTTTGCAACATATTTCTCTTCCTGCGAGTGAAAGCCCGGTCCCCAGTCTCATACGATTTCAAGATCGTGGAGGACTGAGGTACCCTAAAACATCATTTGTGGTGTTACTATAGAAAATTATCCAATGCGTATCACGTGCTGTCCAGTATCTGCCACGGAAGAACTTAGTGACAAACTGCACACTTTTATTAAAAGACAAGTTCTGTCAAACAATTAAGTATGACCAATGCAACGATTCTGAACTTCCGATTCTCCTTTTGAAGAAGTTCCTGAAGCCGCTCCTGGACAACCTAGCCTTCAATCGCACGAGTAGGAATGAACGATTTTTACAGCTTCACAATAGGCCTAAGCCTCTGAACAGAAATGTACTGAAGCTCTAAGAAAAGATTGCTTGTTTATGATCTTCCGGTGCGTCATAGATATGAATGATAAACCACACTTTTGTAAATGTGCATGAAATAGCCCGGGCATTCTCTCATCTCAATACTAAACTCATATAGTGCGCTCATATTGAGGGTGTTACAATGCGATCCTAGCGGCAGAATGCTGAACTCAGTTGTCCCCCAGTCGCGGTGCGGCATCTCCCGGCCACAGATTACCTACTACTACAGATAGCCGACAGCCATGCTAATTCTTGGCACCTAAGACTTCAGCGCTGCCTGGTGTTTGACCGCGGTACTAGTTGAGCACGGCCGTGCGGGTAGCCTACCCCACCCCTTCCCCTCATTCCGCTAAATATTCTCGTCCTAACTGCTCTGCCCACTTCAATGTTCCGAAAATCACAATCTTCCCAATACTTATAGCACACGTTTTTAAGTGTGGAGATAATAATATGATCTACACGAAATAAATCACATTCAAAATAGCAATAACAGTTTTTTTTAATAATACCAAAGTGGGAAATTGTGAATTCCGGAACTCTGAAATGAGCAATCACAGCATTTAGGACATGACCTCATCAATAATTTACATGTTTACATTTCTTTCAGTTGCAATTGGAGCATATTGCATTGACAAGAATTAGGCTACTATAAGGTCTGCAGCATATTATTACTCAATTTAAAAAAATGGTCCCTTCCAATTAACCACTGTAGGCCCAATTATAACCGATTAGTTCCGAGATTAAACTAGAAAGGAAAAGTACTGGGAAGGGAGAATATTCATATCTTAAAATGCTTGATGCTGTTCGCAATAACAGGAAAATTTTAAGAGAGAATACTAAGGAAATAGGTGGTGTAACCTGATCCTCATCACACTAAAATTGTTAGTGTAATTAATGCCAAATTCATTAGTTTCAGAAAAATAATTGGATATCACAAAATGTATATACAATAGTTCATTTGATATTCCCTTTAAAATATATCCAGTCCACCAATTTTGAAGGGTGAAATACAGTAAGTACATGTACATAAACAAATTTCATGGCACACTAATACAGTAAATTCTATGACATGCTGTGAAGGGGAAAGGAGAAATAGGACTTTCAATGAAAAACAAGAAACACACTCAATACTGCTAGAAATCATCATGTTTTATTTAAAAAGTTTGTCAACTAAGAAAAAATAACAGGGAGAGCCAAAATCAAACTTAGCAAAAATACAGTAATCAAATCTGGTCCTTTTAAAAGTATGTGTTGAGGCATGTTCTTCTTTCTTGCCAAGGTATAACGGTAGGCTACAGCACATGATAATGGACCTATTACCTCCTTGACGCCATGGCTGACACCGATGAACCGCAAATTCCTACAACACATGCAAGTTTGTATGTTGAAACAGTTAACTTAATAAATGTGTAATGCTTGAAATGGAGAACTTGAATTTGCTGTTATGTATATGTTATCTGTATGTGTGGGAACCCATGATAAACCACTTGCTTGGTGGCTAAGCGGAGAATCAAACCCAACATTTCCCGGTTTACCTCACTAGGCTGTGTGTACCCTGTTCTTACCCTCAGACTAGAATTAGATTTCTTGACATTCAACAATCAAACATGGACCCCAGAAGTGTCAACCAAGAACTATACCACCTGGTTGGTCTCATTTATTTTTAAGAATAATATGTACTAAAAAGAAATTGAAATTGATCCAAGTTATTTATTTTACTGTGCTTCGAATGGAGGTTGCGGCGTTGTGTATAGTGCAGCCATTATATCCAATGTTGCAATGAGTAAATGCTCCCCGATATTGGTATAGGACACATTACCTGTATGTACTCTGAATAAGTGAAGCAATAGAGCAATACTTAATTAAATTACTAGAACTGAAAGTACCGGTAACAATTCAGCCAAAATTGTGACGTGCCTTTTATTTCTTAGTTGTTTTGCAGAAAATACCGTACTAAGAGTGTAGAGTTGAAATACAACTTGAACAAGAACACGACAGCCTAGAATAAATACACACGAGACACGACAATAGAGCACTTTAGAACAGTAACGAGAGCGAACTTTCAATGGAGATGTTGGCAACCATGTGAATACAAACAATTTATGACCAGAACGTAAAACTATGCCAGCGCTCAGAGCATGTTAAAACAATTGGGATCAGTTCAGTCGTTTGCAAACAACTTGTTTATGTTACGGTGAGTAGTCGTTGAATTCATTCGACTGTTTTCTAAAAGCAGTCAAACAAGTCGATGGTTTTAACTTTTGTCAGTCGACTGCTGATGCCCATCTCTACAAACCAATTGACAACCAGAATCAATTTGAGCGTACACACCCTCCGACTTGCTAAAATGCTATTAATATTGGATCCCAATATAATATATTTTCTGATTTAATTTTCCTGGAAAATCTATTCTATGTTTGCATCGATCATTACCATCACGCTATGGGGAGAATTTCATAATAATTTTCTTGTAATTCATTTATCACGCGGTAGAATAAATGAATGAAATTCAATCATAAAATAAATAGAACTCTAAGCCATAATTGGTAAGCCCATGTTCAAGTTGTGTAATAATTCAAGAATGCACCCAATTCTCATTAAAAGTGTATAGACTGTGTTAAGGAGTTCAAACATAACCTAAATATTGAATGCTTAACATTTCCAATGAAATGACATACATATATATTTGGACAACTGGACGTAGGCTATTTCATTGAAAGAATCTACGAACAAGAAACTGTATAAAACTATAGGCACCTACAGCCGTCAAGCTGTCCTCACAGTACCCGCTGGAGATTTACATCACCACTCTATCTGTACGGTACCTCGAGATAAGCCTAAGTGCGCCAACTGTGTGAGGGAACACATAAACTCTTCCATCCCTGCCCTCATGTCTTTGCCACTAACCCCCACCCCCCTCCCACACAGCACGCCACTGCTCTGACACAGTTGTTAGGCCTGCTACAACAACTCTCAGCCATAACCCTGTAAACTACAGCTAAACCAAACCCAGAACCCCCTAATACACTTCATTTGCAGAGCAATAAAATCCATAAAACAACTCCGCAACGAGCTTCACAAAACCTAAATTATAAACGAAAAAACTACTCCACAAACACCAAAATCAGTAAACCTCCCTCATTTCAGCCACACTACACCTTAAACAGACATAGAAAGCATAGTCATGACCCCTTCATGGAGTAGGCTATTGTCTAAACACGATCATGTCTCCTTCAACTTTACTGAAGACTTCATTAAATTCTATTAAAAATTCATAAACTCATTCCACAAATCTTAAAATCAGTATACATCCCTCATTTCAGTTACTCTATTCAATAAACAAACATAGAAGGCGTAACCATGACCCCTTCATGGAGTAGGCTATTGTCTAAATCTGACCACGCATACTACAACCTTACTCTAATTCAAAATTACAGCCAAATGATCCATCTGACTGGGAGGCTTGCCTGGGATGATGGGCCAGAAAACCGGGAGTTCAAGCATAACCTAAATGTTGAATGCTTAACATTTCCAATAACTTGGACAACTGGATTTAGGCTATTTCATTGAAAGAATCAACGAACTGTATAAAACTATAGGCACCTACAGGTATACTTAACTTATTAATTAAAGCTCTACAATAAACATACAGCACAATGAATTGTATAGCATGAAGTTATCCTGAAGAAGTCGTTTGATTAGAACGACTACTTAAATTCGAATGATTCCATTCGCTTGGAATTAGTCGTTTACCAACGACTTGTTTCATTCCAATGATTTCCAACGATTGCTTTGGGATCAGTCGTTTACAACGACTACTTCAATTCGAATGATTCCATTCGCTTGGAATTAGTCTTTTGCCAACGACTTGTTTCATTCCAATGATTTCCAACGATTGTTTTGAGATCAGTCGTTTGCAAACGACTTGTTTATGATACGGTGAGTAGTCGTTGAATTCATTCGACTGTTTTTTAAAAGCAGTTGAATAAGTCGATTGTTTTAACTATCGACTAATTCGACTGTTTTCAGTTGACTGCTGCCCATCTCTACACACAACTAATTTTCTACACCAGCCGCTACTGAGCACGAGCTGTGACTGGCTTAGACATTAGCATCCTACGTGTTGAAAAATATTGTAAGTAACGTGTAGGAATAAAATACTACCTATAGGTATGTCAACCATTACATTGGCATATAATAAATGAATTATATTTATCTTGTATCTATCTATCCCACGATATAACATAATACAAGGTGAAGAGTCCTTTAAAACAAATTGTTTACTGTGATACTGGAAGAAACAATACAACACAGTGGTAATAGTTCTAGCCTGCACCGATTTGTTAATAAAATTTCATGTGATTTCACTCAGATCTCTGTTGTAGTGGCTTATTATATGTGCACCTTGTAACTTAATAGTACATTATGCAACGAGCCTATAATGACAATAATTAAGACATGAGTTTTATAATTTTCATACGAGTGTCTTAATTACAATTATAGACGAGTTGCATACGACTGTTTATGTTCGACGATAATTATAACTATTTTATGTTCGAACATAAATATTCATAAATATCTGTCGAGATTTCACCAGTTTTATATACTGAACAGAGCGCATGGGATGCAGAGAATACCTTGTATTTGACCATGGCCTCCTGGAATACCTCACTATGACACTCGCCACGCAGAGAAATTTAAAATAGGGGGCCATGGAAGTGAGCGCAGGTGCGATGCTATCCTCACCTAATTGGTCACACAACTGTTTCTTGAGCTCTGATTGGTGGGAGAAACTGTATCATAATGAAAACTTGTACTATAATGAGCCTCATTATAGTACAGTTTTCTGACATAATATTTACATTTCGCCAGTGTCGAACATAAACATATTAACCTATCTTCTTTACACTGTTTTATGAGTTAACACCACATCAAAACTGATGAGGATTTATTTTAGTTGGACACAGAAGCTTATTTATTAATGTAATAGACATCTATTATTGATGAAACCCATAAGATTGCCTCTCTCACCTTTCAGAAAATAACTAAAATTTTAATTCTGCGATTAATGTAACTAATCCACGTGTGTTTCTATTACACAACAATTAAGGGTAACTCCAGCATATCTTCTAGATTTTTGATGTGTCTGATGAGTGGTTTTGTTACTGCTTCTGCAGGTATCACCCTTCTGAAAGATGTCTCATCGTTTCTAATTCTATTCTTAATCCTCTGCCAGAGGAGAAATAGTTTTGCAACGCATGAATACAGTGCTGTAGCTGCTGAATTTTCTAAAAATAATTATGGAATGATGGGAAGAAAAATAAATATAGCCTATTCTAAAATAACAACATACGCATAAAATGAAACCATTCTGATGAACTTAATATGCTTCAAATTCAGAGTACAAATGCGTTCACCATTTGGTGCTTCGTTCATTTGTATATTTGGACCAAAATGTAGACCTCTGAAATAAATTTTAATGTTGGACTTTGCTCCACAGAACAAGAGCACACAGCCACCCATAGGACCAGTGTGTGTTAAGATTTTAGAACCTGTAATGACAGTTCTACATCAGTAATGGCATTACTACATATTCGACCAACTGAATACTTGCCACTGTACCAGTAACTAACATGTGCAAGAACTGATCTTTTTTGAATACGGTACCAATAATTTGAAATTCAAGGAAGGGAAAAATATTAAAGCTTAGACACGTTGCCATGAGCCATGACATTTTTAATCTACCGCAATGTAAAATGAATTATTAACACTCCTCAAGAACTTGAGTACACATATGCAATAGGCTCATGGTACTGTATGTATCTCTGCAAGATGTAATCAAGTTGAAAACATTACGGTAACATAGATTCTTACCTGGTCATTTCTCAGGAGAGTAGGCCAAATTGCCACATTCATCTGCTATTTCGAGAACAGCAATTTACGATTTGTTTGTTCACAGAATTTGGTAGGCCTACCTGTGGAATAAATAATAGTGAAAGTGTAATTAATATGTCAAGTAGAATATCACCTGTACACTGCGTCTAATATCAATTCAAAACTAGGCTACCGGTACGGTATATTTTTCACAGGCACTACAGAAACAAGTTTTCACTTAAACTCTTAAAATAAGCGTACTTACTTGGCGTAGCAGAAGAAGAACTGTTCACTTCTCATTACCAAGAAGACGATTTGATGAAAGAAAGATGAGAAAGAACACAACATTAGCTTATTATAAAATATTAATATACGGCCAATATTGTTTACAGCAAGCACGACATAAACAGAGCGTCCATGTTGGTCAATGCCGCCAACCCAGTAGAAATAATGTTTATTTAATGATAAGTGCCGTAATTATCGTCGGTGAGCAAGATAATTGCAAGGAAATGTCAATCAGGAATTATGTGTATATTTATTGACTAAATATAGGGATATATTTGCAATTCAATTAAAACGTGTATCATGCATATGTTGGCAAGACGATATACAGCGCTTAATCCGCTCCTTACGTCTGGCCGCGGTACTACACCGATGGTACCAAATAATCCCTATCTGGTTGACACCCCCTGCTCCCGGCCTTGTATTATAGAGTTTACACTTTCTTTCGTTCTTTCACTTGCCATAGGACGCTCCACGGGCGTATGGTTAAGCACAGGGGGTGTCAACCAGATAGGATTTATTTTGTACCATCGGTGTAGTACGTCAGTCAGCCGATTGGAACGCTGTATATCGTGTTGCCAACATATGCATGATACAACGTTGAAATTAAAAGTAACAAAATATCCCAATACTCAGTTAATACATTTACTGAATATACTCTGAAGACTTAACCGACATTTCCTTGTAGTTATCTTGCTCACAGGCGATAATTACTGCACTTTTCATTAAATAAACATTATTTCTACAGGGTTGGCACCATTGAAATCATGGCGGCTCTGTTTATGTGTTGAATGCTTGGTATGGTGTCGTGTTGTGAAATGATATTGGCCGTAAATAAGCTAATGTCTTCTTTCTCATCTTTCTTACACCACATCCTCTTCGTGGTAATGAGAAGTGAACAGTTCTTCTTCTGCTACGGCGAGTAAGTACGCTTATCTTAAGAATTTAAGTTTTGTGTTTCTGTAGTGGCTGTGAAAAATATAGGCCTAGTTTTGAATTGATATTAGACACAGGTGACATTCTACTTGACATATCAATTAACTTTCACTATTATTTATCCCATAGGTAGACCTACCAAATTCTGTGAACTGTGCCTATCACCGGAAGAAGGAAGAAAGCAAATCGTAAATCGCTGTTCTCGAAATAGCAGAGGAATATATGGCAATTACTCTCCTAAGAAATGATCCAGTCTATAACCAGGTAAGAAGTCTGTGTTACCGTAATGATTTGGCAGTGGGTAGTGGAACTAGGTACTGTGGGTTCTCGTATTGGATTTTTAATAGGCCTATACTGTAGACCTACGGTAGAGTACAAGATGAATAAGATTGGGTTCCATAAACCATTGCAACAACTTGATTACAGCTCGCAGAGATATTTAAATGGGCCTATTGCATGTGTGTACTGAAGATCTTGAGGAGTGTTAATAATCAATTAATTAATTTCACATTGCAATAGAATATAAATCTCATGATTCATGACAACGTGTCTAAGCTTTATTTTTTCCCCTTCCTTGAATTTCAAATTATTACAGTATTCAAAACGAATTAGTTCTTGCACATGTTAGTTAGAATAGGTAGTAATGCCATGTAGGACTGTAATTACAGGTTATTAAAACTTAACACACACCCCCATGGTCTAATAGGTTTAATGGCCTAGGATCATATATTCTTACCAATGTGTAACTATATACATAAATGTGTTCTTGTCCTGTGGAACCAAGTCCAACGTGAATATACTTTTGCTAAGACATGGTGCTAAAGTAGTCTACTCGTGTAATGTTCTGCGACCCAAATACCATTCAAATGCACCTGTCCTCCTCTAATAAGCCAAGAACAAACAAATGTGTAGATGTGTTTCCTTGCATATTCATGCTATGGGCACTTTTTATTTATTTTTGTAGATACACAGGAAAATAAGCTGTACGGTTTACGTTATGGTAGGAATGCAGGTTTGGCCAGGGTGTTCAGTTCTTCGAATTGGTAGTAATGGCAATACTGATGTAGGACTGTAATTACAGGGACGGTCTAATAGGTTTAATGGCCTAGGATCATATTATAGTCTTACCAATGTGTAACTATATACATTAATGTGTTCTTGTCCTGTGGAACCAAGTCCAATGTGAAAATCCTTTTGCTAAGTCATGGTGCTAAAGTAGACTACTCGTGTATAGTTCTGCGACCCAAATACCATTCAAATGCACCTGTCCTCCTCTAATAAGCCAAGAACAAACAAATGTGTAGATGTGTTTCCTTGCATATTCATGCTATGGGCACTTTTTATTTATTTTTGGAGATACACAGGAAAATAAGCTGTACGGTTTATGTTATAGTAGGAATGCAGATTTGGCCTGGGTGTTCAGTTGGTCGAATTGGTAGTAATGGCAATACTGATGTAGGACTGTAATTACAGGTTATTAAAACTTAACATTGCAATAAAGGGGTCCCTTAGGGCCTCTTCCGCTTGTCTTTGAGCATCTGCTTCCGTGTAGTTTGCTTTTTGAGCGCAATTAGCTTCTTGTATTCTTTCCTCTTTTGTGCATATGTTTTCAGATCGTCAGGTGTATTTGTTTGTTTCGCCTTATGAAGGAGATGAAGGGCTTCTTTTTTCGTACGATAGCATTCTTCGTCAAACCATGACTGAGCTGTTCGTGTTTTCTTTGGCAATTGTGCATTATGTATATACAACAGCATGGAGTCCAGTGCAGGTTGGAGCAGACCTTCTTCTATTAGACTAGGAACATTTCCTAGAAGTTCTTCTCCCTTTTTTAATGTGTCATTGTTCAGCTTCCTTGAGATCAATTGAGAGTGACAGGTTTTCGTTGATACGGAGTCTTCTGATAAGGCAAATATGGTGTGGACTGGAAGGTGTTTTTTCAGTGGGGCGACTGTTGATCGGTCCAACACTATTTGTGATTTTATTTTAATGTGTTTCCTCTGTAGAAGATTAGGTCTATTGTACTGGATCCGTTGGGTGCAAGGTAAGTCTTTTCTTCCTTTTTATTGACTAGGGTGAACCCTTCTTCCTGTAAAATCTCCAAAACCAGAGCTGTTTTTTTTGTCAGGCTTGTCCAGTCTGCAGTTTAGGTCTCCTCCCAAGATCACATTTTCTTCTTCCCTTGTTATTGAAATTGCATTAATTATTTGTTCAACAGTATCTTCAACTGATTGAGCTGGGCTTGTGTAGAGTCCTATGATAGTGAGTCTAACCGTTTTTATTATGACTGTGTTTTCTTCTGTGTGTTTTAATTTGAGTTTTCCTACGGTGTTGTTATACATGACGGTTACACCTCCTTCTGGTCTACCACGTTCTTTTGATTTTGCTAGTGCATGTGTATTGTAGAAGAGAGGATCATTGATTGGTTCTAAGAGGAAAGTTTCAGTGGCTATTATTACGTCAAAATTGTTCCAAAAGTTGGTTGGGGTTGCTGTTCTTAAGTTCTTTAGTCCCTCAACATTCCATAGTAGTAGTTTTAGTGAATTTTTGTTCTTTTGGTTTGTTGGGTTTGGGATCTTCCTAGTCATATCTTGTTCCTGTGTACCGACGAAAACGAAAACGTCTGACTGTAACTCCTCTTGGCCAGAAGTTTTCGTCAGTTGCTTTTTCTAGATCTTCCATTGGTATGGCTACGCGGAAGGCCTTTAGGTAACCAAATGTTGATAGCTCCACGCACTCTGTCACCTCGTTAACGTCTAGATTTTGTAAATGCCTTTCGATTTTTCCTTTTGTGGCATCTCGGTGTAGTTTCCCAATGTGCAGCCATGCATATCGAGGACCTGCTTGAAGTTCTCCTTCAACTGGGTCCTGAGTTCCGATTATTTTCTGGGGTTCTCTTGAATTTCGTGGGCTTTTGGCTGCACCTGCATAGGTCCCGAGTCCTCTTTCTGGCTCGGGTCTTTGCTCTTGGCGAGATGTAGGTATTTCTTGGATATTTAATTCTTGTGATTTTCCTTGTTGTGGTGTTTCAAAAGTGTGTGTTTGTCTGGGCACAGGGTTATCTATTCTTTTATTATCTTCTGTGTTCGCTGTCGGCTTTGCCTTGAGTTGGAGCACCTTCTCAACTGTCTTCGTGATCATGTTATTCATGTCGTTTTCCAGAAAATTGATAATGTTTTCCACTTTTTCGTTCAAATCCTTCAGGTCATTTCTCTCTTTTGGCTTTAAGATTTTTGGACTACATGAGTCGCAGAACCAAAAGAGTCTACATTTGGATATCTTCATTATGTCAAATTCTCCGTTTGTTAATTTCGAGCAGATTTTGTGATACCAGGAGTTACATGGTCCCTCGCATTAAATTGCGTCACAATCCCTGTCAAAGACCTTTTTGCATGTTCCGCACGATTCTTCTCTATCTGATGAAGGGTTATATGATGTCAAATTATTATTGGCGGCCATGTTATCCGTATTCGATTCTGCTTTCTCTATGGGAGCCATCTGATCAAATCTCTTGACTGTGAAATACCGCGATGGAAACACTTTGAAAAGGTTTATTCCTTGATAATTTGCTACGTAAAGAAGAGTTAGGAATAGGCTACTATTATCGATGCGAACCTGTAATATTAATATGTCCGTTATTTTCTACAGATAAGCATACATCACATCACTGAACACTATTTCCTTGAGATTTGAAATTTGCTACGCAGTTAATTTATTCGCTAGTGAACGAGTTCATTATAACATTCGTTACTTAACAATAGTCTTCACAGCACTGACACGTCGATTGATATATCATTGTTAGCAACTAGAAAATGTCTCACGTTTCAGCATTTAAATAGCTCACAAAGCGCTCAATATTTCACAGCATACATACAACTGTTTCCGGTGTAGATTTATTACGTTGTATTTGTTTTACTTAAACATCTAATGTTGAAAATCTAGTTGAAAATGAATATGTCATAGCACGTTTCAAGAACCTTTTCCTTACATTGTTTCCTATTCTTATTGAGATTCTACAAGGTTAGATTGCAAGCATTTGACTGTTGGTCATTGCTGTTCTCTTATGTTTCTCACAAATATACCACTATTTTCAGCCGTTGTGAAATAGTTTACAAAACAATGTCACTTCTTTACATATCCACACAGTAACAAAATCACGTTTATATTAAACATCAAATGATTTTGCCCTATGAAAAGAAAACGACTGCACACGATTAAATATTCTAACACCTTTTATCACCTCAAGTAAACAAAATAACAAACTATAATCCTGCTTTCACTTAATGACACGTATTGCACATTTTCCGAATATCCCGCGGTTGTTTATGCATAAAACTTGGTTTAAACGCACAGAACCAATAACTGAGGACGACGTAAGATGCACAATCCTTGACACTAAAAAAGGAAAAGCTACAGGACCAGACGAGGTGTTCAACGAAAACCTCCAAGACACTCTTGAAAAACTTGCCCAGCTGTGGACGAAGATGTTTAACAAATGCCTTACGTCCGGAAAAATACCAGAGGACTGGAGAAAGTCGAACATCATCTTGTTATACTGTGACCATTTAGATGAGGGCCACTGATTGTTTTTCTTTGAGGAACCAACTGTTTGAAGAACGCGCGGAGCTGAGGTATTTCGTTTCATCAAGTTGACACTAGATGGAGAGAGCTTCGATATGAGAGATCTCATATGGTATATTTACGAGTTTTAATGTGAAGAGGTTGAACCACCAAAATACGTGCTGTACTCATTACTGGGAAAAATACCGAAGAGATCAAGAAAATCCGTCGTTTGGATCAGAAGATATTGGAGATGAAGAATCCAAGGCGCATGGATTATGTTTTGCATCGGAGTGGCTGACGGAATTTAGGCTGCACGCAACAGGTGAGGCGAGGAGGCTAGACTGTATGACTACTAACACCGCGCGCTCATGGTCTGCACGCTTGGCAGATATTTGTGTTTAAAGATACCAGTCTAAAAGAGTTGGAAGACAATCAACGTATATGATGTGGGCCTTAAAATCCATATATCATAAATAGGCTAGATGGGCAAGCCATTGCTTTGGTGTGTGCAAAGTTTTGGGGAATTCCTTACTCATCTATGGAATCTAGCCTAGAAACTAGAAATTGTACTAGCATGCTACGTAAACCACTCTTAAGATTGTCAGTGTATCGATTCAAACATCAAGGCCATAAGCAAATACAGTACGCGAGGATCGAAAAAACAGTTATGGTTGAAAAATGATTTTGGACCCGGTGTAGATATTCTAGAACGGGAAGTGAACCAGTCGAGTTAGGAAGTTTTCTGTGGCACAAAGCTGCAAGTGTCAGTTTGGGACTCGAATATTTATAACATTATGTTGCCAGACATGCATCATAGTGGTTTGAAAATGGTAGATCGGACCGTTACCATGAAGAACTAAAAGAGCTGGAGGTGAGATGTCATGGGATTTTTGGGAACATCTTCCGGAATAATGGAGTGTAGGCGAGGTGGGACTCGGAACATCTGTTCACTGGAAAGAACGTTTGCCAGCCGGCCTACATGGAATCTGCGTCAGAAGGACTCTTCATACAAGATCTTCACGATGTAAGCCAACTTTATTATTAAGTAGCTAGTGTATTGCATTCTCAATTTCGACTATACTGTCTGCTAAATAGGTTTCTGCTTCTGGATATTTATTTCAAGATGTTATAGCACATTTGAAGATTTATCAGCCAACTTATTTCGAATGGATCTTTTTGATGGAAATCTAGTGCGTTTGGGATGTCAACCTGATAAGCTTCGATATAGCAGTAGACTATTGTGTGGAAGATATTTTACACCACTCCACGCCTAAACCTTATGGTAGGGAACTTTGAAATAATATTTGGATTTGTTCAAAATTAATTGGTTTATAATTAAATTAATTTGTTTATAATATTTTCTCGACTTTGTTAATAGTTTCTCTTTTGAATATGTTGATAGATGAGGAATGTGGATAGCCACATTACGTTTAAATATTATTCCTTGGGAATAATAGTTCGAAATTTTCTGTGAATTTATAAATTTTTATATTTGAATTTAAAATAAATGTAAAAATAATTTTCGTTGTAAATGAAGTTGAGATATGATATCGGAAGGCTGTATGACTGATAGTCAAGCCATAATGATAATAATAATATGTAAATGATTATATTGTTTGGAACATTTTCTAATAATAATAATAATAATAATAATAATTCCTGGTAAAAATAGCGGTTAATAATTGGAGGAATAATGGATCGTAGTTGATAATATGGGAGTTGATTTTGAATAGAGGGACATGCCGAAAGCGTGATCTTTGATACTGGGAGAGGAAGGTCATTCATATACGAATTTTGTATAAAATGAGGAACTATGTATTGGAATTATGCGACAGTTTAACAGGAGTGTGTTGGGGCAGACATTAAAAGTTTATTACACCTATTCGAAAGGCCGAGATATTTAAATTTTGTGAGGGAGAGCATGATCCCATGTGTTGGTTGCTTAGAAGCAGCCTGCGTAGCTGAGGGGTCATTATAAAAATAAGAGTATAATGGTCAAATGTTAAGTGAAAATAAAATATGAATTAATAATGGATGTTTATAAAGTTGAGTTTTGAGGGTCAAATAATTGCTCCATGCTCAAATATGATTAAAAATGAGGACAATATAGTCGCTCATATGGGAAGCTAGTGGCCGATCGTCTGTGAAATTCTACATTCCTAGACTGTTGTATAGTCACCCACGTGGTGTAGTCGTTTATATATGAATAAGTTGATCTCTCGTCCTAGTTTTTGCTGAAGGCCTTACCGTGTCCTATTTAACGTATTGACAGCATGAGAGGCATTTTGTCTAGAGATTGGTTAATGTATTAAAAATTTTAAGCTGATAGCTGGTTGAATTTGTGGATCCATTAATCTTCTTAAAATACCAGTTTGGATTATTCTAAATAATTTTTTTTTATGAATTAAATTGAAAGCATTAACATAAATAAATTGAATTATATGAACATTATGAAAGAAATTAAATCGAAGCGATTAAATCAGAGGATTTAAATTATATGTAAATTGGTGAATAAAATGTATTTATGGTGACATTGTGGAAAAATATCGGAAGTTCAGTCAAAGTTTAAATTTGATAAAGGCCGTCATGGGGTTTATGATTTTGATTTCACATCGTTTTGGGAATGTGACTTCCCTGAAATGAGTTTAAGACGTGTGAAATTCCCCGCAGAGGTTGAAACAATTCTGGAAAATTTGATTCAAGTGATAATTTTGTAAATATAAAAATCATGGTGTCAGGATGGACTGATATTTTCCTGCACATCAGTGATAATTGTACAGTTTAAACAATTAATTGAAGCAGATGCTGAGATGGACTAATGATTTTCTCAGACATCAAGTTAATATTTTGAAAATAGTGAATTTACTTTTGGTTAGAGGCTGGAAATACTTTATTTGATGCGTTCTAAAATTTGTATGTAGATAAGGGACCCAAGGGAGAGCGTAGGATGTCTTTATTTTTCAGGACTGGAATTTTAGATTTCTCCCTGGGGGATCATTGTATTCTAATAGGACCAGCAGACAGTTAAATTAAACTGAGGTATTTTAAGAAATTGGTGTTATTCACAAATTATTTGCACTGCGTTCCATCCTTTATGGAGTGTGAATTTCGATATCCGTCCTGCTGATTTTGGATTAAAAATTTTGTTTTGCTATACTCAGTTTGACCCCGCGATTTTTTTTGAGTGATAGGCTCGGCGGATGTTGAAATTCATACTCGTGTGCACGTGGGACTTCGGTCAAACGGTCAGAATACAAAGGAAAGGGAGACATAGAGGACCTCAACGCATACAGAGGAATCGCACTCGAGAACCACATCTTTAAGATATTCTCCAAACTCCTGACGAAAAGACTCTACTCACTCACAGACGCCTTCATACCGGAAACACAGTTTGGTTTCAGGAAGGGAAGAGGAACCCTCCATGCGGTTGACAACCTCCTGGAAGATATTCAAAACGCTCTAAGACACACTTCTCGGAAATTCTACGCAATGTTCGTAGATTTTACAAAAGCCTTTGATCTACTGAGCAGACAGATACTCATGAAGAAACTTGAAAATATGACAGGAAAGAATAACCCAACAATAGCTGCTATCAAAACCCTGCTAACTTACAACGAAATCATAATCAAGGATGGCGTATCGACCTCAGGAAACATTATACAGACCAACGGTGTTTTACAAAGAGACCCGATTAGTCCTACTTTTTTCAACATCATCATGTCTGACGTCACTGACATATTACAAAAGGATTCAGTGAAAATGTACCTCTATGCAGATGACATAGTACTAGGCTCGCATGATAGGAAGGCCCTGCAAGACACTCTAGATAGGTTTCAGGAATGGGTCGAGAAAAACCAACTCCAGCTGAATACCGACAAGACAGTGCAATTTATTTTCAGAAGGGGAGGAAGATCATCTGTAAAAGACAAATTATACTACAGAGCAGAAGAGCTAAAGATTGCAAATTCCTTCAGGTATCTGGGAATCACTCTACAACCATCAGGTTCATCGTACAGAATTCACATACAGGAGAGGGCAGCAGCTGCCATCAAAGCTATCTACGACATTAAGAATCCGACAAGACTAGCACTAGACACTGCAATAATACTTTTCTACGCAAAGATAATGCCTGTCTTGACCTATGGCATTGAACTAATATGGAACAGCCTGACAAACAGAGACCTACTGACCCTCGAATGTGTTAAAGCAAGATACCTGAAGAGAATTTTAGGCATATCAAAATACACTCCTTCAAGACTGGCTTATGAGCTTGCAAAAACGTGCTTCCTCATAGAAGATTTGAGGTTCCGAAAACAGCTACCAGCGTCCAAACAAGAGTCAGACCTACTTCGGGACAGACAAAGCAAGAGATCGGACATCTGGCTCGATTTCTATACAACAGACGCGATGCTAGATAGGAACCGGACGGGAGCAAACAAGGACCTACGAAGCGCCATAACTAGGCTCTCAGGGCACGGTTTCCATCACAAAATATGCACGAGAAACAGTTTTCACGATCCCTCACCAGTGTGTGTATGCATCCTCTGCGGGAAGGCCTGTGAGCGCTACCATTTCACTGTGTGCCAAAAGCGCACAAAATCACTGAAGGAATACAGCAAAGAATAATGATATTTACATGCACATGTAATCTAAACTGTTTTACTCTATGGTCGTTCGACTGCAATAAAGTTTTATATTAAAACTTAACATACACCCCCATGGTCTAATAGGTTTAATGGCCTAGGATCATATTATAGTCTTACCAATGTGTAACTACATTGGTGTAACTACTGTATATACATTAATGTGTTCTTGTCCTGTGGAACCAAGTCCAACGTGAAAATCCAATAAAACCATGGAACCATTGACCCGATAACCCCACCCTCATCTGCTAATTTTTATTTTATACTCTTGGTAATAAGTGTTAGGTTCTGTCGATGATATTCTGTAACAGCGAGATAGATACAAGACAAATATAATTGATTTATTGTATGCCAATGTATTGGTTGATATACCTATAGGTAGTATTTTATTCCCACACGTTATTTACAATATTTTTCAACACGTAGGATGCCAATGTCTAAGTTTACATGGAGGGATTTTTTCATCAATTGATTCTGTAATAATACCACCTTGTGGTGTGGTTGCTGCCACTCCTGAGGTACTGGGCTAGTTTCCAAGCTTGATTAAGTAATTAAATTCTTGTCTGACTGTTGGAACGGTGCACACTATTTTTTGTGAGGCAGAACTGAGAAGAGGTAGGTTCGATTCTCATCTCGGCCATCCAAGAAGTGGTTTTCCAAGGTTTCCCCACTTCCACTCCAGGCTAACGCTGGGATGGTTCCCAACTTAAGGCTACGGCTGCCTCCTTTCCAGTCCTCACCTGAATTACAGGAAGTATACACACTACTACAGATACAACAATAACACAGATTATCATACAAATCATACACTCCCCCAGGGTCTCACATCTAGTGGGACGTGGGTTGGTGACCACGGGGCCACAGCTGAGTCCGGCATTGCTTCCACTTACTTGTGCCTGGCTCCTCTCTGTCTTCTTTCCTGTCGACCTCACTTGGTCAACTCTTATTCTCTTCCGACCCCGACGGTATTAGGGCATCCGAGGCCTAGGGAGCCTATTCCTTTCCCGCCTTAATTGGCCCTTGTCTCATCTTTTCTGATACCCTCCTCCTGCGAGGGGTCAGCCTTCTTTTTCTTTTCTTGTTATCTCCTGCCTTCTGCTCAAGGTCCACAAGGAGGCAGGGTGTATGTAGCCCCACCACCTTTGGTGCACCCTGGATATTGCTACACCCTCAGGGGCTCACGGCTGGTGAGTTCGGGAGATGGCGACCCCGAGGGATTCCTGAGCTGGGTCCGGTTTTTCCCCTTTTTCCATTGCCTCTGGGGCCGTTCGTGGCTCTCCTTCCTTCCAAGACCCTCGATCCTCATTCTTCGAGGGTTTGAGGGCATTTCTTTTCCTCCTGTCCTTTGTTTGCCTTATTCTCCTTTTGTTTTCCATTTCTTCTTCTAGTATATAAGTTTGTAGTTAGTTTCAGTTATAGTTTACATTTGATTTTCATCTTCACGATCACCCAAACCATTAGGGGCCGATAACCAAGGTGTTAGGCCCCTTAAAACAACAAATATCATCATCAACAAATCATACACACTTCCAAATACATGGGGCTAAATGAATATGTTATCGAAAGCCCTAAATGAATTAATATAAAAAACACAATGATTCTTTTAAAATGTAGTTAACTTATAGTAGGGGCAAACATACACATGTCAGCAAATTCAAGTTCCCCGTTTCAAGCATTAAGTTACACATTTATTAAGTTTACTGTTTCAACATACAAACTGGTATGTGTTGTAGGAATTTGCGGTTCATCGGTGTCAGCCATTACGTCAAGGAGGAACTAGGTCCATTATTATGTGCTGGACCCTACTGTTATACTTTGGCAAGAAAGAAGAAAGGAACATGCCTCAACACATACTTTTAGGAGGACCAGATTTGATTACTGTATTTTTGCTAAGTTTGATCTTGGCTCTCGCCGTTATCTTCTCTTCATTGACAACTTTTTAAATAAAACATGATGAATTCTAGCAGTATTGAGTGTTTCTTTTTTTTTTTTCATTGAAAGTCCTATTTCTCCTTTCTCCTTCACAGCACGTCATGGAATGTACTGTATTAGTGTGCGATGGTATTTTTTGATGTAGCCTACTTACTGCATTTCACCCTTCAAAATTTTAGCTGGATATATTTTAAAGGGCATATGAAATGAATTACTGTATAGAAAATTTGTGATATCCAATTCTTTTTCTGTTCCCTAATGAATTTGGCATTAATTACACTAACAATTTTAGTGTGATGAGGATCTGGTTACCTGTTTCCTTGGCATTCTCTCTTAAAATTTTACTGTTTTGCTAACAGCATCAAGCATTTTAAAATATGAATTTTCTCCCTTCCCAGTACTTTTCCTTTGTAGTTTTTTCTAATAACTAATTGGTTATAGGCCTACTTGGGCCATTTTTTAAGCTGAGTAATAATATGCTGCAGGCCTTGTAGTAGCCTAATTTTTGTCACCAATGCAATATGCTCCAATTGCAACTGAAAGAAATTTAAACATGTATATTAGTGATGAGGTTATGTCCTAAATGTAGTGATTGTTCATTTCAAAGTTCTGGAATTCACAATTTCCCACTTTGGTATTATTTTTATTAATTTTTTCTCTTATTGGTATTTTGAATGTGATTTATTTCTTGTAGATCATATTATTATCTCCACACTTAAAAACGTGCCATAAGTATTGAGAGATTGTGATTTTCGGAACATTGAAGTGGGTAGAGCATTTAGGACGAGAATATTTAGCGGAACGAGGGGAAGGGGCAGGGTGGAGGGGAGGGGGTGGGAGGGTTAGTGTTTACGAGATCTGCTCATATAGTCCAGGACACCTTAAATAAGTTACTAGAAAACCAACATGGCCGCCACATTTGGTGTTGCCAACTTACATCATTTAACACCAAAAAGTCAGCACACACATCCATGTAACACGTATCGCAAATGATCCTAACTAAGTAAAGGCTCTTTTACGAAAATACGTTTTACATGAAGTTGTGAAGCAGTCCTTGCTCAAGTTAGGGACATCTTGGTCATCAGTCCTCGACAGTAACTCTTAAGCAGTATTATGATAGTGAAGTTAACTTAAATTATCTCTTCTAGATTGATTTTTAAAGCATCATATAAAATGCATAAGAACAGAAACATTAATACTTACTCAATTATTTTCGCCAGGGAGCTAAAGATGAGCATGTTCATTTCTTCTTATAGGCTATATTTTTATAATTAGTCCAAAAATGCAGACCATTCTGTTTTAAGATGAGTGTTCAGAGAAGGATTTAGGAGTAGGAGAGAAATATAATAGTAGGGAACATATTAGCTTATTATTTCTTTATTTTTGATAAGTACCGTACTCATTTCTTGCATGTATTGGCAACTCAAACTAACACTTGGGGCGCTGCGGTCGGTCTGGATAAGTAGGGTAAAAATACTCAATAACATGCGTTTGATATGGAACACCTTTAATTTTTGGGTTATAATCAGTAAATGTGGTCCCTAAAATAATGACAGTGTTATTTTTGATTGTATATATGTATAACTGTGCGATACACGTGATCTAATTTGTGTGTTCCACTGGATTTTATGTGTCAATTGCATATTATCAAGCATCGGTTGTCTGCTGGTATCTGTTTTTGAGCAGTTCGAGTCATGGCGCTGTTACTTTAAAAGCTCTATTTGAGTTTGCTCACTGTACCATAGACTGTAGAAATTATTTGCTGCTTGGTAGGGCGAAGGGATGAGTTTAACTTGTATTAAAGCTCGGGGGACACAGGAATTGCTTGATTTAGATGGTTAGCTGGTGGGTTTGGTGTAGAATATCGGACTGGTAGCAGGTTCTCGCAGAGTAGATATTTACCCTGCGAAGTCAAATTAGGCCTATATGACTCGTAGTGGAATGGCTCGGATATCGCAGAGCGAGGTGATGGCGATTGGTAGGGTAATTGGAAATGAACTAGGGAGGGGGAAGGATACCTGACTGATGAAGCTTGGCTGTAGTCGGCTGGTGTAGGCCTAGCTGTCTTGGTACGGCTTGGCTCGGCGTAAACAGTGAACAACCCGTCCTGTCGTCAGTGAGTGTAGTGGTGAGTGGTCCAACCCGCTCCTGTTGCCCGTATTTATTTGGTATCGTCACCTTTTGGCTATTGCTATTTACATCTTTTGGAAAGTGATGAAAACTTATATCCGCAGCCCTCTTTTATGCATCGACTTACAGCTGTAAACTGAGCAATATCCGTTGCTTTTACTCATTTTACACTCCATCAACGAGTAAAACTTATTACTTATGTATAAAGACACGAAGAAATTACCTCGATCTGCTTACGAATACAAGAAACCATGTACAAACAGTCACCACGTGACAAATGTACCCTACTTGGTAAGTTTCTAATTTTTACCGCTAGATGTATATATCAGATAGCTGGAGTTGCCAATAGGCCTACATATATGAAGGCAGAATTGAGACAAGCTGTTGAAAGCCTGTTGGCAAATCCCTATTGAGATGCAAGAAGATGGTTGATCCAATGCTTAGGCCTAAAACCATTCGAACTAGTCGTGGATTTTAGGGGCATTAGACTAATGGCAACTCGAAGATTTCGTCTTGGAATGGTAGAAAGCAGCAGTTGGTTGATTTTGGGGCTTTGTGACATCATGGTCATGTAGATCTGTGTACTTGGGCATGTGGAATTTTTCTGATAACCTGTGTTATTGTGATGGCTGGATTAGTGTGTGCATTTATTATTCAGATGAGGATTGGGAACAAGGTGGCCATGGCCTTAATTTAGGAACCATCCCTGCATTTGCCAGGAGTAGACGCGTGGAAACCACTTCCAAGATGGCTAAGATAGGAATCGAACCCTCCTTTTCTCAGTTTTGCCTCATGAGGCTGAGTGTGTCTTGTTCCATCCCTCAGACCAAATTAAAATTTCTTGGCAGAGCTGGAAATTGAACCTGGACCAACTACCAAAAAATGCTAGCCGCACAATGCGAGATGGTTGGAAGAATGGTCTCCTGACCTCTCATCAACCGGCACATTAAAAGCCACTTGTAGAAAATTCAATGAATTCACTGAGAAATTGACGAGTTAAGTACAGGCGTTGAAAGGCAAGCTTTATCGACGGAGTAATATCATGAAAATTATAATTATAAGATACCAACACAAAACAATTTTCTGTGGAGAGCTGAGTTATTTAAATTGCGAGAGCGGAATATATGAGAGGGAATTGAACTGAGGCAGCGTTGTCGCGAATGGGTACGTCCTCTACACTTCCACTCATTTCTACATGATCATAATAATAGCATTATCATGACGAATACAATACATAGTGTTATCACTGACCGAGTTCAAGTGCGCCCCGCTGTTGGCCAGCGCTAGTGGTGCAGATCCCCAACGCTACAGTCAACCGCAGTCAGCTGTTCAAAAATGGGATACGCGCTGGCCTGCGTAAACCTCTTTACGAAGGCTGCGGTTACGCTGATTACATCAAATTTTCAGTGCATATTCTAAAATAAAATAATAGCCTGCCTTCAACCAAAAATGTTCAAGGCAAAACGACATACGTAATAGAGGTAACACTTCAGGAGTGATGAACCAAGTAGAATACTTAACTTAGCCTAAATACCTTGTGTAATGATGAATAATAATTATGGAAGTGATGTCCTAATAGATGCTTTCTCCTTAGCTGTCTGTAACCCACCCGCTATGCCCTTTTATAAAACGAGATATACTGTAGTGAAATTTCAGATTAATTCTGTACCATGTATCACTCCTTTTTCTTTTTGCTTTCACTTTGATAATATATCATTTTCATACCTTATTTCATCTTCTGGCGGGAGGGGGGGGGGGGACATTATCAATTGTAACTACTAACCTTGATCACTTCTGCACCGGATATATGTGCTAAATCACTTAAACATGTGTTTTTATTTATTGTATATTTAACAACCGCAGCCATGTTCGACAGCATATTTGGTATGTGAAACTGCCGCAGTGAGCGATCACATTGACGTCATTAGTTACCAACATATTCGATACTAAATAGGCCTAAATAAGACGACACATGTAATGTTGTAATTATGTGAGAAAAAGAAATAAACGAGCTCTTCTTGGTTAGACGACTGACTGGACGAAACCATTGGTCGCTACTTGTTTAGACAACTGTCTGGACGAAAATTACCGATTGCACTACAAGCAAGGAGGTCTGGGCATAAGCCCCAGGTTAGGTTTGTTTTGTATGTAGAACAGTATTTACCACTGTAATGAACGCTGATCGCAAGAATTTCATGTTTCGAACTAATCGGGAAAAAACCAGCGCCTCACTGCCTAAAAGTTATTGGTCTAGGCACAAACCATGGGTTTGGATGAAAATTATTGATGCGTGTCTACCCCCACTGTGCGTGACAAAATCCAGGGGTGTTTGTATGGCCTAATGAATTAACAATTATTGGTTTAGACCAGGGGTCTCCAAACTACGGCCCGAGGGCCACATCCGGCCCGCGGACAGATTTTGTCCGGCCCGCGGAGAGCTAGCATACTTGAAAACTCCTTTTAGAGAACATATTTTTATAGCAAATTAAATTTAGTTTACTGAAGTATTCTAATTTTATGTTGAATAATTATTAATATGACATCTACATTGATATGGTCATGGGCTAACTACTCATAACATTGTTGTAGGCTTATTGTTATTGTTTTTGTGATAAGTTGGATAAAGAAACACAGAATTGTAATGAGTAAAGACATGTATACCATGCAGACATATGAAATACTAATGAGATTTATGTAATTGAGATTTTCCACTGACAATAGTTTGTAGTTGTGGACTAATTTTACTTGCACCAATTATTAAAAGAGATTTAAGATGCTCATCAGTTAATTTAGATCTGTAAACATTTTTTGTGAACTTCATTTTGGAGAAGGTCTTCTCACACAAATGAGTAGTACCAAAAACAGAAAACAGCCCACGAGCAAATTTATGCAAATTATCAAATTGTGTCAGTGGAAGACTCTTATAAAATTCCAACAAAGATGAGTTTTGATATTTGTTCTTAATTATATCACTGCACTGTAGTTCAATCATTTCCATTTGATGTTCCGGGGCTAGGGTTTCAATGTCAGTATCAAAAGGATCCTGAAAAATCTTAATTTGATTCGCAAAGGCATCGAAGTCCGAGAAACGAGTATCAAAATTTATTTTCAAAGCACTCAAAGTTTCGATTGCAAAATCGATAGGAAACTCAGTCTCAGTGGTGTGGCTGAATATTTCACATGTTTTAAAATGTGAAAAACATTTACTTCGTAGTTGTGATTGAAACAGTATCAATTTCTTCAGGCATGATTTGATATTAGTGTATAAATCAGGAAGATGCTGGTTTTCTCCTTGCAACCTCAAATTCAGTTCGTTCACATGTTTTGTCAAATCAACATAGAATGCTAACTTCCACAGCCATGCGTTGTTTTGTAATTCAGTAAGAGGGCGATGCTTTTCATTCAAAAAAAAATTCGATCACTGCTCGAAGTTCCAAAAAACGCTGAAGGACTTTCCCACAACTAAGCCAACGTACGGCAATATGATAAGGTAAGTCATTTTCTCCAATCTCTTCCATAAATTGTCGGAATTGTCGGTGATTCAGCCCAAAAGATCTCATAAAATTAACAGTTGATATGACTGGTTTCAGAACTTCTGACATATCCAAACATTTTCCGCACAAAGACTGTTGATGAATGATACAATGTAAGACTAATGGTTTTGAACCACCGTCATTTTCTACAGCCTTTGACACAAGAGCGACCACTCCTTTATCTTTCCCACTCATGTTTTTGCCTCCATCAGTTGTAATACATTTCAAGTTTTTCCATCGAAGGTTCTTTTGATTAATGGCCATTTCAACTCCTTTAAAAATATCTGTACCAGTAGTTGTGCCATGAATACTATACATATCAAGAAGTTCTTCATGCACTTCATAGCTTTTATCTACTCCTCGAATATAAATCAACACCTGAGCAGTATCTGACACATCCGTTGACTCATCCAAGGCCAAAGAAAACCACTCAACATCTCCATTTTTGTCGAACAATTGAGAGGATATATTTTCAGCGATGTTTTCTACCCTTCGAGCCACAGTGTTTGCTGACATACTGACAGTTTTTAATAAATTTACCTTTTCAGGGCACATTTCTTCGGCTGCTGCAATTATGCATTCTTTGATCATTTCTCCATCGGTGAATGGTTTTCCACGTTTTGCAATTTCAAGAGCCACACGAAAGCTGGCACGAGTTGCAGCCTCTTGTTCGGTTTTGAGTTTTGTAAATGAAGATTGCTGCGATTTCAATCCGCGCTTCATAGCTTCGAATTTTTCTGTCCGCAAACTTCCTGTATATTTTGAGTAATTTTGAAAATGTTTTGTTTCATAATGACGTTTAATGTTATATTCCTTGAGAACGGCTATGCTTTCATTGCAAATCAAACATAGCGCCTTGTTACTGGACTCAATTACGAAATACTGAATGTTCCACTCATCTTTGAATTTTCTGCATTCACTATCAATTTTTCGCTTCTTTTCCATACTACTAAATCACACACAAAAGCAACAATTCAAATCAAAATACTGTTACAAAGATGTCTTAAACTTAAACACGCACAAACACGTTTTATGGAGGTACGTACTATTTTATTTCACAACAGTGTCATAGGAACTGACTTGTGGTTGCGCAACTAGCCTTCTTATATATTCCAATTACTGCCATCTAGAAGTGAGTGGAAGACACCAGAACTCTCTCGAACCAACGAGATTACTCTGTACGTGCTATTAGCGCCATCTGTTATCGATAGAAGGTACTACCTATTTCCGCTTGTGTCCACCAGATGTCGTGTCACGTTACTCCTCATGGCTCGTACTCTACGACTAATCTAGAAATTACAGATAATGACAGGAAAATTAATAATATGCAGTGTTGCCGTTTTGCGGACTTTAGTCCGATTTGCAGCCTTTTTTCAACGTTGCGTACTTTTTCGGACTTTTTTTTTCATCAGTGGACTATTTCACTTTTTACCACCGGCAACAATGAAAATATGGTTTTGGCCCTCGGAACTTACTGGAGTAATCAGTATGGCCCTAAGGCTGGAAAGTTTGGAGACCCCTGGTTTAGACAAAAACAGCTTGCACAATCCATTGCGAACTGGTTCAAACTTGGCGCTATTTTGTTTCATGGTACCGCGCTTATACAAAGTAGTCCCGTAAGTGTGAGATTGGCAATACTGTACTTGTGCATAATTCACAGCGAAAATGGCAGACTCAGCTGGAATTCCATCTATATAAGTCGTGATCCTATTTGGGACATCCTGAGATCTGAAAAATGCACACTTTGTCACGAACCTGGAAGTAAAATGGATAAGGGGCACCTGCCACATTGCAACAAACTTGATGTGACTGCTAGAACTTCAGGAAACCTCACACAACTCTATTGGAATGCAAGAAAGCTGATGGATTGGAATCTGGGCTAGCCATAAGAAACAACAACAATGCTTTAATATGAAAAATTGAGGTAACGCGGGCCGCGTTAGCTAATATATAACACCCCCGGTTTTTGCCATGCACAGTGGGGGTAGTCAAGCATCAATAATCTTTATCCAGACCAATGGTTTTGCCTTTTATTTCATTATTCACGTCCAATGTCCAAGCTGTGTAGTATAGGCCTACGAGATCTATGAAATTTTTAGTTTTTTTTGTATAGCCTACAAATATCGTTACCTGTGTGCTACTAATTCTAGCGCAGCCATCACAGCATACAGTCACAATCATGTCCGATGCAGGTGTATAAGCCACTTTCTACTTTCATTCAGAATTAATAATACAAGTAGGCTATAGCTGCGACCAATATTTATAACTTATTGCAACCAGTGGCTTCGCCCAAACCGTGTCATCTAACCAAGTAGCAAACAATGACTTTGTCTCACCCAACATTAGTACATCAGTAATTTTCACCCAGACATTCAGTGGCGCAGTAACTTATGTCGAGAACTAAAAGAGAGCTATGAGATATTGTTGGTATTCTCTGAAAATTTGCATATGTGACTCTAGCGCAATGCATATACCATGCACATGTGAGTATATGGCTCTTCAGAATGATGATTGATTCATGTTGCACAACCCTTGAAGTTCGTTGAAGGGCATCGCACTACTCTGTCGCAACCATGACTGAAACAAATAAAAATAGGCCTAATATAAATATTTTATCTGCCTACTACTAAGAAGGCTATAGGTCAGTAGCCAAGTACATAAGTTATAAGCTTCATAAATAATCACCAATACATTCACTACCACCAACCGAGTGCGAATCATAGACTAGGCCTACTTCCAAGTTTAAGAGTTACATGTGCAATGTGTTATAATATTATGGCTGACGGCATTTGGAAGTCGAGAATAATATACATTACTATATTAGAAGGCGAATTGAACCTAAGAATACATTCCCGAGAGAGAACTTACATAGGCTATATTTTAGGTTATGTTTGAATTAGGCCTATACGGAAAATGCAGTCGGAAGACTATTTCAAAATTTCCAAAGACCATTAAGGTTTTTTATTACGTTATTTGTGCTCTGACTGAATATAAAAATAAATAAAACAACGATTAAATAACTCTGTACTTTAAATTGTGTAGGTCTAGGCTAGGCCTACTTACTTAAATTGTAGTGATCTTTGTAGAGTTACTCCAATCCATCTCCAATCTTGTTCTCGTATTTTTTAGGCGTCAAGATGAAATCTAAATAAGAATTTATCCAAAAATTAATTAAATAAAAGCTTCGAAACATCTCAGACAAGTGGATTTGACACATACATATCAAGAGTCAATAATAACTGTATAAACTGTTTTAATCGATGTATATTACTAGTACTTACCTTGTACAACTTGTTACAACTTCATTAGACTTGAATTTCCAAAGAAAACTGTGAAATTATTTAAATAATAAGTCATTAGTTACAGTCGTAATTATAATGCTGGCTGACTTTGTGAAAAATGCATTCTGGGAGTTATTGCCAGAAACATGTCGGCAACTGTGTGGTACGGAATTTTACTGGTATTATGGTCTTTGGAGATCGCGGGATTTTAAGCAGGGTTGGCGACAATGTGCTCGCACCTGAAAACAACTTACCTTCAAGAAATGCAACCATAAACCAACATTTACGTAGGCATAGGGGACGGCTGTTAATGTTGCCTACCCTGTCTTGATCTAGTAACTCATTTAAGCTGTCCCAGACTAGTCCAGGACACCTTAAATAAGTTACTAGAAAACCAACATGGCCGCCACATTTGGTGTTGCCAACTTACATCATTTAACACCAAAAAGTCAGCACACACATCCATGTAACACGTATCGCAAATGATCCTAACTAAGTAAAGGCTCTTTTACGAAAATACGTTTTACATGAAGTTGTGAAGCAGTCCTTGCTCAAGTTAGGGACATCTTGGTCATCAGTCCTCGACAGTAACTCTTAAGCAGTATTATGATAGTGAAGTTAACTTAAATTATCTCTTCTAGATTGTTTTTTAAAGCATCATATAAAATGCATAAGAACAGAAACATTAATACTTACTCAATTATTTTCGCCAGGGAGCTAAAGATGAGCATGTTCATTTCTTCTTATAGGCTATATTTTTATAATTAGTCCAAAAATGCAGACCATTCTGTTTTAAGATGAGTGTTCAGGAGAAGGATTTAGGAGTAGGAGAGAAATATAATAGTAGGGAACATATTAGCTTATTATTTCTTTATTTTTGATAAGTACCGTACTCATTTCTTGCATGTATTGGCAACTCAAACTAACACTTGGGGCGCTGCGGTCGGTCTGGATAAGTAGGGTAAAAATACTCAATAACACGCGTTTGATATGGAACACTTTTTATTTTTCGGTTATAATCAGTAAATGTGGTCCCTAAAATAATGACATTGTTATTTTTGATTGTATATATGTATAACTGTGCGATACACGTGATCTAATTTGTGTGTTCCACTGGATTTTATGTGTCAATTGCATATTATCAAGCATCGGTTGTCTGCTGGTATCTGTTTTTGAGCAGTTCGAGTCATGGCGCTGTTACTTTAAAAGCTCTATTTGAGGTTGCTCACTGTACCATAGGCTGTAGAAATTATTTGCTGCTTGGTAGGGCGAAGGGATGAGTTTAACTTGTATTAAAGCTCGGGGGACACAGGAATTGCTTGATTTAGATGGTTAGCTGGTGGGTTTGGTGTAGAATATCGGACTGGTAGCAGGTTCTCGCAGAGTAGATATTTACCCTGCGAAGTCAAATTAGGCCTATATGACTCGTAGTGGAATGGCTAGGATATCGCAGAGCGAGGTGATGGCGATTGGTAGGGTAATTGGAAATGAACTAGGGAGGGGGAAGGATACCTGACTGATGAAGCTTGGCTGTAGTCGGCTGGTGTAGGCCTAGCTGTCTTGGTACGGCTTGGCTCGGCGTAAACAGTGAACAACCCGTCCTGTCGTCAGTGAGTGTAGTGGTGAGTGGTCCAACCCGCTCCTGTTGCCCGTATTTATTTGGTATCGTCACCTTTTGGCTATTGCTATTTACATCTTTTGGAAAGTGATGAAAACTTATATCCGCAGCCCTCTTTTATGCATCGACTTACAGCTGTAAACTGAGCAATATCCGTTGCTTTTACTCATTTTACACTCCATCAACGAGTAAAACTTATTACTTATGTATAAAGACACGAAGAAATTACCTCGATCTGCTTACGAATACAAGAAACCATGTACAAACAGTCACCACGTGACAAATGTACCCTACTTGGTAAGTTTCTAATTTTTACCGCTAGATGTATATATCAGATAGCTGGAGTTGCCAATAGGCCTACATATATGAAGGCAGAATTGAGACAAGCTGTTGAAAGCCTGTTGGCAAATCCCTATTGAGATGCAAGAAGATGGTTGATCCAATGCTTAGGCCTAAAACCATTCGAACTAGTCGTGGATTTTAGGGGCATTAGACTAATGGCAACTCGAAGATTTCGTCTTGGAATGGTAGAAAGCAGCAGTTGGTTGATTTTGGGGCTTTGTGACATCATGGTCATGTAGATCTGTGTACTTGGGCATGTGGAATTTTTCTGATAACCTGTGTTATTGTGATGGCTGGATTAGTGTGTGCATTTATTATTCAGATGAGGATTGGGAACAAGGTGGCCATGGCCTTAATTTAGGAACCATCCCTGCATTTGCCAGGAGTAGACGCGTGGAAACCACTTCCAAGATGGCTAAGATAGGAATCGAACCCTCCTTTTCTCAGTTTTGCCTCATGAGGCTGAGTGTGTCTTGTTCCATCCCTCAGACCAAATTAAAATTTCTTGGCAGAGCTGGAAATTGAACCTGGACCAACTACCAAAAAATGCTAGCCGCACAATGCGAGATGGTTGGAAGAATGGTCTCCTGACCTCTCATCAACCGGCACATTAAAAGCCACTTGTAGAAAATTCAATGAATTCACTGAGAAATTGACGAGTTAAGTACAGGCGTTGAAAGGCAAGCTTTATCGACGGAGTAATATCATGAAAATTATAATTATAAGATACCAACACAAAACAATTTTCTGTGGAGAGCTGAGTTATTTAAATTGCGAGAGCGGAATATATGAGAGGGAATTGAACTGAGGCAGCGTTGTCGCGAATGGGTACGTCCTCTACACTTCCACTCATTTCTACATGATCATAATAATAGCATTATCATGACGAATACAATACATAGTGTTATCACTGACCGAGTTCAAGTGCGCCCCGCTGTTGGCCAGCGCTAGTGGTGCAGATCCCCAACGCTACAGTCAACCGCAGTCAGCTGTTCAAAAATGGGATACGCGCTGGCCTGCGTAAACCTTTTTACGAAGGCTGCGGTTACGCTGATTACATCAAATTTTCAGTGCATATTCTAAAATAAAATAATAGCCTGCCTTCAACCAAAAATGTTCAAGGCAAAACGACATACGTAATAGAGGTAACACTTCAGGAGTGATGAACCAAGTAGAATACTTAACTTAGCCTAAATACCTTGTGTAATGATGAATAATAATTATGGAAGTGATGTCCTAATAGATGCTTTCTCCTTAGCTGTCTGTAACCCACCCGCTATGCCCTTTTATAAAACGAGATATACTGTAGTGAAATTTCAGATTAATTCTGTACCATGTATCACTCCTTTTTCTTTTTGCTTTCACTTTGATAATATATCATTTTCATACCTTATTTCATCTTCTGGCGGGAGGGGGGGGGACATTATCAATTGTAACTACTAACCTTGATCACTTCTGCACCGGATATATGTGCTAAATCACTTAAACATGTGTTTTTATTTATTGTATATTTAACAACCGCAGCCATGTTCAACAGCATATTTGGTATGTGAAACTGCCGCAGTGAGCGATCACATTGACGTCATTAGTTACCAACATATTCGATACTAAATAGGCCTAAATAAGACGACACATGTAATGTTGTAATTATGTGAGAAAAAGAAATAAACGAGCTCTTCTTGGTTAGACGACTGACTGGACGAAACCATTGGTCGCTACTTGTTTAGACAACTGTCTGGACGAAAATTACCGATTGCACTACAAGCAAGGAGGTCTGGGCATAAGCCCCAGGTTAGGTTTGTTTTGTATGTAGAACAGTATTTACCACTGTAATGAACGCTGATCGCAAGAATTTCATGTTTCGAACTAATCGGGAAAAAACCAGCGCCTCACTGCCTAAAAGTTATTGGTCTAGGCACAAACCATGGGTTTAGATGAAAATTATTGATGCGTGTCTACCCCCACTGTGCGTGACAAAATCCAGGGGTGTTTGTATGGCCTAATGAATTAACAATTATTGGTTTAGACCAGGGGTCTCCAAACTACGGCCCGAGGGCCACATCCGGCCCGCGGACAGATTTTGTCCGGCCCGCGGAGAGCTAGCATACTTGAAAACTCCTTTTAGAGAACATATTTTTTTATAGCAAATTAAATTTAGTTTACTGAAGTATTCTAATTTTATGTTGAATAATTATTAATATGACATCTACATTGATATGGTCATGGGCTAACTACTCATAACATTGTTGTAGGCTTATTGTTATTGTTTTTGTGATAAGTTGGATAAAGAAACACAGAATTGTAATGAGTAAAGACATGTATAGCATGCAGACATATGAAATACTAATGAGATTTATGTAATTGAGATTTTCCACTGACAATAGTTTGTAGTTGTGGACTAATTTTACTTGTACCAATTATTAAAAGAGATTTAAGATGCTCATCAGTTAATTTAGATCTGTAAACATTTTTTGTGTACTTCATTTTGGAGAAGGTCTTCTCACACAAATAAGTAGTACCAAAAACAGAAAACAGCCCACGAGCAAATTTATGCAAATTATCAAATTGTGTCAGTGGAAGACTCTTATAAAATTCCAACAAAGATGAGTTTTGATATTTGTTCTTAATTATATCACTGCACTGTAGTTCAATCATTTCCATTTGATGTTCCGGGGCTAGGGTTTCAATGTCAGTATCAAAAGGATCCTGAAAAATCTTAATTTGATTCGCAAAGGCATCGAAGTCCGAGAAACGAGTATCAAAATTTATTTTCAAAGCACTCAAAGTTTCGATTGCAAAATCGATAGGAAACTCAGTCTCAGTGGTGTGGCTGAATATTTCACATGTTTTAAAATGTGAAAAACATTTACTTCGTAGTTGTGATTGAAACAGTATCAATTTCTTCAGGAATGATTTGATATTAGTGTATAAATCAGGAAGATGCTGGTTTTCTCCTTGCAATCTCAAATTCAGTTCGTTCACATGTTTTGTCAAATCAACATAGAATGCTAACTTCCACAGCCATGCGTTGTTTTGTAATTCAGTAAGAGGGCGATGCTTTTCATTCAAAAAAATTTCGATCACTGCTCGAAGTTCAAAAAAACGCTAAAGGACTTTCCCACAACTAAGCCAACGTACGGCAGTATGATAAGGTAAGTCATTTTCTCCAATCTCTTCAATAAATTGTCGGAATTGTCGGTGATTCAGCCCAAAAGATCTCATAAAATTAACAGTTGATATGACTGGTTTCAGAACTTCAGACATATCCAAACATTTTCCGCACGAAGACTGTTGATGAATGATACAATGTAAGACTAATGGTTTTGAACCACCGTCATTTTCTACAGCCTTTGACACAAGAGCGACCACTCCTTTATCTTTCCCACTCATGTTTTTGCCTCCATCAGTTGTAATACATTTCAAGTTTTTCCATCGAAGGTTCTTTTGATTAATGGCCATTTCAACTCCTTTAAAAATATCTGTACCAGTAGTTGTGCCATGAATACTATACATATCAAGAAGTTCTTCATGCACTTCATAGCTTTTATCTACTCCTCGAATATAAATCAACACCTGAGCAGTATCTGACACATCCGTTGACTCATCCAAGGCCAAAGAAAACCACTCAACATCTCCATTTTTGTCGAACAGTTGAGAGGATATATTTTCAGCGATGTTTTCTACCCTTCGAGCCACAGTGTTTGCTGACATACTGACAGTTTTTAATAAATTTACCTTTTCAGGGCACATTTCTTCGGCTGCTGCAATTATGCATTCTTTGATCATTTCTCCATCGGTGAATGGTTTTCCACGTTTTGCAATTTCAAGAGCCACACGAAAGCTGGCACGAGTTGCAGCCTCTTGTTCGGTTTTGAGTTTTGTAAATGAAGATTGCTGCGATTTCAATCCGCGCTTCATAGCTTCGAATTTTTCTGTCCGCAAACTTCCTGTATATTTTGAGTAATTTTGAAAATGTTTTGTTTCATAATGACGTTTAATGTTATATTCCTTGAGAACGGCTATGCTTTCATTGCAAATCAAACATAGCGCCTTGTTACTGGACTCAATTACGAAATACTGAATGTTCCACTCATCTTTGAATTTTCTGCATTCACTATCAATTTTTCGCTTCTTTTCCATACTACTAAATCACACACAAAAGCAACAATTCAAATCAAAATACTGTTACAAAGATGTCTTAAACTTAAACACGCACAAACACGTTTTAAGGAGGTACGTACTATTTTATTTCACAACAGTGTCATAGGAACTGACTTGTGGTTGCGCAACTAGCCTTCTTATATATTCCAATTACTGCCATCTAGAAGTGAGTGGAAGACACCAGAACTCTCTCGAACCAACGAGATTACTCTGTACGTGCTATTAGCGCCATATGTTAGCGATAGAAGGTACTACCTATTTCCGCTTGTGTCCACCAGATGTCGTGTCACGTTACTCCTCATGGCTCGTACTCTACGACTAATCTAGAAATTACAGATAATGACAGGAAAATTAATAATATGCAGTGTTGCCGTTTTGCGGACTTTAGTCCGATTTGCAGCCTTTTTTCAACGTTGCGTACTTTTTCGGACTTTTTTTTTCATCAGTGGACTATTTCACTTTTTACCACCGGCAACAATGAAAATATGGTTTTGGCCCTCGGAACTTACTGGAGTAATCAGTATGGCCCTAAGGCTGGAAAGTTTGGAGACCCCTGGTTTAGACAAAAACAGCTTGCACAATCCATTGCGAACTGGTTCAAACTTGGCGCTATTTTGTTTCATGGTACCGCGCTTATACAAAGTAGTCCCGTAAGTGTGAGATTGGCAATACTGTACTTGTGCATAATTCACAGCGAAAATGGCAGACTCAGCTGGAATTCCATCTATATAAGTCGTGATCCTATTTGGGACATCCTGAGATCTGAAAAATGCACACTTTGTCACGAACCTGGAAGTAAAATGGATAAGGGGCACCTGCCACATTGCAACAAACTTGATGTGACTGCTAGAACTTCAGGAAACCTCACACAACTCTATTGGAATGCAAGAAAGCTGATGGATTGGAATCTGGGCTAGCCATAAGAAACAACAACAATGCTTTAATATGAAAAATTGAGGTAACGCGGGCCGCGTTAGCTAATATATAACACCCCCGGTTTTTGTCATGCACAGTGGGGGTAGTCAAGCATCAATAATCTTTATCCAGACCAATGGTTTTGCCTTTTATTTCATTATTCACGTCCAATGTCCAAGCTGTGTAGTATAGGCCTACGAGATCTATGAAATTTTTAGTTTTTTTTTGTATAGCCTACAAATATCGTTACCTGTGTGCTACTAATTCTAGCGCAGCCATCACAGCATACAGTCACAATCATGTCCGATGCAGGTGTATAAGCCACTTTCTACTTTCATTCAGAATTAATAATACAAGTAGGCTATAGCTGCGACCAATATTTATAACTTATTGCAACCAGTGGCTTCGCCCAAACCGTGTCATCTAACCAAGTAGCAAACAATGACTTTGTCTCACCCAACATTAGTACATCAGTAATTTTCACCCAGACATTCAGTGGCGCAGTAACTTATGACGAGAACTAAAAGAGAGCTATGAGATATTGTTGGTATTCTCTGAAAATTTGCATATGTGACTCTAGCGCAATGCATATACCATGCACATGTGAGTGTATGGCTCTTCAGAATGATGATTGATTCATGTTGCACAACCCTTGAAGTTCGTTGAAGGGCATCGCACTACTCTGTCGCAACCATGACTGAAACAAATAAAAATAGGCCTAATATAAATATTTTATCTGCCTACTACTAAGTAGGCTATAGGTCAGTAGCCAAGTACATAAGTTATAAGCTTCATAAATAATCACCAATATATTCACTACCACCAACCGAGTGCGAATCATAGACTAGGCCTACTTCCAAGTTTAAGAGTTACATGTGCAATGTGTTATAATATTATGGCTGACGGCATTTGGAAGTCGAGAATAATATACATTACTATATTAGAAGGCGAATTGAACCTAAGAATACATTCCCGAGAGAGAACTTACATAGGCTATATTTTAGGTTATGTTTGAATTAGGCCTATACGGAAAATGCAGTCGGAAGACTATTTCAAAATTTCCAAAGACCATTAAGGTTTTTTATTACGTTATTTTTGCTCTGACTGAATATAAAAATAAATAAAACAACGATTAAATAACTCTGTACTTTAAATTGTGTAGGTCTAGGCTAGGCCTACTTACTTAAATTGTAGTGATCTTTGTAGAGTTACTCCAATCCATCTCCAATCTTGTTCTCGTATTTTTTAGGCGTCAAGATGAAATCTAAATAAGAATTTATCCAAAAATTAATTAAATAAAAGCTTCGAAACATCTCAGACAAGTGGATTTGACACATACATATCAAGAGTCAATAATAACTGTATAAACTGTTTTAATCGATGTATATTACTAGTACTTACCTTGTACAACTTGTTACAACTTCATTAGACTTGAATTTCCAAAGAAAACTGTGAAATTATTTAAATAATAAGTCATTTGTTACAGTCGTAATTATAATGTTGGCTGACTTTGTGAAAAATGCATTCTGGGAGTTATTGCCAGAAACATGTCGGCAACTGTGTGGTACGGAATTTTACTGGTATTATGGTCTTTGGAGATCGCGGGATTTTAAGCAGGGTTGGCGACAATGTGCTCGCACCTGAAAACAACTTACCTTCAAGAAATGCAACCATAAACCAACATTTACGTAGGCATAGGGGACGGCTGTTAATGTTGCCTACCCTGTCTTGATCTAGTAACTCATTTAAGCTGTCCCAGACTATAGGTGGCGCTACCGGTCAACTTGTTGCTAGTACATCAGTCATAAACTAGACAGCGCTGAAGTCTTAGGTACCAAGAATTAGCATGGCTGTCGGCTATCTGTAGTAGAGTGTGTTTCTATCTCCCAAAATTTTAATAATGGCACCCCGTGGCGTTAACGAACAGCTGATTCTTCACCTCAAGTTAAAACGCAATGAGAGTGAAACGCGAATTATGATCCGCGTCATCCTGGCTTGTTATTGGCTGGCAATTATCACCAGCCATTGGCTGCCCGCTGGCTTGTTTACAATTATCACCAACATGGCGGCGAGAGGAATAGATTTCTACATCAATTAAATTTCTAGAAATCTATTCCAGTTCATGACAGTATGAAGTGCAAATCACTTATTGATGAGGAATTGTATGTACGTTTATATGTAAATTGCAGCGTGACACTGTTCATCGAAATTTGTGAAAATAAAAGTACGAATCAACACTCTGGCTGATCAACTGAAAGGTTCTACTACTTTGGATGTAAATCAATTGGCTGTCGTTTCCACCAGTTTTATTCATCATTTCGAAGTACATTCAGTACAATAGCATTTTAATTTAATAAGATGCGCTCAAGCAAATCCAAGAAGTTACCAGACTGAGAGACTACATAGGCCTATCAATATAAAAAAATATAAAAAAGGTACACGAAAATATAATTCTAAATACAATTTGATCTTACAATGCTATTTAGTTTTCACTGTAGTCTCTGATGGATTTAGTTCTTTTTACACACTTAGTTAAGTGATAACGGTCACATCTCTTGTCACACAACGACAATAGCATTTTGTGCACTATAAAACTACATTATTGACCATTGCGTATTGATGTTGCTGTCTGAATATGAAAAAATGAAAATCCACAGCCTGCTTCCAGTCTCCGACCGGGTCAGGAATGGAATGAATGAAGCCCCTATCTAGCGGCGAGGATATGAACTGTGCCGGCTGCCGAGGCCTGACGCACTCCTCTGGGGCAATGATTAAATGAATGACAAATGAAATGATAGTGGAGAGTGTTGCTGGAATGAAATATTGACAGGGAAAACCGGAGTACCCGGAGAAAAACCTGTCTGCCTCCGTTTTGTCCAGCACAGATCTCACATGGAGTGACCGGGATTTGAACCACGGACCCAGCGGTGAGAGGCCGGCGTGCTGCCGCCTGAGCCACGGAGGCTCTCGCTGTCTGAATATATGACATGTAATTTGTAGGTTATGCCTAAGGCATATAATTTAAGGTCCTTGCTGTATTTATGTACAAATATTATGGTTTAACTAATGAAGCAAGGATTAAAAGTGCAATTTGCATCGCCACCTTTTTTATATTTTTTTATATTGATAGGCCTATGTAGTCTCTCAGTCTGGTAACTTCTTGGATTTGCTTGAGATAGATTCATAGTAATATACTACCTTATTAAACTGCAGGCTGAGTTTTATTTAAAACATGCCCAGGTGCATACAGTAGCATACGACCTACTGCAGGCTATGTCGATCCTAAATGTAGGCCTATTATAGTGCTCATGTCAAAGGTCGTCCTAAAGCATGAACTATTGAGGCTTTATTTGCATCAAAGATAATTTCAGCTGAGTCTGGCAAGGCTTCGTAAACTTGGGCGCGACTTCACATTTTCATTATTCCTATACAGCTTTTGATACCAACCACTTCAATCACAGTGTTTCAAGATTTGCTCTCATTAAACATCACCAACAATTTTTCTTTCCCCCTGGTGGTAGGCTGTGTTGGAGTCTACAGAAAATAAAGTTGAGAAATAAAAATACATCTTAGGTTTCTATGACACAGTTGCATTTTATCCTACTATATCTCCACTCTATATACCAATCCTACCAATGTTTCCTAATTCCTCATGCTGCATAAATAAACATGACAGATTACAGCATTAGCAATGATGACTGTAACTTATGATATGCTAAAATGTTTTTAAAAGATGCATAGAAAGTGGCTTGATAAACCCTGTATCATCAATCCATTTAAACATTCCCACAGAGTTCTAATCAGAAGCTCATTTCATGTGCAACAGGTATGTAGAATAAACCTCCCTCCCAATAACTTGTAGGCCTAACATGAACATAATCCATGTTAAGAGCTGTTTCTTGGTTCACAAAAAAACCTACCATTTAAAATCTTGCACATAGGCTACTAATCATATTATGGTGCAATTACCTATGGTAATTTTAAAAATCCTGGCTACCAGCTACTGATTTAAATATTCCAGACATCTTTCTTAATTCCACTTTTACTGACTGCATGTAAGTCCTTACTACTGTCTTTCAAGCCATTGACCAATTATTTTTTTCATGAGGAACTATTTTAGTAATTCTTCTCTATGTGAAATACAGTCGATGACAACTGCCTGGAAGACTCGGGTGTTTTTTTCTTGTGTCGCTTCTCTGGTTGCCTACGACACTTCCTAATTATTAACAGAATGTTTCATTGAATTGTTGTATCCAATTGACCAACTGGTAATATATTATGGTTTGCTTTAATATTCCTATGATACACTTTTAGATCTCATATATTAATGAAATATACAACAACATAGGCTGAAATGTTGAACCAATCTCCCATTCCCTAACACTCCCAACTAATGGGACATAAGCTACCTAGTGGTTGGTCTCACAATGCTTCCATCTACATGTACCGTACTAGGTCTAGTAGTACCATAGGTATTGTGACTGTTTCTCCAACTCCGTCAAGGAAACTAATTCTGAACTAAGATCTGGAATGGGGTACACTGTCCCTCGAGGGCAATCAAGGACAACTTGAATCATTCAAGTGATTTTTCTATTTCATTTTACCAACTAACCAGGTGCCTGGAAATGCTAGTGAAGGAGGCAGCTAAGTAGGCTAGCCTACTGGTATTCACCATTCAGAGAACATTCTCAGCGACTTGTCTATGCATAGGCCTATGACACAATTTTCAGAAACTGATACAGTAGTCACAAAACACTAATGGTGCCCAGTACTCACAGCTTAGCATAGGACAGAATGGATTCAAGCCACAGATTAACTTATGATCTGTCAACGGGTTTTCAAACAAATTGAACACACACCCAAGTACAGGGGTCTTGACCATGATGTTCCAAGCCTTTAAATGAAACACTCCTCTTTAAGACTTTCTGGTCTTGCATCCATGGTCGATCAACATTCTCCTGATCTGTGTTCTCAAGTTTCTGATGGTTATGGACATTATTTTTATCCTGAATACTTCATATTTTAAGGGGTTGGGGTACATGCCCTATTTTTAATTAGTTCAGCATAAGATCATTGAATCCCCTTAAGAAAAACAGGGAACATCCATGTGTTATTTTACCATAGGAAAGGGAGAATTTAAAAAACTGAACCTCTAGGGACATTGATTCAGAGGCTAGATCAAAATGAACATTTTTCAGTGTTGCCTTAATAATGGTTGATAACTTTCTACCGTTCAACATGAATAGGCCTATATTGGATGGGAAATATCATTATTATTTGCAGAGATTACAAGGATGACTTGTTGATGTATCGTTATTTTGTTAAGCGAACATAAGTTCCAAGTCCATATCGTGTTGGAACCCATATTTCAGTGCTGCCTTAGTAAACGAAATATTCAATGTCTTTCAGTCGGTCAACACGGTTGCACTTAATGGTAATGAGAATGAGCATTATTCCTAAAACCAGAAAAAAAAACTGTAGGCTACATGCAGACCTAACATGTCAAATCAATCATGCCTACAAGACAACAAAAATGCTCTATGAAAAACGATTAAAACCCCATAATGGTAGTCAAAAATAATCTCAAACCACCGCCACTATTTCGCGAAGGTGCAGAAAAATCTTACTATAGTACAGCTATTCGTAATAGTTGCTACTGTTGTGATAAACCGCTACTGAGTGATAGGCCCCCGAAATATAACTATTTATCTTAATGTCTACAAGATAATGAGATTGCCAAAAAAAACACAAATCTATAGAAGGCAACACTAAAAATGGCTTATCTAATCCACAAGTCACCCACCCTTCACCAACATTATTAATATTTGTAATTTAAGTAACTTAGGTTATGTTAAATTGAGGTTAATGGCGGATTTTATTGCGGCTGTGTGGCGGGAAGGACCCAATAAGTGCTCAGCCAATCAGGGACGTTTTGATTGGAGACCATGCTCGGAAAAATTTTAGATCGTTTTGATTCTCAGGGCTTCGTTAAGCCCCCACCCTAGGCCGTCATCGTGTCCAAAATGGCGGCTTAACGAACACGACGGGGTGCCATTATTAAAATTTTGGGAGATAGAAACACAGCCGTAGTAGGCAGGGGCGGCTCCTGAGGTGGTGCCCGTGTGCCATGGCACCACCAGTGTAATGAAGAGAGAATATGTGACTTTTCCCTCTCAAGAACAGTTTATATTACATTTACATTTTGAGGAAATTGTATACACATTCTGCATTTATTTGAACGAGCGCGCAAACTGACATGCGTTCTGGTGGCGCTTTATTGAATTACTGAGCCAGAGCCAACCGGCACTACCTACGAACATCAGACCGCATCAGACACTGTACTGCAATAAAGCCTAGTTTGGCTTGAGTTTGTTTGTGTTGTGTTGAGACGCATATTACCCTGAGGTAGAGCCAACGGCCTCGTGACGCGGAGCTTCAATTCTATCCACGAGATAGCAGCACGTCACAGGTACAAGCACACATTACATACACGTTAGAACTGCTGAACTGCTTTCTCTTTCAACCACTAGAGTACAGCATATGGCAGCCCACCTCCAGTGGTACCAGCTTGACGATATATCACTGTGTCTTGACTATTAAGTAAATTCAAACCACAAAATAGTTTTAGTTCTTTATTGTTTGACATTTAGCAACTTTTTTAGGCTCATATTGATGACGGGGATTATTTGTTCTCTCTTTGTAATGTAAAAATTCGGAATTTTCAACGAGTTTTACTGTGTTTCGTTAATTTAATTTGGCGGCACAGTTTCACGTCCCAAGCGTAAACACAAATTCTCAAGTTTGACTGCAAATGTGTTTGAATAGTGTCCGTCGTTAAATAGCTTTTGTGTTCATTTATATTAGATGCAGGGGATATCCTTTCCAATCAATCCGTATGTACGATAAGTAAGGTTGTCTTAGAGGTAGGTCATCGTGTTCATTTCATCTCACCTATTTATTTTGAGACAGCAACTGAAATTGCGACAAAGAGGCTGTGGTCACGTGTGTGTTAGCAATAGCCAGGCTTATTTTTTTCCTATATATACATGTTACATAAACTTGCATAGCATCATGCGGCATTGACCATATAAACACCGTTTTAATCTAATAAGTGTGCTTTTTGAATCGATACATGCAAGCTAGGTTCCTTAATAAAATTTGATTTGTTTCATGTTTGAAGATCGCATAGCTCGAGCGCAACGTACGAAGCCGTAGGAATCTCAATGAGCTCTGTGTCACCTTTCGGAAGTGTAACAATGAATAAAATAAGTGAGTTGTTACAATCTCCATTTAGCGATAGGACCGCTCTTATTAATTTAAATGAAGGTGTCGATCGAGGTTTTGGAACAAATATTTTTGATGAGTAGGCCTAGCATATGTTGTTTTCTTCAAATTATTTTTCTGAGAGGTTTGTTCAATTATAATTCTTAAAAGTGGTTTTTATTTAAAATGCATATGGATCAAAATATGTGTATGATATAATATCGTATGGCCTCGGTGCCAGGTGCAAGCGTTGTTGTTTGACACCCAAAGGGCAGCTTGCTTGTCGAATTGTTGTTGTTCCTTGGAGGGCCATGAAAGTCAAGGAGGTTAGACACCTAAGCTCCTTGACACTTTAGCGCTTTCTAGTAGAGAAAGGAGGAACTTTTGTTTTGACGAAAAATCCCGAGACTAAAATATTTGTAGTAGTTATGCAATTTCTCAATTCACTTCAGCTGACACTTCAATTAAAAACGTCTTCTACAATAGCACAGTTAAATAATGTTAAACATATAACTTATTGCATAAAATATGCACTATCCGTACCTGCAACTTTGAATGATTTTATTGCAAATTTTGAATATCCTGGCACCACCAAGTGAAAATTCACCAGCCGCCACTGGTAGTAGGTAATCTGTGGTTAAGCATTACTAGCTTCCGGTTTAGTAGTCAGGTCAAGGAGTAATAAGGAGAGGCCCTAACGGCAAGGAAGTAAAGCCAGAAGTTACTCCTTCACATATATGCTCAAAACATTGCTGTAGCCCCATAAGAAAAGCATGTAATGGTGTGGCGTACGTACTTAAAAGTGGTGATATTTCGCATGTGGGACGAAATGTCGACGTGTGGGGTATATGTTTGCACAAACAGAACTCCCACCTGCCAAAGTAATGTCATTTCACAAGTAAATGCACTTTATTTGCCATTTATTGTGTTAAGTTTTCATCCTTAGACTAGCCACCTTACGGTACCGTATTGTTCTAGTATGAATCGTTAAATGTTCAAATAGTGTCATATGTGTCCACCAACATAATTATTATGATTGATAGGAATTAATTACGGAAATTTTCTTTCGTTTCTTACTGGAAATAGTTTCTGCTTGTCAATTAATGAACGGTATTACTGTAACCTAACTACCCCAATCTATTTTTAACGTGGCTTGAGCTCTATATTTATTGCTCGTGGGTGTTAGAAGATTGATATGCCATTATTTGCATATTTTAGTTTGTTAATCTCAAACCTCAGCCTAGACCTTGTTTAGTTTGTTACCGAAACTGAACTGGCCTAAAACACATCGTACAATAAAAACTATAACTCCACCACCCAATTAGTTCACATGACTGAATATTTTAAATTTATTTATTTTATTTAATACACATTCGTGAATATAATGGCAGGCCTACTGGTATCTCGGTAATTATTTGCCTATTATTTAGTATAAGTTAAAAATAGTGATCGGTGTCTGGTTGCCTGAAATCCCACAATAATTACTGGTTATAAAAACTGCATACCGGTATAATACATTCATTTCCCAAATGCTATACTATATTTCAGATCGGTGTATTGCTCTAGTTGATATTGTAAAATTAAACGTTTTACGGCAGTTTACATGATTTTCGATTGTGACGAAAAGTATTGTGACTGCCGTACACTTCGCGCTAGCCAGCAAAGATCAACAAATTTCCATCGTCATATAGGTCTATCTTACAACTTCGTACTATACCTGCAAACGATCTTTTACTGGCAATCATACTTAAATCCCACTAATAATTAAGTCTACGGTACCGTAGGCTCAATTTACCGCTCGAGCCGGGCGAGCCGGGCAAGTATGGGGGCGTGGTCAGTGCTTCAACTCTCCGCATGCTATAGCGCTGACAGGTCGTCTCCTTATTACTCCTTGAGTCAGGTAATGGAAGCAATGGGGACTGTGAACTACAATTTGCCTTGCAAGTAACTAAGCAAATTATTGTTGTTAGGAGAAATAGGCTAAATGTTATAAAATGCACCAAGATCGATATGATCTTCCGCTGTGTACAATCAGAAAGCTCTGCATGTGTTTATTTCTTATGTATTAATGATGCGAAATGTCGGCTAACGTTGTGCCGCTTACAACACTCGCAGTCTCTAAATGTTGCACATTTTCCCGTCAATTTACAACAGATTATGTTTGATTTTTTTTTTAAAGATCGTGACGAAGAAAGTGTTTTTCCAATTGAATGATTGTATTTAACTGTATGCACGTCGTATACTCTTGGCAGGGTTGTTTTTCTCACAGAGCAACTTTACACCGTAGTAGGCACGCAGCTCTTTGTATTTAGTTTTCAGGTAACTTGTTTTAAATTATTGACTAAAACATTTCTAAAGACTAAAATCCATGCCTCCATTAGAAGGTTTCGGGTTCAATAATTTATGCAAAATGAAGTTTGTTCTTTCTTGAAATTTACCTTTTCAATTATTACCGGTAGCCTACCGTATGGTAGCGTACCGTACTTTACGTAGACATTTCCTTAAAAAGTTTGTCGCCAGTTGTTTGGTCTATTAACTTACGGTAATATTTTCCATACTGAAAACTAGGCACGGTTGGATTTTAAGGTGGAACCGAATGTGCTATCAAATATCGCTTTCTTGCAATAGGTCTAAGTACCGGTACGGTAGCCTACGTAGAATATGTATGTAATTATAAAATGATTATTGGTTAAATACGTGTTAATAGATACCTATGCTATTATAATTATAATGATTAATTAAATGTTAAAGAAGAAACAACGAGTTATTAGTAAATATTAGGCCTACCGGTACGGCGAATAGCCTGTAACTCGTTTCGTCACGTTTTAACATTTAAACGGGTCAAGTTAATACATAATATAGCAATATAACAACCGGTTAGCAAATGGTTATAATATTCTTACATATAACATATTTAATTGGCACCAATTTAATACAATTGTAGTCTAAGATATGTTACATACTGCCGATTGATATGTGCAGATCGCACACTGATAACCAAGCTGTTTGTTATGGTCGTTTCTGTTGCGAATTTTTACTAATTACTCTTTTAGAAGGCACTTGTCTGTGGATATTCAAGAAAGGCCAACCCTCTAGTGTTTATTTCATAAGTTGAACGCCTAAAAACCAAACCACAATTCGAAATAATAATGAAAATAATCACGCACGATTCATTGCCAATGAAAATCAAATGAGATTCACGGACCGGAAGTTCACTATGCATAAGCTCCGGTGCCATTTTAACTCGTGGAAGCTCTATAACGTAGGCAACGGGACTAGCACACTGCTGGAGATTCCAAGCCCGTGTGTCAATCCACCATAGCTTTTCATAGACTGCCACAGTTTTTGCTCAATTGTTAAGTCTAAATACAGGCCAGACCAAACCTTTTCTGATCGGCGGATAGTAAAACCTCCTTCTGTAAACATCTTAAACTTAGCAGGATCCATCTGATCTTCTAGAGCCATCATATCTTGCAGATATAGGAGGGCACTCTTTGCATAGAAATAGTAACCAACAGAGTGAAAAAAGATAGCATTTTGTGGACAGCACACAGGTGAAGGTTCCAATCAACAGCACGCTCTGCCTGAATGAATAATTTTATGAGAGTACACATGCGAAAATATTGGACCCACAGCTTATCCAATGCAGTTTTGAATTTGGGTTTTAGGGTTTGGTAAGTCTCGTTTTCCTTTACATACATGATGAGAGACCACTCGCTTTCACGTAGCATCATTTCAGTTGCTGTTCTTTCCTCCTCAGTCATTTCTACCACATCCATAATAATGCCAGCGAGTACTAGCAGAGTTGAAGCATATCGACGCTATGATCACACAAAAATATTCAAACCAAAATAACACACCAAATGATCGCAAATAACTACAAGCCATTATAAGTAATATTATACGTACCGGTATCTAAAACATCATTTCAGTAAATATTTAATAATAATTAAACACGACATCATTCCCATAATTATGAAACCATTGCTGCGTACACTTATCATAATATTAACTCCGATTTAATCAGTACAGGCCCTGTACGTGATGTCTGATACACCCAAAACGTGTTTTAATTGATTTCACCCGATTTCTATTTTTCAAGGTTTTCTGTTACGTGCCACTTTTGGGAGAAGCACTAGGCTTACAGGTACCCGTCCAAGCTCAAATTAAAGGTAAGCAAATTAACTTCAAGTTTATTATTACTGACATTTCTCATAGGGTTGTTGACAATATTTGTCCTATTAGGAGACCAAAACCAACAGTTCTTACTTTTTTGAAGGAAAAAAAAATCTAATCTTTGAATAACTGTGTCTCGGGAACAACTAAATTTACATAGCTCGCTTAGGACTCAAATTGTAGACAATTTAATATCCTTGTAAACATGTATTCACAATATTTCCTCCCGGACGCATAGTTTAGACGATATTGAGCAAAAAGACTTAAGTCTCTCATTATAATCCTATTGGGGAAAGTGTGGTTTATGAACATGCGAGATTTCTCGCACAGGTCCGCTAGTATTATAGGTTATACGCATGTTCATTTCTGAAGAACACATTTTATTGATGTTCTATTGAAGTGGCCTCTCGAGAGGTTGAAAAAAGAAAACAGTACCATGAACCGGTACACATTTCGTTAGTGTTTTATTCATGTATAGTAGATATGCCTCACTTTAGAAGCACATTTTCCAGTGATGACAGTGTGTTGGTGCGAGTTATCTTGTGTAACAATGAAAGCTTTAATGTAAGACAGAGCAAGCCTAGTGGCATAGAAATACCATTTTGCTATTTTAAAATATTATTTTTATGTTTCTTGTCTGAAATGACTATTACGTTTGGATTTTGAGTTTGAAATCGTTGCTCGGTACTTTGTCACAATGTTAGTCATATACCAAAAGCTATTTAGTCTGTCATATGGTAAATTCATTTAATATTTGTGAGAGTTTATGGAAATGACTGTGTAATATATGAAAATAGGCTGTTTAGTTTTACAGAAATACTTGTTTTCATTCTGTTTTGCATTATTTCCATTTCTATGGGGTCCGGAATGAGGTGAGATTAGCAGAGATTGCAGAGATAAATAAATTGTTCACCTATTATAATGAAAATTATGTATCAAAATTGAATCCAGCCTCTTGGCTCTGGGGAAATATTGAGTCTCAGGTGGGAGGGTGGTGAGAATATTCAAGAGAAATCCAGAGACAAGAATTTATTTCTGAGATATTTTATATCACACTTACCTGTTCGTTCTCTCCAACATGCCTCTTTTACATTAACCAGTTTTAACAGTGGCCAATTAATTGATCTATCACTTATCGCACAGATCCATGAGACCTTTGGTATGATTAACCCATATTATAATCTAAAATTATGGATATGTTCTTTGCTTGTGTGTTGTATCCACAATTTCTAATGATGTGTGAACACATATCTAAAAACTAAGTTTCATTTTTGAGCTGCTATCTGCAAAACTTAAGATGATGAGAACGAACAAATTTCAAAAAAATTATGGGTGTAAACCATCTTTTGAATGGTAAATTACATTGTGAGAACATTTATCACCTGGAGCATGGAGAGTTACACGTGGAATGTTAACAGCATGGCATATACTGTATAGGACAGATCTGCAGACGTTGTCAGTAGAGCCTCCAGTATCTGGTGGAAAACGTGGCCGCTCTTTTTACTTTTGATAGAGATCAAATCAGGATGCCATGTCTGAAATAGTACATTTTGGATGCTACAGTGCCTCTGTTGTGATCACACATTGAAAGTGGTGCATCATTGGGCAAACGATGACACTTAATCCAACCGTTCTGTTGGTGACCAGTGAAGACCAGTGTGCATTGTTTCGAACAATTACGGGGCACAACTCGAGGAATTGCCCACAGGTACAATAGTGACTAGGACAATGTTTCACAGCACATGGTTCAGCAAACACTGCTGCACATGGGACTGTGGAGTCAATAACTTGGATGTAATTGAATGTTGATTGCACTTCACCTAAACCACCATGTGAGGTGGGCATGCAGTTATTGACATTGAACCATGGAAGATTGGAAAACAGTTGCCTTGTCCTATGAATCCAGATTCCTGGTTCATCACATCGATGCACAATCACGTGTACGTCAATTTTCATCAGAAGCTATGGCACGTGGTTGTGTCGTTGGGTAAAGACAGACCTGTGAATGAGATGTGATAGTCTTAACATTTTCATTATCAATAAATTATAAAAATGGTCCGGTTAGCTCAAACAATACCAGCGTTTCACCCCAGTGTGCCGTTGGGCTCGTCAGTTGGTACAGACACACCTCACCAATACGCGTGGCTAGCACATACTGAGAAGGCCATGCAAGACACAAAATACAAGCAGTATTGACGTCACGAGCATGCCAATGAGCTACGGGAGTCAATCTACCTTTCATAAAAACAATAGCCTTACCTTGGCAATCCAAATAAGGTTTTGAATATTCCCGAGCCATTGGGCTCGTCAGTTGGTACAGACACACCTACCAATACGCGTGGCTGGCATTGTTTGAGCTAACCGGACCATTTTTATCATTTATTGATAAGTCATCCGCTCAAATGGAAACTACATCAGCAAAACCTTATTTATATTAACATTTTCATGGGACACACTGGGGCCCATTATTCCAGTACATCAATCCCTGGCAGTAGTAGCATTGCCAGAATATTTTACCAGGGGGAAGGTTATATGAGGTGGCAGATTATGTGCTGAACTTTTCTATTTCTCACATTATTTACTTAAATTTATGTTATATTGTTCAATAAGTACAAAAGTTGCTGCATTCCTTCGTCGTTAGAGGAATATTTATTAGAGTGGTTACAGGTACCATTAAAAAAATTAATTGGTATTCTGCCCGAAGGCAGGTCCGAGCCTCCGAAGAGGCTACCCCCAGCCTGAGTTTACATGCGGTAGGGTGGCCAGGGCCTTTCCGCTCCTCCATATGTTGGCCAACAGCGTGCAGTGCCTAGAACCGGAATACCATCCAAGTACCGACTGCGCCCAACGTTGCTTAACTGCGGAGTTCTCATGGGATCCGGTGTTTCAACACAGCTAGGCCATTGGCCAGGACAGGTACCATAGCTTCAATCATCTCAAAACATCTATTTGAAGATAGAAAATGTATAATAACTCATCACTGAAATAATTTAAGTTGCTCGATCTAGTGACATAATTTGGTTTAAACACGCAGTAAGTTGAGATGACCAATATTCCATAGCATTACTGAAGCCAGTACCACACCTTTCTATATACTTTAGAAATGAGCAACGTTCTCTGTTGTTATACGTAACGTTTGTTGATTTGTTAATATCTTATTCCAAAATAATCTAGTGGTGTGGTGCCTACCTGGTGGTGATGGCCCTGCCAGAACGCTGTCCAGTATCTGGACATTATTTGCAACCAAGTTCATCTATTCATGTGAACAGTGTTCTTTGCTGGTGATGGCCACATTTCCAGGATTGTGGATGAGGTTTGCATAGATTTGAAATTTCACTGTCATCAACTAATCCCATCATTTGGCGATGATGCCTGTACATTATGTCTGTGGTGCCATTTGACAAGCTATTTGAGGGAACCCAAGACATTTTCAATAGGACTCAAATTGGGGTATTTTGCTGGCCAGGAGAGTATGTTGAAATGTTTGCAGCACCAGTTGGTAAAAGCAGAGACCCTATGCACATGATAATCATCATTCTGAATAGATAGGTGTGTACATAGCTGGATTATAAGCGAGTTGTTGAACCAAAAGCAACAATTGTTCATTGAGAAGCTGAATATAACCTTGTTTGTTTAAATGAATATTGACTGCAACAAGAGGGCCTAGTTTGCTAAACGTGAAGCACCTCCAGATCATAACAGACCCACTTCTTGCTTGTGCCAGCTTTGTACAGTCTTCAGGAAATGCTTCATGCAGTTGGCAGTGTATACTACGTCTGACATTGTTACTATTATGGCAGTTATGGGACTCAACAGGGCAGATGATCTGTTTCTAGTCTTCAACTGTTCAGCTCTTTTTCTGATTAACCCAATAGTGTCACACTTTTTTGTGTGTAGGGATGTTATTAATGGCTTCTTTTGGGGCAACCTACCCCAGATGCGCAAGGAATGCAGACCCCTGTGTAGTGCACAACCTGAAATCAGTGCATGCAAACTGTTGTTGATGATGTCAGGAAATAGTTGCCTCATAAAGAAATGATTAAAGGATGCTTCACGTTACACTGAACCCTTTCTTCCGACTACATTTAGCACCACGGTTTGCTGTGCAGCGCATTTCCTTCCACTACCTAAACACAATTTGGCTGACCAGTGAAATCAGTCACCTCCAATACACTATTTCTTTTGACCACCAAATTGCAAACGTGCCTTTTTGCCAATCCATAGCATGCAAGACACTGTGCATTCTCGGTTGCCACAGGGAGTATGGACAGTTCTGCAATCATAACACAACTCTTACAGATTGGGCTTGTCAGATGTACAGTATATGAACAACCCTTCGTTTTAATGTTAGCAATGCAATATTTTGTGAGTTGTGATTCAGAGGCAAATAGGGGTATAAACTAACACAAGTAACACTTATTTACAAGATTTTTATTCCATAATGAAATACATTTAGCACCATTCTGTGTAAAATAATTGTTTGACTTTTAAAACCACTGAATTTGTTGATGCATTTTGTTTTTTGGCAAGCCACACTTGTGCTCAGTGTCGGTGATACCAGTTGGAAGAGTTGTGGAATAATTATTGTTAAGAACCAATTAAAATCATTGAACCAACCAAATTGCTTTGACAGAGAAAATGTATTTAGGCTGGCTTCTATGTTGGACCAATAAGTCTCCTGTTTATTGTGGATCAATAATTAATTTCCCATGCTCATGATGTGTATTTACTCTTGGAAATGTTTGCCTGCTAATAACAAAGTTTCAGCTTCAAGGTCCTTACAACAGGTGTCTGTGTCAATACAGCCTACTGAGCTCTGTACACTGCACATCATAGTGTGGCTTATTCAAGACATTCATTGCTAAAAATGTCCTCATCTCTGATGAGTTATATTTATACATGTGATGGCAAGTTCACTGATATATATATTTTTAAAGTGAACTCTTATATACAATAAGTTTGTACCTTCATTTCATTGAGCATTTTGTACATCATTAGAAAATATGTTGAACAAAACACTATTTAGTGCTGTATTCTTGTGGAATTCATACAATCAGCAATCTGTAGGCTATGTTATGTTGAACATCACCAAATAAGATATATCAGGGTATTCAGGCATTGTTCTTGAAAAGTGAAATGTATCAAATCATTGTATTTTTGGAGAACTGCTCAACAATGTCTATTCAACATACTGTACTGGAACATGTGAAATTCCAATTTCTGAATAAATATTAACTGTCCTGCACAGTGCTCACATTGGAATCTGAATTTTTTGACACTTTAAATTTCAGGAGCCTGATAATTGGGACTGTTTCAGTTGCTAATGTTGCAAGTTAACTCTGATTAACCTGTTCTCATAAGGGTTTTTGGAAATGCACAGTAATATATTCAATACAGTATTAAATACAAACATTTGTCATTATATCTAGATGTTTTAAATTATAAAGGCATTTTAATGATAGTAACATGATATTAAATATTTTTAGTATTTCTGTGTGTGGAATGAGTATTACTTAACTTCTGATCTTGATACAATGCTAGTTAATGAAGACATTGCGAGTAGGAGCTGGAGTTGATAGTTACCGTACACCATGGACACACAGTTCTAAATATGGTATTTGGCCTAAAACCTTTTATAACCAATATACTGACTTAATACATGTGTATAACTGACATAGTGATGACTTCACTTAAACTATAAAATTCAAAAATAATAAATGCATCATTCTGAAACTATGTGACTAGTTTTCTTGACTTTCCCAATAATATTGACCAGGTCTGTTAACTCTGTCTTCTTCTCACTTTCTAGATGTTTTCAAGCAGTAGGATGAAATGTCATGTTTAAAAAATACCATAGACACTTGATTATTTCTGGATATCATTTAGTAGTAATAAATGTCCAGTTTGGATTTCATTGTCCATACACACCAAGTAGCCTACAATGTGTAAATGTTGATAGTGTTTGAATACACGGCCAATAAATGGGAAATAAGCCTATTGTTCCCTCTCTGCCATGCGATGTCACGTGTCGTCCTGTTCTCATTCCAGGTGGCTGTTCAGTTCTCCTCCTGCAAGTCAAATCCACATCATGCATTTTCTTCAATTGCTTTGATAAAATGTAAAACGTGAATACTGAGAGGTTAAAGCTAATCACATGATATGACTTGGAAATGCACAGCAAAAAATAAATTGGACATATTGATTGGTTTGAGCTTGAATTAATTCTAAGAAATAACATGGATCACATGGCAGTTGTATTCCATTCAACCTCTTCAGAGCTGAGTTTTCTATTCTGTGAGTCCTGTCTCTCAGCATCAGCCAAAGGAAGTGGAGGTAGCCGTTCCAGTTCAGCTTTGCTGAAGTGATTCACAATTCCTGCACCCAGAGAATCTCCAAGGACATTGATTGTTGTGCGGAAGCGATCTCTGAAAGCAGATTTCAAAACAAGTGAGCCTATGCAAATACAGTGTACTGTTAGAAAGTTTATTTGTTAGAGATAATGGTTTATTGGAAAGACACGTGAATAGCAACAACATGTGATGTACACAACCTTTCGTGCAAGTCACCAAGTGGTGCAAGTAGTCTACATGAGTTAACATTTTACAACATAACCAGTAGTGTAGAGGGGATCTGCTGAGCTCAAAGGAATCGTGAGAAGACTGGAAATGAATTGGAAACATTAGAATGTTGTAGATGTTGTTTTTATCATGGGATTTGCAACATCCCATAAAGCAATTTCTTGAACTATAACCAGATTAGCAGTCAAGAAATTGTTTCTCATGGGAACATCGTACAGCATTACTATGAGACTGGCTTGTGGGAACCTTCCTAACATGACTGTCATAAAATTTTGACAGTCCACTGATTACATGAGCCTGATCACAAATGGTTGCTACACCTAGCTTGTTGTGCTTTAAAACTAAGTTCTAACTGCAAATTGGATGAGTTTCACAAGCATCTCAATCTTTGTGTTACCCTTGGAGAAGGCAATAGTTACTTTCATTTTCTCCTGATTTCTTGAATCATGAACACAAACATACGATCAGCTACCTGATTGGTTCTCTCAGAAATGCCTACTGCATCCTGATAACTGTTCAATTATCCCTTGTTGTCATCATATGACATTCCAGCTTGCACAGACATCTCATCAAAAATCAGGAGACGTTTCCAGTCATCTTGCAGGAGTTTCACCGTTACCTTTTTCATGTGTTGAAGATAAACTCTCCTAAATCCTGTCTCTAGATGAATGTCTATTAACATTCACTGCAAAGATCTCTTACTGGGTAGAATTCTTGTGGAAGAATACCCCTGCAGAAACTGAACTAAGTTCTTATTGTTTAGCGTAACCAATGGTATGTCTGCCGAAATAAATGCTTTATACGAGTCTGTGTTCGCCCAGGTATAACTAAAGCTGTGGTTATAAGAGGCTGGTGGTTTTATTTTTCAAGTTAACCTCTTTACTGTGTTTCATTGTTTTGAAGTTGTTGTTGAACTTGATACGTTTTAGTTGTGGTTATCACTGTGATACAAAATTAAAAAACAAAACACTTCCGTTAGTTGAAAAATCTTGAAAGTCGTATACATATGCTTTCAATGCTGCCCATTAATGTACTATGAACCATAACCTGTTTCAACTCATCCAAAGTACATACTGTAGGACTGAGAAGAAGTTTTTGTGCATTCATTTACGAAATGGAAAAAATCAGCCCTGTTGTAAGTGAAATTCCAAATTGGCAAATTGCATTGCAGTTAGACAAAACCATGACCGGATGGAGAGCTGGTGTTGCTGATTTTAAACACGCTGCCTACCTGGGGATAACTGGCACAGCTCAACTTGAACATGGCATGAGTCATTGACAGGTTTCTGACTCTGAGATTACATCTCAGATGCGGTATATGCCAAATTTGTCAATAGTGTTCTGCAGAAGCTGATGTGTACATTGAAGATGAAAAATACTTTTGATATATACTCTAAAAGTAAGAAAACACAAAATATGCACTATTAAGATAAAACTACTCCAAATATACAATTGCATATGCAAGAGTCGGGCCAACCAGAACTGTTTATCAAGTCAGTTCAACAAAATTGACAGCTTTCCACTGAAACAGCCTATTGTATAAAGAAATGATTCAAGCATAATCTGTACATAATTCTAGAGCATACCGTAGGAGGTGAAGCATCTGAAGGGGTTTATGTTTCTTCACAGCTGTGGTATATTTATTAATGTAAACATTGGATTCTGTTTCCTAATTTAAGTGTTGCCTACAGACTATCCTATTCTATTGACTCTGTAAATAATGAAAGATACTTACAGTAACCAGTCAACTGCTATAATAAGAGTGACATCTTCTGAAGGCAGCCCCACGGTATCCAATACCATCACCATTGTGACCAATCCAGCCTGGGGTATTCCAGCTGCACCAATGCTAGCTGCAGTTGATGTGATGCTACACAGAGTTATACACACTACAATCAAATGCAATAGTTGTCATCATAAACCATCTTTCAAGTAATGTGGAACTAAATTTACTTCTGTCCAAGCAGAACATGCATGAATGGTTGTCAGAACGTTCACCACTTATTTATTGTTATCATTATGTTGTATCTGCAGCTGGTGATAGAAGATAACATTTTGAGCAATTATACATTTTCACTTATCAATAAAAATATATAAGAGGCTAAAAGTGGCAGGAGCAGACTTCAGCTTCTGTTTTAAGAGCAATTGGGGGCGAGCTATAGTTAGGGATAGGAATTTATCGGTGATTTCAGAGTGACAAAAGCGGTACCGTATTTTAAAGTGGAAAATTCGGTGGTTTCAATAACACTTTTCGGTACCGTACTTTAAAAATTATAACTTTTAGGCGGTATTTTTTTATATCATGGATAACATGCATTATATATTTAAATACTGTACATTAACGACACATTTTGGTCATCCTTCAAAGTATACTTCAGTGAAAAGATCCAAATTCTCTTGTGACAAACGGTGACGCTTATCACTTAACATGCTAGTGTAAATTGTAAAAAAAAAGAAAAAAAATCTTTCACAGTCAGCGTTTGAACAGGGTATCCAAATGGTTTTCAACACAGATTCTGAGAACTTTGGAAATACAAATGCCATTCCTTGCAAAACTCCAATAATCTCTGTTTTGGTCCTGTCATGCTTCTGCTTCTTGATTAAAGTTTCCAGTTCTTTGTTTCATCTTATCACCTCACTCCCTTCCAGTGTTCCACAGAATGGCAACTTCTTAATTTTCTTTGCAAGGTCCTTTTGATGTTCATTGGCACTATTTCTGCTGGATCAAACACACACATTTGTAAATCTTGTTTCCAGGGTCTACAGATCGCAAACTGATTAATTTTGTAAGAGCATGGGACACAGCGTTTACTAAAACTGAATGTATTTTCCCTCTATTTGACACATTTCCACAACCGTACCGTAATTTTTAGAAACAGCAAGTTTAAGGGGCTTGCTGAATTCTCCGTAGATGCCCATCTAGAAGGTGAACAGTTGGATAAGACTGGCCTTCTAATAAAGAGATGAGTACAGTGTTGCCTGTGCCAAATTCTTTGAATCTCAAGTATTTCGTCATATGAAACACTGTTGAGAAAATCAACACCAGAGTTATCAGTCCCTACTACTTCATTCATAAATTACACAATATCTTTCAAGTACTCTGACAGGTACCTACACTACAGAATGAAACAAAAAAACACCTGGCTAAGTCTAGTTCAGGAAACAGTGGCACATTTTGATCTGGATACTTGCCATCTAGATATTCATGTCTGAAAGACCATATGACGCCACGCGTCGAGTAGTTACTAGGATAAAGGGGCAGATGACCTCTCTGTTCCGGGCCTTAAAACCTCAGTAACTAAGTAACTTACTAGTATGACCGCCCAGATTGACAGAGATCGTTGTATGCAGAAAGCGAGGCCCGCTATCTATCGTTAAGTTTCCAATCTATCCGTGTTTGTTGGATGCTCTCCATGCAGTCAAATCATGGGAGAAGATAACCGCTACTACACTCGCACAAAAACAAGAGCTTGTCGGCTTCTGTGACGACGATATTTCAAACGGGCAAGGTGGTCTCCCCACGATAATAATAATAATAATAATATCGTATGGCCTCGGGTGCAAGCTTTGTTATTTGACACCCAGAGGGCAGCGTGCATGTCTAATTTTTTGTTCCTTGGAACGCTATGAATGTCAAGGAGGATTGATATCTAAGCTCCTTGACACTATAGTGCTTTCTAGTAGAGAATGGAGGAACGTTCTGTTGGCGGATAATCCCGAGATTAATTTTGCCACTATGAACACGGCCTACTGAATTCAAATGGGTTCTTTAACATACAAACGACGTATGACATACGTGTCGTGATTTTTGTCGCCTTTCAAAAAAAACCACTTACCACGGCCAGGAGCGAACCTGCAAGCTTGGGGTTGGTAGTCTGACACGATAACCACTCACCGTGGCAAGCCTCACTATAATGACATTAGGGCAAAACCTGGATGAATGTTTAGATGCAGAAGAAAGTGACATTCAGTAGTTAGATTTCGATAAAGACGATCATGGTTTCAGACATGAGGATATTGTACGGATTTTGACTGTCGGTGAGGTAAACTGAGATCCAGTACATAGAGTGCAGGAGTGATGCAACGGAAGTCCTGAAAGATCCCACAGTCAATCTAGTGTGTCTATAGTCACACTTGGGTCTATCTCTTATACCGTATAGAACATCGAGATGAATTTTTGTTCTTATATATTGTTTTCTTCAGGATTGTACAATCTAAAATTAGAAAAAATAAACCACATAAGAAACAAAAAGTGATGACAGTCGTTTTTTTTGTTTTTTTATAGATATTGTTGTTGGCATAATCCACATAGTGTGTCTTACAATACAATGTTATAAAGGGTTATAATTATTTTTCTTGCGTGTTCATAAAATGCATTTCAATATTTTAACCAATAGTTTTCATTTTGTTAGGCTTAAAACATAACTGCGGATAATTCGCGGTTTTCGATAATTCACGGAAATTCGTGCATTAATTACCGCGAATTATCGGAAGTGCACTGTAAAGAAGAAAACAAAAGAAAGCTAAAATTCGCGTCTTCATGCGAAATTCGCGATATTTCGCGAGTTTAAAACCATTCTTTTTGCCATTTTTAGGGTTATTAAAACACATTACCAGCTGTGTATTACTTCATTTAATAATTCGCGAAATTTGCGATCGCGAATTTTTCCTATCCCTAGCTATAGTACATCCTATACCGTACATGAATTCCGAGCATATGGAAAAAATGTTCATTTTTGGGGGTGGGGAGAAACACTCAATCTGCACTGCAAAGAATTGCAACGACACTTATAATCAATCAGGCATGGGGCCTTTAGAACATTGTGAAACCACTTCTTCAGAATCTACTGTAATTTACAAGAAGAACTCTCAGGGTTACTAGAGTGGTGAGTTGGTTTTATCTGTTGTGTTTCTGAGATAACTTTTGAGGGTTTCCAAAGAACAGAAACTTTGTTCTGATGTAGCATTTGACAGAGGTAAGGTCACTAATATCTATCACATTTTCCAAATGTTTGACTGCACTGTGCTAAGCCTTCAATTGACCTTTTGTTTATCTAAACCTTATTGCAGTTACATTTTCAGTTCATAGTTCGAATTCAGAAAGAAAGAAAGAAACTGGGGATAGATTCTCGAGACTATCTTGATTATACTTTACACAGTTGTTAAGTGGAGGAGCAGAAGTAACTTTTCTTTTTCAATCGGTAAGTTGAAATGTTTCCATGGATATGGGCAAGGAGTTTTAGTTGTTTGTTGTTGCTTCGATTAGTGGCTAGATATCATCTGGCATTTGCATGGAGTGAGTGTGGAAAAACACTGGGAAAGCTTACACTCAAGATGGCCAATTTTTATGCCAGGATTAGAATCTCGGATCTCTGAACACCAGTTCCTCATTTCAGGTTTGGAGCTTGACTTTACATGCTTGGCTACAAAATTGGGTGCTACTAACTTTCTTTCGTTTAAAAGTTGCAGCATATACTAAATCACCTTCTGCACCATTCATCAAATGTGATCAATTCCTTTTCCCGTATGATATTATCTCAAACACTTAAATTCTGACAAAGTTTTAAGGATATTAAGAGGGTGGGGACAATATACAGGAGCATATCAAAAGGGGAGTTACAACGTGTTGGTGGCAATTGATTTACACAGTACAACACCTGTTTTTCAGCAAATGGAGAACATTTCTACCATCTACTGTCAAACGGTAAGTACTCGTACTTTAATGATGAATCGCTGATGAATGTACTGTTAATTACTGTATCCATCATTGTTTCTGCCTTCACACAAGCGGTAGTCTGAGCTGTTTTTGTTAGCAAAAGGCGTGTACACTCCTGGCAAGCTGGCAGCCCCACTCTAGCAAAAAGTCACTATGTGTAATAGCTACTTGAATATAATAGAGCTGTGAAATGATTAGTTAGTCTTCGGAGATTGGTTTCGCACACTTTCAATCGGCGTTTTCCGATTGCCTCCGGTCAGTCTCTCCCCCACCCCTTACTATCACATAGCGCCTCACTTCCCATTGGCTGAAGCTGCCAGAAACATTAATTCTTGTTGATTCCTTTAGAGACTTTCCAACATCATGACCATGTGCCCTGTGTATTGGGGTATAAGTGTGCACTGATTTGTGTCATGATGAGGGCTTTGATTCTGAGAGGGGATGAGCGAAGTCAAAATTGCATTGAGGGTGAGGGTACTGGGAAAATGAGGCATAAATCAAGGTAAACAAGCATAGGACACCAAAAGTTTAAAACTTTGCGTCTTTATTTTTTTCGTATTAAATTTCGATAACATCTGACACGTGGTATTCGCACCTATCATTGTGCAAAAGCTCGAAACTTTTGTTAAAGCAAGAAACAACGCGCATTTCAAAACCTATTATCTAGGAAACGCCGGTTATATGAGCATTTGGTTCATTGGATGTTGTGAAAGTGAAGGTTGAGATATTGAATAAATACTAACTGCAGGATAATGTCTAAGTCATAACTTACATTGGTAACGGTAAAGGGTTTATTTCGCGCTCCTGTAAACATTCTACTTTGAGACTAAGACGTTTCATTTTTTCGGTATCAATTAGTAGATTGCTCACTATGTATAAAGCAAACTTACCATAATGCATGTTGGTGTTACATTATGAAGTCAAATTTTTGGAACATCTTCACGAAATCATCTGGCTCTGTCTTTCCCCCAACGTTCTATAACTATTAATAAACTAGTTTCCAACCAATATTTAGCTCTAGTTAACAGACTATTGTTCACAGACCTAATATTGGTTTCAATTATTCAAAACTTCAACAAATTACTTTTAAAAAATATTATAGGAACTTGCGGGGGGGGGGGGAAATTGATCCTCCTAATTCCCCCATAGTTACGCCACTGAATGGGGTTGTAGTTTTAATGTAGGTACCATCCTGGCATTTGCCTGGAGTAGAAGTGGGAAACCACCGAAAATCACTTGTAGAATGATTGAGATAGGAATAGAACCAACCTCTTCTCAGTTCTGCCTTATGAGACTGACTGTACTCCGTTCCAGCCCTTAGACCAGAATTAAATTAAATTTCTTGGAAGAGCATGGAATCGAACCCTGACCTCTACGGCGACAGCCAAGAATGGTAGTCACTACGCTATGAGGTGGACGATATTTAATTCTGGTCTGAGGTTCTTGTTGGAGTGATCAATTTCAGTGCCAAGAATTGTTGTGAATTTGGCTTGTTGTGGGACAAAGACCAGATTATCACTCGAGCTGCTGTATTACTGGCATTTTTAGCGTATTTTCATTATATGAAAGAATAGGCTTGTGAGATCACCTTTTATCCGTGTGTGTGTGTGTGTGTGTGTGTGTGTGTGTGTGCGTATGTGTATGTATATGTGTGTGTGCCCCCTCTCCTAATGGAATCTAAACGGCTAGAGCGATTTCAATGAAAGTCGGTAAGGACATAGTACTATCTGGTCCGACTCCGACTGTGCCCTTCAAATTTAAATACGTTTCACCAACCCAACTTGGCGGCCGCGCGAAATATATCACCGGCAATCTATATATCCGAAACTATTACTGATATCTCCTTGAAATTTTGTGTGGTGTTAGAACATACTAAGGTACATTCAGTTATGTGACGCTCAAAAACATGTTAAGTACAAAACCAACATGGCGGCCAAGCGAATTTTAAATACATAAATGGCATTTTCTTGAGGTTTAACCAATCGAGCGCAGTGAAACTTGGTACAATAATTTAATCGACTGATTTATGATTTAATAAACTGACACCTAATTCAATTCATTTGTTTTCATAAAAGCAATATGGCGGCTGTACGAAATTTTATAATTAAGTTTTTATTTTTTGTGTCCTAAGCAAGCAATCGAAGTGAACGTTTGAATAATGATCTTAAACAATAATCATTGTCGAATAACTCTATCACCTACATAGCCTGTAGAACAATCCAACATGGCGACAATCTGAAATATTTAGACGGTTCTCAATATCTGCGAATCTATTATAGCCATCTAACTGAAATTTCTTATGTTGATAGGGGCTATGACCATACGTTCATCGATGGAATTTTTGATAACCTGATGAACACAAATCCAACATGGTGGTTACGTGAAATTTAAGTATTTATGTCCATTTTTCTCGCGACTTAATTATCCGAGTGCAGTGGTTAGCACGGTAAATCTTTATAGAAGGCTTAATATATTGGCGTCGAATTTAATTCAATTTCTATGAGAACTGAAGAATGGTGGCTGTGCGAAATATTTAAAATTACGTACCGTATAATTTTTCTCGTGTCCTAAACAAGCGATTGAAATATAGGTTGGTATAATGAGCCACAATTATAATATTCATCTGCTGGCATAAATTTCCATATCATATATATATATACAAAACAATCCAACATGGCGTCCATACGATACATTTAACCGGTTCTCAAAATCTCCGAAACTATTCAAGCAATCAAACTGAATTCTTTTATGGTGATCGAAGACTGTTACGTAAGTATATACATGTGTCTTTTCAAATCCTGAGGAACACAAAAACATCATGGCGGCCATGTGTTTTTCAAATATTAAAAATTACTTTTCTGATGATCGAATCACCCGAGTGCAATGAAACATGACACGGTGAATCTATATACAGATGTTCAATTGTTTTCAAAAATCCAATGTGACATCAGTTCGAAATTTTAAAAACTTTTTTATTTTTATTTCTCGTATCTTATGTAGGCGATTGAAAATATGATAACAATCATTATCTAATGGCACTAAATTATGTGGCATACTTTTCGTAAATCATAGAAACAGTGCATTTGACTTTTCAAAAAGTTGATTCCCGTGTTTCGTTATAGAAAGATGCCATCTCGCGGGAGGAGTCTTAATCACCAATATTGAATGCTATATCTTCTCGCACATAACTTCTCAATGTAATGGTATTAGTGAAGACATAGGTCGTGAACCGAAAGCTATTTAGTATCAGAAGGAAAATCTTTTAACAGGCTGGAGTTTTTTTAATGGGAAAGACCATTGGGATATCTAGAAATAAGCTGTTTAGTTCTTCACCGAACTACTTGTTTAATATTTTGTTTAAACCTAATACTTCGATATTACGTACGGAAAGTATCTTATTTGGGACGTTTCCTTAGTGAAGAATTCACTTACTATTGAAGGAATTGTGTAGTTTAATATTTTGCATATATAATAATAATAATATAAGTCGCAGATGACCTCGCTGTTCCGTCCCTTAAGACTACAATAACAAACGTATTATTAGACCTATTATTATTATTATTAGCGATTGAACAACTATACTTAATGTCAAGTATTGTTTTCAGTCGATCAACACAACTCAATTATTTGGTTGGTTATTATTTTAACTCCATTGTCTGAAATAAATACACGAATTATAACTTACACGTCATTGAGCACCTGTATACGTGTTGACCAATTGAGAAACAATACGTTGCATAGAATCTAACAAGAGGGACTTACCTGACTGCAATCAGTTGTCCGAGACTCAGGGCCCTGCCTCGAACCTGCGAGATGAAGATGGCTGCCACAGCCTCGTACAGCGCTGTGCCATCCATGTTGATGGTGGCTCCGATGGGCATCACGAACCGTGATACTCGGGGATCTATGTTATTCTTATCTTCTAGACATCTCATGGAGATGGGAAGTGTTGCATTGCTGGAAAACAACAAAAGTGCTCACTATACTCTGTGAGCTGCCAGAATGGTATTGACATTTGGCCGGAAATTCCACGTGAGTTATCACCCCTCTGCCTCTTGACCAATCCATGTTCGCACAGTTGATGTCATAATACTCTGAGTTGCAATATCACAGCCCACGTGCGTCAGTGCCTACTAGTCGGGGAAATAAGTATAGATACTCGAGTTTAGAGGCCAATAAAACCTTTACCCTTAGTCTTACATAAGAACAACCTACACCAAAAATTTCCTTGTTTTATTTGTCGTTTAACGATATAGAGTAAATATTTGCATTGTATCTCGTTAAAATTTTACAGCAGATTGAACAAAAAAAAGTACCGGTTTTTCTTACCAAGTTTACGGAGCGCTCACTTAGAAAGATCATTACGTTAAAAGTATTGATCTGATCGTAACGAAACTTTAATACGTCTTAAAGGAACTTATTGTTAACGCGTATATGAAGTTTTAATCTGATGTGACGTTTCTCAAAATAGTTGTTGTGAATTTTGTAAAACAACTTTTTCTCGGGCCTGGGTGGTCATAGCAGTATGAAATATGGCTTGTTATGAGGCTCATAGCAATGCAAGGCTTAACATAAAGCTACATTTTATCTACTTGTGATTATCGATTTTATATGGATTGATATTTAATCGGACCATTGAGGGCAGCGATAGTACCGCAGCAGCCTGGCAATGTTGCCAGTTGCTGCGCGCTCGTTCCTACGCACACCAAACTCTGACCTCTGTTCTTCGTTGAGTCATTAGCAACAAGCAGCAACTATCACTGTCTGTATTATCTATCGTTTGCACATCGATCAAGATGCCAGCTAATCCGCAGTTAACGGAGGAAGAATTTGCCATGATTATAAGTGCAATTTGTTTTTTTTAGATGCGAGAGAGAAAGTAATAATGATAAGAGGGTTTAGCAAATAGTATCCAAGTGTATTGGAAGGTCGATAGCCACGGTGAAGGGATGTGCCGCTGCAATGAATGATATTCCTCTTCCTCCCAGAATCCAAAAGTATGAAAGTATGACGAAAGCAGAGCTAATTGTTCACGCCAAACCTCACTTCAGGGCACCTAAAATGAAGCTGGAACAGATAATCTAGAATGTTCGTCCTGACGTCGAACTCGTCTGGTTGCCAGTTCCTCATTGTGAGCTCAACCCCATAGAGCTGGTTTGGTCCTACGTGAAAAATAAAATAGCTAAAGTGAATATGAGTAACCAGGCGGAGAGAAGAAGATCAATGGAGGTGATGCGAGATCTCTGTAAAGAAGTCTTGAGGTCTGTAACACCGGAGCTATGGAAAAAATGCATCGAACACACCAAAAAAATAGAGAAACATTACTGGGAAAAGGATTGGCTAACAGAAGACGTCCCCGTTGTTGAGCCCGGGCAGTGATTTTTCAGACAGTTAATAAGGGAGCAGTTTTATAATCTTATAATCTCAAAGTGTAAATTACTTCAAACAATTAATCTTATAATAATAGCTTTTCAGCTGACACACCATTTTTAAACCTGCCAATGGAGGTCCAAAGCCCTCATTAAAAAAGGTGTTGGGAAATGTTTAACTTCTTGCGAAAATGAAATATAAGACACGTTTCTCTAACTTGTAGGTAAAATTAGCAGAGGCTATTAGCGCTGTACATAAGGGACGCATATTTCAGGATATAAAGAAGAATTAAATAGTTAAGTTAAATAGACGTGAATGATAGTGTATTTTTTTTTCTTAATCGTATTACCCTCCAGGGTTGGCTATTCCCTCGGACTAAGCGATGGATCCCACATTTACCGCCTCCATTTTGAAACTTCGGGATCGCGTATACAACTGGGGTGTGTAACCAGCACTTCGCCCAGGTTGCCTCACCTGCAAAGCGAACAGGGATCTTATGAGGGATGGGAAGATTGGGAGGGATAGGCAAGAAAGAGGGAATGAGGCGGCCGTGGCCTTACGTTAGGTATCATCCCGGCATTTGCCTGGAGACGAAGTTGGAAACCACGAAAACCACTTCAAGGATGGCTGAGGTGGGAATCGATCCCCCCTCTACTCATTTGGAGCACCGGAGGCTGAGTTGACCCCGTTCCAATCCTCATACAAATTTTGAAATTTCGTGGCAGAGCCGGGAATCGAACCACGGACCTCCTGGGTGGCAGCTAAGCACTCTGACCACTACACCACGGAGGCGAATATATATAATAATTTTTGTATTATAATTCGTCAATTTCACGTATGGTTTTTAATTTATTTTAATTAATGTCATTTTTCAAGTCCTCGTACTGCAGCTCCTTCACCAAGATTTTACTCGTATAAAAAATATCTTCCTTGTCACGTGAGCGACCCATGGCTTAACCCAAAGACATTCGCTTTATCTTTCCGTTTCTTTTATATACCGGTATTGACACCACAGAATTTCAACTACCATAATATAGTTAAGTAAGCCTCCGTGGCTCAGGCGGCAGCACGCCGGCCTCTCACCGCTGGGTCCGTGGTTCAAATCCCGGTCACTCCATGTGAGATCTGTGCTGGACAAAACGGGGGCAGACAGGTTTTTCTCCGGGTACTCCGGTTTTCCCTGTCAACATTTCATTCCAGCAACACTCTCCACTATCATTTCATTTCATCTGTCATTCATTTAATCATTGCCCCAGAGGAGTGCGTCAGGCCTCGGCAGCCGGCACAGTTCATATCCTCGCCGCTAGATAGGGGCTTCATTCATTCCATTCCTGACCCGGTCGGAGACTGGAAGCAGGCTGTGGATTTTTCATAATATAGTTAAGTGAACACGGAACTGTCCTTCCATTTTGCTGAATTATGATAAAATATTTGATGTAGTGTAATGGTGTGATAATTGCTTTGTATAACTTTGATAAAAGTTCAGTTTTATAAAATATTTGATATCATTTATTTGACACATTTCTTTAGCAGTGTAATACCGGCCTAACACAAATTCCAATACAACAGAAATTCACAGACCTTACGGCTTGGAACGCGCGCGTATTGGGCAACGTCGCACGAGTTTCCTCGACCGAGCGCATCGTTCCCGTCGCTTGCTACGATACATTCTTCTCACATAACTACCCGATTAAATATCAATCGATATAAAAGCAATTATCAAAAGTAGATAAAATGTAGTTTTACGTTAAGCCTTGCATTGCTATGAGCCTCATAACAAGCCATATTTCATACTGCTATGACCACCCAGGCCCGAGAAAAAGATGTTTTACAAAATTCACAACAACTACTTAAAGAAACGTCCGATCAGATTAAAACTTCATATACGCATTAACAATAAGTTCCTTTAAGACGTATTAGAGTTCCGTTACGATCCGATCAATACTTTTAACGTAATGATCCTTCTAAGTGAGCGCTCCGTGAACTTGGTAAGAAAAACCGGTACTTTTTTTTGTTCAATGTGCTATAAAATTTTAACGAGATACAATGCAAATATTTACTCTATATCGTTAAACGACAAATAAAACAAGGAAAATTTTGGTGTAGGTTGTTCTTATGTAAGACTAAGGGTAAAGTTTTTATTGACATCTAAACTCGAGTATCTATACTTATACATTTGATCCCAGGAATTGTCCTGTTACTCATTTCCCGTGTAAGCTGAGTGAACCTCAGAACCATTTGTGTTTCTGAAAGTGGCCATTTTGTTATATAATAGGGACAGATGACATTACCTTTCCGACCCTTAAAACAACAATAACTAACTAACTAACTAACTGTTATATACTACTGTATTCTATATTGAACCCTTATTGATTTGCCGATCAATAAGTCTTCATGATTTTTATTATTATTATTACTGATGCCCAGGCAGAACACGTTGGAAATTGACAAAGGGGAGTCAGGTAGTGTGTCGCAACGATTACAACAGAAGCAGCTTGCTAGTTATTCCTGAAGATGACCGGCAAAGCCGAGTTCAAGGACAAATTCTGTACGAACGCGCACCTCATTCGGCGTCATTATGGGTGTGCCAGAAGTGAAGTTCCAACCGATCTACGATTGAATCAGCAAATCAGGAGAGAGAACGCCAAAGCCACGCGGTGGATCGCGTACCTTAGAAAAAGGCGCGAAAACGCGTATCTAAAGATACGCCGATACGAATTAATTCCGCATAAGTCCATTGAGACGTTTCGATGAAAAGTAGATGATTGATACTAGTCCCAAGTCTGTGAGGTGAAAACTACTGATTATTTTCACAAATTGCCCCCCCCCACCCTACCCATTCTGTCAGTTTCAAATAAATTGATCGGTGATGAGCTGTTTGAGACACAACTTTATTGAGCTCTGGTGAGCAACGTTCACGCTAGTTTGCGTCACGATTTATCAAGCTCTAGTGAGCGTACTTCACGTCTGTTTGACAAACTTTTTATCTTGTGCTCAAGGGAGCAGAGTTCACGCTTAGCCTTGTGGAGATCTCTAGTCGAGATAAGCTCCACGTGATAGACATATTTGAGACTTGTTAGAAGCCAGTTGCGTGGTGATTGAAGAGTGTATCTTATGTAAATTTTTATGTTATATTTTGAGTGATGATATGTGCGTGTGTTAAGCAAATGCTGAGATAGGGCAAGTTCTACGTTAAGTAATCGCCTAGGACATTATTGTGAGTGAAAGTCAGTAGCTCATAGCGATTCTAGCTAGGCAAACTAATAACTTTGAACATTTCTTTCCAAGAAGCTACGCCAAGATGTCTGCTGAAAGGTCGTGTGATGGAATGAAGTGCATCGCCTCTACCAATACGTCGACGATGGACGAGTAGATTTCCCGTAGGGAAATGCTGTGGGATGGAGGTTAAGTTCTACAAGCTGCAACGGTGATGTACAAACCATTGATTTACTCAATATGTAGTTAGATTAGACGCGGGAACGTTGTAAATATTTTATTCATTGTTTTTTTTTTTGTATTTAGATTTATTTTGTGTGCCGACACTATAGATTTAAATGTACGTTGGCACGTGGCCAAAGCGTTTGTTTGATTGTGTATTTTTGTCTTATGAGTCATATTTAGTGTACACGGCATGTGTATTTGATTTTATCCATGCGAATGCGAAACTCGTCACGGTCGATAAGTGGTGCTTTATCCAAGTTCATTTTTTTTGTGGGAAAAGGGGGTAAATGCTGTAAGATGTTGTTGTACGAACAGGTTTTTATTCATACTAGGGTTGCCGAGCACAAAAAATTAAGATGCCACTGTAGAACACCTTAGTTCTATTTTTTGAGTTTTTTTGAGTCCTTTTCAGGTTCTTTAGTCACGGACTAGATTGGGAGCGCAAGTTGGTGGAAAATATTTTATGTCATTTATTTCAGGTTTCTGTCAAACCCATACGTGTGATTCTGGTGTGTGTTTTGGTGTCAGTGTGTGTATTTGATTCTTCGTGATGAGGGGTAGAATGTGCTACCGCCCTCAATTATTGTTGTTGTATTTTATGGAAAGGCAGAGCACTCTCAGAGGCTACTGTACCTTGTCCAGTGCTGATTCTTGGATTTCCTTGGGAAATGCTGAGATATTGTATTCTGACACACACACGTATATTATGTGCTTTTGGGAGCACGCTTCTTCGAGACTCGAACCCGTGGCATGGCAGGTCGAGATTATTGACACGTGGGTTGACAGATGTGCAGATTCCACTTAGCGCCCGTCTATGTCTGGTGATTCATCTTTTAGGCAGTCCAGCTAACCGACTGACCCTTGTAAGCTATCTGTAGCAAACCTGTTCTTTGATGGTCATTGGACCATAATTAATTGGGAGTTCGCCATGTCCGTTACGAATTACCGCATATCGTATGAATGAAATATTGTTTTTATGATGTAAATGTTGACTTTGAGCCTAGTGATTTCGATGACTCATTTCATATTAGATTTGTCTGTTGTGACACCGCTGGGTGTATTTTAGTAATTTTCTGGTAAAAATGGCAAGCGGCCATATGTGTATTTTTCTTGTTTGGTCACGTGTTAATTTACTTGTGTGGATTTGAAAAGTCCTAATTTTAGGCGTTAATGTTGTTTGCTTCGGCAGTTCTTTGATTCCAATTTCTTGCGGAAATTATTGTTGTTTTATTTAGTGTAGGAAGTGTCGGATTAATTTAATTAGTGTTTAGTTGGTTCCCCGTGTCTGTCTAGCTCTAGACAATGCAGATTCGTCCCCTGAAGGTGTACTGGATGGTAACGGATCTCGCATTAATTTGTACACATCGTAACGCATGTAGAACAGCCGCACACGCACATGGTCATTGTAGTAATTTTGGACACTTGGTCCAGATATTTTACAATCTCTCCTGAGATTAGGCCTAAGTTTGGCAGTTTATTAATTCAAGTGGGAGTCATTTGGGAGACCTTGTTTGTTTTATTTTATTGTAATTAGTGTAAATAGTTGATCTGTTATTAAATTCATTTGTTTTAACCCTGGTATTCACTTCATCCTGCATGTTATTTTGTTATATGGTACCCTGCATGTTATAAGAAGCGCTTAACAACAACTTAACGAAATGGACTGTTACACCCCCCCCCCCGAAACTGAGTCTCATATGCTTCTTTTCAAGGGTTCATGTATCAAAAATGGCGCCCAACGTGGGGATTGTTGTTGTTGCTTTGTTGACCTCATACTTATTTCGTTGAGAAATGATGCCAGGTCAGCAGGACATGAGTAAATTCAGTAAATTGAGGCGAAGTTGTACCGCCATGTGTATTAGTAAAATCACTGAGTTCTTAAAGTTAGAAATGTTGAACAAGTTTAGAAGTTGATATTGTATTTGTTGTTAACTTGTTCTGGCGCCCGGCTTAAAATTAGAAAATTTGCATATTTAGTGAACTCAGTCAATGCAGGAAGGTGTTGCCTTACTTTACATTTAATTAACTTCGGTTAATTAAAGTGTTGTTCGTAAATTCTGTTAGTTAGGAATTTAAAAGCAGATCACAAGGGAGTTATTTTGTTGTTTGGAAATAAGAGTCATTATTCAGTAAGATTTTGATTACTGAAATTTTATTTAAATTAGAATCAATGTAATTTAAATATCAAGACATGTGTGTGTGTACGACTGAAATCCCATTGCATGACCCTATTTTCTCAGAATATATTTGTGTGTTTTGCGATGGCTAGCATCGAGGAGATTAAAGCGTTGATGGAGCAGATGTCTGTGCAATTGTCTGCAAAGACGGAAGAACAGTTAAAAGGCATGAGTGAACAGAGTGATAAACAATTACACGAGTTGCGTGAACACAGTGGTAAACAATTACAGGACGTGAACAGTAATATTACGGTACAATTGCAAATTCAGAAATTGGATAGTGACAAACAATTACACGAGTTGCGTGAACATGGCGACAAACAATTATACGAGTTGCGAGAGCATAACGATGAACAGTTAGTCGAATTAAACCATAAATTATCAGAGCAGGCAACCTTACAAACAGTTCAATTAGAGAGGATCACCCTTGAAATAAACCAGAGTACTAAAGTAGAGTTAGAGAAACTGGCAGGAGAGGTGGCAGAAAATAATTCGAGGCAATTAGGAGAAATAAAGAAGCTAGAATCTAAATTCGACGATAAACTAGTACAGTTAGATGAAATGGTAGCCGCCAAATTGAAACAAATTGAGACAGCATGCGTGAACAACACGGCAGGGATCAAAAGCACGCAGGATGAATTACAGGGGCAATTCAATAGGATAGAGGCGAAGAACGTAAACATACAGGGGCAGATTAATTCAGTCGACAACAATGTGTTAGGATTGATAAAAGAACTTGACAAGCTGGAGATAAAAACGGAGAAAGAACGGATGCACTTGCGCGAAAAACTGGAAGACCAGTTAACTAAAACCCAAGAGCAAATACGAGAAGAAATGGAAGAACAGTTAATTAAGAGTCATAAAGAAATAGGAGAACAGCTAAATAAGAATCAGAAAGAAATGGGAGAACAATTAATTAAAACTCAGCAGTTGATACAAGAGCAAATAGGGGAGCAGCTTGAGAAGAATCAGGAGAGCAATAAAGAAAAAAATAATAATTTGAAGAGTAGGATCCGGAAAGATTGGGAACAGCAGGTGAATGAGACTTAAGGAGATAGGCTGAATATATTAAAGCGGCTAGGCGAGAATAACTCTAGAATGCAGGCTCTGGAGGAAAGTATGAAGTCCAAGTTCCAGGAGCACGAAGACCTCATCGTTAAGAACGAGATAAGATAGAGAATGCCACTTTATTCTCTTCAGAAAACGCAGTAGGGAAACATGGAAGTATTGGGAGTCTGGAGGGCTCGAAGCTAGCTGAGGATACGAGCCGAGGTCAGAGTCCAAAGATAACGTGCGACACATTCCAAAATTACAGAGGGGAGACATCAACTCCACAGCCTGGTTTGGCACCTGCCCAAGTCATACAAGTAATTAGGGGAAACGACTTTAAACCCGACAAATTCAGGGAGAAATCAGGATCTACTGCAAAAGCATTTTTGCGCCAGCTGGATGATTACTTTAATGACCAACACGGCAGTCCCGCAAAACAGCTGTGACTGGTGGAGAAATTTTTAGAGGGCCCAAGTTTAATCTGGTTTCAAAGCTTCAAGTATACGTTCAATGACATGGCCCAGTTTAAAGAGGCGTTTCTGAGGAAGTTCTGGAGTCCTTCACTGCAGCAGGGGTTGAGGATGGATTTATATACCAGGAAATACCATAGCACACACCCTACAAGGTTTTCTGAGTTCTTTAGCCAACAGCTAGTTAAATTCCGGGATTTTGATGAGCCCCCTTCAGAAGAAAACATGGTTTTAACTATCGGCAAGCAGCTTACGATGAACATTCAGCAATTTTTAGTGGCTGGAAACATCAAAACCGCAGTTCAGGCCGAGGAGATACTCCGCCACTTGGATGAGACGAGTATGGTCAGTCCGCAGACAGGGAGACGGAATATGGAGTGCGTAAACACTGCTGAAGTAGTTCAAGGGCATCCAAACGGTCACAATCAGAATAATCAGACGAAGACACAGTCCACCAGCACAAGATTTTCGCCCAGACGGCAGGTGTTCGACGGTCGAAACCAATATAATAATAACAATAGGAACTTCCAGAATCGCCGTGATAATTATAATAATAATCAGAATGACAATCATAATCAGAGGCCGTACCAGCGAGAATATACTAACTGGAGGGGAAACCAAAGGCAAAGTAGACCTTGCCAAAGGAACGGGGACGGCAGATGGAACAATCAGAGGAATTATCGGCAAGATAACCAGGGAGATTATCGTAATGACTGGAACGAGCGGTACGCTGAGTCACAAAAATATTTGGACGAATTAAATGCAGAAGAAACAGAGAAAGAGAAGTGGGGGCGTGCGATGGCAAATAGACAAAGACCAGATAATCACCAGGAAGCGGGGGCGGAAAGTTTATTACGTCAGCAGGAGAGACGCGATGACAACCGGCGAAACTCAACGAATGGGTCGCAGGATTAAAAAAAACACGATTAAATCAAAACCAGATAGCCTGAGAACGGAGGACACCAGGGAACGGGAGGAGTTGATTGTTGCGAACATTGAAGAGTGGGTAGCATTCCCGGACGATTGCCTGGAGGAAGTGGTGAAGGACCGAGAGAATGTAATCAGACAATTACCAATTATGTATGCTCATATTGGAGGTCTTAGAGTGAGGTGCCTTATCGATACGGGTAGCCAGGTGAGCTTAGTCACGGAAGCATTGTTGAAAGACATTGGAACTAAACAAACCATTCCACTTATGCCTGTACCATTAATGAAAGACCGAGGGGTCATTCCTGACAAGACCATAGTTTGCAAGCGCCAAGCATATTTAGATCTGGAGATATTAAACCATACATTTTCACAAACTTTCATCGTGATACCGAAGATTAATTATAATGTTATTCTGGGAGCCAACTTCATTTGTGATTTTCACGCTATAATTGACCTACATAATAACACTGTGAGTTTTAAACAAGTTGAGGGGTTGAGTCATGTTGGTCTGAACATGGAAGAGAGTCCACTAGAGAGAGAGGCGAATACTTGGGTCATTGAAGAATGCACTAATGAGGCGATCGAAGATAAGAACTCGACGGAGGGACGAGTAAGCCAGACAGCAGTTATTGAAATTGACGGTCAAGATATTTCGCAGGAACTTTGGATACATTTGGCGGAGGAAGAAATTAGCGGGTCCAAATTTGAAATTTTACTTCAGGAGCGACTTAAGGAGGCAATAGTGGGGGAACCTGACAGCAGAAAATTAGAAGAGATTTTGAGACATCATAAGGGAGTTTTCGACACGATCCCTGGAAAAGTATTAAATTTTCAGTATGCCATGCAAATTACCGATTGGACCCCATTTAAGAGTAAATTGTACCCGATCCCAGAGAAACATTTTGCTCAGGTCAAGGACATTATTACTAACCTATTAGATTCTGGAATGATCAGAAAAGCAGCAACCCCATATTTAAATGCAATATTGGCTGTGGCCAAGCGAAATTGATCAATCAGATTATGCCTAGACGCGCGGGTTTTAAATAGCAAACTGTTAGTCGAGCACGACCAAGCACCAAGGATCAAGGATGTATTGAAGGGCTTCCGTGGAAAGAAGATATATTCTAGCGTCGATTTAACGAATAGTTTCCACCATCTGGAACTTGAAGAAAAATCCCAATTATTGACGGGGTTTTTATTTGATAACCAAAGCTATATATGGTCTCGCATGCCCTTTGGTGTAAAACAGCAGGATGCGCATTGATAAGAGCACTAGACAGGAATCTAACTGAGGAGGTCAAGAGCTTCACTACAAGATATGTTGATGACATACTCATAGCATCGGAAACAATGGAGGAACATTTGGAAAACCTAAACAAACTTTTGGATAATTTGAGAATCATGAATTTCAAAATTAATTTGAAGAAATCGCACTTTTGCCAGAACGAGATTCTGTATTTGGGTCACATAATTGATGTTGAAGGGGTGAGACCAAATCCGGCGAAAATAGACGCAATTAAGAAATTCCCTACACCGACTAAAGTGAAACATGTTAGAGCATTTTTGGGAGTGACAGGTTTCTTTAAGGAGAATTGTCCTGGGTACACGGAAACAGTAGCACCGATGCAAGAGATGCTAAAGAAATCAAATCGATGGTCATGGAATGAGGAGTGCGACAGGTCCTTTAGAGCCACGAAAGACCTACTGGAGAATTGTGTGAAGCTAGGGTACCCAGACTTCGCGAAGAAATTTGTAATTCAGGCAGACGCTTCATTGATTGGAATCGGCGCCATGCTTTATCAAGACGATGCTGATGAACCCAAGAATCGATCATATTTGGCATTTACTAGTCGTAAACTTACGAAGCACGAGAGGAACTACACTGTTACAGAACTTGAGTTGTAAGCGATTCTGTACTCACTTCAACGATGGCGCAAGATGATCTTCGGGTACTCCATTGTTGTCAGAACTGACCACCATGCACTGACCTTCTTATTCAAGACAACGATGGCAAGCGAAAGAGTTACGCGTTGGTCCATTTATATACAGCAGTTCGATATTACCATAGAACACTGCCCTGGAAGGATGAACATCATACCAGATGCTTTAAGCAGGAAACCTGAAGATGAGAACGAGACAGCAGTAGATGTACAACACATAGCACTAACACCTAAGGCTCGTGAGTTTTTGGACAAGTTGAAAGAAATTCAGAAGGAACAAGAAAAGGACCCATGGATGATGATGATGATCAAGTTTTACAAGAAGGAACTACAGCCAGATTCACCTGAATATCGAGAAGCCCGTGCCAAGGAAGCAAAATTCCACTACCTCAACAATCTTCTTCACAAGTTCGTGGATGATGATCACACCAAACTTCGAATTCTAGTTCCAGCATCGTTACAGAGAGGACTGACATGGCATGTCCATGAAAGCTTAGTACATATCGGCACTGACAAAACGGAAGCGACAATAGGAGAAACTTTTACTTGGCCAAAGATGCGATGCACCATTGTTGAAGTAATTAGGACTTGTGACGCGTGTCAGCGTACTAAGCCCAATAATTTCATATTGAAACAGCTTCCAAAACCTTTATTACCACAGAAACCGTGCGAGCTGGTCGGTATTGACTGTTTTGGTCCTCTAGTTAAGGGAAAACGTGGATGCCGACACCTTCTTGTATGTGTCGATGTATTTTTCAAGATGGTGGTATTATGTCCAATCCAGAAGACGACATCAAAGCAAGTCCTCAGCAGAATCCAGAACAAAGTCATTCCGACGCTTGGGAAGCCGGAATTCATCTTATCGGACCATGGGACATATTTTACAAGCAATGTTTTTAGACAAGGTCTAGAGAGCTTAGGAATAAAGCATGTTCTCTCTAGCATTCGCCACCCTTGTGGAAATCCAAGCGAAAGAACGATTCGCTGTGTTGCCAAATATTACCGCGTCATGATTCCAAGTGATCATAATAAGTGGGTCGACAGAGTAGGAGATATTGAGATGTGCATGAATACTACGAAGCACGAGTCGACAGGTCAAGTCCCACTAGTTGTACACCACAACAGGATGCCTGAAAGATCTTGGGACAAGATTATTCCATGCCCAAGGGACCCGTTATTAGCACATGAGCTGCGTATTCAGAGAACCAGAGAACACATGAGGAGCCAAGCGGACCGAAGACTGAGGAGATACAGAGGGAAGAAATTTCATCGTGAACTACAGAAACAGGAACAAATGCTTGTTCGGAGACCACCGATATCAGATCCTAAGAATAAAGTATTTGCCAAGTTCTGTCCAAAATTTATCGGCCCGTTCCGTACTATCAAAAATTTGGGTAATAATGCTTACAGACTTGAAGAATTGAGCACTGGCGCTAAATCTGTTTTCAATAGCGCTAATCTCAAGCCGTATTACAGAAGGGAACCATTTGATGAGTGATAAGGTCAAGGGATGCAGAATCTTATTGCAAAAATTTAATTTGAGAACCCACACTCAAATGTACGTGGCTACGTGGTACTTAGGAGAGCGAGCTTTGTTTGTAAACAAGACAGCCGGTCCGGCAGAAGATGTAATTGTGTGAGTGAGAGGGGGAAGGTCTAGCGAGACGTGTGAATGACATTGCAGCGAGAAGCGCGCACACTAATTGGGGCAGTGGAATGCACACTCAGAGACGAGTGAGGTACTTAAGAGATGTTATCTATACTACTGTGGATATTGTTTTAAAATCCAAATCAATCACTTGCTTCGAATTTCTAAACCTTGCTGAGGATAAATGAACCCTTATTGTTTTGCCGATCAATAAGTCTTCATGATTTTTATTATTATTATTACTGATGCCCAGGCAGAACACGTTGGAAATTGACAAAGGGGAGTCAGGTAGTGTGTCGCAACGATTACAACAGAAGCAGCTTGGTATTTATTCCTGAAGATGACCGGCAAAGCCGAGTTCAACGACAAATTCTGTACGAACGCGCACCTCAATCGGCGTCATTATGGGTGTGCCAGAAGTGAAGTTCCAACCGATCTACGATTGAATCAGCAAATCAGGAGAGAGAACGCCAAAGCCACGCGGTGGATCGCGTACCTTAGAAAAAGGCGCGAAAACGCGTATCTAAAGATACGCCGATACGAATTAATTCCGCATAAGTCCATTGAGACGTTTGGATGAAAAGACGATGATTGATACTAGTCCCAAGTCTGTGAGGTGAAAACTACTGATTATTTTCACAAATTGCCCCCCCCCCCCCCACCCCCACCCTACCCATTCTGTCAGTTTCAAATAAATTGATCGGTGATGAGCTGTTTGAGACACAACTTTATTGAGCTCTGGTGAGCAACGTTCACGCTAGTTTGCGTCACGATTTATCAAGCTCTAGTGAGCGTACTTCACGTCTGTTTGACAAACTTTTTATCTTGTGCTCAAGGGAGCAGAGTTCACGCTTAGCCTTGTGGAGATCTCTAGTCGAGATAAGCGCTACGTGATAGACATATTTGAGACTTGTTAGAAGCCAGTTGCGTGGTGATTGAAGAGTGTATCTTATGTAAATTTTTGTGTTATATTTTGAGTGATGATATGTGCGTGTGTTAAGCAAATGCTGAGATAGGGCAAGTTCTACGTTAAGTAATCGCCTAGGACATTATTGTGAGTGAAAGTCAGTAGCTCATAGCGATTCTAGCTAGGCAAACTAATAACTTTGAACATTTCTTTCCAAGAAGCTACGCCAAGATGTCTGCTGAAAGGTCGTGTGATGGAATGAAGTGCATCGCCTCTACCAATACGTCGACGATGGACGAGTAGATTTCCCGTAGGGAAATGCTGTGGGATGGAGGTTAAGTTCTACAAGCTGCAACGGTGATGTACAAACCATTGATTTACTCAATATGTAGTTAGATTATACGCGGGAACGTTGTAAATATTTTATTCATTGTTTTTTTTGTCTTGTATTTAGATTTATTTTGTGTGCCGACACTATAGATTTAAATGTACGTTGGCACGTGGCCAAAGCGTTTGTTTGATTGTGTATTTTTGTCTTATGAGTCATATTTAGTGTACACGGCATGTGTATTTGATTTTATCCATGCGAATGCGAAACTCGTCACGGTCGATAAGTGGAGCTTTATTCAAGTTCATTTTTTTTTAGGAAAAGGGGATAAATGTTGTAAGATGTTGTTGTACGAACAGGTTTTTAGTCATACTAGGGTTGCCGAGCGCAACAAATTAAGATGTCACTGTAGAACACCTTAGTTCTATTTTTTTTAGTTCTTTTTGAGTCCTTTTCAGGTTCTTTAGTCACGGACTAGATTGGGAGCGCAAGTTGGTGGAAAATATTTTATGTCATTTATTTCAGGTTTCTGTCAAACCCATACGTGTGATTCTGGTGTGTGTTTTGGTGTCAGTGTGTGTATTTGATTCTTCGTGATGAGGGGTAGAATGTGCTACCGCCCTCAATTATTGTTGTTGTATTTTATGGAAAGGCAGAGCACTCTCAGAGGCTACTGTACCTTGTCCAGTGCTGATTCTTGGATTTCCTTGGGAAATGCTGAGATATTGTATTCTGACACACACACGTATATTATGTGCTTTTGGGAGCACGCTTCTTCGAGACTCGAACCCGTGCCATGGCAGGTCGAGATTATTGACACGTGGGTTGACAGATGTGCAGATTCCACTTAGCGCCCGTCTATGTCTGGTGATTCATCTTTTAGGCAGTCCAGCTAACCGACTGACCCTTGTAAGCTATCTGTAGCAAACCTGTTCTTTGATGGTCATTGGACCATAATTAATTGGGAGTTCGCCATGTCCGTTACGAATTACCGCATATCGTATGAATGAAATATTGTTTTTATGATGTAAATGTTGGCTTTGAGCCTAGTGATTTCGATGGCTCATTTCATGTTAGATTTGTCTGTTGTGACACCGCTGGGCGTATTTTAGTAATTTTCTGGTAAAAATGGCAAGCGGCCATATGTGTATTTTTCTTATTTGGTCACGTGTTAATTTACTTGTCCCCTGAAGGTGTACTGGATGGTAACGGATCTCGCATTAATTTGTACACATCGTAACGCATGTAGAACAGCCGCACACGCACATGGTCATTGTAGTAATTTGGGATACATGGTCCAGATATTTTACAATCTCTCCTGAGATTAGGCCTAAGTTTAGCAGTTTATTAATTCAAGTGGGAGTCATTTGGGAGACCTTGTTTGTTTTGGTTTGTTGTAACTAGTGTAAATAGTTGATCTGTTATTAAATTCATTTGTTTTAACCCTGGTATTCACTTCTTCCTGCATGTTATTTTCTTATATGGTACCCTGCATGTTATAAGAAGCGCTTAACAACAACTTAACGAAATGGACTGTTACACCCCCCCCCCCCACCCCCCCCACCCCCCCACCCCCACCCCCCGAAACCGAGTCTCATATGCTTCTTTGCAAGGGTTCAATATATTTTACGACCTGTATAATACATGAAAATAGATGGTGTAAGTCTTCCACGGAACTACTTGTTCTTTTATTTCCATATTTCAATCATATCGAATGTTAAAATGTTGAATAAAAATAGCCTGCATCGAGTTTAATGCTGTACTTGCTCTTTAAGCGAAATAGATGGCTCGCGCACAATTAATTGTAGCGTATGGGTCCGAGAATATACACAAGGAACTATCCCTAAAACAGTGGGGTCAGGGGAGCTCTTCAAAGTTTCCGATCGAGTTGGGCAAAACAACACAGAACACGCTAGCTCACCGTAGTGTTCCATTCCTTCGCGCTGTCACAGCTAGCATGCAGCCTACCGTTATGAGAAGCAGAGTTGGATCGTGCTTCCAAATAAGCGTGTTTGACTGTTTGTTGGAGTGGCCAGGCTTCCCCACAGTTTTGCTCGCTATGGTTACTCATTGCCGTCAATTAGTGGCTTCCTCAATGCACTGTCCGTCAAACTAAATCTCCCTCTTCTTTTCTTGTTTTTAATAGAAATATTGTAGTTATTATATTCTGTTGTTTTATCAATAAATCATACATTTGATGCGATCCCGGCCATTTTAAGACGATCGGGACTTGCCTTTGCGTTTGTGCCCTGTCGTATTCTTATCATGGAAACGTAGATTGTCCGATTTACATAATATTTCGTATTATGCTTCAATTTGAAGTCTAGACTGCATGCAGTCTGAAGAAATTTATGTATAGAGGATTTTCGGAATTGTGAATACAAAACTCTCACCAACTTATAATCCAAGCATATGCCTCACCGTGAGCACTATTGAGCCTGACAGAGTAAGGCTCTATACAGTGAATGGGTGTCCATCCACCATTTTAACCAATAGTTAATATTTTTTGAAAAACATATGTAAAAGTAGGATTATGAGATCAATCAGGGCCTTTTGTATGTCTGTCTGTCCGTCTGTCTGTGGGTCCACCCCTCGTAACCGTTGAACGCCTGCTCAGAATTCCACAAAAAATACTATGCATCAAGCCCTCCTTGGGGACAACAAATGATTCATATTTTCAAGTGCACTATTTCTGTCAAAAGATGTGCCATTTAAATGTTGAACCTTTGCTCAGTAGCTCCGAGTTCATTCATGATTGATACAGTACCGTTACGCAAGGAAATAAAGTTTTGCAAAATAATGGATTTTGAATATCACATGCAGCCGCCACTTTGAATATGTAATATATGAAAAACAATAACTTGACAAGAAGGTTCTATAGAATCATGCAAAAGCTTCACTCTGCTGAAAGTACAGGTAAATGACAATTCGCTTATTTATATTTTGAAGTTCAATGCCCCACGCATGGCAGCCATCTTAAATGTATTGGACCTAAGTAAATGACCGTCTGTCTTCAGCAGAACGGTCATTTCAGAAGTCATGCATGGCAACTACATCAGTCAATAAAACAGAAGAAATAGAAATTCACCATATGCGATTGAAAGCCACTGGAATGTGCTTTGCAATGGTGTTCGGGTACAGGAGCCAATGCGAAACGGAAATTGAAAATGCTTAAATGGAAATCATTGTCATATTATGCTTAATTGCATGCTCAGACGCTTGAATGTAATTGCATGAGCTGTGATAATAGAAATAATAAAGAAATCAGAAGGCTGTGGAATAGTATTTAATTAATGTCATGAATACGAAAACCTTTCTAAACTATTATAATAATTATTAAAATTACTCGCATCTAACACCTTCCAAATAATTTCCCCAAGGATTTCACGCATCTTTGCCAAAGATGAGGAAGGCTTGAATACCATCAGCTGAGTGCGATTCATATATGTGTGCCACCTCACGTCAAAATGCTGTTACGATGTCATCTTCGTTTACAAACCGCTTCCCACGCAGCGGCTTTTTCGCGTACGGAATGAGGTCAAAGTCGCGTGGACTGAGATCAGGCGAGCAATGAGGATGCCATGAACTCCCACTCACCCCACCACTGCGAAAGGTTCTTCGCAAGAGCAGCAGTGTGGGTGGTTGTGTTATCTTCGAGTATTATGGCATTGTCCAACAGTGCTGGATGTTTCCTATGCGTTGCACAACACAGATGGTAGCTACATCAGGATAAATCTGTAGTATGACTGCTGTTCAACTTTACTTACATCCATCTTGGAATACGGCCTCGAGCATACCAGCTCTTGCGCGTGCTGTCAGCTAGTCACCAATACTGAACCCGTTCATAAGTTCATCGTGTTGCTAAAATCTCGACTGGAAAGCTAAAAGAATCGACCATCACCAGATGTCAGGAATCAGACGCTCGAATGTAATTGCATGGAGATGTGATAATAGAAATAATGAAGAAATCTGAAGGCTGTGGAACAGTATTTAATTAATGTCATGAATATGGAAACCTTTCTAAACTATTGTAATAATTATTAAAATTATGTCGATTTTTTCTCAACTCTAGTGATAACAACGAACTTCGAACGCATATGGGATGATATTGCATAAATTAATATGACTAGCACTGTGATCTAATAGACGGAAGCACAATGGAAGACGCACTACACTCTTTGGTGACAGCCAAGCTGTATACACGATTTGGAAGTGGTGTCAGTGAAATCAGATATTATCCGGTTAATAAGTTCCGAGGAACACGAGAAAATATAGCGAAAACGTTGAATTTAACATTGAAAAGTAATTTATGCAACTCGTTATTAAGATGGAGGTGGTATCAGTGATTTCAGTAATTTTTCATGAAGTGTAAGTGTGAGATGTAAAGCACGTGTCTGTAGAAATTTAGAACAGTAACGCAGTATAAGTTTATCTAGCATAAAACGGTAAAATAACAATTGCAGTGCCGTGAAATAGTAAATGCACGATTCATATTTACAAATTGAGAAGGGATTAAACAGATATAAGATCTTGTATGAGCACATGGTGGAGTGATTTGTATTGCCCGACAATAACCGTAAATTCAGTGCACAAAATAGCAGAAAATATTCTGCAAAGTGTAAAGCCAGTGTTGAAATTTAATAGAAAAAATATAACTGTAAATTCAGTGCTAATTCATCACGACATCGTTCAACCCGATTACACGATGGCCAGCTTACTAAATAATTCTCTGAAAGCTGTGGAAATGAAGGCTTCAAAGTACCTGTGCTAGCTCAGTCATGAGGTAGAAGCTATTTCTTGAATTGACGAATTTTACTGCTACCATGATGACTGAATAAACAACGCGATGGGATATTTTTCTACCGGAACAACACTGAGAGAGTGGAGTTATTAGTGATAACATCATATGTGAGAATTTTGAGTAGTAACTCTGCGTAATTTCATAATGCCGGGTGGTAAAGTTGAAAGTAAGAGGGAAGCAAATCTAGCCGAGAAAATATTAAACGTGTAAAGGGATCGGGTGATTTAGAAGACAGGTACATTTGCTAATATTTTCATTAATATTAGTCTCATAAAATTTATTGGGTATGGAAAATGTTGTGGGAAATATTGCGTCTCATCTTTCATGCCATGTACGCTCTCCCACACGAACCATACTAGCGGAAATATTAACATTATTTTATTTAGCTTGTGTTTGCACCGAGTACTTGTCTAGTGTCACTGTAGTTCTTCCATTTAACGTTGGAGCCATATCATATGAAACTTAGGCCTAATTTTTGTTATCTACTCCTTTCTCTTTTGTAAAACGGACCGTTTCTGACACATTTCAAAGAATACTGCACGAGGAAGCCACCTAGCAAGTCCTGAAGCTTGCTTGCTACCAGAGGTGGCGTTCTCAATGCTCATTGGTGGAAGATGACAGAGAATGACTGCTAGAGGACAATGCACTAGGAGTGAATATTGATTCTGTACCTGGAAGCTGTTCCGAAGGCTGTTACCAAGGCCTCAGCCATGTTGGCCATGAAGCGGAAAGGCAGAGTCCTGGTGGCTATGCTGAAGTAACCCGGTGTTACAATGAAACCATGAATGAAGAGGCCCAGCATGACGGTCATGAAGTACCTTCCAAGCTGGCCCACGAGTACGCCAAAGCTCTCCATCTCTAGAATCTTCCCTGAGATCAGGAAGAACACGCCGATGGGAGATATCCTAAAAGCAGATAAATGAATATAAATACAGTACATAAGAAATAAAATGTGTTATTGTTTTTATTCAGGAGCTTAGGACATCGTAGCAATAAGCCCCAGGAATTTCAATTACGTCCAATATCGTTTGTGTGTACGTGCCATTTAAATGGAGACAAGCTGTCTTACAGTTGGTATCTTGGACACAAGCGAGCAGTGGATATTGGACCATCAAAGTTTCCCTCCTTCGGGAACACCAGTTCCGCTCTTGGTCTCCGTCAATATCAATCCAAACCTGCTCAGCCACGCACTGTGCCAGTGAGCCACAGGTGTGCCAATGTATCTTACTAAAACGCCCGTTGAATGACGCTTATATATTTAATTCATCAGGACTAGGATTGGGAATTAAACAGTCATGGCTTTTGGGTAGACCCATCCCGACTTTTACTTGGAGTCGAAATGGAGAACCTCTTCAGGGATGGCCCAGGGTGAAACTCACGCCCATTTATCTTCTAAGACCGAACTGGGTAGGCTTTAATGTTCTTAGCTTTTGGTGTAGCGGCTAGCATTCTTTTCTGTTGTTCGGAGGTTCGGGTTCGATTCCTGGCTCTGCTGAGAAATTTAATTCTGGTCTGAGGGCTGGAACGAGGTACACTCAGCCTCGTGAGGCAAAACTGACAAGAGGTGCTTTGATTCCCATCTCAGCCATCTTGGAAATGGGTTTCCATGTGGTTTCCCACTTCTACTCCAGCAAATGCCGGGATGGTTCCTAATGTAAGGCCACGGCTGCCTCCTTTCCAATCCTCGTCTGAATTACAAATACACACACTACTACAGCCAATACAATTACACAGGTTATCATAAAAGTTACACACACGTACTTGGGGCTACATGATTACGATGTCGCAAAGCCCTTAAATCAATCAACAACAACAACTCTTAGCTTTTTGGTCGGTCAGAAAATATCAGAGCTTTTCAGTTGAAATACAGGCAGGGATTGGTGCTTGTAGTCACAGCACAAAACGTGCGCCCACTGAGCAGTGGTGTGTAATGGATATGCAAAGAAATTGCTTCATCAATAGTAGGGGAGCCCAAGAGGCTAAATGGGGATTCACTCGAGCGTCGTGGGGACCTTTTGGATCGTAAAGATTAGATGTTAAAAAGAAAAAAAGGTTATATGGTGTATGCCCTTTCATTCGTGGAGGGAGCATGTACAGATTTTCAAAAATGTAAAGAAAAATAGTCACAAAGAAATACTTGGGCGCTTTAGATATTAATAGTGTATGCGCCCCACGTGTTTCTGATAACGGAGGAATATAAATCTGCCGGTTTGCATGGTAGGGGTGGCCGTACGAAGAGGTTGAAAATGAGGGGGGGGGGAAATAATGTATTCATGCGCGTCAGATATTCAGAAGGGATGTTAAGTAAACCCTAAAGGATCTCCTATTCAAAAGACTGACGATTTGGACGCGACCAAAACTCATAGCCAACTTTTGAAAATGCAAAGAAAAAAATTACGAGCCTTACAGTAGTTGCATATGATGTGTAACATCTGACATAGAAGAAACCTCACGTGAAATTGTTGATACACCGGTATTTTATACTATTATTGGCACAAATATTAATCTATTGCAAAAGGGAGTGTTTTACAGATATTGTAGTTTATAATACGGAACTCATTTTATTAGATGATTTGTAGCTTCCACCAGCACTAGCCTAAATAAAGAATACGATATGGATCAACTAGATTAATAGACGCGACACCGCTCATAACCTTAAATTCCTTATAAACAGGTCCTCTTCATTCACAGACCAACACGTAATTTCATATGGACTTTGTTAAAATGAGTCATATTGATATGATAAATATCGTTTAAAATGATAATCTGGTAGCAAAAATACCTAACCCGTCCGGAATTCGAACCCGAGATATCTTAATTCTTAATCATAGGCGCTAACCGCACAGCTAATTCGACTACGCAAATATTGTGCACAAGATGGTGACTTATTGCCACGTTCCAATAATACTGCATTACGGAATTAAGTTTCATTTATATTTTGCTTGTTTCGATAATGTTCCTTCGTGAAATTGAGTTTAAAATGCATTATGAATAGGGTCTCTTGTGAGTAAAGAGAATGTATTCAGCAATAGTTCATGAAGGCTTGCTCAATTCTCGTACAACCACAACGATTAAATTATATTGATGACTGCATTACCGTTATGTGGGTTAATATTTGAATAGCCATTGTGCAGAAACATAATACCGGCAATGCCGACTACTTACAATGTTTAATATTAAGGCATTTTACCATTTTTTTATATTTTATTTAGTCAATTTACCCTCTAGGTTGGTGGTTCCCACGGACTCAGCGAGGGAACTCACCACTACCGCCTCTATGGGCAGTGTCCTGGAGCTTGGAACATCTGGTCGGGATGGATACAACTGGGGAGGTGTGATCAGCACTTCGCCCAGGCGGCCTCACCTGCAAAGCGAACAGGGGCCTCATGAGGGAGGGGAAGGGATGAAAGATAGGGATGGATAGGCTAGGAAGAGGGAAGAAGGCGGCCGTGGCCTTACAGTAGGTACTGCCCCCGTAAATTGAATTATATTGAGACCACGATGGCTGTATGGGAAAATGTGAAGAAAGTTATGGCTGTCATAGTTGTGACGCGTATATTCATGACGTAAGCACGGATGACGCAGACTTCACGCAAGTAGGCTGCTTGAGCTGAGATTCTTGGTGACGTCATGATTTTGTTCGAGAATGATCTGAGAATTACGACGCAGTCGCAGGGAAACATGGAATTGTGCTGAGGAAGAAGTTACGCGATTGGAGGAGAGATTCGAACCAATGAACGATAGTTTGGAGGGAGACGGAGATCACTGAAACTATCATATTTAATTACTTTTGGAATGCAGAATTGTGGAAATCTATTTTCAGTTATGGTATTGATTTGGAATTTTGAAGAAATTATTTTTGAGTTTTTGAAATTTGAAAATCCGTCAAGAATTGACAAAGTTAGAACTTCTAGCAATGACGGAGAAACAAGCTATGGAAGGGATGGATACGCCCCTTAAGAAGTTGATAAAAGGTCTTGCACAGCAGAGAGGAGCTCTCATAGCTCATGTGTCTCATATCGCATATATATCTCATACCGCATATACATTTCTGATGTCATATAGTCGTTTTCGAGTGAATAAGTGAAACAAGTCGTCTTTAGCGCGTGTGGTACAGCCAACCGCATTGAACGAGCTTCGAGCGTGCCGCAGTTCCATTTTACGGTGTTTGAAACTAGGCGAAGTTGAAACGCACACATTTTCAAGTCTACAAGATAATATATCAAGAGTTGACTAATGCCTTTAAGCTACTTCTATTGTGCAGTACTATATTAAAGTGTGTAGAAAGGTTGAACATTTTCAAGATTATAATTCGAAAGTTATTGGCATTTTAAGGCGGCAGACAAAAGTGATTTTCTCGCCACCTGAGAAGCACTTTTAAAATATCACATTCTACGCTACGGCTGACACTGGTATTGCAACCGTGCTACTACATATTGCTTTTGATGATATAACGCTGCATTCTAACATGGAACAATATAATATCGCAGTTCTTTCAACTATTATAACGGAAATGGAGATGGAAGGCTAAGGACTTTAATGCAATTGCCACATATATCGATGGAGTGAAATAGCAGCATGGAACTTCGCTAGTCGTCTTTCTAAAAAAGCGAGCATGTAGTGAATATCCAACTACACTCATGCATCGTGGTTCAACGCTGAATTATATCAAATGGCAGTGGAAACATATTCATACTCCACAACTATGAATATTTCTACGGAAATAACTGCAATAAACTTCATGGCGAATTTCTACCAGAACTTCAGGGAACTATCAAGAGAGGCCAGGGTAGACCCGGCTCATAAAGAAGAGTTTTGCCAGAAGGATGTCTATCGTATACACGGAGCAGTGCAATTTCCGGAGGAGGAAGCAGTTCTATTCTCCGAGGGCGCTGGTTCCAGGTTCGAGGTCGGAGCACATCTTTTTGGTGAAATGGAACCATCACCAGTCTTCTTTGGAAGATTTTCCTCTGGAACTTCAATCAACACATAAGGTAGTCGTGAACGTTTCTTGTTTTATTTGAGTCATTTAGCGATGTCTGAGCAACCATTTTTCTCATATGTTTTGTCCCATATATATTATGCCCCATATTCTTGCTTGATAATTCTGTACTCAGTACACTTTGATGATTTATGCCTTTTTCTACGATTTATTAAGACATTGTTATGTCAGTGGCATAGTTAAATAATTTTGGATCAGTTGAGACTGATAATTAATATTCTTTCAGTAATTTGCATATTTTTGTAGTCACAATTTGACTGTAAAGTTAACGATTTTCTATGGCAGATTTGAATTCAGACTGCGTGTCATTTTATTAAAGTAATTCTATTCAGTAAATTACTTTGACCAATTTTCTGTCATCCTCAAGAAAGAAGAATAATTAAAAGATTTTAGAGCGTTAAAATCTATTTCTGTATCGACGATCTTGGAAATACTAGTCGTTTTATGAACATGATTGCAATATAGACATTTATCGTCAGTTTTGAAATACCATTGAATTATAGACAATTTTATGAAATATGAACTTTGATTACGATTTATTGAATACACTATAGTAATGAACTTTTGATGGGAATTTTTCTCAATACTAGATTGGAACAATAATGTTTGCATTCCAAAGTCTAATTGTATTCTATTCATTTATTTATGCAGTTTAGATGAACTTTGTTTGAAGATAGTATTTTTATACTACGATACTTAGGAGATATTAATCTCAATTTTGATAGACCAGAAAGGCGTGTATAATCGTATTTGCTATTAAATTTATTTGTGATTGGCAAATTTTTACTCATATCGATTCATGAATGAAACCCACGAAGGTTATGTAAATAACAGTTTTGAAACAATTAATGAATATAAGAATTTTTAAAGTGGAACTATGGATGTATAATCGTTAGTTCAGTGGACATGTAAAAGTCGCTGATGAATAATGCCCTTGAATAAGTGAAGGAGATTCCCACAGTAATATTAATGAAGTTGATGAGATTATAAGTGGAGGTTTTGTGTATGGATTGTGGAAGATTTTTATGCCATATATATGGAAATATATGATGAATTCTGGGCCTATTTTATGCAATTTGTGCGTTTGAAGCGAAGTATTTTTCCGCTGAGTTTATTGTCCAGGTCCTTTGAAAATCAATCATGTGAAATTACTGTTAAAATTAACAAGAGTGTTAAATAATTTGAGATAACGATTTTGAATGGAGGTTACCGTCACAAATAATAATAATAATTATTAAAACTTATTAAACCTGAATATAAGCTTAAATATAACTGACCTTCATTGGTCGATTATATTAACCTGATTTGAGTAATTATCAACCGGATAAACGTGTGGTTTAATGTATTTCTAATATTAATATTATAAATATTGTAAATAAATTATGTAATTATCTTTAATAATAATGTGAAATGAAAGGAATTAAGAGAGGCGTGTATAGATTTTTCAATTGTCATTTGACAATATTATAAACAATTTGTAATTGTTATAAACAATTAATGAGCATTTGTTATAAACATTAAGAATTTTTGTTAATATACTCTAAAGAACGCTAAGTATACATATGGATTATGTAATTAAACAAGTTTTGGGATTATTAGAGTAATCCAGTAACATGTGAATGAAGCATTTAAAAGATTTGCGTGATAATATTTGAGTTGAGTTGAGGACATTTAAAGTGTTTGAAAAGGAGCTAGGCTCGGAGGTCACGAGCATATGCTAAGGCTGACTGGACAGGTGGGTCCATTTAACGACGTAGGCATGCGACTTGATGTAGGGTGGATCGCAGCTGGCCTGACAACTGTATGTTACAGGCGAAGGTCGACCACACAACAGGCTTGCAGTTATAAATAAAGTGTGATGTTTATGAAAGAGGAAAACAATTGCTACATGTCTCGCTCCAATTCCCTCATCCATTCCAAGTGTATTACTATTATTACGTTCTTTTAAGCTAGTGAAAGATAAAATTTTGTATGTAACGTCTACCAGTCCGACAGGAGGACATGATTATATTGACAATGGCTTCTGATTGCCACGTGTATTTTGTTGAGTTTTTGTTAAAGTCACCCCTTTATGTGAAATAAATTATTGTACAGTTTAAAGTTTCTTGTTTCCGTCTTGGTTCATTTTAAATATCATGGTGAAGGTTATTGTGTGGGCATACTTTAAGTGATCCAGTTGGCAACCCATACCCGAGATAAATTTGAAGAGGTAAGTAAAGGTAAGTATGAACCCCCGTATATTTTGGTGTGTTCCACAATAATTTCTTGTTAACTGCTGTGCTCTAATCTCGATAGTATCTGTCAGTGCCATTTTCATTGATGTAGCTGTGCCGGTGCGTTTGATTATTGGCAATCCGATTGAGGGGGCGGATATCTGACAGCCTACTATCGGATTTACGGGGACAGTAGGATTGGCGCCGCAATTACGTGGGGCACGATCAGCTCGATTGTCTCGATTGGCACGTTCGACAAAACTGGATTACCAGGTTGAACGCCAGTAGATTTGACACGTTCGATCAGCAAAACATTGGATTACCAAGTTATTGCAGTAGAATTGGCACCGCAATTTTGTGGAGTGTTCGAATAACATTGGATTACCAAGTTATCGATGTCAATGGGATTGTGAAGACTCAAATAAAGAGGTTGATTCTTTGTTAGATGTCTTGGCCAATTGTAGAATTTGAGAGTGTGATTATATAGGGATTAAATGTTGTGTTGTATTAGGAAAATTACACTCAGAAAAGATCCGATCTTATACAACTTGAGAGAGGTTAAATAGGCTGGAAACTTAGAAAAATCGCCTATGATCTGGAATCTTATTTTATTTGACCGGCTTATGACATGTTTAGTCATATTAAAGATAAAATTAAACTATTTGGATTGTAAATGTAAATTATTTGTGTTAGGATATTTTAAAATGAACCAAAGAAATTTGAACATGTGCTTGAGTTTATTTCAACATAAGATGTCTACGAAGGTTAATTATAAGGTAATTATATTTAGATTTAGGACAGAAAATTGCTCAAATTTATATATGGTGAAGAATGGTGCTCAGATGTTGTTATTTTGCTCTGTTTGATGTATGTCCCTAACGCAGTCTATTTTTGAATAATATTGAAATGGCAGATGAGAGTATGAGGAAAATGTTGGAGGAGATGTCCAACAATTTGTCTATTAGGCTGAATGAAAGCATGAAGGAGATGGAAGTTAGGAATACTAGTCGAATGCAGGAGATGATGAAGGAGAATGCTAGTAATTTGTCTGCTAATTTGTCTACTAGAATGGATGAAAATTTGAAAGTTATTCAGACCAGTTCTGCAAACTTAGAAAATGATATGTCGCGTTTACAGATCAGTACCCAGGGAATCGAGAATGCTGTAACTGACATGCGCACAGACGTGTCCAATGTCCATAAAGATTTGTCCAATGTGCATAAAGATGTTTCTGACGTTAAAACTGATGTTTCTAAGGTACAGAAAGATCTTACTATGTTGAATCTTGATGTTGCTAATGTCCGGGGTGATATTTCCTGTGCTAGAGCTGAAGTAATTGTTGTTAGGAACGATGTTGCTACTGTACAAGATAAAGTAGAAGAGGTTCAAAGAGAGATTCAGAATGTTCGAACCGATGTGTCAAATGTTCAAGTAGACATTAATAATATTCATTCAGATGTAAATGAGATGCAAAGCGATATAACTAAGATACAAGTATAAGTTAACACTGTTTTTGTAGACATTGCTAAAGTTCAAACTGATGTTAATAAAGTAAGAGAAGAATTGAAACTTCAAAAACACTTTGTACTCGTAACATTAGTGCATTAACAACTAGGTTAGTTGACGAGTCTGTTAGGACAACAGCTTCTTTAGCAGGATTAAAGTATGATGTAGAGGTCATGAGAACCCAAGTCTTAGATCATAATCGTTTACTTAAGGAAGACATTGAAGTAGATATTGCGGAAATGTTAACTGCAAATGTAACGGTGTGGAAAGATGAATGGAATAGGTCAAGTGGGGAACATGTAACTCAGATTCAGGAACGAATTGAAAGAAAACTTGCCAGTACACAAGTAGACATTAATAATGAGGTAGTGCAAATTAGGAAGGACTTGAGTATAAGGATGGATTCGCTATCCGAAAAGCAGGTAGAGGATAGAACTCAAATAGGTCAGGACGTGCAAGCATTAAAAACCGCGTTAGAGGAACAGATTCATAAGGTTGTCTCTGATGTTAATGAAACCACGAGCAAACTTCAGAATTTGAAACTAGGAGAAGCCAGCATGATGGAAACCTATAAAGAAGAGTTGATCAGGAAAGTCATCACGGAAATCACGGATAAGGATCCAGAAGGCTTGACTGGTGAAGATGATAGGAATTACGTCAGACGATGTAACCTCGCTACTGAAGAAAGAGATATTAGTCCTGAGGAACGTATATCCAGATTCCCGGAAGAAGAAGAGGATAGGAATATTGAACCTGAATGGAGATATCGTGATAGTGGGAAGAATTACATGGATTTATATCCGAGAAATGTGACAGTCATCCGGAACTTCGAGGACAAACCTCAAAAATTTAGCAATACTGATAGTCTAACGCCGATAGAATATATCAGGAACCTGAAAGACTATTTCATTGAAGCTCACATTCCCAGAGAAAGAGAGATGAGGATAGTGGAGAGATTTCTAGCTGGAGGACCCCTTGAATGGTTCAGAGCATTTCGCTACACTTTCAGTAATTTTGACGAATTTGCAGAGGCACTGATAAAACGATTCTGGTCCATCGAAGCACAGAATTCATTAAGAGCTGAGGTATACTCGAGGAAGTATTCAGGTACTCTTCCAACACGGTACGCCGATTTCTTCACGAGCCAGTTATCACGTTTGAGATTTTTGCAACCCCCATTGTCAACAGAGCAGTTGATAGATGCGATTTCTCGTATGCTGCCTGTGGAGGTGAGAAGACTCATCATATCGTCAAACATCAGGGATTTGACCAGTATGGACGAATTATTGAGGAGGCTTGACTACACGAGTCCAATGCCAAATGTGGTACAAAAAGGTCAGAGGCACGAATTCAAAGACATCAATACAGTCTATATGGATCAAGTTCAGCAAACTGACAAGCCTGATGAAGAAAAAACTGAAAATGTAGGTCCGCACAGGAACCATCACTTTCGCAACCACAGATCGCAAGGTTACCGTCCATATCAGCAAAGAAGAGGCTGGATTAATAATAGAGGAAATTATAACAATGGAAGAGGTAGATACTACAATAACCAGGGCCACAATAGGAACTACAATAGAAATTACCAGAATCGAAGTCAGAATTCTCAAGGTCAGGTTATGACACCCGACAAATATCAAGAGAGAGAGAAAGAAAGTCAGCAGTATCTTAAGGAATTACGGGAGAAGGAAGCTGAAAACCAAAAGAAAAGACAGGATGTAGTGATCGATCCTGGTCCTTCTACAAGTCAGCAGAACTTGGAAAACAGGAATACTGAACAGAATAGAAAGTAGAGAGGAGAGAATACATTAGCCACACACAAACCCAGAGTAGAAGAGACTTATGATTAAGGAACATAGAAGAAATATTATCCAAGAGTAAGCCAATGATAATTCAATTTCGTGTTCAAGTGAATTCAGATACTTATAGCACAGAGTTTAAAAACAATTTGCAACTGTTTTCAAAACGTGGTGAAGGGAGAATGCCCCCGTAAATTGAATTATATTGAGACCACGATGGCTGTATGGGAAAATGTGAAGAAAGTTATGGCTGTCATAGTTGTGACGCGTTTATTCATGACGTAAGCACGGATGACGCAGACTTCACGCAAGTAGGCTTCTTGAGCTGAGATTCTTGGTGACGTCATGATTTTGTTCGAGAAAGATCTGAGATTTACGACGCAGTCGCAGGGAAACATGGAATTGTGCTGAGGAAGAAGTTACGCGATTGGAGGAGAGACTCGAACCAATGAACGATAGTTTGGAGGGAGACGGAGATTACTGAAACTATCATATTTAATTACTTTTGGAATGCAGAATTGTGGAAATCTATTTTCAGTTATGGCATTGATTTGGAATTTTGAAGAAATTATTTTTGAGTTTTTGAAATTTGAAAATCCGTCAAGAATTGCCAAAGTTAGAACTTCTAGCAATGACGGAGAAACAAGCTATGGAAGGGATGGATACACCCCTTAAGAAGTTGATAAAAGGTCTTGCACAGCAGAGAGGAGCTCTCATAGCTCATGTGTCTCATATCGCATATATATCTCATACCGCATATACATTTCTGATGTCATATAGTCGTTTTCGAGTGAATAAGTGAAACAAGTCGTCTTTAGCGCGTGTGGTAAAGCCAACCGCATTGAACGAGCTTCGAGCGTGCCGCAGTTCCATTTTACGGTGTTTGAAACTAGGCGAAGTTGAAACGCACACATTTTCAAGTCTACAAGATAATATATCAAGAGTTGACTAATGCCTTTAAGCTACTTCTATTGTGCAGTACTATATTAAAGAGTGTAGAAAGGTTGAATATTTTCAAGATTATAATTCGAAAGTTATTGGCATTTTAAGACGGCAGACAAAAGTGATTTTCTCGCCACCTGAGAAGCACTTTTAAAATATCACATTCTACGCTACGGCTGACACTGGTATTGCAACCGTGCTACTACATATTGCTTTTGATGATATAACGCTGCATTCTAACATGGAACAATATAATATCGCAATTCTTTCAACTATTATAACGGAAATGGAGATGGAAGGCTAAGGACTTTAATGCAATTGCCACATATATCGATGGAGTGAAATAGCAGCATGGAACTTCGCTAGTCGTCTTTCTACAAAAGCGAGCATGTAGTGAATATCCAACTACACTCATGCATCGTGGTTCAACGCTGAATTATATCAAATGGCAGTGGAAACATATTCATACTCCACAACTATGAATATTTCTACGGAAATAACTGCAATAAACTTCATGGCGAATTTCTATCAGAACTTCAGGAAACTATCAAGAGAGGCCAGGGTAGACCCGGCTCACAAAGAAGAGTTTTGCCAGAAGGATGTCTATCGTATACACGGAGCAGTGCAATTTCCGGAGGAGGAAGCAGTTCTATTCTCCGAGGGCGCTGGTTCCAGGTTCGAGGTCGGAGCACATCTTTTTGGTGAAATGGAACCATCACCAGTCTTCTTTGGAAGATTTTCCTCTGGAACTTCAATCAACAGATAAGGTAGTCGTGAACGTTTCTTGTTTTATTTGAGTCATTTAGCAATGTCTGAGCAACCATTTTTCTCATATGTTTTGTCCCATATATATTATGCCCCATATTCTTGCTTGATAATTCTGTACTCAGTACACTTTGATGATTTATGCCTTTTTCTACGATTTATTAAGACATTGTTATGTCAGTGGCATAGTTAAATAATTTTGGATCAGTTGAGACTGATAATTAATATTCTTTCAGTAATTTGCATATTTTTGTAGTCACGATTTGACTATAAAGTTAACGATTTTCTATGGCAGATTTGAATTCAGACAGCGTGTCATTTTATTAAAGTAATTCTATTCAGTAAATTACTTTGACCAATTTTCTGTCATCCTCAAGAAAGAAGAATAATTAAATGATTTTAGAGCGTTAAAATCTATTTCTGTATCGACGATCTTGGAAATACTAGTCGTTTTATGAACATGATTGCAATATAGACATTTATCGTCAGTTTTGAAATACCATTGAATTATAGACAATTTTATGAAATATGAACTTTGATTACGATTTATTGAATACACTATAGTAATGAACTTTTGATGGGAATTTTTCTCAATACTAGATTGGAACAATAATGTTTGCATTCCAAAGTCTAATTGTATTCTATTCATTTATTTATGCAGTTTAGATGAACTTTGTTTGAAGATAGTATTTTTATACTACGACACTTAGGAGATATTAATCTCAATTTTGATAGACCAGAAAGGCGTGTATAATCGTATTTGCTATTAAATTTATTTGTGATTGGCAAATTTTTACTTCATATCGATTCATGAATGAAACCCACGAAGGTTAAGTAAATAACAGTTTTGAAACAATTAATGAATATAAGAATTTTTAAAGAGGAACTATGGATGTATAATCGTTAGTTCAGTGGACATGTAAAAGTCGCTGATGAATAATGCCCTTGAATAAGTGAAGGAGATTCCCACAGTAATATTAATGAAGTTGATGAGATTATAAGTGGAGGTTTTGTGTATGGATTGTGGAAGATTTTTATGCCATATATATGGAAATATATGATGAATTCTGGGCCTATTTTATGCAATTTGTGCGTTTGAAGCGAAGTATTTTTCCGCTGAGTTTATTGTCCAGGTCCTTTGAAAATTAATCATGTGAAATTACTGTTAAAATTAACAAGAGTGTTAAATAATTTGAGATAACGATTTTGAATGGAGGTTACCGTCACAAATAATAATAATAATTATTAAAACTTATTAAACCTGAATATAAGCTTAAATATAACTAACCTTCATTGGTCGATTATATTAACCTGATTTGAGTAATTATCAACCGGATAAACGTGTGGTTTAATGTATTTCTAATATTAATATTATAAATATTGTAAATAAATTATGTAATTATCTTTAATAATAATGTGAAATGAAAGGAATTAAGAGAGGCGTGTATAGATTTTTCAATTGTCATTTGACAATATTATAAACAATTTGTAATTGTTATAAACAATTAATGAGCATTTGTTATAAACATTAAGAGTTTTGTTAATATACTCTAAAGAACGCTAAGTATACATATGGATTATGTAATTAAACAAGTTTTGGGATAATTAGAGTAATCCAGTAACATGTGAATGAAGCATTTAAAAGATTTGCGTGATAATATTTGAGTTGAGTTGAGGACATTTAAAGTGTTTGAAAAGGAGCTAGGCTCGGAGGTCACGAGCATATGCTAAGGCTGACTGGACAGGTGGGTCCATTTAACGACGTAGGCATGCGACTTGATGTAGGGTGGATCGCAGCTGGCCTGACAACTGTATGTTAGAGGCCAAGGTCGACCACACAACAGGCTTGCAGTTATAAATAAAGTGTGATGTTTATGAAAGAGGAAAACAATTGCTACATGTCTCGCTCCAATTCCCTCATCCATTCCAAGTGTATTACTATTATTACGTTCTTTTTAAGCTAGTGAAAGATAAAATTTTGTATGTAACGTCTGCCAGTCCTACAGGAGGACATGATTATATTGACAATGGCTTCTGATTGCCACGTGTATTTTGTTGAGTTTTTGTTGAAGTCACCCCTTTATGTGAAATAAATTATTGTACAGTTTAAAGTTTCTTGTTTCCGTCTTGGTTCATTTTAAATATCATGGTGAAGGTTATTGTGTGGGCATACTTTAAGTGATCCAGTTGGCAACCCATACCCGAGATAAATTTGAAGAGGTAAGTAAAGGTAAGTATGAACCCCCGTATATTTTGGTGTGTTCCACAATAATTTCTTGTTAACTGCTGTGCTCTAATCTCGATAGTATCTGTCAGTGCCATTTTCATTGATGTAGCTGTGCCGGTGCGTTTGATTATTGGCAATCCGATTGAGGGGGCGGATATCTGACAGCCTACTATCGGATTTACGGGGACAGTACCATCCCGGCATTTGCCCGAAGACGAAGTGGGAAACCACAGAAAACCACTTCGAGGATGGCTGAGGTGGGAATCGAACCCCCTCTACTCATTTGGAACACCCGAGGCTGAGTAGACCCCGTTCCAGTCCTCATACCACTTTTCAAATTTCGTGGCAGAGCCGGGAATCGAACCCAGGACCTCCGGGGCGGCAGCTAACCATGCGGACCGCTACGCTACGGAGGCGGCTACCATTTAAATACTGATACGAAGACTTCGAACATGTACCATGTGCTTTGTTTCAATCACTTGACATCAGAGTTCGCATGAGCGTTTACCATTCAGTATTTCATATACATTCCACATGGCCGAGAGTACGTCATGGTATCAATTTCCGTCACCGCGCGCTCAATGTTTCTCTTACCACTGCCAGCTGGATCGATCGACTTGGCAGTGCGTCTTACATTTCCGATCCACTTCCGTCCCATTTTTCAAAATCACTCCCTCAAAAATATCCAGCAACCGAGTGGAAAGACGTTACACATCAAAAATCGTGACATTGAAATACTCGAGCGCGTCGGGTTAACGTACAGACGGTTCAGCTTGATGTCCTTGTCGTGCTGAGGAATTCCCTTAATCTGAAGGTTTGAAAATTATTTTTTCAATTTTTTTAATTTACTGTATGTAATAAATATAATATATAATTAGGTAATATAGCCTATGTTATATATATGGTATAGTTAGAACAAAATGGTGTAATGAAAATAAAAAGAGTGAGAAGGGACGTGAGGAGCGGAGTGGAAAATACTGAGCCCTAAATTTCCTGTGTGAAATTATGCTACAAATATTTCAAGTGTATGCATTGTAACATGAGATTTATTGACGCGGGAAATTGGCACTAGGCTTCAAGAATGGATTGTTAGGTGACTCCCTTGTATAAGAAAAACTGGTCAGACAGGTTTTAGTCTAATGATGAGAGGAGGATCGAACCGACAGTTCTGGTTGGCAATAACATGTAAACGAATACAAGTGACACGTGCGGCCAAGAAGAATAAAAATCAAGAAGCGTGGCTTGACACGAGTCAAACTACCGCCGATGATATAGAGGTGAGAATCACGTGACCCGATTCTAATGTTAAAGAATCCCGAGTTTAAACGAGGCGGTAATTAGAGTAAAATAATTGTTACAGAAGTACCAGAAGGAATTTGATTTCACTGAGAATAGAGGAAAATTTAATACGATTATTATCATATTTTTGGAATTCAAGTAAGGGAAGTATTATGGAAGATATACATATTTTTCCGAGGTTTACGCACCAATAGTCCTATGGTAGGGGAACGTGCCATTCTGAGCGAGGCTTGTTTATTCTGAACTTCTGAAGTGATAAGATGTATTATCGAGTTCGAGGCCAGGCACGGTCCTAAGGAATTATATTTGCCGGCGAATGCAGGGGCATCGACGGCAAAGCTATTGTTGAAAGGCGTACTACAAATTATCACAGTGCGGTCTTGTGTAATTTCAATTTTCGAGAAATTAACTATTAGTTCAGAAGTGGACTTAAACATTTTCACCAGTGTGAATCTGCTTTAAAGAGTGCGTGACATAGCTGAACTTTGAAATTTGAGCTCATACTCAATCTAATATGCGAATTTGTTTTTGACAGTGCTCCAAACAAAGATCCTACGAAAATCCAACAACTTCTTCTACGAGGGATTTTCAGTAAAGTATCCCGATAATATTCCAGCACCGATAGTTCTATTATATACGAACTATAATCATTTCTTCGTTATTGCATACACTTTTGCAAAGCAGTTCTGAGATATTAGAAACATTTCAACGGAGACTACGAGGAAAATTCAGTGAACATTTTTCAAAATTCCATTGAAAATGAATTACATTCCCGCATCGAAAGGAACGACATCTGATAGTATGGTACTATGGCAGTTTCTTTAGCGTATGGCTTTTAGTGCCGGGAGTGTCCGAGGACATGTTCGGCTCGCCAGTGTGTAGCTGCTTCTAGGTGGACACCCATGGGGTGAGCTACAAGTACCGTCACGTGTGGAGTGTTGTCTGGGGAGGAGAGTTTGAATGTAAGGACGAGGAGTTGGAAGGTAGCGGCTGTGGCCTATAGTTAGGGACCAATCCCGGCATTTGCCTGGAAGGAAGATGCGAAACCTCAGAAGACCATCTTCAAGGTTGCCGGCGGGGGGATTTGAATCTCCTCGCCTCCCGGATGTGAGCGAATGCCAGCAGCCACGCCGTAACGACCTCGGCTAACTCACCCGGTACGGTGGCAGTGGAGATGGCCGAGTAAATATGCAGATGGGAACGCTACAATAAGAATATGGAAAGATCAACAGTAACCAGATAACATCGCCTACAACCATGGAAAACTCTGGAGTAACTTAAATACTCAGAAATACACTGATTGGAGAACTAAATATGATTCAACTACTCTCGCGATAAAATTATAAATACCAATGACTTCAAGAACATCAAGCAGCAGTATGAAGAAAAGAAGAAGAGGTTTTGAACAAGGGCTATCCCAGTTCACGACCCAGTTCTATTCCAGAACTAGGGACAACACGGGGCGAGACCAGTTCGAGTCCTGGACGAGGATGCGGAGACGCAGTTCAAATGGTTGGAGATATCGAGGTGAAACCCGGAGAAGACATCAGAAGGCGAATCGGTATTTCTTTCGATATATTTTACATCTGTAGTTGAAGCCATCAAAAGGTGGAAAGGAGATCTTTTATGTAGTTTAGTTGTAGAGTATTTTGAGTTTCCATGAGGAACCTTTTTCAATATACCAGGGGAGTCAGCCGCCCCTTATAATTTTGCTTTTATGCAGCACAACTAACGTGTTATGTCATGATGGTCGAAATTTCTGTGCTTGCATCCCGTATGGTACTAATGCACTGTAAGTTTATCCCGCTAACGATACTGAACCCTATTGTTCCCCCACCCGATATGTACAGACCGTTCGAATAATATCATGTACCTGCAGTCAATTATTGCAGTGCATCATATCATCTGCGTTTAGATGTCGTGCCAAGTGGCTGGGTATCGCAAATCCTGAAATTAACGCTGAAAACTACGATATAGTAACGTGGAGAGCATTTGAAACAGCGAACTGGAGGAGGAACGTACTCTAAGAGGCTCTTAATACGAGTCTCTTCCCAAGCTGAGCTGTAGCTCAGGTAGACAATCACTGGACTTCTAATTGATGGACCGCAGTAGCGGAGGTTCGAATCCTTCATTGGAAAAATATTTGTGCAACGGTTTGCAACGTTATGAGGCTTCAATGCTACAATCACATGTCACTGTGTGCCGCAGACACGCAGAGTTTTGTTCGTGCTGAAAACAATTGCTCTTCCGGTACGCACAGTCGACAGAGTACAACGGATATCTTTGCATTCACGACCTACACTATATCATCTAATTAGGCCCGTATCACACGACACTCTCTGGCAAGGAAGCTGTTTTGATGGCTGGTACAAAATCCTTTGTAATTCTGTATATCCTCGTCAATACACCTGTTTTTATGACCGAAGTATATCACAATAGCATTTCGTGCGCCAAGTTGTATGAAATAAAACATGGAGGACGGTTGTCGTTTGGGGATAAAACTTACAGTTGATTCCCATTATTAACGCAAAGCGGTCGTGAAACTTGCTTTAAGTACATTTGAAAACTTGCCAGGTACTGAATGAATGCATTCCAATCAATATCTAAGATCTAACTGTAATAATTGGATATTTAACCATAAGTGTCAATAAGTAGCCCAACAAAACGCTGTTTAGAATGTTGTGGAAGTGTGCGAGGGGTATCGTGCTTACTTGTTGTTTTGAAGATCCTGGGTTCAAGGCTAACCAAAGTTGTTTTTCTCTCATTTACAATTCTATTTTCCCTAAATACCGGTACTATTCAAAACCATGGACGGATACTATTCGTGATAACTATAAGAATTTTAATAGTTCAATATTTATCTCAAAATAATAATAATACGACACGTTCTGCATTTACTGGATTTCACACAGACGCCGCACAGTGGTCCGGATCCGTAAAAAAGCGGTCAAAAATCGATTTTTCTACTTTACTTTAGAAACGCCAAACCACCTTCCAAGTGAAGTATGTTAATCAGTGTACATTAATTTCACTTTTTCTTTGGAAATTGCTTCTGTGTTTCTGAGATATATTACTGCAAAAGTGATACAACTCTTCGTTTCTGAACTCCGCACTCCGTTAAGTAAACTTTCAAATTTCATTCTAACTTCAAAATGAAACTCGGGGTCTTTAATACGGTATCTGTATGTATTTTGGGGTCTGAAATATGTGTTTATAGCATGATTTTCAATTTCAGATCACTTATATGGACTCTTATACTTACTTTTATTGTGCATTAATTTTTTCAAGAAAAATAAATTTTGTTTGGCCTACAAAAAAGTGTATACATATGTATAGCATGAAACTTATGCAAGAATTAAAATGAATACTGGAGAATATATCCTTAAATTTTCATCGCCAGAACACGCCAGATGCGTGATTGAGGAGGGAGAGAACATTACTGCGCGCTCTGAGGATAAACACTCGCGCGAGATAAGGGCCTGTTGAGACATTTGTTTATGCTACGCAAGGGATATCTCGAGGTCAGGAATCCAAAATAATCTTCAGTCGCAAGAAATAATTGATTAGTGGTAGTTGTGTGTGTTGTGTAATGTGAAAAATGAATTTCGTTGTTAGTCGCAGTGAACTTCATAACAAGATTCGAGAGAACAAATATCAGTCTCGCGCTCGCCAAGAAAATTTTGTGGTAACATATCTCATTAACAAATTCCAATTATATGTTGATGAGAGTGTCGAGAAAACAGTGTATAATAATATAAGAACCATTTTCTTTTTGCCTTATTTTGACCGGTGGAGAAATTGTCACTTCTTAGAACATGTTTTTTGAAGAAATATTCAGACTGGTTAAAAAAAGAAATTGTGATTTCAATTCCGAGCATGCCTGGCTCCGCAAAATCAGAAGATCGAGGTCGTCCTTCAAATGAATTTGAAGAGCTAACGGAGAGAAGCAAAACAAGAAAACTTAAGGACCTAAGGGAGATTATCACTTCATCAGAGCTTGCCTATGCGACTGCTATGAATTTAAGGGCAGAGGGAGACGATTCATCAGCCAAGCTATTAAAAGAAGCTACCACGACTACACCAACAAGGGGAAAACGAATACGGGATGCATGGAGAATGTGGGGTCAACGATCTACAGAAATGTCAGTGGAAGAAACCCTATCATTCATAATTAAAGCAAAGTTATCCAAGCACCAGTATGTGACAATGAGAAGATTAGCTAATAAACATAACCATGATTTATACCCTAGCTATTATGCTATTTCGAATGCTAAAAAGGCTACTTTTCCACAAAATGTAATAATTAAGGAAAATGAATTTGAAGATAAAATACAAGACTTGCTGGACCACACTTCCTCCAGAATTGTATTAATGTTACCAGATATGAGTGATAAGAGTTATACATTATATTGTAAATGGGGCTATGATGGCAGCTCCGGTCATTCCCAATATAAAAAGAACCTGGTCAGAAGCTGAAAAGAGTGACCAGAGCTTATTTATGTCATCTGTCGTGCCTCTGCGCCTCGTTGACAGTAAAACAGGAATTATTGCGTGGAAAAATCCAAGAACCTCATCTACACGATTCTGCAGGCCTATTCGAATGCAGTGGGTTCATGAAACATCGGAAATTACACGGACGGAAAGGATGTATCTAAATTATCAAATTGAGAATTTACATAGGCCTAATTTGGTTATAAACAACACCGAAGTGCAGTATTCCTTAATATTGTCAATGATAGATGGAAAAATATGCAATGCTTTAGCACAGGCTTCAAGCATGAAATTCTATATTTGTGGTGAGAAATTTTCATAAATGAACAATCTACAAAAAATGGCACAAAAGCCCGTCGACAATTTACAGCTTGAATTTGGAATTTCAGTTCTGCACGCCCACATCCGATTTTTTGAAAGTCTCCTGCATATTTCATACCGCCTGGGTTTTAAAAAGTGGAAAGTGAGCGTGAAAGATGGCAATCGACACTTATTCCAAAGAAAGAAAGAAAGAAAGAAAGAAAGAAAGAAAGAAAAAAGAAAGAAAGAATTGTGCAAGACTCATTCAGAACGAGATTAGGTCTTCTAGTTGATATTCCGAAGCCTGAATATGGAACAACCAATGATGACAACACTGCCCGAAGGATTTTTGAACAACCTCAAGTAACATCGGAAATAACAGGGGTAGACTGTGAGTTAATAACTCGTTTCGGAATAATTTTAAAAGCAATTTCATCTGGTCATGAAATTGCTAGTTTAGAGTTCAATTCCTACTGCAGCGAAACAGCAAGCTTATATGTCAGGCTATATCCGTGGTATTACATGCCTCCAACACTCCATAAAATACTTATCCATGGATCTTCCATTATAGAAGCAGCTATTTTGCCGATTGGAGAACTTTCAGAGAAGGCCTTAGAGTCTAGAAACAAAGACCTAAGAAAATATAGGGAAGACCATACCAGAAAATCCTCAAGAATTTCCAATAATTTTGACTTGTTCCATAGACTATTGCTAAGCTCAGATCCTGTAATTTCAAGCACGGGAGGTCTACTGAAGAAGAAAAGAAGACAGTTGCCTCATGAGGTGTGTAATTTATTGTCAATACCCGAAGACGAGACAGAGCAGGAAGGGGAAGAAGAAGAAGAAGTCGACTCATCCTGATCAGAGGATGAATAAGTAAGTAATTTTATACACCACGACAAATTTGCCTCATAGTAACATCTAATTTAAAGTTTTACTCAAAAGTATTTCATTTCTTTTAACGAAAAATATTTTTGTCCGCATTTTTTCGAATCCAGACCACTGTGCGCCGTTTCAAGAAAAATAGTTTCATTCTGATATATGGCGAAGAGCCAGTCCTACATGTGAGAAGTTCGAGTACGGGCGAGGATATTCTTTTATTCCTTATTGAAGTTTTACTTAGTTTGTTACTAACTCGTAATATCCCGTTGTATGCAAATTTTCAGTAAATGAAAGTGTATGTGGCCCTAAGAAGGGCCGATTTGTCATCAGGGTCAGACTATGAAAAGATGGATAGGGGGGGGGGGGGGGTAGGGGGAGAGGAGAGGTGGGGGGGTGGGGACCAAACTGCACTAACAATGGTTTGTTTTGTTACGGTAGCAAATGCTCGAAGTGATGACCTTCTTGGTGTATGCACAACTGCGCACGCCGCGCTGAATGGACATTCTAGGGTGCTGTAGCATGGCTGGTGTAATTGATTTACAAGTTTCGATGATGAGTTGTTGAAGGCGCTCTGGATTTTCTGGCTGCTGGGTATACACAGTTTGTTTCAAATACCCCCACAGGAAGAAGTCTAATGGCGTTAAATCAGATGACTTGGAGGGCCTAGGGACAGGTCCTCCTCTTCCTAACCATTTTCCTGAATGTGTGTTATTGAGATGGTTGTGGACAGCTAACGTACCATGTGGTGGAGATCCGTCGTGTTGAAACCACATCGTTAATCGTTCCCCAAGTGGCACATTCTCCAGCAGAAGTGGGAGCTCATGACGTAGAAAGTGTAGAGTAGGGGAGTAGTGAGAGTTCTGCCCCCCCCCCAACTACTCCCAATGCGAGCCGATAACTCCCGAACCCGTGGTCGGAGATCCACGAATGAGGTGCCGTTGGACTCGAGCTGACGGGGGCTTTGCTATGGACCACTCGTTATATTAAAAAAAAAATGATAATTTTTGTTTTTGAAAATAGACGATAGTTAAAAAACCAAACATGATAGAACATTGTGCAATAGCTTAAACGAACGATCATTATGTCCTTTATATTTTATAATAAAACTTTTTTTATTTTTGATGTCTTTTTGAAAAAAGTGTAATTTTGAAATTCTTATATTTTGGAAACTAAAGGGTCTACAAAAACATTTGTTTGACATAAATGAATGGCCCTGAACCCCTCTACCCGCAAAAAAATGTCAAGCCTCTAGGACGAAAACTGTGCAGTAGTGGGGTAAGGCCGGTTCTACCCATAATCGCGCGTGTGCTTGAATACGTATGGCTATCTTGTAAAAAGTTGGTGGTGGGGGAGGACTAGGGTCGAGTGTGGGGTCATTTAGATGGTATTTTTCCGCTCTATTTGATGGTGAGGTTATTTTTTACAATGGGTGGAATTTGGAAACGCAATTTGAGGTAAACGTGCGTTTTTGACATTTTGGTGATATTTAATGAGCTTGTAAGGCTAGAACGATGTGTTGTTTAGGAACGGGGTGACGTCCTCTTGGCTAAGAATGTGTGTTGATTTTTTTTTTTTTTTTGGATTGGCGCTATTTTGAAAACGGTGAATGTTGGAAAAAAGTTTGTTTGACGTTAATGAAAGGTGGGTATGCCCTCTAGGCGGGAAGCAAATTTCAAGGGTGTAGGAGGAAAAAAAATGATAGCCTACTTTCTAGCGAACATTGGTGATCATTGGCGAACGGATGGTCGGATTTTAATAAATGAGGTGTCGTTGGACTCGAGCTGACGTCCTCTTTCCTATAGACCACTCGTTATATTTTTGAAAAATTTCTTGAAAAATTTTGTTTTTAAAAGTAGGCGATAGTTTGAAAACCAAACATGATAGAATGTTTTGCCATAGTTCAAACGAATGACCTTTATTTTTTTATAATAAATCTTTTTTTATATTTTGAGATTTTTTGAAAACCCTTAAATTTAGATTTTTTACTATTTTGGAAACTAACACGTTGACAAAAAATTTTGTTTAACATAAATGAAAGATCCTTATCCAATCCACCATGAAAATAAATGTCAAGTCTCTAGGACCAAAAAAACTATGCATTTTTTTTCTTTTTTTTTTCTTTTTAAATAAAAGCGTGTTTGTAGACAGAGAGCCGGTAGCGCTTGACGTATGTTACAACGAGGCTATGATTGGCCATGGTGGATACTGGAAATGACTATTTCGACGGGGGCGATGTATGGCAAAACGAGGGGTTGCTTTTCGATATTTTTTCCTATGAAGAATGAATGAAGGCGATTATTTTGAAATGTGACAAGTATGCTAAGATTTTTTTACCCCTGAAGGGGATCTTTAACGTTTTAGTTTACGGTGATGAGCGAGATCGCTCTCTGACACAACAGACGGTTGTAGGATATGACCAAGTGATTCAAAAACGTTGGCGATCTCAGTGACCGTGCCCGGAAGAAATGAATTGCTATTTTGGTGGGATGGCGGGGCAGCTTATGACGGTTGGTTTTGTGACATTTCCTATGACGGATAGAGGCGAATATTTGAAAATGTGTTAAGTGTGCTAGGAATTTTTTTGTACCCCTGAAGGGGATCTTTAACATGCTAGTAAACGGTGATAAGCGAGACTGCTGTCTGGCACAGTAAATGGTTTTAGAATATGGAAACCTATAGCATTTGCTCGACCAAGTCATGTGCATGTACGCAAAGAGCCAAAACGGTAAGGTCATTGGCCTGAAATATTATAAACTAAATACCCTATTGAACTGGGTAAAGTCATGTGTTTTAGGATGAAAGTATGTGGTTAACATGATCATGTATTGAGGATGGCCGCTTGCTAGTAATTATTATTACAGTAAACTGTTTAATAATAATAATAATAATAATAATAATAATAATAAGACACACACACACATGTTTTGAATGCTAACACGCACACAGTCCAGCTCACTGGTGACTGAATATTGTACCTAGCCAGAGGACTCGTGAGAGCTGTTGCTGGTGCTGACGAGGCAGGAATGTCTACGTCAGCAGGAAGTGTGATATCAGCTTACTTGCCTCGTGGAGGCTAGCAGGTGTGCTGTTTAAGCAGAGACCGCTATTTTGGTTCTGAGACAGTAGGACTACCGATGTATAAGAGGTAGCCATTTTGGTTCCTTATTAAAAACATGAAACTATAGTAAAGCCATCATAACTTCCGACTTGACATTTCAGTGTTACCCTAGAGTTATGTAGCGGTCAGAAGGAAGATCACTTTAAATAGTCAATCACTGGCACCCATTCAAATCGATATATCACGGCAAATTGAGTTTCGTTCGCGATGTCGCGATTTAGCGAACGAAACTCTAGCCTAGCACTGAAACGTCAAGTCGGAAGTAATGATGGCTCTACTATAGTATAAGGTACACGAATCTTATTCAGATTGAGGAATGTGAAGAGGCGTGGGAACACATGCGAGAGAGAGACAGAGAACTATTCAAGGTCAAAACGCTGAGAAAATACAACTTGTTCTGTTGCTAGGCTAACTGATAACGATTGCGTTAGTCATGCACTTGCCATTTTAGCACCCGGACGTATAGAGTAGAGCTGTGGAAGAAAAATCCTTTTATTTTTTGGTAAGTACCTATGAATGATTATTTTAATAATGTCATGCTAATGAACCTTAAATTTGTAGTTATTGATTAGGTAATTATTGATTTCTTAATTTATTTGTTTGCAGATAACCGGTTTACCTTACTTGTCTGAGATACAAGCCTTACCGCCGTAGCAGTCGCTGAAAACCCGAGACGCAGTAAAGTGCAACCATTGTTTCCAGGCAGTGAACTATTTAAAACTCAGGTAAGCCTAACATAAAATGCTATTCCATTTTACCACTACTGAAAACTTGTATACAAAAAATTCATTACCTGTACATGACTAGGACGATGATTGCTTTCTTGATTAATGACTATGTATTGGCAACCGGTACAAGACCACATTGGTTGTTTACCGGGAAAGTACAAGGCCATATTTGATTTTGTAAAAAACAAACATTTTAATTTAACTGACATGTCGTTCCCTATAATAATAATAATAATAATAATAATAATATAATATAATATTAATAATAATATTAATATCGTATGGCCTCGGGTGCCGGGTGAAAGCTTTGTTATTTGACACACAGAGGGTAGCTTGCATGTCGAATTTAGTTGTTCCTTGACTATGAAAGTCAAGGAGGTTAGATGTTAGATATCTAATCTCCTTAAACTCTATAGCGCTTTCTAGTTGAAAAATGAGGAACTTTGTACCCTATAAACTCAACGAATATTCACAGGTTTGAACATGATAATCTGAACAAAATGACATGACATTATTATTTTTTGTTTATGTATTGGTTAAAGGGGAATGTAAATGACTGCAGCTTTATAAAAAGAAAATATGTACATGGGTTACTGTTAGTGCCGACATAAAGTTTATTATAATTGTTATGGTGATTTGATATATTAATGCCAATTAACGTTAAAGTTTTATTTACAAGTATTGATTGATTGATTGAGTGATTGGTTATTTTGTTTGCTTTTAGGTGTCGTCAAGCGCCATTAACATAATGAACAGACAGTGAACAAGCATACATTGTGCTTTAAAGTACTCTGTGCAACGTTAATAACTTACAATAAGAAAAAGTTTTATTATAACACATGGCGTTAGTACCAAACGATGATTTCATGTGTTGGCTTTTGTATTAAAGTTTAAACAAAGACCTTGGCTAAAGGCATACGTTGATTTTTTAACCAATTTTAGTCCATGATCTAGAGCCTGTTCAAGTGCCATGTAATGAACAACGTGGTATAGGATTTACTGCCAACAGGTGCTTACTGCGTATGGCAAGGCTGCTGTAGACTAGTGGGTTAGACAGCCTTTCTTGCTAAGGGTCTCCTATATACCCTAAACCTGGCTATACATGTTAGTTCTAAACATTTATTGGTTTATCGAATATTGAGTTTATATATAGAACTTATACAAGCACGTCTTGCACGCGGTCAAACTTCACAAGAGTTATATGCAACACGCAAAGTATGTTTCCGCTACCTAGCGGTAAATATGAGCACTACCTGAACAACTAGCATGCCACCTAGCGGAGGATATGAACACTTACTAGTGATATCCAAAGTGAGCTGAGGTTATGTTAGGTAAAGTTATGTTAGCCATGAAAATAAGCTACCAAAATAAGCTACCAAAAATAATTGGTTTTTACCCTTGAGTTCTTGGGTTCCAACTCGATTATGCCCAGAATTTAATTATCATCAGAGAGTTGAAAGGTTAGGTTAGGTGAAGATAGGTTAGGTTAGGTTAGGTGAAGTTAGGTTTGGTAAAGTTGGGTTAGGTTAGGTTAGGTTAGGTTAGGTGAAGTTAGGTTAGGTTAGGTTAGTGAGCTAAAGTTAAGTCTTTAAATATATCCTCTCTTTCAAATACTTTCCAACACCAAGAAAAAAAACCACTTAATACATTGACAAAAATAACTTGTCAAATAAGCCAATACAAAAGCCAACACAAAAAGCCAACACAAAAAAGCCAACACAAAAGCCAACACAAAAAGCCAACACAAAAAAACAACACAAAAAGCCAACACATAAGCCAATATATATAAGCTTATGGTAGGTCACTCCTTCAGCAAAACAGTTGTAACCTTTGTAGTGTGAACATCGTACTGACAGATCAGTTACTAATATGGAACTTACTACAACCAACAAAGGTAGGCAACGTGCACTCTATCAAGGATACTCTTATAACTATAATCGTCAGAATGCGAAAGGAATAATATTCTGGCGATGCTCAAAAGAGAGGTCAACAAAATGTCGAGGCAATCTGAAAAGTAAAAATGGAAAGGTTTTAAGTGTGAGTGTTCATCAATGTAGTGCTCCAAACGAACCACGGTTGCTGTTTACAAACAATTATCAAAATGCTAAGAAGCAAGTTCAAGAAAACGATATTGCGGCTAAAAATAGTGCAGTGTTTGTTCAAAAGGACTTATCATGTCCTCAAAAAGTCATGTTAAGGCAGTTGTCAACGTCCAAGAAACCTTTAACACTATCAAAATCCACGCAGACTATAAAGTGGTATTGCAAGACGATCAAAAAGGACTATAATAATAGTGATAATGGTCATGATGATCATGATGATGATAATGATGATGTTGATGATGATGATGATGTTGATGATAATGATAATGGTAATGCTTTGTTTACACCTAAAAATTCATTTGTTAAATTTGTATACTGGAACAAACCCAGTGAGCTAATTCAACGGCTTCGACACTTGCATGCTTTACAACAAACTGGGCATATACCGGTCACGATTGGGAAATCAAAGAAATTGAACAAGAGCTACGGCGTGCTAAAATTATTGTGTAATGGCTCTACCACTTTGCGACCACTTTTACCCCCACTCTTGGTTCTATATTTGCTTATTTGCTTCCACTTTTACTTGATCTCTGGATCCATATTTGCTCTCACATTAAACTATTATTCTTATTACCAAGTTGACTTTACTAGAGCTTAGTCTATGCTTGACAGCTGACATGGAAATATCAGTGACTAGGTATGGTAAGCCTTATGCATACTATAAAGGATATTCATATATTGTGAAACGAACCAATAAAAACGGAACTGTTATTTGGCGCTGTTCAAAACAACGTTCCAAGCATTGTCGTAGTGAGCTAAAAAGTAAAAATAGTGAGGTTTTAAGTGTCAGTGATCATCAATGTAGTGTACTGCGTGAAACACAGTTGCCGTCGACAAAAATCAAGAAAACCATATTGCTACTCAAAATAGTGGATTGTTTAATGAGCAACGTTTAACCCCTGTTCTAAAATTTATGTTTAATCCGTCTTCCACACCGCAAGAGCCATCAACATCACAAACTATGCAAGAGGTAGTGTTGTTGTTGTTGTCGTTTTAAAGAGTGGAACAACTAGGTCGTCTGCTCTTGATATGCAAAAAGGTACCGTAGTATTGCAAGAGGATCAAAATGACTAAATAGTAATAACAATAAGGTTTTATGTCTATAAAACCATTGCGGCATCCCCAGTTTTTGAAATCAACAGTGAACGGACATTGCTATAAAAAGATCTACAACAAGCCTTGTGTTTAAAAACTATAACAGACTATTGTAAAGAGAGAAAGAGTTGTATTAAGTGTGCATCTATTGTCATAATCATGTATAGTCTGCAATGTTAAATATTCTAACTTTTGTACAAAATAAAACAACATTGTAACATCATTTTGCATTTATTTACAAACTTCATATACATTTTTTTGGTTTCATGATAATATTTTTTAAGACAATACTAAAAACTAAAACATTATTATTCTATAAACATTTTTTTCTTACAGTCCATTGTCATCACTTATATTTTCCATTATTTTTTCACATTTTTTTCATTTAATTAAAACGGACCATGCACCTATTGTTTTTAAAACCTTCATAAATTAAGTGTACAGGTTGCACAGCATTATTGGCTTCATCAAAAACACTCTCCGATATATCATTAAACCGTGTAGGCAGAAATGTCTCAAAGTTTTCACATACACAAAGTACACGATCATCATATGCTGTTTTCAATTTCCGAATCTTGATAATGCGGAATGGAATATGCGTTGGCAATTCGCTGAGCTTCTTTGTCTCTAAGCCACATGCTTGACCCACAGCATTCAGAATATTCATTGTAGTAGTCTATAAACAAAATAAAAGTATATCTATTACACTTTAATACAGCTTTAATAATATTGTGCAATTAGGGATTTTGCACTATGCATTGCAAATTAATTATAGTATTTATGCAAGAAATGCCCTAACTGTAGCAGATACTGCTTTTCTGCATATAGCACAAGTGTTGAGTTCTAATGCACACTTGACACAGGCTATCATGTGTCCACAAGGCAAAAATACAACACCTAGTTCATCTTGATAACAAATTTTACATAATTGTTGGTCACACTTTTGTATCTGTTCGTGAGACAAGTCTTCTTTTTTCAGCCTCATGTATTTGCTCCACGTGTTCTAACTCTAAAGGCACTTTTATGTCTTGTGCTGCAATCACGTTTTCTTTACGAATAGTGTTCACAAATTCCTGACCTTTAAGCAACACCATGTATTTACAGTTAGGTAACCAACGAGCGTGTTGCACAAAAGGGTCATCAGTCATTTGCCAATCCCTTAGAGCAAATCCACAATAAAACATATTGTTTTATCCCCTTCACCAGTATAAAAAAATCCAGCTTCACTTAGCTGTTTGGTAGGGTGTTTTAATATTAATGGTCAAACATTTTTATAAGATTCTAAACGTTTTTCAATAGAGCTGTACTCTGGGTGTGCTAGTGCTTTAGTCTTGCAAACTCCCAATTTTTCAAAAGCACATGCCAATTCAACACTGTCTATGGCATATGGACCACATATATCGACACTACCGTTGTTGGCTGGTAATACAACATTATTATTATTATTATTTATTTGTGATTCAGCAACGTAAGTAGTGGTCAATGGTCTTGTGGTTCGATAAAATGAATACACGGGTATGTTACCCACTTGTTTTCCAAGCATGTAAGGACAACAAGGAGACCATCGCAAATGGTCTCTAAAGGGATCATCCCCTTTTTCCCAGTGTGAAAGTTCAATACGACAAAACACACAGCGCACCACATCTTCACGGTTCAAGTAAAAAAACGGCTTGTGCAAGTTCATGTGTCGACAAAAAGCCTACAGGCCAGGATTCAAATGTTAACCAACGGTCATGTTCTGATTTTAAATTTAACCCACGTGGTAAACCAACTTGCTCACTTGTTGTATTTGGTACTAACGCCATGTGTTATAATAAAACTTTTTCTTATTGTAAGTTATTAACGTTGCACAGAGTACTTTAAAGCACAATGTATGCTTGTTCACTGTCTGTTCATTACGTTAATGGCGCTTGACGACACCTAAAAGCAAACAAAATAACCAATCACTCAATCAATCAATCAATACTTGTAAATAAAACTTTAATGTTAATTGGCATTAATATATCAAATCACCATACAAATTATAATAAACTGTATGTCGGCACTAACAGTAACCCATGTACTTATTTTCTTTTTATAAAGCTGCAGTCATTTACATTCCCCTTTAACCAATACATAAACAAAAAATAATAATGTCATGTCATTTTGTTCAGATTATCATGTTCAAGCCTGTGAATATTCATTGAGTATAGGGTACAAAGTTCCTCATTTTTCAACTAGAAAGCGCTATAGAGTTTAAGGAGATTAGATATCTAACATCTAACCTCCTTGACTTTCATAGTCAAGGAACAAGTAAATTCGACATGCAAGCTACCCTCTGTGTGTCAAATAACAAAGCTTGCACCCAGCACCCGAGGCCATACGATATTATTATTATTATTATTATTATTATTATTATTATTATTATTATTATTATTATTATTATTATTATAGGGAACGACATGTCAGTTAAATTAAAATTTTTGTTTTTTATAAAATCCAATATGGCCTTGTACTTTCCCGGTAAACAACCAATATGGTCTTGTACCGGTTGACAATACATAGTCATTAATCACGAAAGCAATCATCGTCCTAGTCATGTACAGGTAATGAATTTTTTGTCTACGAGTTTTCAGTAGTGGTAAAATGGAATAGCATTTTATGTTAGGCTTACCTGAGTTTTAAATAGTTCACTGCCTGGAAACAATGGTTGCACTTTACTGCGTCTCGGGTTTTCAGCGACTGCTACGGCGGTAAGGCTTTTCTTTCAAAGTTTCTAAAAATGAATAAAACAAACCGTCATAAATCCCTAAATTCAGGTTAGTACATGCATTTCATAAAATAAAATATGAAACAAAAAATGAAACAAGTTAGTTTAAAAAAATAATCCCGCCTTCACTTGCAGTGGCTTGTTGCTGTTTCCTTCTAGTGGGCTCAAAAGTAAACTGGTTTCTTGTATCTCAGACATGTAAGGTATACCGTTATCTGCAAACAAATACATTAAAAAATCAATAATTACCTAATCAATAACTACAAATGTAAGGTTCATTAGCATGACATTATTAAAATAATCATTCATAGGTACTTACCAAAAAATAAAAGGATTTTTCTTCCACAGCTCTACTCTATACGTCCGTGTGCTAAAATGGTAAGTGCATGACTAACGCAATCGTTATCAGTTAGCCTAGCAACAGAAAAAGTTGTATTTTCTCAGCGTTTTGACCTTGAATGGTTCTCTGTCTCTCTCTCTCGCATGTGTTCCCACGCCTCTTCACATTCCTCAATCTGAATAAGATTCGTGTACCTTATGCTAGTTTCATGTTTTTAATAAGGAACCAAAATGGCTACCTCTTATACATCGGTAGTCCTACTGTCTCAGGGGGTACACGAAAGGAGCCTCCCCGAAGATTGCGTTGATGATGATGATGAATGATAAGAAAAGCAATCGGGCGTACCCTGGGCAACGGCAGAGAATTAATCAACATTCTCTGACGGCTGATCCTTTCACACCAGAATCATCAACCGAGTCCTTTTCAGGGCCACAGTTAACAATTATCTCTGCAAATATAGAGGGCATATCATCCGCCAAAGAAGAACTACTGCAAAACCTTTGTATCCAGCATGGATGCCATGTGCTATGCATACAGGAGACACATAGAAGCCATAATATGCACGGACCAAAAGTAAAGAGAATGGTCCTTGCAATAGAAAGACCTCATGATAAGTATGGAAGTGCCATATTTGTCCATCCAAATGTTCAAGTCCTCTCCACGGCACTCACGGAGGAAAATAACATTGAAGTTCTTACCCTAGAAACAGCCAACTGTACGATTTCATCTCTTTATAAACCACCCGGCGCTGATTTCATCATCACCAAACCATCCAATTTCCAAAATAAAAGTACACGGATTGTGATTGGCGATTTTAACAGCCAAAGCTGTGCATGGGGTTACGATCATGAAGATGAGAATGGAATAGCAGTGCATGAATGGGCAGAAATAAATCACTTTACCCTGATCCATGATGGAAAACAGCCTGCATCATTCAATAGTGGTAGATGGAAACGAGGTTACAACCCTGACCTCATTTTCAGTAGTAATAAAATCAGCGAACTTTGTGTAAAATCTGTCTGCTCTCCAATACCTAATACACAGCATCGGCCAATAATGTGCCAAATATTTGCTGCCGTCAGACCTCAGAAAATACCTTTCCGCAGGAGGTACAACTTCAAGAAAGCTGACTGGTCAAAATTTGCAGATATGTTGGACAACGAAGTGTCTTATATAGAACCTACACCAGCATCCTACGACATCTTCACCACAACTGTAAAGAAGTGCTCCAGAAGGTCTATACCTCGCGGCTGCCGGACTTCATTCATCCCTGGTCTCACATCAGACGAAGTTACCCTACTAACAGAATACAGGAAGGAATTTGAAGAAAACCCTTTCGGCGAATCAACAGTAGAAGCTGGGAACAGACTCATCTCCGCCATTAGAGAAACAAAACGGGATCATTGGGTTAGAACTGTAGAAGACCTGGATCTGAGAAGAGACAGCCAAAAGGCTTGGAGACTTTTAAGGCGTTTAAGCAATGATCCGACAAAGACCTCTGTACATTACAACATCACTGCCAACCAAATAGCTCATCAGCTTTTGATGAACGGGAAGCCCATCTATAAGCACAAAGTGCCCAGATATCAAAGAGGATTTCAAGAGGAAAGTAACGATCTTACAATACTATTCACTATGGTAGAACTGGAGAAGGCTATCAAACAGTCTAAAAATGGAAAATCAGCCGGCTTGGATGACATTCGGACAGAACAAATTAAGCATTTCGGCTTAAAAACCAAGGATTGGATACTCCAGCTCTTCAATAACTGCATGAAGAATTATCAAATTCCAAAGATATGGCGGAAGAGCCGTGTGATAGCTTTGTTGAAACCTGGCAAAGAAGGGGACAGTCCAAAGAACTTCAGACCAGTTGCACTACTGTGTCACCTCTACAAACTACTAGAACGAATGATTTTGAATCGCCTTTTACCCGTAATTGATCCTCTGCTCATACCTGAACAAGCTGGATTTCGTCCCGGCAGAAGCTGTACTGGGCAGTTGCTGAACCTTACGCAATTCATAGAGGATGGTTTCGAAGCAGCTAAGGTAACTGGAGTGGCATTTGTCGATTTATCGGCAGCCTACGACACTGTTATTCATCAGCTTCTATTTACTAAGGTCTACACGCTGACTAAGAACTCCAGCCTAACCAGGTTCATTGCTACTCTCCTGCAGAATCGGAGATATTTTGTGGACTTCCAGGGGCAACGCAGCCGTTGGAGACTACAGAAGAATGGCCTACCCCAAGGAAGTGTTCTCGCTCCATTTCTGTTCAACGTGTATACAAATGACCAGCCGATAGCTCCCAACACCAGGAGTTTCTTGTACGCTGACGATCTCGCTCTTGCTACACAGTGTAAGGATTTTGAATCAGTGGAGAACAACCTCACGAGTGCCCTTAAGGATCTGTCCAAATATTATGTCGTAAATCAACTGAAACCAAATCCCTCCAAGACACAAGTATGTGCCTTTCACCTGAGAAACAGGGAAGCCTTTCGTAAACTGAAGGTAATATGGTCAGGAGTTGAACTGGAACACTGTTACACCCCAAAATTTCTAGGAGTGACACTGGACAGAGCTCTTATCTACAAGAAACACTGTTTGAACACCAAGTCCAAAGTTCACACCAGGAATAATCTTCTGAGGAAACTGGCCGGATCACAATGGGGTAGCCAACCTGACACTATTCGAACATCTGCAATGGCATTGTGTTATTCCGCTGCAGAGTACGCCTGCCCGGTTTGGTATAACTCAACTCATGCTAAACAGGTAGACGTAGCTCTCAATGAAACGTGTAGAACTATAACTGGATGCTTAAGATCAACACCAACAGAATGCCTCTACCAGCTTGCAGGAATAGCACCACCCTCTATTCGACGAGAAGTAGCTGCAAACAAGGAAAGGAAGAAAGTTGTTCAGGAAGCAACCCATCCTCTACATGGGCAGGAACTACATGCTCTGAGGCTGAAGTCTAGGAAGAGTTTCCTAAGAACATCCAAAGAATTGAAGACTACATGTGAAAAAGCCAGGCTAGAATTATGGAAAGCTAAGAAATCTCCTCTCCTGGGCTGGAAAAGGATAGCCGAAACTTTACCTCCTGGTCATGATCAAGATTGGGTAACATGGAAATCCTTGAATAGATTAAGATCAGGAGTGGGCAGAACTAAGATCAATCTTGCAAAGTGGGGCTACATTAAGGAAGACGACATACAGTGTGGCTGTGGACAAGATCAGACTGTGAAACATATGCTTCAGTGTAGACTGTGCCCGACCTCCTGCACAGAAGATGAACTTTATGAAGCATCACAGAATGCAGTGGAAGTGGCCAAGTTTTGGTCAAATACTATATAATATTTGTAGTCATAGTATTTGTATCTGTGTTTATTTGATGTTTTCTGACTCGAGAATAATAATACTGTCTCAGAACCAAAATGGCGGTCTCTGCTTAAATAGCACACCTGCTAGCCACCACGAGGCACGTAAGCTGATATCACTCTTCCTGCTGACGTAGACATTCTGCCTCGTCAGCACCAGCAACAGCTCTCACGCGTCCTCTGGCTAGGTACAATATTCAGTCACCAGTGAGCTGGACTGTGTGCGTGTTAGCATTCAAAACATATGTGTGTTTATTATTATTATTATTATCATTATTATTATTATTATTATTATTATTAAACAGTTTACTGTAATAATAATTACTAGCAAGCGGCCATCCTCAATACATGACCATGTTAACCACATACTTTCATCCTAAAACACATGACTTTACCCAGTTCAATAGGGTATTTAGTTTATAACATTTCAGGCCAATGACCTTACCGTTTTGGCTCTTTGCGTACATGCACATGACTTGGTCGAGCAAATGCTATAGGTTTCCATATTCTAAAACCATTTACTGTGCCAAACAGCAGTCTCGCTTATCACCGTTTACTAGCATGTTATAGATCCCCTTCAGGGGTAAAAAAAATTCCTAGCACACTTAACACATTTTCAAATATTCGCCTCTATCCGTCATAGGAAATGTCACAAAACCAACCGTCATAAGCTGCCCCGCCATCCCTCAAAATAGCAATTCATTTCTTCCGGGCACGGTCACTGAGATCTCCAACGTCTTTGAATCACTTGGTCATATCCTACAACCGTCTGTTGTGTCAGAGAGCGATCTCGCTCATCGCCGTTAACTAAAACGTTAAAGATCCCCTTCAGGGGTAAAAAATCTTAGCATACTTGTCACATTTCAAAATATTCGCCTTCATTCATTCGTCATAGGAAAAAATATCGAAAAGCAACCCCTCGTTTTGCCATACATCGCCCCCGTCGAAAGAGCCATTTACAGTATCCACCATAGCCAATCATAGCCTCGTTGAAACATACGTCAAGCGCTACCGGCTCTCTGTCTACAAACACGCTTTTATTTTAAAAAAATGCATAGTTTTTTGTCCTAGAGACTTGACATTTATTTTCATGGTAGATTGGATAGGGATCTTTCATTTATGTCAAATAATTTTTTTTGTCAACGTGTTAGTTTCCAAAATAGTAAAAATTCTAAATTTAAGGGTTTTTAAAAAATCTCAAAATATAAAAAAAGTTTTATTATAAAAAATAAAGGTCATTCGTTTGAACTATGGCAAAACATTCTATCATGTTTGGTTTTCAAACTATCGCCTGCTTTTAAAAACAAACTTTTTCAAGAAATTTTTCAAAAATATATCGAGTGGTCTATAGGAAAGAGGACGTCAGCTCGAGTGCAACGACACCTCATTTATTAAAATCCGACCATCCGTTCGCCAATGATCACCAATGTTCGCTAGAAAGTAGGCTATCATTTTTTTCCCTCCTACACCCTTGAAACTTGCTTCCCGCCTAGAGGGCATACCCACCTTTCATTAACGTCAAACAAACTTTTTTCCAACATTCACCGTTTTCAAAATAGCGCCAAACCAAAAAAAAAAAAAAAAAGAATTTTCAAAATTAGAAAAAAATCAACACACATTCTTAGCCAAGAGGACGTCACCCCGTTCCTAAACAACACATCGTTCTAGCCTTACAAGCTCATTAAATATCACCAAAATGTCAAAAACGCACGTTTACCTCAATTTGCGTTTCCAAAATCCACCCATTGTAAAAAATAACCTCACCATCAAATAGAGCGGAAAAAATACCATCTAAACGACCCCTCACTCGACCCTAGTCCTCCCCCACCACCAACTTTTTCCAAGATAGCCATACGTATTCAAGCACACGCGCGATTATGGGTAGAACCGGCCTTACCCCACTACTGCACAGTTTTAGTCCTAGAGGCTTGAAATTTTGCTGGTAGAGGGGTTCAGGGACATTCATTTATGTCAAACAAAAATTTTTGTAAACCCTTTAGTTTCCAAAATATAAGAATTTAAAAATTACACTTTTTTCAAAAAACATCAAAAATAAAAAAGTTTTATTATAAAATATAAAGGACATAAAGATCGTTCGTTTAAGCTATTGCACAACGTTCTATAATGTTTGGTTTTTTAACTATCGTCTATTTTCAAAACAATTTTTTTTAATATAACGAGTGGTCCATAGCAAAGCCCCCGTCAGCTCGAGTCCAACGACACCTCATTCGTGAATCTCCGACTACGGGTTCGGGAGTTATCGACTCGCATTGGGAGTAGTTGGGGGGGGGGGGGGGGGGGGCAGAACTCTTACTACTCCCCTACTGTGTAGATAGCGTGCGCCTGTCAAATGACCTTAAAAAAAAACGGTCCAATAAGGCGATCGCCCAAAATTCCACACCATACATTCACTCCCTATTGCACTTGATGGGCCGTCAATCGAACCAAGTGGGGATTGTCAGCACTCCAGTAGTGCATGTTATGGCGGTTGACGGTACCATTATTGTGGAATCTTGATTCGTCCGAGAAGAGGATTTTTGATTAAAAATGCTACATCATCTTCTACATTTCCTAACAGTCACTGACAGAAATTCATCCGTGCTTCGGAATCTCTCCCATGGAGCTCCTGGTTTAGTTGTTGACGGTAGGGATGATATTTATGCGCATGCAATATACGGCTTAAGGACGAATGGCTAATGTTCACCTATTGTGCAATTGCTCTTGTACTAGTGTGAGGGTCGTTGCGAGCTGCGTCCATAACTGCCTCCTCATTCTCACTAGACGTTATGGTCCTCTGTCGGACAGGTGTTGTCGCCCCAAGTTTCCCTGTTCGTAAACGTCTTTCAATATTGCGTATAGTATTTCCACTCGGATGTCGCATGTGTGGGTATCTTTCCCGATACAGACGTAGTGCCTGCAAGGAATTCCCTTTGGCCTCCCCGTATACAAGAAACATGTCAACGTATTCGTGGAGTACATGACGAATGAATGAAGTAACTTCAATCCCACTGTATAGCTGCACAAGTGGGTCTCGCACAAACACTAATAACGGCATTAGACTGTATGTTGTGTCACACAATGACATGTGATTGTAGCATTGAAGCTTCATAACGTTGCAAAATTATTCTCTAATTGGGGAATTCGAACCTTCGCTACTCCGGTCCATCAATTGGAAGTCCAGTGATTTTCTACTTGAGCTACACCTCAGCTTGGGAAGAGACACGTATTAAGAGCCTCTTAGAGTACGTTACTCTTCCAGTTCGCTGTTTCAAATGCTCTCCACGTTACTATATCGTAGTTTTCAGCGTTAATTTCATGATTTGCGACACCCAACCACTTGGCACGACATCTAAACGCAGATGATATGATGCAATGGAATAATTGACTGCAGGTACATCATATTATTCGAACGGTCTGTAGTCATTTCGGGTGGGGGAATAATAGGGTTCAGTATCGTTTGCGAGATAAACTTACTGTGCATTAGTACCATACGGGATGCAAGCACAGATTTATCGACCTTCATGACATAACACGTTAGTTGGGCTGCATAAAATCAATATTATAAGGGGTGGCTGACTCACCTGGTATATATATTTCTTTTGATTCTTTTGATTCTTCGATATTGAATATTTGATTTCGTGATTTTTGAATTTGGATGTGAATCGTATTTCCGGCGTTTGGTATCTTTTAGTAGTGGATTTTATCGTCTATTCAGGATTTTGTGTGCGTTTAAATTTTTCATTGAATTTTGAGTTGGAGTGTTGCGTGACACGACAGCATTTTAGTAAGATTGTAGAAATAGATAGTTAGATTTCAACCAGAGAGTGCGGTATTCAGAATTGTTGTTTGTTTTTATATGATTGTAAGTACTGCAACGTCAGATAGACACTTGAGCTAATAGAAGACAACAGTTGATTGTCAGGTTTTGGAACAGATTCTTACACGAATGAGTGACAGATTTAACGCAAAGATTCTGCCATTGTAATAAGAAAATGAAATTATTTACTATTTGTGAAACTACTTGAAATAAGCATTTATTGGAAAAGAAGTTCTAAGAAAGTAAAAATTGTAAGAGAACGAATTTCTGATTGTTGACAGAAATATTTAAGACTGATCAGAGTTTTTTTTTTTTTGTCGTATACCCTCCAGGTTGGTGGAACCCACGGCCTCAGCGAGGGAACTCACCACTACCGCCTCTGCGGGCAGTGTCCTAGAGCTGGTAACATCGAATCGGAAGGGATACAACTGGCGAGGTGGGATTGGCACCTCGCCCAGGCGGCCTCACCTGCAAGGCGAACAGGGGCCTCATGAGGGAAGGTAAGGGATGGTGAGGATGGATAGGCAAGGAAGAGGGAAGGAGGCGGCCGCGGCCTTGAAGAAGGTACCATCCCGGCGTTTGCCCGAAGACGAATTGGGAAACCACGGAAAACCTCTTCGAGGATGGCTGAGGGGGGAATCGAACCCCCTCTACTCATTTGGGCCACCCGAGGCTGAGTAGACCCCGTTCCAGTCCTCGTACCACTTTTCAAATTTCGTGGCAGAGCCGGGAATCGAACCCAGGACCTCCGGGGCGGCAGCTAACCATGCTGACTGCTACGCTACGGAGGCGACATTATCATTATTATTATTATGATGATTATTATTATTATTATTATTATTTTTTAGTCGTTTACCCTCCAGGTTGGTGGAACCCACTGACTCAGCGAGGGAACTCACCACTACCGCCTCTACGGGCAGTGTCCCAGAGCTGGGAACATCTAATCGGAGTGGATACAACTGGTGAGGTGGGATTGGCACCTCGCCCAGGCGGCCTCACCTGCAAAGCGAACAGGGGCCTCATGAGGGAAGGTAAGGGATGGTGAGGATGGATAGGCAAGGAAGAGGGAAGGAGGCGGCCGCGGCCTTGAAGAAGGTACTGCCCCCGTAATTGAATTATATAGAGACCACGGTGGCTATATTTGAAATTATAATTATAGTTATGGCTGTCATAGTTATGACGTGGGTAGTCATGACGTAAGCACGGATGACGTAAATGTTATGCCAGCAGGCTACTTGAGCTGAGATTCTCAGTGACGTCAGCATTTAGTCGAGAATGTTCCAAGATTTACGACGCAGTCGCAGGAAACGAGGATTTCTGCTGAGGAAGAAACTATGCTATTGGAGGAGAGGCATGAACCAATCAACGATAGTTTACAGGAAGACGGAGATTGCTGAAACTATGGTATTTTTATTACTTTTGGAATGCAGAATTGTGGAAATCCATTTGCAGTAAAAGCATTGATTTGGAATTTTGGTGAAATTTATTTTCAGTTTTTGAATTTTGAAAATCCGTCATGTATTAACGAAGTTGGAAGTTTTAGCGATGACGCAGTATCACGCTTTGGAAGGGATGGAAACGCCCCTCGTGAAGTTAATAAAAGGGCTTGCGCAGAAGAGAGGAGTCTCTTTCGTTCTCCGATTATTCTGAGATCTCATTCTCAGATCATCGAAGTCTATTGTGAAAGTTCTTTTCTTATACATTCATTATAGTGAGACGTCGAAGTGAACAGCAGTGAAAAGAATCGTCTTTATAACGCGTGGCGAGGCCACTATATTAACGAGATCCAAGTCAAACTAGGTGAAGTTGAAACGGACCTTAGAAAGCTTCTACAAGTTTAGCTTCGAACAGTTAGCGGTCACCGATAAGCTAATTGTATTGTGCTGTGCTTCATAAAGTAATAGAGAAAAGCTGAACAATTTCGACCGATTAGTTTAAAAGATATTAGCAGTTTTATACGACTGACAAAAGTGATTATCTCGCCACAAGAGAAGCACTTTTGTATAGCCAGAATCAACGCAACGGCTGACGCTGCGAGTGGAATAGAAAGACTTCAGATTGCTTGGTTACACAACGCTACCAGTATAATGGAGCAATTGAATACGGCAGTTTGTTCTTCTAATACTATAACCGAAGAGCAGATGGAAGGCTAAAAGGGCTTATTGCAATTGGGACATATTTCAACGGAGTAAGATAGCGACATGGAACTTCGCTAATTGCTATTCCACACAAGCGAACATGCGGTGAATACCATCTACACCCATGTTTCGTAATTAAAGGCTGAATACCATCGAACAGCCATAGAAACAATTTCATACTCTGAATATGAATAATTTCTTCGGAAATTTCTACAAAACTTCATGGCGATTGTCTACTGGAACTTCAGGGAATTTTTCAAGAGAGGTCAGGGATATCCCGACTCACAAAGAAGATTATTGCCGGAAGGATGTCTATTCGTCTTCAAGGAGCAGAGCGATTTCCGGAGAAGGAAGCAGTTCGATTCTCCGAGGGTGCTATTTCCTATTTCGAGGATGGAGCTCAGCTTTAACGTGGTGAAATGGATCCATCAGCAGTCTTCTTTGGGGAATTTTCCTCTGGAACGTCAATCGGCAGATAAGGTAGTCGTGAACGTTTATTGTATTTGAGTTTCATAATGATGTTTGAGCAACCATTTTTCCCATATTTTTATCCTCATGTATTTTGCCCTATTTTCTTGTTGAGATTCTTATTCTCAGTACACCTTGATGAGTTATGCCTTTTTCGACGATTTATTAAGACATTGTTATGTCATGGGCATAGTTAATGATTTTGAATCAGTTGAGACTGATATTTAGAATATTCAGTAATTAATATTTTATTTTGTAGTCACGATTTGACTGTAAGTTAATGATTTTTATGGCAGATTTAAATTCAGACAGCGTGTCATTTTATTAAAGTAATTCTACCCCAGTTTAATTACTTTGACCAATTTTCTGTCATCATCAAGAAGTAAGAACATTTAAATGATTTTAGAGCGTTAAAATCTCTTACGTTGTCGACGATCTTGGAAATACTAGTCGTTATTTGAATTGATTGCAACACAGACATTTATCGTCAGTTATGAATGAACATTGCATTATAGACACTTTTGTGAAAGATTAACCTTAATAATGAATTATTGAATGCATTAAAGTCAAGAACTTTTGTTAGGAGTTTTTCTCAATTAGAGATTTATAGAACGATGTTTGCATTCCCCAGTCTAATTGGATTCTATTCGACTACTTTACATTTTAGTCGCACTTTATTTGAAGATAGTATTTTTATACTACATTTCTTTTAAGATGTTAATCTTATATTTTGATAGACCAGACAGGCGTATATAAGCGTATTCACTATTAAATTTGTTTGTGATTGGCAAGTTTTGACTTCATTTCGGTTCATGAATGAAATCCACGAAGGTTAAATAAAAAACAGTTTTGAAACAATTAATGATTATAAAAATTTTTAAGTGGAACTATGAATGTATAATCGCTAGTGCAGCGCGTGTTGAAAGTCGCTGAGGTATAATGCCCTTGAATATGAAGGAGGTTCCCACAGGAATAAATGTTAAAGAACTATTTGTGGAAGTTTTGTAAGTTATGTGGAAGTTTTTAATGCCATATAGATTAATATATGATGATTTTGGGCATATTTTTAATGCAGATTGTGCATTAACTTGTTAGCGAAGGATTTTCCGCTGGAGTAAGATTGTCATAGTTCGTTGAAAATTAATCAAGTGAATTACTGTTATAATTAACACGAGTTTTGAAAGAATTTGAGATAAGATTTTGAATGAAGGTTGCCGTCACAAATCATTATTAAAACCTTTATTAAACCAGATTGTGACACTAATATGTATAACTAACCTTCATTGGTCGATTATATTAATCACGATTATGAAAATTACCAACCGAATGAACATGTGGTTAATGTATTTCTTAAATTAATAATTTAAACAATTTAAATGTTAATATTGTAAATAATTGCTGTAAATATTTTTGAAAATAATGTGAAACGAGAGTGATGTTAAAGGCGTGCTTATAATATTTTTATTGTCTTTGACAAATGTTATAAACAATTTCTAATTGTTATAAATAATTTATGTGAATTTGTTATAAACATTTAAGAGCTAATTAAACATTTGGATTGAACTTAACAAGTTTAAGAAATTAACATAATGATCCAATAGGATGTGAGCAAAGTACTTGAAAGATTTGCGTAAATATAATGTGAGTTGTCTTGTAGACATTTAAAAGCTTCAGAGAGCAAGCTGTACTCTTACGTAACTTAGCACGTGAGAAGGGAGTGCATTTGACCAGTATGCAACAGGCTGGAGGGTAGCCCGCAGCTGTGCCAACATCTGGTTCTCAGAGAGTGAGGTCGTCCGCACTCTGGCCTTGCGACTATAAATACCATTGCCATACACCCTGACGTCCTTTTCCAATCCAATAGTGTTATGAATATTACGTTATTTGGAGCTCTTGGGAGCTAAAATGTTTATATCATGTTGTATGATAATTTTTGCAAGTCCTACTGGAGGACGTAGTCAGATTGACTTGGGCTACTGATAGCCACGTTGTTTTTGTTGTGTTAGTAAAATCATACCCTTTATCAGAAATAAAGCTTTTGTACAGTTCAAAGTTCTCGTCTTCGTCTTGGTTCATTTTTAAATGTCATGGTGGAGGTTATTGTGTGAACAGACTTTTAGTGATCCTGTTGTCAACTCAAACCCCGAGATAATTAAGAGGTAAGTAACGGTAAGTATGAACCCCCGTCTATTTTGGTGTGTTCCACAATGATTTCCTGTGAACTTCTGTGCTCTTATCTCGATAGTATCTGTCAGTGCCATTTTCATTGATGTAGCTGTGCCGGTGCGATTGATAGTTGGCAATCCGATTGAGGGGGCGGATATCTGACAGCCTACTATCCAGGTAAACGGGGACAGAAAGATTGGCGCAGTCAACGTGTGGGGCATGTTCAACAACACTGGATCACCAGGTTGAACAATAGAAAGATTGGCGCACCTAGAACGTTGGGGCTCGAATTCGACAAAACTGGATTACCAGGTTGAACGCTAGAAAGAGTGGCAAACCTAAAACGTGAGGTTCGATTAGACTCAAATAAAGAGGTTGATTCTTTGTTAGATGTCTAGGCCAATTGTAGAATTTAAGAGTGTGATTATATAGGAATTAAATGTTGTATTGTGTTAGGAAAATTACACTCAGAAAAGATCAGATCTTATACAACTTGAGAAAGGTTAAATAGGCTGGAAACTTAGGAAAATCGCCTCTGATCTGGAATCTTATTTTATTTGACCGGCTTATGACATTTTAGTCATATTAAAGATAAAATTAATTATTTGGATTGTAAATGTAAATCATTTGTGTTAGGATATTTTAAAATGAGCCAGGGAAATTTGAACATGTGCTTGAGTTTGTTTCAACATGAAGTATCTTCGAAGGTTAATTATAAGGTAGTTATAAGTTAGATTTAAGACAGAAAATTGATCAAAATTATATATGGTGAAAAGTGTTGCTCAAATGTTGTTATTTTGCTCTTTTGATGTATGTCCCTACAGCAGTCCATTTTTGAATAATATTGTAATGGCAGATGAAAGTTTGAGGTTGATGCTAGAGGAGATGTCTGCTAACTTGAAAGCTAGCATGAATAATAGTATGAAGCAGATGCTGAATGAAAGCATAAAGGAGATGGAAGCTAGGAATACTAGTCGAATGGAGGAGAATGCTAGTAATTTGAATGCAAGAATGGAGGAGAATGCTAGTAATATGTCTGCTAATTTGAAGGGTATCCAAACTAGCGCTGCTAATTTAGAGGAGAATATGTCGCGTTTACAGATTAATACCCTAGGAATTGAGAATACTGTAACGGACATGCGTACAGACGTGTCTAATGTCCATAAAGATGTATCTATTGTGCATAAAAGTGTTGATGATGTTAAATTTGATGTGTCTAAGGTACAGAAAAACCTTACAATGTTAAATCTAGATGTAGCTAATGTCCGAGGGGATATTTCTTGTGCTAGAGCCGAAGTAGTTGTTGTCAAAAATGATGTTGCGACTGTCCAAGACAAGGTCGAGGAAGTCCAAAAAGAAATTCAAAAAGCTAGAACTGATGTATCCAATGTTCAGGTAGACATTAATAACGTTCGTGCGGATATAACTGAGGTGCAAAGTGACATAACTAAGATTCAGGTAGAGGTCAACACAGTTTTCGTAGATATCACTAAAGTCCAAACTGATGTAAATAAAGTCAGGGAAGAAATCGAAAACTCAAAAACTCTTTGTACGCGTAATATAACTGCATTAGCGACTAGACTAGTTGATGAATCAGTTAGAACAACAACGTCTTTAGCAGAGTTGAAGTATGATGTAGAGGTCATGAGAACCCAGGTATTAGACCACAATAGAGTATTAAAAGAGGATATCGAAGTAGACATAGCCGAAATGTTAACAGCAAACGTAGCGGTATGGAAAGACGAGTGGAATAAGTCAAGTGCGGAACATGTAACCCAAATTCAGGAAAGGATTGAAAGAAAACTTGCCAGTACGCAGATAGAAATTAACAATGAAGTAATACAGATTAGGAAAGATTTAAGCGTCAGGATAAATTCGCTATCCGAAAAACAAGTTGACGATAGAACACAACTAGATCAGGATATGCAAACATTAAAATCTACATTAGAGGAACAGATGCATAAAGTTGTCTCGGATGTAAATGAAACGACGAGTAAACTGAAAAATTTGAAGTTAGGAGAGGCTAGTTTAATGGAGAACTACAAAGAAGAGATAATCAAGAAAGTCTTAACGGAAATCACTGACAAGGATACGGAAGGCTTAGCTTGCGAATTGAATAGGAATTATACCAGAAGATGTAACCTAGATCCAGAAGAGAGAAACGTGACTCCTGAAGAACGTGTATCCAGATTCAGAGAGGAGGATGACGAGAGGAATATGGAACCTGAGTGGAACTATCGAGATAGTGGGAAAAACTATCCGGATTCATATCCGAGGAACGTGACGGTCATCAGGAATTTCGAAGACAAACCACAAAAATTCAGTAACACTGATAGTTTGACACCTATAGAGTATGTAAGGAATCTCAAAGATTATTTCATCGAAGCTCACATTCCCAGAGAGAGAGAGATGAAGATAGTAGAGAGATATCTGATTGGAGGACCCCTTGAATGGTTTCGCGCATTTAGATACACATTCAGTAACTTTGACGAGTTTGCAGAGGCATTAATCAAACGATTTTGGTCCATAGAAGCGCAGAATTCGTTAAGAGCGGAGGTGTATTCAAGAAAATACTCAGGTACTCTTCCAACGAGGTACGCTAATTTCTTTACGAGTCAGTTGTCCCGCTTGAGATTTTTGCAACCCCCATTGTCCACGGAGCAACTAATAGATGCGATTTCTCGTATGCTGCCAGTTGAGGTGAGGAGACTTATAATTTCGTCCAACATCAGGGATTTATCCAGCATGGATGAATTACTAAGAAGGTTAGACTACACAAGCCCAATGCCTAACGTAGTCCAGAAAGGTCAAAGGCAGGAGTTTAAAGAAATCAATACGGTATATATGGACCAAGTCCAACAAACTGACAAGCCAGAGGAGGAGAAAACTGACAATGTAGGTCCTCACAGGAATAATCAGTTTAGAAATTACAGATCACAAGGTTACCGACCGTATCAACAGAGAAGAGGTTGGAACTACAACCGAGGAAACTACAATGGAAGAGGCAGATATTACAACAATAATGGGTATAACCGTAACTATAATAGGAATAACCAAAACCAAAATAGAAACCAGAATACTCAAGGTCAGGTTATGACACCTGATCAGTATCAGCAAAGAGAGAAGGAAAGCCAGCAATACTTAAAAGAATTAAGGGATAAAGAAGCTGACAATCAAAAGAAAAGGCAGGATGTTGTAATCGATCCTGGTCCTTCTACGAGCCAGCAGAACTTAGAAAATAGAAATACTGGTCAGAAGAGGAATTAGAGAGGAAAGAATACATTAACCACACACAACCCAGAGTAGAAGAAATTCATGATTAAGGAACATAGAGGAAATATCATACTAGAGTAAGCCAGTAATAATTCAATTTCGTGTTCAAGAGAGTTGAGATACTTGTAACATTGAGTTTAAAAACAATTTGCAACTGTTTTTAAAACGTGGTGAGAGGAGAATGCCCCCGTAATTGAATTATATAGAGACCACGGTGGCTATATTTGAAATTATAATTATAGTTATGGCTGTCATAGTTATGACGTGGGTAGTCATGACGTAAGCACGGATGACGTAAATGTTATGCCAGCAGGCTACTTGAGCTGAGATTCTCAGTGACGTCAGCATTTAGTCGAGAATGTTCCAAGATTTACGACGCAGTCGCAGGAAACGAGGATTTCTGCTGAGGAAGAAACTATGCTATTGGAGGAGAGGCATGAACCAATCAACGATAGTTTACAGGAAGACGGAGATTGCTGAAACTATGGTATTTTTATTACTTTTGGAATGCAGAATTGTGGAAATCCATTTGCAGTAAAAGCATTGATTTGGAATTTTGGTGAAATTTATTTTCAGTTTTTGAATTTTGAAAATCCGTCATGTATTAACGAAGTTGGAAGTTTTAGCGATGACGCAGTATCACGCTTTGGAAGGGATGGAAACGCCCCTCGTGAAGTTAATAAAAGGGCTTGCGCAGAAGAGAGGAGTCTCTTTCGTTCTCCGATTATTCTGAGATCTCATTCTCAGATCATCGAAGTCTATTGTGAAAGTTCTTTTCTTATACATTCATTATAGTGAGACGTCGAAGTGAACAGCAGTGAAAAGAATCGTCTTTATAACGCGTGGCGAGGCCACTATATTAACGAGATCCAAGTCAAACTAGGTGAAGTTGAAACGGACCTTAGAAAGCTTCTACAAGTTTAGCTTCGAACAGTTAGCGGTCACCGATAAGCTAATTGTATTGTGCTGTGCTTCATAAAGTAATAGAGAAAAGCTGAACAATTTCGACCGATTAGTTTAAAAGATATTAGCAGTTTTATACGACTGACAAAAGTGATTATCTCGCCACAAGAGAAGCACTTTTGTATAGCCAGAATCAACGCAACGGCTGACGCTGCGAGTGGAATAGAAAGACTTCAGATTGCTTGGTTACACAACGCTACCAGTATAATGGAGCAATTGAATACGGCAGTTTGTTCTTCTAATACTATAACCGAAGAGCAGATGGAAGGCTAAAAGGGCTTATTGCAATTGGGACATATTTCAACGGAGTAAGATAGCGACATGGAACTTCGCTAATTGCTATTCCACACAAGCGAACATGCGGTGAATACCATCTACACCCATGTTTCGTAATTAAAGGCTGAATACCATCGAACAGCCATAGAAACAATTTCATACTCTGAATATGAATAATTTCTTCGGAAATTTCTACAAAACTTCATGGCGATTGTCTACTGGAACTTCAGGGAATTTTTCAAGAGAGGTCAGGGATATCCCGACTCACAAAGAAGATTATTGCCGGAAGGATGTCTATTCGTCTTCAAGGAGCAGAGCGATTTCCGGAGAAGGAAGCAGTTCGATTCTCCGAGGGTGCTATTTCCTATTTCGAGGATGGAGCTCAGCTTTAACGTGGTGAAATGGATCCATCAGCAGTCTTCTTTGGGGAATTTTCCTCTGGAACGTCAATCGGCAGATAAGGTAGTCGTGAACGTTTATTGTATTTGAGTTTCATAATGATGTTTGAGCAACCATTTTTCCCATATTTTTATCCTCATGTATTTTGCCCTATTTTCTTGTTGAGATTCTTATTCTCAGTACACCTTGATGAGTTATGCCTTTTTCGACGATTTATTAAGACATTGTTATGTCATGGGCATAGTTAATGATTTTGAATCAGTTGAGACTGATATTTAGAATATTCAGTAATTAATATTTTATTTTGTAGTCACGATTTGACTGTAAGTTAATGATTTTTATGGCAGATTTAAATTCAGACAGCGTGTCATTTTATTAAAGTAATTCTACCCCAGTTTAATTACTTTGACCAATTTTCTGTCATCATCAAGAAGTAAGAACATTTAAATGATTTTAGAGCGTTAAAATCTCTTACGTTGTCGACGATCTTGGAAATACTAGTCGTTATTTGAATTGATTGCAACACAGACATTTATCGTCAGTTATGAATGAACATTGCATTATAGACACTTTTGTGAAAGATTAACCTTAATAATGAATTATTGAATGCATTAAAGTCAAGAACTTTTGTTAGGAGTTTTTCTCAATTAGAGATTTATAGAACGATGTTTGCATTCCCCAGTCTAATTGGATTCTATTCGACTACTTTGCATTTTAGTCGCACTTTATTTGAAGATAGTATTTTTATACTACATTTCTTTTAAGATGTTAATCTTAAATTTTGATAGACCAGACAGGCGTATATAAGCGTATTCACTATTAAATTTGTTTGTGATTGGCAAGTTTTGACTTCATTTCGGTTCATGAATGAAATCCACGAAGGTTAAATAAAAAACAGTTTTGAAACAATTAATGATTATAAAAATTTTTAAGTGGAACTATGAATGTATAATCGCTAGTGCAGCGCGTGTTGAAAGTCGCTGAGGTATAATGCCCTTGAATATGAAGGAGGTTCCCACAGGAATAAATGTTAAAGAATTATTTGTGGAAGTTTTGTAAGTTATGTGGAAGTTTTTAATGCCATATAGATTAATATATGATGATTTTGGGCATATTTTTAATGCAGATTGTGCATTAACTTGTTAGCGAAGGATTTTCCGCTGGAGTAAGATTGTCATAGTTCGTTGAAAATTAATCAAGTGAATTACTGTTATAATTAACACGAGTTTTGAAAGAATTTGAGATAAGATTTTGAATGAAGGTTGCCGTCACAAATCATTATTAAAACCTTTATTAAACCAGATTGTGACACTAATATGTATAACTAACCTTCATTGGTCGATTATATTAATCACGATTATGAAAATTACCAACCGAATGAACATGTGGTTAATGTATTTCTTAAATTAATAATTTAAACAATTTAAATGTTAATATTGTAAATAATTGCTGTAAATATTTTTGAAAATAATGTGAAACGAGAGTGATGTTAAAGGCGTGCTTATAATATTTTTATTGTCTTTGACAAATGTTATAAACAATTTCTAATTGTTATAAATAATTTATGTGAATTTGTTATAAACATTTAAGAGCTAATTAAACATTTGGATTGAACTTAACAAGTTTAAGAAATTAACATAATGATCCAATAGGATGTGAGCAAAGTACTTGAAAGATTTGCGTAAATATAATGTGAGTTGTCTTGTAGACATTTAAAAGCTTCAGAGAGCAAGCTGTACTCTTACGTAACTTAGCACGTGAGAAGGGAGTGCATTTGACCAGTATGCAACAGGCTGGAGGGTAGCCCGCAGCTGTGCCAACATCTGGTTCTCAGAGAGTGAGGTCGTCCGCACTCTGGCCTTGCGACTATAAATACCATTGCCATACACCCTGACGTCCTTTTCCAATCCAATAGTGTTATGAATATTACGTTATTTGGAGCTCTTGGGAGCTAAAATGTTTATATCATGTTGTATGATAATTTTTGCAAGTCCTACTGGAGGACGTAGTCAGATTGACTTGGGCTACTGATAGCCACGTTGTTTTTGTTGTGTTAGTAAAATCATACCCTTTATCAGAAATAAAGCTTTTGTACAGTTCAAAGTTCTCGTCTTCGTCTTGGTTCATTTTTAAATGTCATGGTGGAGGTTATTGTGTGAACAGACTTTTAGTGATCCTGTTGTCAACTCAAACCCCGAGATAATTAAGAGGTAAGTAACGGTAAGTATGAACCCCCGTCTATTTTGGTGTGTTCCACAATGATTTCCTGTGAACTTCTGTGCTCTTATCTCGATAGTATCTGTCAGTGCCATTTTCATTGATGTAGCTGTGCCGGTGCGATTGATAGTTGGCAATCCGATTGAGGGGGCGGATATCTGACAGCCTACTATCCAGGTAAACGGGGACAGTACCATCCCGGCGTTTGCCCGAAGACGAAGTGGGAAACCACGGAAAACCACTTCGAGGATGGCTGAGGGGGGAATCGAACCCCCTCTACTCATTTGGGCCACCCGAGGCTGAGTAGACCCCGTTCCAGTCCTCGTACCACTTTTCAAATTTCGTGGCAGAGCCGGGAATCGAACCCAGGACCTCCGGGGCGGCAGCTCACCATGCTGACCGCTACGCTACGGAGACGACATTATTATTATTATTATTATTATTATTATTATTATTATTATTATTATTATTATTATTATTATTATTGTCAGTCTCTGATGAATTTTGTTGTGAAGGTAATTTCTTCGAAGTACTGCAACTATTGTAAACATATCTAATAGAGTTCTGTCTTTAATATTTTAAGGAAACGCATTGTTAAGCACGTTTTTCAATATTTTGAAAGTAAAGTCAAATTCCACACGTGCATGGTGACATTGGAATGATTCTGTGGAATGAAACGGGATTTAAGGTTGTTATTTATGAGAAGTATTCGTGCAAAATAGAGAAACTTGTTATGATGTTTTTAAACTGAAAGTGGTTCAGTTATGAAAAGAAGGATACGTGTTTATGTGAAGTTTCATGCCACATTTATTGGAAAGGATGTTTTTATGGAGAAGATTATGCGCATTTTGGCAGTTTATGGCAAATATAGGTTTTGTGGCTAGTAAATGCACGAATGGGGCAATTGTAAAGTAGCAACATTCATCGTCATTGACATTATTTTTATTCATGATTTCGACAATTTGCCTGAGCTATACTTCATTGTACGGTTTCGGAGAACCAAGTTAGGACTGAAATGAAAAGAGGGAGAGCGACTAAAGTCAGTAGTTCTGTGGATAAATATTTTTGTGAGAGTTATAGAAGTGAAAGTGGAATTCTTGAAGGAGTGGAAAGGCTTGAAATTAGCAAATGTTGTAAATAGATATACAGATAGTTGTAGAGTTAAGGGAATAGTGACGGCTGGCTATGTCCCATTGCGTTTAAAATGTAAATGATTTGTGTGAAGTATAACTGAGTTATAAATGTATAGATTAAACTATAGAAATGTGTTTATAATTGGTTAACCGCGTCTACGGTTAAGGATTCTTGAAATATATATAGGGTTTTAATGTTGTTGATTAACTCCAATGAGAAATAGAAGTCGAGGTGACTGTCAATAAAATGCGAGGAGCAACATTTCAGAGTATTTTAAGTTGGATAATGTCGTTATATTTTCTTTAGGAGTATTTTTATTTTATTTTATTCTTCGATATAATTTCTTTTGGGAAGTTTTTTTTATTGTATCGTCGTAGTCAATAAATTTGGGACACGAGGGTTTTTCGTTTGTCCTCTGTTTTTATAGAGACCAATCGTTTTTGATTGGCAATAATTAGAATGAGATTATGCTATGGAATTAAAGATAGGCGCCCATTTAATTTTCATCCCATTGTCCCCTAGAAGCACAAGTTTCTCACTCTACCCTTGTTAACTTTTGTCTTTATTCCGTAGTATAATGTCATTGTTGGAAGAAATATGTGTAACATGCTATCCCATTGGTCAGGTATTTCTCTCAGTGGGGCCATGAAGAAGAAGCGATCCGTCCATCTGAATACTGGCAGGTGTTTTTTTAAGGGTACAATACATAGTTCTGCACGCACCACACTTTATTGGTGATCTTAACTACTTCGGCTTGTGTAAATCGGCAGATTATATTGTTCCCGTGATCCTTGAATGATTTCCTTCAAAATAAAAACAAAATTAACCGCACTCGAGAAGTCCTGGTGACGGTTTCTTTTGCAACTTTGTGACTCTCCTATATCCTTATGTCATGCGCAAATCGTCATATTATTGAAATGCACGCTTTTCTGCATGTAATTAGCTCACCTTGCCTTAATCTGACGCGCTCGTGTTTTTCTAACGATCGTTGGGTTTTGTTTTTTTGTTGTTGTTTTTTTTTTACTATTGTGATCGGCTGCCCTAAACGCACGACCCTATATAAATGGTTCATGTATGGTGGGGATACTTAACAGGGTGCAAGGTTTCCCTCCTTATGTTATTCTGCCACGCTTGAGTAAATCCCAAAATCATCGCTTGGGCTCCCCTACTAGTAGTGGAATCGTTGGTCGAATGCATCTCGTGCACGGACACGTGTTTTAAAACGGAGCATTGTGCTCAGAGCAACGCAGCAACAAATATTCTGCACCGTTGCTTTTTGCCTATTTTCATCATATGAAAAAAGTAGTTCCGTGAAGAACTATACAGCCAATTTTTATAAATACTAATAATATTTTCCAATTAAAATTCTCCCGCCTATTAAGAGGATTTTCCAAATTAAGTCCACGGCTGTCTCCTTCCCAATCCTCATTTTAATTACAAATACATACACTAACTAATACAGCCATTGCAGTATCACAGGTTATCAGACAAATTCCACACACACCCAACACGATGTCGCAAAGCCCCTAAATTAATCAACATCAACAACAACAACAACAACAACAACAACAACAACAAAGGGATTTTCCAAGATATGTACTAAATAGCTTTTGGAAATCGACCTACTGTATGTTTCCTCAAACACCATACATTTAGAAATTATGTGCTAAAAACTTTCAGTATCGATGGTCAAGACTCCTCCCACAAGATGGCATCTTTCTTGAACGAGTCACGGCAGTTAATTTTAAGAAAAGTCAAATGCACGTCTTCTACGATTTACGAAAAGTCAGCTACAGAATTCAGTGCCTTGAGATAATGATTATTACAATAGCCCATCATACGAATCTTTTCTTCAATCGACGAGAAATAAAAATAATAATGCTTTAAAATTTAGAACTGATACTATCTCGAATTTTTGGAAGCAATTAAACATGAGATGTCTGTGTATGAAGCTCTGAATAAAGATTCGCTGTGCTGAGTTTCATTGGTCTCGGGTGATTAGATCGCTAGAAAAATCATTTGAAATATAAGGAAATCACTTGGCCGTTTTGTTTTTGTGTTTCCCAGGATTTTGAAAGTCACATACAGTGCATGTACTTACTTAAAAGTCCTCTATCAACATACAAAATTTTAGTTTGGTTGCTTAAATACCGTAGTTTCGTAGATATTGTGAACCGGCGAAATCTATCACAAGGACGCCATATTGGAATTTTTAGATATAGGCTTTATAATTATATGTCAGCAAATGAATATTATAATGGTGGTTATACCTATCTAAATTTCTATTGTAAGTTTAAGACACTAGAAATAAAAACGTGATTTTAAAAATTTTGCACAGCCGCCAATTTTAAGTTCTCATAAATTTGAATAAAATTACACGTCAATGTATTAAGCCTTGCATGAAGATACATCGTGCCAAGTTTCACATGCTCGTTTGATAAAGTCGCGAGAAAAATACAATTAAATATTAATAATTCACGTATCCGCCATGTAGGTTTTGTGCAATCCAAGCGCTGTATATATGAAACAATGCAACATGGTGGCCATATGATATATTTCACTGGTTCACAATATCTCCAAAACTATTTAAGCAATCAAACAGATATTTTGTGTGGTGATAGAGGACTATTAAGTAAGTACATACCGTATATGTGACTTTCATACTCCTCAGAAACAGAGAAACATCATGGCGGCCAAGCGATTTTCAAATATTTCAAATTACTTTTCTGGCGATCTTATCATCCGAGAGCAATAAAACAGTGAATCTTTATTCAGAAGTCTCATTTTCGATTATTTAAAAAAAATCTCGATGGGACCAGTTCGAAATTGTTAAAATCCTTTTTTTAAAATTCTCGTATCCTATTTGAGCGATTGACGAAACGATTCGTATGATGGGCAATTATAATAATCATTAGCTAATGGCACTAAATTCTGTAGTTTAATGTCTGTAAATCATAGAAGCCGTGCAGTTGACTTTTCTTAAAGTCATAAAGCCTCATTTCACGGGAGGAGTCTTAATCGCTGATACTGAAAATTATATACAGTATTCTAGCACAAAATTTCTCAATGTAATTGTGTTGGTGGAGATTGTTTTAAGGGGTAAAACACCAAGGTCGTCTACCACTAATTTCTATTGCAGGCATCGTAAATGATCGATTATATGCACGTTCATATCTGAATAGAAAATATTTTACTGTGTTCTATTGAGCCCGTCTTTCGTTAAGTTGATAAACCAGTACACAATTCCATAGTGCAGTATTCGTGTATTGTAGATAAGCCTCATCGTGTAACATATACTCGTAGGTGTGTTGATGTGAGTCATCGTGAGGAACGATGAAAGGTTTGATTCAAGACTTGAACATGGACTAGCACCATAGTAATGCGATTTTGCTTTCTTAATATATTATTTTATATTTCTGGTCTGAAATGACTATAACTTGCTGCTCTATACTTTATCACAATATACAGTAGGCCGTGCACCAAAAGCTGTTTAGTACCGTACATCACATGGAAAATCCTCTGAATGGGAGAGTTTTTAATGGAAAGTCCAGGCTATTTAGTTCTCCACGGAACTACTTCTGTCAGCTTGGTCGGAAACACCGAAATTCAGGGAGATATTGTGAGTCATCACTCGTTTTGGAACTGTGGGACGTCTACTGACAAAGTGACGTGCTAGACATTGTGAATCACATTGAGTGTGAAAGCGAAGGAAGGGTGAAGTGAGTGATAAAAGTTCTGAAAAAATGCAGAGTGCTGTTGTCTATTGCACGTTATTCTACGCCTTATGAGATAAGTGACATTTTTTACGGTCACGATACAAAGTTTAAGGATTCTGTGCAGTAGTTTTCTCCGGAGGATATGGACCTGTTTTAAAATTTCCCCAATAGCATTGTGTTACATCGAACGGTGTTTCTCCAGGCTCACAATCATATTGTCTGAAATCCTCAAGGCTTTGAATTCGACAATTTGGAAATGTACGCGATCATCCAGTGCAATTTCACATCTATATCCAAATATGGATATAATTATCTTCATTTTTATAGAAATCTGCTGATTTTGATCACTGACTGCTACCTATTTCTTAATAGACTATTCAAGAAAATTCAACTGCCATATCTGATGACAAAAGAGAGAATATAAATAATAGAAATTGCATTTAACAAGTCATAAATTGATTTTTAAATAATGGGAGGTTAAGATTATTATTATTATTAGTAGTATTACTGGCAATATCTAGAACAAACAATATTAGAAAAACGCACCTAATTATGAAAAGAAAAATTCAAGATAGATTACACATTTTACGCATATTCCAAAGATGACAAACCATGTTAAGTATTCTACAGTATAATAACTGAAAACAAATCAAAACGTAGCATAATTTTCTTGAATATGAACTCCATTTAATAAATGAAACTATCTAAACGTGTTATATGATACTATTGATAACATCGCTTTACTGAGATTAACAACCACAGAACTAAAGAGTATTCACTGAGTCGAGACAGTGCCCCTGCTACCCGGACAGGGAAACACGCCCAGTTGACGTAATTGGCTCTGCCGGACAGGGGTAGCCAAGAAGCTCCGATATCATTAGTCATGCTGTAGCTCTAGAAAAGACAAGACTTGCTGCGCTGTATACTGTTGCTTGCCATAGGCGGTCAAGAACTTATTAGTAAATTAATTAAATACATAAACGAACAATAAATAAACCGCGCTGTAGCATGTAACCAATAAGTCAACCCGCTTCACATGTAGGCTATACACAGCACTGAAGTTGGCGTACGTTCAACAGGCCCAGCTCTATGCACCCCTTGCAGGAAGCCCTGCAATCACGTGTACAACTGTGTTTACTTCCACTATCTCGACTCTGCGAACAGACTTTAGTAATAATTTCTTCCAGCTTGATAATTTCCATACAATATTCTATAAGAGAATGTGTTCTCAAGGTGGTGATTCATCACTCGTCTTGAAACTGTGGGACTTCTACTGAGTGACGTACTGGTAATAATTTCTTCCAGCTTGATAATTTCAAGACAATATTCCGTAAAAGAATGATTGTGTTCCCAACGAGGTTATTCATCATTCATCTTGAAACAGTGTTACTGTGGGACATGTAACTATCACATTATTCAAAATCAACTCACCTAAGGCATTTAAATCAATTGAAATCATACGGTTAGACAAGAAAATTTGCCGGCATTTGTATTTATAGATAACCAAACACTTCCACTAGTAATAATATCATGTTCTAGTGAATATCACTTACTAGATGATCCAGTGTGTGTGGCTCATCATGTTCTAGTGAATATCACTTACTAGATGATCAAATGTGTGATGCTCATCATATTCTCGAGAATACCACTTACTAGACGATCCAATGTGTGATGCTCATCATGTTCTCGAGAATATCACTTATTAGATCATCAAATGTGTTATGCTCATCATGTTCTAGTGAATATCACTTACTAGATGATCTAGTGTGTGATGCTCATCACGTTCTTGAGAATAGCACTTATTAGATGATCAAATATGTGATGCTCATCATGTTCTAGCGAATATCACTTACTAGATGATCCAATGTGTGATGCTCATCATGTTCTAGTGAATATCACTTACTAGATGATCAAATGTGTGATGCTCATCATGTTCTTGAGAATAGCACTTATTAGATGATCAAATGTGTGATGCTCATCATGTTCTCGAGAATATCACTTACTAGATGATCTAATGTGTGATGCTCATCATGTTCTCGAGAATATCACTTACTAGATGATCCAATGTGTGGTGCTCATCATGTTCTAGTGAATATCACTTACTAGATGATCCAATATGTGATGCTCATCATGTTCTCGAGAATATCACTTACTAGATGATCAAATGTGCGATGCTCATCATGTACAAGTGAATATCACTTACTAGATGATCTAGTGTGTGATGCTCATCATGGTATAGTAAATATCACTTACTAGATGATCCAATATGTGTTGCTCATCATGTTCTAGTGAATATCACTTACTAGATGATCAAATGTGTGATGCTCATCATGTTCTTGAGAATAGCACTTATTAGATGATCAAATGTGTGATGCTCATCATGTTCTCGAGAATATCACTTACTAGATGATCCAATGTGTGATGCTCATCATGTTCTCGAGAATATCACTTACTAGATGATCTAATGTGTGATGCGCATCATGTTCTAGTGAATATCACTTACTAGATGAACAAATGTGTGATGCTCATCATGTTCTTGAGAATAGCACTTATTAGACGATCAAATGTGTGAGGCTCATCATGTTCTCGAGAATATCAAGTACTAGATGATCCAATGTGTGATGCTCATCATGTTTTCGAGAATATCACTTACTAAATGACCCAATGTGTGATGCTCATCATGTTCTAGTGAATATCGATTACTAGATGATCCAATGTGTGATGCTCATCATGTTCTCGAGAATATCACTTACTAGATGATCAAATGTGTGATGCTCATCATGTACTAGTGAATATCACTTACTAGATGATCAAATGTGTGATGCTCATCATGTACTAGTGAATATCACTTACTAGATGATCCAATGTGTGATGCTCATCATGTACTAGTGAATATCACTTACTAGATGTTCAAATGTGTGATGCTCATCATGTACTAGTGAATATCACTTACTATATGATCTAGTGTGTGATGCTGATCATGTTCTCGAGAATATCACTTACTAGATGATCCAATGTGTGATGCTCATCATGTTCTAGTGAATATCACCTACTAGATGATCAAATGTGTGATGCTCATCGTGTTCTAGTGAATATCACTTACTAGATGATCTAGTGTGTGATGCTCATCATGTTCTCGAGAATATCACTTACTAGATGATCAAATGTGTGGTGCTCATCGTGTTCTAGTGAATATAACTTACTAGATGATCAAATGTGTGATGCACATCGTGTTCTAGTGAATATCACTTACTAGATAATCAAATGTGTGATGCTCATCGTGTTCTAGTGAATATCACTTACTAGATGATCTAGTGTGTAATACTCATCATGTTCTACTGAATAGCACTTATCAGATGATCAAATGTGTGATGATCATTATGTTTTAGTGAATATCACTTACTAGATGATCAAATGTGTGATGTTCATCGTGTTCTCATGAATATCACTTACTAGATGATCAAATGTGTGATGCTCATCATGCTCTAGAGATGGCTCTTACAAAAATGACCCCGTTTATCATTTTGATTTGCAGAGTGGCACTTACCAAATTACCCAGTTGGTAATGATCATCATGGCGGCACCTAAGGCAGTGAAGAACTTGAGGAGTGGTTCACCGCTCTTTCCCATCTTACTTATCGTAATCCCGAACACGACTGCGAATACCACGAGGCCCATTATGTTCATTCCATTCTCGAATTTGTGGCTGATCTTCCAATCGTACAGTGTTAGATTTCTTGTCGCTGGAATTAAAAGAGGAAAGAGAGGTACAGTGATTAAATGAGGACACTAAGCTGCAAAGACAGAAAGTTATGTACAAAATTTGTGTTATCCTGAATTATTACTTGCATTTATAAGTAGAAAATGACATTTGAAATGGTAGTTCACGAAATCTTCACTAAATTGCGATATAATACATGATTTAATTTTCCTCTTTTGAATCAAACATGATTATCCAGCAAATTTGCTGTAGGTGGCTGTAAAACTCTAAATATCCCATGGCTTAACGCAGTTACTAATCATGAATGAAACTGCCCACCGCTCTTGTTCATCTTGGATTGAACAAGACATTGAGTTTGGCTTGCGGGTTGGAATGGGGTGAGGACAATTGTAGATAGACGGGCTTGAGCCCCTCGGCATCCATTCTTTAAGTGGAATTCCATGGGTTTTCGTGGTTCCCATGGCTATATCGTTTTTTATTGAACTGGGAACCCTGATGCCGCACTGCTCATTAAGCCATATTAATATTTTTGATGATCTTGGTTATCACAAATGGCATTTTGACTTGTCGTTCTCCTCAGATACCTGTTCTGGTGGCTCTAACCAGTGACCTCCATCCATAAGGTACTGCACCTGATCTTGCTCTCAGGTTAGCTGGAGTCAACGGCTTAGTCTATCGGCACTAATATCTATCCTAGGCTATCCAGACCAGGAAGACATGAACAAAGTGCCGTTATAATATATTTTGGCAACTCAGTCCCACTGTCTCCCAGAAAGCATCATACTGTATTCTGAGTTCTATCGCAAAACATCTGCATTTTTACACAAGAGAACAAACGTAGCAAACAGTCGGTAGTATACAAACAACTGTATCTTCTAAAATTAGAGGCTAAATTGTGAGGATTGTATTGTTGTTGTTGTTTCGTTTATTGGCTTGAGACAACTTGGTCAGCAGCCTCATCTATTTGAGAATGTGTGGAGTGGACTGATAGACTTGATAGACTGTGTTGCTATGGTAAATGTGAGGAAGGATGCATGTATGAACTTAACTCCTCGTTCTTAAAGGAGTTCCAGAAGAATCGTATCTCGCTAACATATGCCTAGTGAATTATACTATCATTAGGCCGATACCAATATTGCAATGACTGGCTTATGTCCTAGCATTTTATAAACTTGGAGACATTAAAATGACTCGAGAGAATCTTTCATGTTTTAGAAGAAAACAATGACTTGAGCATTTTTGTCGTAGACCTACGTTCGATCAATGCCAATAGCTTGATTGATTTCTTTCGGTGGCTACATTAGTCTACTTTCGATTTTTGCAAAAAGAAATGAAAGTAGACTTATGAGATCTACACAGGGCCAAACATTGTGTGTCTGAGATTTGGTATGTCTGTCCTCCCCCACCACTCTATCAATTCAAACACGGTGAAACCGAATTGAACGAAATTTGGTACAGAGGTAGCACTAACAAAGGGAACCTCAGTGTCATGTTTTATATCGCCGACATCTTGACGGAAACTTAATGGCGGCCACCCAAATGTTCAACGACATACTCTCATGTGGGAAGCGATTTTGACCAAACTACAATATCATCAGCCCAATAGTTTGCAGATGGTGGCCATGTATGTGTGCAAATCGATCCCCCCCTACCAATTCAAACACAACGAAACTAAATCGAACCACCTTTGGTACAGAGGTAGCACTAGCAAGGGACAACTCAGTGTAATGCTGTATATTGCTGCCATCGTAACAAAAAGGAAATGGCGCCCATCCAAATGTTCTGAGCTAAAATCAAATTACGATTAACCTAATCATCCGATCTCTACCAAATTTTGCAACAATATACCTTCGTGCGGGAAGCGTCTTTTGCCCAAAACTACAAGGTCATCATCCAAATAGTTTCAAGATGGCGGATGTATGAAATACGCTCATAGTACATAGGGTGGTTTAAACTGTCCTCAAGGAGGTGACCGGTAGGATATTAGCATTTTAAAATAGAACATTTAACTGCAGTAGTGACTAACAGTTCAGGCTAACCGAGCCTTATCGTGATTGTCCGTGCCGTCCCGTTGGATCAAAACGGCCAAAATGTTTTGCTCTTAAAGCCATATATTTCCGTAACTACGTAAGTTTATATTCTTCTAGGAATGTACGGAACAAAATAATGCATACCTAGTATCAAAGGGTTTATAAAAACGGCGGAAAACGCTTATGGAATTACGACATAATATCATGGAGTTACGCTAAACCAGTTGTTAACTAATCCTTGGAGTACGGCATCTGTGGCGTAGGCGTAGCGACCAGGACTCATAGTCTGGAGGTTCGTGGATCAAATCACAGCAGGTTGATTATTTTGCTACATTTTTATTTATTTATTGATTTATAACTACTCACAAGTTATACTGTTAAGCATATACAGAATAGTGTGTATTTGCAATCGAAAATATTATATACATAGACTACTTATAACACCACATATTTCAACACTCGACTACGGCGATTAAAATTCGTTGTTCTTAATCCGTGGTAGAGTCTGTTGTTGTTGTTGTTGTTGTTGTTGTTGTTTTGTTGTTGTTGTTGTTGTTGTTGATGATTCTTTATGGGCTTTGCGGCATCGTGGCCATGTTTCCCCGTGTACTTGGGTTTGTGTAGAACTTGTCTGATAAACTGTATCACTGTGATGTCTGTACGAGTGTGTGTACTTTTATACGAGGAAGGATTTGGGTAGGAAGCAGTTGTTGTTGTTTCATTTGAGATGCATGGACATCATGGCCATTTAGCCCCGTGTACTTGGGCGAGTGTTGAATTTTGTCTGATAACCTGTGTTATTGTGGTGGCTCTATTAGAGTGTGTGTGTGTGTGTGTGTGTGTGTGTGTGTGTGTATATATATATAATTCAGGTGAGGATTCAATCAATCAAAGTATAATATCCGTATACCACGTTGTATTTCAACAAGCTACAACAACCAACATAATTATACTCCTTGAAAAGGACAAAGAATTATAACTATATCCATACCTTTAAGAGCATCTTTACTGAGCATCTTGTTTTTTTATTTTTCTAGAAAAAGATTCCCGAGCTCTGTCGTGGGGAACAGTACATAGATCATTACACAGATGTTACATTTAAAGTACGGCATACAAATATGCAATTGAAGTGCATTTTGACACATTCTGGGTTTCACTTATAATACAATACATGAATAAGGAAAAAGTGTTACAATTAGAGAAAATGAGAGTACAAGAAAGCGAGCATTCTTTAACATGCATTGAAGACATAATACAATCAATTATGATAAACGTAAGCATATTTGGAAAATATATTTGGACGAATGCGGTATTACAAGTGTAAATTATTATACATTCGGGGTCAGCAAATAGTACCTTAATAACTTTTCACGAAATGGTTCAATTTTAGAGATATTTGCTGAATCATGTGGTACATGATTGTATACAGAGATGAGCGAGTGCTGCAATGCATTAACTCCAAATTTAGTAGTTATATTGTTGACTACATGTAACTTATTTATCTTGTCTTGAGAATGGATGCGAATTTCAGGCCTTATGAACAATTTTTGAATTAGTTAAGCCATTTTCCAAATACTCAAGCTAATGGAAAGACATAAAGAGCAATTAATTTGTTTATCTTTAAGATGCTAAATTGAGGATTGGAAAATGATTCAGTTTTCATTTATGATGAAGTTCAATTCCATATAGATATACAGTACTGTCTTGCTAAAAAGAATGAACCGAATTTCCAGCAGGGCAGTGTACGGGCTGTCATGATGTGACTGGGGTCAAATACTCTATTATATGAGCAGGCCAACAGAGACAGTCTTAAAGTAACCAATAGGCTACTCACGCTGCAATCAAACAAATAACGTTGTTGATTTATTTAGGGGCTTTGCGACATCGTGGTCATGTACTTGGGTATGTGTAATTTGTATGATAACCTGTGTTATTGTGATGGCAGTATTCGTGTGTGTACTGTAGTTGTAATTCAGATGAGGATTGGGAAGGGGACGGCCGTGGCCTTATGTTAGAAACCATCCCGGCATTCGCCTGGAGTATAGACTACGTAAGTGGGAAACCACGGTAAACCACTTTCAGGATGGCTGAGGTGGGAATCGAACCCACCTCTTCTCAGTTTTGCCTCATGAGGCTGAGTGTACCCCGTTCCAGCCCTCAGATCAGAATTACATTTCTTGGCAAAGCCGGGAATCGGCGGTTACAGCCAAGAGTGCTAGCCACTGCGGACAGTCATGGCTGGTACTAGAATATCGGCGGTTACAGCCAAGAGTGCTAGCCACTGCGGACAGTCATGGCTGGGACTAGAATATCGGCGGTTACAGCCAAGAATGCTAGCCACTGCGGACAGTCATGGCTGGGACTAGAATATCGGCGGTTACAGCCAAGAGTGCTAGCCACTGCGGACAGTCATGGCTGGTACTAGAATATCGGCGGTTACAGCCAAGAGTGCTAGCCACTGCGGACAGTCATGGCTGGTACTAGAATATCGGCGGTTACAGCCAAGAGTGCTAGCCACTGCGGACAGTCATGGCTGGTACTAGAATATCGGCGGTTACAGCCAAGAGTGCTAGCCACTGCGGACAGTCATGGCTGGGACTAGAATATCGGCGGTTACAGCCAAGAGTGCTAGCCACTGCGGACAGTCATGGCTGGTACTAGAATATCGGCGGTTACAGCCAAGAGTGCTAGCCACTGCGGACAGTCATGGCTGGTACTAGAATATCGGCGGTTACAGCCAAGAGTGCTAGCCACTGCGGACAGTCATGGCTGGTACTAGAATATCGGCGGTTACAGCCAAGAGTGCTAGCCACTGCGGACAGTCATGGCTGGTACTAGAATATCGGCGGTTACAGCCAAGAGTGCTAGCCACTGCGGACAGTCATGGCTGGTACTAGAATATCGGCGGTTACAGCCAAGAGTGCTAGCCACTGCGGACAGTCATGGCTGGTACTAGAATATCGGCGGTTACAGCCAAGAGTGCTAGCCACTGCGGACAGTCATGGCTGGGACTAGAATATCGGCGGTTACAGCCAAGAGTGCTAGCCACTGCGGACAGTCATGGCTGGGACTAGAATATCGGCGGTTACAGCCAAGAGTGCTAGCCACTGCGGACAGTCATGGCTGGTACTAGAATATCGGCGGTTACAGCCAAGAGTGCTAGCCACTGCGGACAGTCATGGCTGGTACTAGAATATCGGCGGTTACAGCCAAGAGTGCTAGCCACTGCGGACAGTCATGGCTGGTACTAGAATATCGGCGGTTACAGCCAAGAGTGCTAGCCACTGCGGACAGTCATGGCTGGTACTAGAATATCGGCGGTTACAGCCAAGAGTGCTAGCCACTGCGGACAGTCATGGCTGGTACTAGAATATCGGCGGTTACAGCCAAGAGTGCTAGCCACTGCGGACAGTCATGGCTGGTACTAGAATATCGGCGGTTACAGCCAAGAGTGCTAGCCACTGTGGACAGTCATGGCTGGTACTAGAATATCGGCGGTTACAGCCATGAGTGCTAGCCACTGCGGACAGTCATGGCTGGTACTAGAATATCGGCGGTTACAGCCAAGAGTGCTAGCCACTGCGGACAGTCATGGCTGGTACTAGAATATCGGCGGTTACAGCCAAGAGTGCTAGCCACTGCTGACAGTCATGGCTGGTACTAGAATATCGGCGGTTACAGCCAAGAGTGCTAGCCACTGCGGACAGTCATGGCTGGTACTAGAATATCGGCGGTTACAGCCAAGAGTGCTAGCCACTGCGGACAGTCATGGCTGGGACTAGAATATCGGCGGTTACAGCCAAGAGTGCTAGCCACTGCGGACAGTCATGGCTGGTACTAGAATATCGGCGGTTACAGCCAAGAGTGCTAGCCACTGCGGACAGTCATGGCTGGTACTAGAATATCGGCGGTTACAGTCAAGAGTGCTAGCCACTGCGGACAGTCATGGCTGGTACTAGAATATCGGCGGTTACAGCCAAGAGTGCTAGCCACTGCGGACAGTCATGGCTGGGACTAGAATATCGGCGGTTACAGCCAAGAGTGCTAGCCACTGCGGACAGTCATGGCTGGTACTAGAATATCGGCGGTTACAGCCAAGAGTGCTAGCCACTGCGGACAGTCATGGCTGGTACTAGAATATCGGCGGTTACAGCCAAGAGTGCTAGCCACTGCGGACAGTCATGGCTGGGACTAGAATATCGGCGGTTACAGCCAAGAGTGCTAGCCACTGCGGACAGTCATGGCTGGTACTAGAATATCGGCGGTTACAGCCAAGAGTGCTAGCCACTGCGGACAGTCATGGCTGGTACTAGAATATCGGCGGTTACAGCCAAGAGTGCTAGCCACTGCGGACACTCATGGCTGGTACTAGAATATCGGCGGTTACAGCCAAGAGTGCTAGCCACTGCGGACAGTCATGGCTGGGACTAGAATATCGGCGGTTACAGCCAAGAGTGCTAGCCACTGCGGACAGTCATGGCTGGTACTAGAATATCGGCGGTTACAGCCAAGAGTGCTAGCCACTGCTGGTATTCTACTAGAATATAATATCCATTCATAAAATACAAACATATTTGTTTATATATTTCTTGAAAACCCAAGGACCAATTTAGGCTTCGTGGATCTACTTTTGATATTAAATTTGAACTTTCAGCTCAAAATTTCTCACCCTGACATGCTCATGACTCAGTCATGTTGTTAAATGTGCCTTTATCTGTTTGGGTATTGTCTTGAGACAATATTTAAAAGTTACTTTACTAGTATTGAATATTAGCCTATAAGATTATGTCCAAAGTAAAAGTTACTTACTAGAAAAGCATTAATATGGTGACAAATACATTTCTATTCTTAATGGGAACATGATTCGAGTATGGAATATTAGCATATAAGATTATTTTCAAGTTAGACAAGCTTGTTTGAAGTCATCATAGAGTATTTTCAAATTTTAGAACAGGCCTTTGTCGTAGGCATTCGACCCTTGTAGTGTCATCCACATTCTTGATAAAGAAATAGTAGTTTTGTTCAGAAGTGCAACTTAGCAGAAAAAGGACTTGGTGGACTGGAAATTATTTTTCTGTTACCTTTTAGAGTAAGGAGTTTACTCAAAATACATTCATGTAATTTACAAATGTTGAGATAGGCTACTGTAAATGCTAGCGATGTAGGAGATAAGACACACGAAAACCCATATATTTGTCTTCCAAGTTTTATACCTGATAACCATTGTTAATAAAACACTTTGCAAGAAATGCATAAACAGAAATAGTTTTACCCTTCAATTTGCAAGGGATGATGCATGCTTTTTTCGTGTGAATACATGTTGGGAGAGGAATGTATGTACTGTAAGCAAGGGGTGATATTTATTTATTTATTTTATTATTTATTTATTTATTTATTTATTTATTTACTTATTTATTTATTTAACCTACAATAGGTTTTGTACGCACGGGCTTTCGCCTCTTAACTGATGAATACAAACCACAAAACTTTTCGCGACATCTACCGTTGTTGGTAATATTAAATACTGTAATTTTGCACAATGCTTCCATCACTTGATCATACTATAGGCTAGAACCAAAGGAATGACTTGCCACGCTGCTTACAAGAATAGTTTGCTCCATAATACCTACCGACACTTACTTATTAGATTGGGGACACTTAGTAATGCGATGAGTCCTTGAGGGAAGTTGTTGCCTTTTATTACGAGCTAAAGACACCGTGGTCATCAGACCATTGTGTTTATATGTCTTTGGACATTGACAATTCATGTCATTTTAGTGTCCGTAGTACTGAGCCTAGCAGTAATTATTTGGGTCTAGGATTGAAGTAGTTGGTCAGGGATTTGAAATGAGATGCCGTAATGTTGAGCTACTTTAACTTATAATGTGCTCCCAAGCGCGATGCGTTGTGTAACCTGCACATTGCTGGCCAAAGGAAATTAACAATTAATGGTGAGAGGGGCACAGCTTACTACTGTCGACCAGAATATTATGTGTACAGGAGTTTGAAGGTTGTTTGTGAAGTAACCAATATACCTACATAAAATCCAATAACATCATTATTTTCGTCGTTCTATTTTTCGTTAGTTCATGTAGGTTTGGAATTTTTAATTTATATTTTAATATTTTTTATCGCAGTTGGAACACAAAAAGTGCCCGTTTTTAAGCGTGTTTCAACCATGCGTCACATTTAAGAATTATTATCTCACAAACCCGTCATTAGATCGAATCTATATTTTAACACAATATACATTGGAATGTTGTATAACTGGTTTATTAATTTCAACATTTTGTGTCTCCAAGAAACAAAGTTGTTATCATTTTTGTAAGGTAACTTTTTCTCGGCTTGGGGTGGTGGTGTATTCTTTGGAATACACGGTAAGACAGAGTAAGCTTTTGCTTCTCCCCTCCCTTTTTCGCAAACACCAACAGTGATCTCCTGGTTTCCCTTTGTTGGTATATTTTCTTACACCACCTGTGAGTCTGTTCTAGATATATATCTTCCATGACCCACCTAGCGTCATCTAGCAGCGAATCTCTGAAGTTCCTCAATTTTTCCCTGTACAAGAGGACTTCCTTACCAATCTGGCCACCAGATCTCGTCGCTATCGCCAGCTATCATATCCGTGATCAAGAGGACTTCGTCTACTTTTTCACCCACCCGGCTTCGCTAGTGACGCCTGCTATCAACTCTTTGAAGACCATTTCATCTAGAAAATTTAGTTCTGTTATGTTGGTTATTCTTATGTGTATTCCTTTTTGTCTCCTACCCCCACTCTTTTCCCTTCCCTCGCCCCTCCGCACTTCGTTGAGCTGGCCTCACTTGTGCGCTGAAGTCAAACCAGTCAGTCGGAGCTTAACTAAAGCTCGTCTCCTCACCTCGAGAGACAAACTTTCAAATCTTCGCCATGTTGTAAATTCCTGACTAACGGTCACCAAGGAATCGCCGTTCATCAGAAATGAGCTAAGTACTATTTCTACGTTCTTCAACTTATTTTAATTGATTTTAAATAGCTACATGCTTTTTAATAATCATTTTATAGGCAGTGTGAGATTTCTAAATGTGGGGCAATAATCATCCTTCGCGGGATTTTCTATGTTGGGCTTTTGTCTACCTAAGCCAATCTTAACATGAAGCAGCATTTCTTATGCTTATTAAATGAGAGATTTTCTCACAACGTGGGACACCATTGAATTACCCACTGTCTATAGAATACTTAGCTCGTTCCACCGCTGGACTAATTCTTGCCCTATCCTTCAGTCATGATTGTTCTGGAATTTTCCATGCCGAACTATTCATCTACAAGTTAAACCTTCTACTACTTTCCACTCACATATGGGAATACTTTTTCAAACTAAGGAATCTTCCTTATGAACTGCTAATCAATATCTAATTTGTCTTCCTCCGTTGGGATTTTTCTGGTGCATTCAACTATAACCTACAAGTTTTTCAAGCAACAGACTCTCGCAAATCTAGTGTAACTAGTTATTTTCCACCATCGCAATAACTTTCTTTGCCATAAACTTTTTGTGCTACTACAGTGAACTTTTCAACTATATCAACAGACTATAGTGAAAACAGTGCCTCTTCAACTTTTTCATCCGCGTCGCGCTCGTCTGAGTACAATAAATACGGCCATGAACACTCTTCCACAATCCCATTTGATCTTTCCCAACCCCTTTACTAACAAACTAAAATAATAATTGTTACTTTAGGTCTTTTTTCAATGAGGTGTCACTCTCAATAAGTGCCCTCCCTTACTTGTTCCACGTACAACGAATTAATGTCTTTAAAACTTCGTGTCTAGTACACGCCTTAAAGTATATTGTTTCTCCCTTCTAATGAGGGAATCCAATTCTTTCTACTCAAAAGTGAGTTATCTCTAGGTTTCACGAAAAGGAAATTTGCCCTATTTTTCTCGTGATCCCTACTTAAACATAGGAGTTCTAGAAACTTCCTTTCAATTTTTCTCTTCAGGTTTCACAATAAGTGACCTGCCCTATTTGTATAATCTCTAAACGTAGTTCTGTATTAATACAAAAAGTTATAGAAACTTCTATTTCATTTCTTCCTGTTTTTTTGTTGTTGTTACTTTCGAAGTTGTTATTTGTTCATATTTCTAAGATACCTATCTAGAAATCCTTAAAGTACACACCTTGTACTTGATTTATTGTTTAACCTTAATTACTTTAATTATCTTAAAATTTTCTATTTATTAATCTTCGCATCATTTCAAAATCTTACGAAGATTTTAGCTCATATAAAAGGTTTAAAACCAAAAAATTATTAATTGCCTGGCGCAAGATTTAAATGATTTCGGAGGTCTGCGACCCTAATTGTTTGTAAACTCAAATTATATATGTCTTAAATTCATTACACCTTTTTGCATTGTTAAATAAATTTGATTTTTTCTTTTGCTTTATCATTTCTCTGAAATAACGGTTAGCCAAGATCCTGTCTTCCCTCACTCTTCCTAGGTTTATGCCTTCTTTAATAAAAATAAATCCATTGATAAGGTTTGCACTACTTGTTGCATTTGAGCAAGAACTCTTAGTTATTAACTTATTAAAGTCTCTCTTAGCTTTGATAGCTAATTCTAACTGGCCAGTAAGGCAAGCATAGCTCGCTACGCCAGCTTCCTGCTTTTGAGATTTTCTCTACGACTTATGGTTGGTTTTCAAAATTTAAGTTTTTTCTCCTTGTCTAAACTTTTAGTCGGCTCCTTGCTGGGTAAAAGCTTAGTCATTCCTAAATGCAACTATTGGTGCTCTTATCAAAATTATTCTCAAGGGTATAATTGCTTCATCCCTATCCTTCTTGGAAACATTCTGTCACATTTTAGAAATTCTAAAATTTCAAGGACTAAAACATCACGGCTTATTCAAATTATTTGCATTCTTCAAAATATTTGTTTAAAGCAAACTCCTTTAAAAAGGTACATAGGAAACTTATCATTTCTTTCTTTGCCAGACCGCCACCCTTCCTCATAGTAGCCGAATCATGGCTTGGAAGGGAAGGTACCTCTAACTCTCGCCTGCAAATAGCCCAAGCTCTAGCTGCGTTTCCCGTTAGCTGTGTTCAGGTCCCCACTCACTTTAGTGATCTCACGGGCTTTGCGGTGACACTCTTCTTTAAAATTGTTTTTTTTAGTGTTGGACTTTCTTCCTATTATCCACACTTTTTCCTCTGTCCGAAACCCACTTCCCTTTACTTCTTCATTCATCTTCCCTTGGGGGGTAAGGTTAATTCTAAGCAAAAACCTACCCAAAGTTTGGCGCCGAAACCCGGGAAAGTCCATTCATGACATTTTACTTATCAGGCTTTATTTGTCAAAGTCCATTTGTCAATATTTTGCAAATCATAAATATTTGCTTTGAATTTTTCAGCTATAACTTCGCAGTGCAAAGCTGGTGAGGTGGAAAGGGATTGCTTCTGTCTCCTTTGGTGCATTTCTCCCTTTCAACTCGTTTGCTGCTGCCAGTCTGACAGCATTTCCAAGGTTCCACAGTCGCGTAAGTTATACTCGAATTTACCTATTTCGTCATGGCTCCTCCAGATAAAGACAAGGATGGCAAGGATGAAAAACTTACTTCCAAACGAGCTTCTTATAAAGGGCAACTTACCCGATTCCGAAAATACATCAAGGAATTAGATCCCTCAGAAGCGCAATTAGATTTGTTAAAACATCGTGTAAAGGACTATGAATGTTCTTATGAAAACTATTGTACTATCCAAACCGAAGTCGAAACCTGCATGCTCAATCAAACTGATGATCGAGTAGAGGTAGAAAATCAATATTATGACGGTATAGCCTCTGCCTTTAAAATAATTCGCCAACTTGAGGAAGAGCAGAAAAGGGATGGTTCTGTTCTTGGTTCCCTTCACGAACAACAAACCTCTTCCCGTGAGGGCACTCACAAGCCCAAACCAATTCTACCTAAGATTAATTTACGCCACTTCTCAGGAGACGAATCTACTTGGGATTCTTTCTACGAACTATTTTGTTCTCTAGTTCATGGAAATGAAGCTATTCAAATCATTTACAAGTTTCATTATTTGCGATCTATTCTACAAGTTAGTTAGTTGCAGTTAGTTGAAGCACTCCCATTAAGTGCCGAAAACTACCCCATTGCCTTTAACTTGTTAAAAGAAAGATACGGTAATTTACGGCTACGTATTCAACGCCACATGAAAGCTTTATTCAATTTGCCTGCGTCACAGCACAATGACGTCACTAGTCTGCGTACCCTCATTGATACAACACAACTTCACGTTAAAGCTCTATCCCAATTAGACCAACCCACTGATCACTGGGACACTTTCCTAATACATTTAGTGGTTTCCAAAGTCGATGTTGCTACCCTCAATGCTTGGGAAATGGAACTTTCCAAAGACGATAATTACTCATATGAGCATTTAATCACCTTCATAAATGCCAGATGCCAACTCTTAACTGCTTTAGCTAATCAAAGTGAACCCTCTTCTCCTAGCTCTAAACTTGAATTATTGCCTCTTAAATCTAAAACCGAACACGTAGCGTCTAGTACCCAAAAACCTGGGTTCAGTTCGTCTAAACTAAAGTCAAACGCTACTGGTTACTCAACTAGGTCTAGTGAACGCCGTATTGCTAGTTCTCTCGCTTTAAACACTCAGAGAACCCCGTAAAGTTTAAATGAGCCATTAAAGTGCATACTTTGCAAGGATTCCCACGCCTTGTATATGTGTAAATCTTTTAAAGAACTGTCAGTCGATGACAGAAGAAAATTAGTTTCCCAGAATAAACATTGCTTTATCTGCCTAGCACCCAAGCATTCTGCTTCTAATTGTAAGTCTTCAAGACTTTGTTACCATGGTGAAAAACCGCACCACACTTTACTGCATCGTCATGATCAATTGAGGTCATCAGCAGCATCTACTTCTCAGAAAAATGATAATACTAGCAATCCTAGTGCGTCTTCTTACATTCAAAACGCTAAGTCTTTGCGTAGTGCTTAAGTATTGTTATCCACTGTTCAAGTCGCAGTCCAAGACAAAGTCGGCAACTGGGTCAGTGCTCGCGGTCTTCTTGATTCAGCGGCAACTCATGATTTTGTGTCTAATTCTTTGATTAGAAAATTAGGCCTACCTGTAAACCCCACTTCTACCAATGTATCAGGCATTAACAGCTCAAAATCGCAAGCTTTACAGTTTTCATAGCTAACCCTAAGAGACACTTGTCACAGAAATAATTTTCTAAAACTTAATTGCCTCACCTCAACAGTATCGGAGAGGACACTCCAAGTCACTCTGTCGATATTTCAGGTTTAAACATTCCCTCGCATTTAAGGTTAGCCGACCCTCTGTTCAATGTACGAAGCCCTATTGACATACTCTTCAGTGCCAATATTTTCTGGAATTGCCTTCGTAAACAGGTTCGTAAGTTATCCTCAAACGTAGTTGCCAGAGTCACTAATTTTGGATTGATCGTTATCGGTCAACTTCCTCATTATTCTCCCCAACCCGTATCTCAATGTTATTTTGCTAATACTGATTTGGAGCATTTCTGGAGGCTCGAAAGCGTTGATTCTCCCAACGTAACCTCTTCAGAAAACGAATTCTTTGAGCAACGTTTCTTGAACACTACCACTCGCTCTCCTGAAGGTCGGTTCATTGTTCAGATGCCAAGATTACTCAATCCCCCCAAACTTATTAACTCTCAATCCAAAGCTCGAAAAGCTCTCTTTGCCATCGAGAGCAAATTCAAGAAAGAACCTCTTGTTAAACAACAGTACACTGATTTCATGGATGAGTATGAAAGCTTGGATCATACGGAAGTTGTCAGCAAATCTGATGACGAATTGTACCCCCCAATTGAAACGGTTTTCTTAAATCATCATCCCGTGTGGAAAAACTCTCTTGTAAAGGATAAAATCCGAGTCGTTTTCAATGGTTCATCCCCTGACGTTAATGGCAACAGTCTTAACGATAATCTTTACTCTGGTCCCGCTATTCAGTCAGATTTATCTGCTATACTCTTAAACGTTCGATTATTTCCCATAGCTGTTATAGCGGGCATCAAACAGATGTACCGTCAAGTTTTAATTCAGCCCGAACAACAAGATCTCCAAAGAATCTTGTGACGCGATGAAATTAGCAAGCCCATTAAGATATTTCGCTTAAAGACGGTCACTTATGGCTTAAAACCATCCGCTTTCCTTGCTATTCGCTCCTTACACACGTTAGCCTCTCTAGATGGTCACTTATTTGACTCTAAAACTTCCGAAACCCTAACTACATCATTCTATGTTGACGATTACTTGCAGTCCTTCCCTACTCTGGAGGAAGCTTCTTTCGTGTCACTAGAACTTCAGGCATTGCTGAAGAATGGAGGATTCCCACTTCATAAGTGGAATTCCAACTCCCATGAGTTTCTCACCCAGTTTCCTATTGAAGATGTAGACCCCTCCTCCGTCGAAATTTGTGGAAATTCCGAATCCATAAAAACTCTTGGAGTTCATGTGTGCACTAGCACTGACACTCTCATGTATAAAGTTTCGCTTGCCGAAGAGCTCCCTAACACAAAAAGGCAAATTCTCTCTGAAATTGCAAAAATTTTTGATCCGCTTCAATTTCTTGCTCCTGTTATTGTTATAGCCAAACTTTTCATGCAAGAGCTATGGTCTCTCAAATGTGAATGGGATGAAACTGTTCCCCTTTCTTTTCTCAACAAATGGCTCTCTTTTCGTAGCAATTTGCTTGATCTTTCCCGTATTGAAATTCCTAGGAATTTAATCAACCCTCATCCTAATACATCTTTTTTTCTTCATGTGTTTGCAGACAGTTCCGAAAAAGCTTACGGTTGCTGTGCATATTTGGTTTATCGCGGTTCATTAAATGGATTTTCAGTTTCCAATCTTGTTTGTGCCAAATCGAAGGTGGTTCCTCTTAAAACTATAACTTTGCCTAGGCTTGAATTGTGTGCTGCACTCATGACCGCTGAACTTGTTAAGAAATTACGGGAAGTCTTAAAGGTCGAATTTTCGCAACCCTATCTCTGGAGCAATTCCATGATCACCCTTTCTTGGATTGCTAAAAACCCCGCTCATTGGCAAACTTTTGTTGCAAATAGGGTTTCCAAAATTCAAACTCTTTCTTCGGGATGTCAATGGAGGCATGTGCCCAGCGCTGACAACCCCGTCGACATCATCTCACGTGGTTGTTTACTCTCTCAATTGGCAACTTCTCAGTTGTACTGGCATGGGCCCTCGTGGTTAATCGAAGACTCTTCTTGCTGGCCTTCTAAACCTCCAGTTACAAACTCCAACTTGCCTGACGCTAAAGTACCTAAATCTACTGCTTCGTGTCTTGTTTCCAACGTTTCTCATCCCTTATTGTCACGCTATTCTTCCTTTCACAAATTAATTCGAATTGGTGCCTATCTTCTCAGATGGAAATATCGTGTGGTTGACCAACCTCTTCTCCCCAAACCACACCTTACCAATCATGAATTGAATCTCGCTACCATTAAGGTTTTGCAACTAACCCAGCAAGAAGCCTTTTCTTCTGAATTGTCTTTGCTTTCTGCTAAAAGGGATCTTCCGAAATCTAGTCGTCTTCGAGCCTTAGCCCCGTTCCTTGATGACAATAGGTTACTCAGGGTAGGTGGTAGGCTTTCGCAATCTTTGCTTTCTGAGGACAAAAAGCATCCTGTTATTTTGCCCTCTAAACATCACGTAACTTCTTTAATTATACGTGACTTTCATTATCGCAATCTGCACGTTGGTACACGCACACTGCTTTGCTTCTTAAGGGAAAAGTGCTGGATCATAAATGGAATTCATGAAGTTTCCTCTGTAATTCACAAATGCATTCCTTGCTTCAAAGCGAAACCTATAGTCAATACTCAATTAATGAGTGATCTGCCCTCTTTCCGCTCTTCTCCTATACGTCCCTTTGCTTTAACTGGTGTGGACTATATGGGTCCGTTCCAATATCAACGCAATTCCCCTGAAGCTAAACGCAAATTGTTTGGTAAGCTCTATGTTTCTCTCTTTGTTTGTATGGTTACTGGCGTGATCCATTTGGAACTGGTAACGAATGCCTCCACTTCTTACTTTTTATCAGCCGTCTCTCGCTTCGCTGCTAGGCGTGGTGTTCCTTCTGAGATGTTCTCTGATAACGCTTCCTCTTTTCAAGGCGCAGCTTCCTTGTGGAAGAAAGCTCTCACATCTTCTCCTGCCATGGAACAGATTTCTAATTTTTCCTACTCAAAGGGTTTCAAATGGCGTTTTATACCTCCCTACGCCCCTCATCACGGTGGTAGGTGGGAATCCTACGTAAAGCTCACTAAACGTCATCTAAGAAAGGTTTTAGGTAATCGCATTCTGACTTATGAAGAATTTAATTCGCTGTCTATTCTGATTGAAGGTGTTGTTAATACTCGCCCTTTAACTCCGCTTTCCAATGACCCTGATATAATAATAATAATAATAATAATAATAATAATAATAATAATAATATCGTATGGCCTCGGATGCCTGGTGCAAGCTTTGCTATTTGACACCCAGAAGGTAGCTTGCATGTCGAATTTCGTTGTTCCTTGACTATGAAAGTCAAGGAGGTTAGATGTTAGATATCTAAGCTCCTTGAACACTATAGCGCTTTCTAGTAGAGAACTTTCAAATCTTCACCATGTTGTAAATTCCTGACTAACGGTCACCAAGGAATCGCCGTTCATCAGAAATGAGCTAAGTACTATTTCTACGTTCTTCAACTTATTTTAATTGATTTTAAATAGCTACATGCTTTTTAATGATCATTTTATAGGCAGTGTGAGATTTCTAAATGTGGGGCAATAATCATCCTTCGCGGGATTTTCTATGTTGGGCTTTTGTCTATCTAAGCCAATCTTAACATGAAGCAGCATTTCTTATGCTTATTAAATGAGAGATTTTCTCACAACGTGGGACACCATTGAATTACCCACTGTCTATAGAATATTAGCTCCTTCCACCACTGGACTAATTTTTGCCCTATTCTTCAGTCATGATTGTTCTGGAATTTTCCATGCCGAACAATTCATCTACAAGTTAAACCTTCTAGTACTTTCCACTCACATATGGGAATACTTTTTCAAACTAAGGAATCTTCCTTATGAACTGTTAATCAATATCTAATTTTTCTTCCTCCGTTGGGATTTTTCTGGTGCATTCAACTATAACCTACAAGTTTTACAAGCAATAGACTCTCGCAAATCTAGTGTAACTAGTTATTTTCCACCATCACAATAACTTTCTTTGCCATAAACTTTTTGTGCTACTACAGTGAACTTTGCAACTATATCAACAGACTATAGTGAAAACAGTGCCTTTTCAACTTTTTCATCCGCGTCGCGCTCGTACGAGTACAATAAATACGGCCATGAACACTCTTCCACAATCCTATTTGATCTTTCCCAAACCCTGTGCTAACAAACTAAAATAATAATTGTTACTTTAGGTCTTTTTTCAATGAGGTGTCACTCTCAATAAGTGCCCTCCCTTACTTACTCCACGTACAACGAATTAATGTCTGTAAAACTTGAAAGCTGTACAACGTTGCCAAGATGGGCTCCATCACGCGTCTTGGCGCGCCTCGCTCGGAAGTGATGGGCTCCATATCAGCAACGCTGTACAGCATTTCCCGGAGCGGCTAGCTGGTGAACCATGTCTTAATTCCCCGTACAAATACAAACCGATATAAAATAAGTGAATTAATTTACGTATTTCACAGTCATACAGCATAACCTCTTGATGTATAAGAATTACAACGCAACCAAGAACTACATTTTCCAACGACCCCGAGCCGAGAAAAAGTTACCTTACAAAAATGATAACAACTTTGTTTCTTGGATACACAAAATTTTGAAATTAATAAACCAATTATACAATATTCTAATGTATATTGTGTTAAAAGTTGGATTCGATCTGTTGACGGGTTTGTGAGATAATAATTCTTAAATGTGACGTATGGTTGAAACACGCTTAAAAACGGGCACTTTTTGTGTTCCAACTGCGATAAAAAATATTAAAATATAAATGAAAAATTCCAAACCTACATGAACTAACGTAAAATAGAACGATGAAAATGATGATGTTATTGGATTTTATGTAGGTCTATTGGTTACTTCACAAACAACCTTAAACTCGAGTGCACATAATATTTTGGTCGACAGTAGATACAATTTCTCAACCACGAAGCTCCCCTAGCACCAAGACATTGAGTTGTGTGTGCAAAGACTCACTGGGAAACATTTCTTGTATTCATACTATGTGAACACTAGTTTGTTCGTAAACGCATATTAGGAATGTTTAATTAAAATCCACACAAAAACGGTATTTACGCAATTTATGAGGAATCAACTCGTTCCTGTGTTTACTCGTATTGATTATTTTGTTGTTTGTTGCTTCTTTTAGGGGCTTTGTGACATTGTGGTCATGTAGCCCCGTGTACTTGGGTATGTGTAGAATTTGTCTGATAACCTGTGCCACTGTCATGTTTTCACTGGTGAGCGCATTTGTAATTGAGTTAGGATTAGGGTAGGAAGCAGCCGTGGTCTTAAGTTAGGTACCATCCCGGCATTTGTCTGGAGTAGAAGTGGGACACCATTAAAATCACTTCCAGGATGCCTGAGGTAGGAATTTAAGAAAAGGGTAATCGACTTGAAAAGGCCAAAATCGCTCAGATTGGACATATTGAAGGCAGAAGAAGAAGATGACACCGTGGAAGTTCTTTGCTTGGAGATAACTTTTCCATTGCCCAGAATTCCTATAAATGCAGTAAATTGGTGTTAGGGTTCTATAACTTAGGAATATGCAGCGGTAAGAATGAAAGATGACACTGCTACGTCTGGTTAGAGGGCGAGGGAGGCCGAGGGTCACAGGAGGTATTCTCATGCTTCAAACATTTCATGGACCAGCTGCCAGCTGTTGAAGAAGTAATCTTGTGGCCAGATTCCTGCGGAGGGCACAACCTAAATACAAAAATGGTTTTGATGCTAAAAGTTATTTTAGAGCAACATCCAACAGTGCAATCGGCGTTTCCTTCCACCAGGGCACAGTTTTCTCCCCCAGTGACAGTGATTTGGGGAAATTGAGTGCGCCCTCAGACTTCAACAACGAATGTATACATCAGACGACTATATAAATGTGATGAAATTTTGTAGGAAGAGAAATCCCCTTGGTGTTCACAGAATGAAGTCTGAGGACTTTAAAAGCACAGATTCAATTGCGAAACAAATCGTGAATCGTAAGTCAAATTCTCAGAAGAGAAGATAAACTGGTTGAAAATAAAAGAGATACAGAAAGACAAGCCATGGAGCATCTTCTTCATGCAAGAATATAAAGGCTAGCCAGTGGAAGTAACCATACAGAAGACGACATATGTTGGCCGTCCTGAACTAAAAGACGTGACCCACTATTTTAGCAAAGTTTAGTCACCTTTGTGGCCGAGTGGGAAACCCATTTCTGTAGCGAAGCTCGGTGACACACGCTTATTCCAGAAGATGCCAGGGCGTTTTATCATAAACTGTACAGTCATCCAGGTATCGAATACGATATCAATGGATACGACTGCCAGGAAGCTGAAGATGCTTACCTTGCCTGCAGCAGCTTGTGCAGGCCGAACGTTCTTTCAACTTTCTGTTATTGTGTTATTATGCACGAAAGAAACTAATCTGCAAAGTTCAAGTTATCATCATCATTGTGGTATGTTTGTGTGTATTGTGATAGTACTACTGTATAGTTTTCTTCAGCGTTACTTATTTAATTTTGTTTGTACGTCTATTCGCCTAGATTAATACCCTTTCGTGATTACAATTCCCAATGTAAAGCTTAAGTAAAACCATAACATTGATGAGCATCAAATGACCGAGGGACATAATTGTCATTTGATGAGAAACTGAAACAATGAATTATTTCAAGAAGTGTAAATTGACTAAGCGACATTTTATAAACTTAGGCTACCAACTTGCTATTGATTGGTCTAAGAAAAGCAATTAGCCTATCTCTGTCCCTCTTCTGGGGAAAGAAATCCGGCATTTGATTCAAAACTAACGCTGTCCGCCTCGTTGCGTAGTGGCTAACATTCTTAACTGTCACCGTGGACGCCCGGGTTCGATTCCCGACTCTGCCAAGAAATATATGTTAATTCTGACCTGATTGTGAGGGCTGGAACGGTGTACACTCAGCCTCGTGAGGCAAAACTGAGAAGAAGCGGGTTCTATTCCTCAGCCATCCTGGAAGTGGTTTTCCGTCATGTCCCACTTCTACTCAAGGCAAATGCCCGGATGGTTCCTAACCTAAGGCCACGGCCGCTTCCTACCCAAATACTACCTGAATTGCAAATATACACACTAGTACAGACATTACAGTGACCCAGGTTACCAGACAAATTCTACACACACCCATGTACATGGAGCTACATGACCACCAAGTCGCAAAACCCCTAAAGAATCAACAACAACAAAAATTACGCGTTTACGTCAATATCGTGAAATGACCATTTGGCGCTTGGTCGAGTTACACCATCGAATTGTATGCGGTGGGTGGTGTTTACGGCCGGATGACCTTCCTGATGCCAACCTCATGAGAGGAGTTAATTAATTAATTTATTTATTTATTTATTTCCACGGCTACACTTAGAGATTAAGAGCTCCTTTACAGTAGCGCCCTACATACAATAATATTAGGGCGTATAAAAATAAAACATCTCACTTACATTCACAATTTAAATAATAATACTCTAACAATGATAGTAAAAATACAGTAATAATACATTTTTTGTCGTGTGGCCTCCTGAGAGGCCGAGTGCAGGTCTTTCTAGCCGACGCCCCTGGGCGACCTGCGTGTCGGGATGAGAGATGGAATGGATGAAGATGAAAGAAACTGGGCAAGGATGTGGAAGGAAGCGGCCGTGGCCTATCAGAAGGTACCGTCCCAGCATTTGCCTGGTGTTGAAAATGGGGAAACCACGGAAACCCATTTCAAGGACGGCCGACGGAGGGACTCGAACCCACGCGTCTACCGAGTCAGCAGAGAGCGTGGCCCTATGACCTAACGCTAGGCTTTAGCCAGCGTAGCCACTGCTGTCGGTAGTAATAATACAATAATAATAATAATAATAAAAATAAAAATAATAATAATAATAATAATAATAATAATAATAATAATAATAATGGAAAAATTATATACAAAAAAGTGCATTCAGACACAGTATCAGCCCGAAAAACGAACACCATAGAATATACAAGAAAAGATATTGACCTAGGTAGGTTGTCAGCTATTGTTCTGATGTTATAATTGAACTATAAAACAGTATTTTAACATAATGCAGTAATCAGATGTGAGAGGTATACTGCTCCAAGAAGTAGGATGAAAGACGTCTTTTGAGAGCTGCAGTGCTTGCAATGTTGACGAACTTATATAGGCCAAATCGAAGGTGTTGAAGAGGCGTGAGGCTGTGCAAACAAAACATTAATTGAGCTTCATGGTTCGGTGTATAGGAATTTGGAGTGTTAATTTTGTGTATCTATTTTCTCGATTATGAACAGAGTGCATTGGTGTAAAGGCATTGTAGAGATAAAACGGGGTCTTGGTATGTAATATTCTATGTGTCAGAATGGCAACTGATAGTTGCCTCCGATCGTGGAGTTTCAGCCATTTAAGCTGCACGTAGAGATGAAATGATTGATGATGAATGAAACTGGGCAAGGAAGTGGAAGCACGTCGCCGTGTCCTGCCAGAAGGTACTTTCCCAGCATTTTCCAGGAGTTGCAAATGGGGAAAACCACGGAAAACCATTTCAAGGACGGCCGACGGTGGGGCTCGAACCCACGTCTACCGAGTCCGTAGATAGCTTGGCCCAGTGGCCTAGCGCTGCGCGTTAGCGAGCGTAGCTACTGCTGTCGGTTATGTATATATGATAATAAAAATAATAATACTAATAATAATAATAATAATAATAATAATAATAATAATAATAATAATAATAGACTAATAATAATTACATTTTTGCTCCATATTCATAATATGATTGGAAATCTGCAAAATTACATTTTCAATGACATTTGTTATTTGTATCTTCTAAATTAAAATATAAACACGATTATATTGTTATTAGCAACCCGTGCGGCTTCGCCCGGGAACAGTTACGAATGCATTACGTGATAAGCGCTTTTTTTTTTTCGATGTCAATCCGTTTTACGTCTCGGCATGACGGGTTAAAATCACAGACTGGACTATTAGTTATATTATCATGGAGATGCATGTGCAACGAATTCTTGTCAGACGTAATTTGAAAATGGCGAGGTGCATGAAACACAAATCCCCCTTCCGTCCAATCTTAACTTCACTGTGCATTTTGCGGAACGAAAAGTTCACAGGCGAAATGAAGAAAAGCCGAGTTGCACTTCCAGGAAAACTCCAAACACAACCACTCTTCTCTGAAATCTTAACGCAACACGACTCGACAGTTTGCTGCTGGCTGTATCTGGGGTAATAGGCTCGCCCACTAGCTAGGCTGTAACTGGGGTGATAGGTTCGCCTCTAGCTAGCTCGTAAACTCTCGCCTTAGTAATTGAAGAAATGAAAACGTAAAAACACTTATAGTGGGCGATGTATTGAAGATAGAGATATACTCTCGCGGACGTTTTTGTAGAACTTTTCATGCTGAACAATTCTTACACTCATAGTATATTGATATTTTTAACGGTTTGCCCAGCGTAAGCTTAAAAAGCGCACGGACGCCAGGTTTATTTTCAAGTTTTTGACTGAAATCGTTACTGCTTGGCTTTCTTTGATCATAAATAAATTATTTACAGAAACCTTCCTCGAGATATCCTTTACAGAATGGTGAAAACCGCATCAAAATCTATCCAGTGGTTCTCGAGATTACCCGTGATATCCAAGAATCGGGGACTTCGTTTTATACTAAGTAGAGATATATACGAAGTTATGTTGACTTTCTTACTTTAAAGTTAAAAATGTTGAGTAGTTGCTCCGACTAGAATGAATAACGTATGTGCTCCAGCATGAAACAAACTGTTAGTCCTGAAATAAATTTTGTGATGAAAATGACGACGACCACATTGGTAGCAAGTGTTTAGAAACTTGACACCCGCAGAACGTTAGGGACGGCAGCTGCAAGGAATGGACCCTGAGGAATGCGGCCGGAAGAGTCATCAACAATCATAATTAAGAAGTTTCTCACACAAGGCCACTTAACTCATGGCAATACTGTACACAAAAATATTTTCACAGCAGTACTGCTGCCGCGTTCGCAAGCAGATTGGGAGAGGTATGGTAGCTTTCCGCACTGATGGCCAGGGTTCGACTCCCGATTCTATTATGAGAGCTGGAATGGGTGAGGGATCTGTAAAGAGAGTTTTACTTTGGTCATCCAAAAGTGGGTTCCATTTAGGGCAGCAGCGTCCAGAGTGCCTCACACTGTGCAAAGTCGCACAGCTGCACACCTGTGAATGTGCAGTACAGTGCAGAGTCGTGGTGGGCGTGACGCCTGGTCGGTAGACAACGGTGCGCGCGCATTATGGGAGGGACGTATCCTGCAATGCTACTCGCTGTGAAAGCGCAAGTTTGAAAATTACGTATGTGTACTCAAAGACGTGAAAGAGAAATTTGTAAACAGATTTCAAGAACGTTCAGCTTTGTTTCCTGTGTTTGATGTTTTTGCACGGCCTTTTTATATCTCAGTGAATAGCCCACCAACAAAATTACGATTTGAATTTATTGATTTACAATGCAATGCGCGGTTGAAAGATAAGTTGTTTGCTGCAAGAAACTTGACCGAATTCTTCGAAAACTTTCCCCATAGTGAGTTTCCTCACCTTCATCACGAGGCTGCCAAACTTATGAGTTTGTCGGGTCTACTTATGTATGTGAAAGATTTATTTCGATATTAAAATGTAACAAATCGAGGTTCCAAGCAGGCATTTCAGATGAGAATTTGAGAAGTTGTTTACGCTTGTCTGTAACACGTTCATTTGCACCTAATTTTAACAAGATTGTTAACGCACACAAACAAGACGTATTGCAAATGAGAACAGCATTTAACATTATGCGTATCAGCCAACATGTACGGTACTAGTTTTTAATTGGTGTGTGAAATTAGTTGTACGTTTGCCATTGTAGGAACATTAGGTATTTTGTATTTCAGTAAAGCCATTATTGTGTGATATTTGGCACAGCGGAATTGTGTCTTTTTCCCTTGCGCATAAGAAGGGAGGCATGTACACGAATGACTATACATTTTGTGCGTGAAAAAGTCCAGAGTTAACGTGAGCATAATTTTGAATGGGAACGTTTTGCCGCTCTTTCCTAGCCTCTCCCTTCATATGACAAGTAATTTGATTAATAGAAAATAATATTTCATGAACAATACGTTCAGTGTTCTCGCCTTTGCCTGCAAAATACATTCGTCACCTACGATTTGACCTCTATACGTTTCTTGAACGAGTACACTCCCCCGCCGCGCGGAGAGGAGGGGAAGTAAGGACGTACGGTAGCACACCTGCTATTCCGAGATACACACTGTCTGCACAGTGCAGCTCGACCTTGGATGGCGCTGATTTAGGGGTTCATAATGCAAAGAGGCATTATAAGATAATATCAAACACAAGTAGTTCTGTGGAGAACTTAAGAACGTTCTTTTCATAATTCAAATGAATGATTTATCTATTTAAACCGATTTAGAATGATATCGTTATTAATGAATTACGTCAGTAACACTGGCATTTCTGATTTGCTCAACATAGCCTATACCTCAAATATTGAGGACTAATAGGCTACTGCAGTATGTTTGAAATATTGTTTCTTTGCATGGATTCTGAAATATGGAGAACCTGTGGTTCAAACGTCCAGGTAAAGTTACTGGCTCTGAAAATGTGAACGATCATATATTTTATGGCATACACTGTAATAAGAATTGGTGAAATGCATTAAATACTATGAAGTTACATGCAGTAAAACATGAAACCTATAAATGTGGGTGGAATTATTTTGGTGACAATGACTTATATGTTTTGCTCAAAATGCATCTGCAATATTAAGACATAGTAGTGTGCAGAGTTTCAAATCGTTAGTATGAACGCATTCCACAATATTAGTAGGAATGAGCTGATGCACAACACGTCTGCTGGAAAACAAGAAGGTAAGACACGACTGATCTACCATGACTATTCCTTCAAATTTTAAATTGATTAAGGGTACACTGGGACTGAGTTTTAAGCATATTTTTTAAAAAATTCAAATTTTCGATTTTGACATATTATTGTACCCCTGACCATAACGGATCAATTAGCGGTATCATTTTCCACATTCCGCCATTTTTGAGACACGGCGAAACGTTTAAATGCCGGCCGCACTGCCATTTAAACGCCCCTTTCTCTTGGTACATTATCCTGTACACGCATTTATGCATTTTTTATCGGAGTAGTTTGAATACGGATTTGAAATTCCCTCCGTACTACTGGTTCTGCATTGTGCTACTTACCGATTAATATTGACACTATTTACTACGCAAGCTTTACAAATACTTCCAATGTTTGAAAATAAATAAATAAATAAATAAATATCTCAAAAGGTCGACATGATGAAATTTTGCATTTATATTGTATTTTCTAATTTCATGAGAGTTTCTAGTCGCTTATAGAATGACAGTAGATGCACAATTTATCTTTATTTGATATTTGTGTTGACTTAAGAAGTGTACGCATGGTCTACCTCTGTTTATAAACAAGTTATTGGACGCTAGGCTAATACTTTTTCTAAATTTATTGTGTTTGTGAAGTTATTAGGGAGAGGGGACACACACATCACACAAGACCAAGGTCACAAAGATGAAGAAGGAGGCTGCAAAACAGAAGAAGGAAGGTGTTACTTATGCTGCATGAGAGTTCTAATGGGTAAGTTGAGTTGAACTATTAAAATATAATGCATGTTTTTAGAAAAGTGCAGTTTTCTCAGTTTCACATTTTCTGATGTATAAAATCTAGTACGCGTTACAGATGTAATGCAATTTTCTTGTAACTTAACATGCATGCACCTTAGTACTTTATCCACAAACGTGTACATTACTTTTTGTATTGGAGTTCTGGTTTGCCTGTAAAACTGTAAATCAAACTAAAAACTAACATTTGTAGAAAAACAGTTTTAAAGTTTACTTTGATGAATTTTATAACTTTCCATGGAAATATATAGAATTTATGTATTTTTTAAACTTTCCTGTGCCATAATCAAGGTATTACTCATCTTCTCTTCCTCTTTTCTGTGATCTTGTCAACAGCCTGTGTTTTTTGGATGCTTTTATCAATGCAGCATCGCCCGATCGGCCCGCTCCTTGCCCAGGATTCTCAATGTTTTTAATGTCTGCATCCCTGGATTCATCCCTAGAAATTCTAATACCTTCACTTTTCCTTCATTGCCATCTTTACAGCATACAACAGCATCATATGTTGATATCTGAACAGTTTTAGCACCACAAAATGTAGATTTGGGGCATCACAGCCAAATTTGATTGTTCAAACTTTCATTGCAGTTTTGTGTACCTCCATGTAAACATTTTTATGTCACCGTGCTACTCTTTGAAAAGACACACCCACATTTACCTCAGCTCATACTTTGCGGATAATTTCTGAACTACTGGAGGTAAATTTCCGAATGCACTACCATTCCACTTGGTAAAGATCAATCTTCATGTTGGTAACCCTGTCAACTCCCGCCATAGTTTGCGTTTATATTACAGTGTTGAAAGTCGTGAAGTGGTTGTGAATTCGGTGTCTCTTGTAATTCTCGGCGTAATGGATCGTTTGAAATGTTTTGTGAAGTCAATGTCAACGAGAAATCGTTATACAAGGAAGCTTCCTAGTGTAAATAACGTTGATTTAGGTGAAATTTCATCAGCTGAGGAGGTTAGTGTTGTAGGCAACATTGCCACATGCTCCCCTCGTGACAAGCTCTTCCTGGGCTACTTATTTTCATACGGTATCACTTCAAGTGATGAACATCCTATTCATGGACTATGCCCTGAAGGGGATGAGTCATGGCGCAGATACAAAAAGGACCATGATTATAAACACCATGGGCTACCTACAGCTGTATCTGAAGCTATAAAGCCAGTACACAGGAATTTAGCACGCCCTGATCTTTTACAAAAATGTCTTCATGGCAAAACCCAGAACACCAATGAACGTTCATTAACATTCTGTGGACCAGAATTCCCAAAATAGTATTTGTAGGTACCAAAACTCTTCAGCTCTTATCTCATTCAATAATGGTAACATAGGTAGAACTAACTGCTGCAGAAGCTACAATTTCAGCCGGAATAAAACACGGTGAAAATTTGCAAACAGCTGGATGACATTCGAATAAGGAAAGCAGATATAGCAATGTTATGGGGTTTACGTCCCTTATAACTACTGCGGCTTTTAGAGACGCCGGAGTGCCGGAATTTTGCCCCGAAGGGGATGTTTAGCGTGCCAGTAAATCTACTGACTCTGCTCCCTCACATTTAAGCACACTCAAATGCCAACCGACTGCGCCGGGATTTGATCCCGCTGTCTTGGGATCAGCAGGCGAGAACATTACCGCTGCGTCACGTAGCCAGTCAAGGAAAGCAGAATAAGTGGTTGAAGACATGACTAAGAGGTCAAGGATGATAAATAGGAATCTAAAAAGGACCAAGGAGGATGCTGATAATCCAGATTATGTGGCAAGAAAGTTCTGAGAACCATCACAGGGAAGACTTAAGCTTTATTTTTCTTGTACTTGGATAACATTTTAGAGAAAAGCTCCTATGCTAGGCCAGTGAAACTTTCTACTTGGTTTAATATGTCCTCTGAGAATAGAAGGCTAATAGGAAAGGATTTCCCAGTCTGTTGTGTTACATAAGAATAGAGTTATGAATTTATTTTACAAATGTTTTGGGGAAAATATAATGTATTTGAAAAAAATTATTCTGAATAAAGTATCTAGTTTCCGTAAATAATCCTTCCTACGATTACAGCTAAAGATGTATGTAACAATGTCTGAACATTTAATTTTAATAACCCAAATAGTTTTAGAGTAAAATGAACCACAAGATTGAAACTTTAACATAGGTAAGATAGGGAGGTGGTTCTCACATTGATCTTCCAACGAATACGAGGCGAACTTTATCTCTCAGCAATGCAAGCTGTGATGACTTCTGAGTATGGTCAACGGGAATATCCATTACTGAAGGTACTTCTGTTAAAAATCTACTTACCACTTTCGATCTTCTTTTGCGAAGGAGGGATCAGCACAGTTTGGTACTGAAAAGAGAGAAGTCACTATCAGAAGTTATTTATTGAACAACACAGTGAGAAGATTCATCTAGAGGCTTTGTTACCCGTGTACTTGGGCGGGTGTGTGGAATCTATCTGATAACCTGTGTAATTGTGATGGCTGTACTAGATGGTGTATTTGCGATTTGGGGCTAGGATTTTGGTAGGAGGTGGCCGTGGCCTTAATTTAGGTACCATCCTGGCAATCTACCGAAGTAGTAGTGGGAAACCACGGTAAGCCACTTTTATATATGGCTGAGGTGGGAATCAAACAGACGTTTCTCTGTTCTACTCCACAAGGCTGAGTAAAACCCGTTCCAGCCCTAAGACCAGAATTAAATTTCATGGCAGAGCCGGGAATCGAAAACTCCGCGGTGACAGCCAAAAATGCTAGTCACTACACCACAAGGAGGTCCAATACAACCCTGCACAAGCCAGGTGTACAATGCCTTAAATTTAAATAAATAAATAACCCCTGGCACTACAGCCCATGAAGGGCCTAGGCCTAACAAGCGACCGCTCCCCAGCCATTTGGCCTGCAGATATTGGGGTGACGCTTGGTCAGCGCATCAGGTTTTCGTGACTGGGGCGCTGCCTCACCGTTAGACAGCTACTCAATTGTCCTCACGAGACTGAGTGCACCCCATTCCAGCCCTCACGTCAGTTTATAATCTCCCTGACGGAGCCGGGAATCGAACCAGGAGCTGGCAGACTGGGCTAGCTTAAAAATACCCGAGAGTGTATCTAGTACCTGGTTAAAACTTTGGATTGTGCAACTGTGTGATGTCTAGCAGACTGGGCTAGCTTAAAAATGCCCGAGCGAGTATCTAGTACCTGAATATAAATTTGGTTTGTGCAACTGTACGATGTCTGGCAGACTGGGCTAGCTTAAAAATGCCCGAGCGTGTATCTAGTACCTGAATATAACTTTGGTTTGTGCAACTGTGTGATGTCTAGCAGACTGGGCTAGCTTAAAAATGCCCGAGAGTGTATCTAGTACCTGAATATAACATTGGTTTGTGCAACTGTGTGATGTCTGGCAGACTGGGCTAGGTTAAAAAAGCCCGAGCGTGTAACTAGTACCTGAATATAACTTTGGTTTGTGCAACTGTGCGATGTCTGGCAGACTGGGCTAGGTTAAAAATGCCCGAGAGTGTATCTAGTACCTTTGTAACTTTGGTTTGTGAAACTGTGTGATGTCTAGCAGACTGGGCTAGGTTAAAAATGCCCGAGAGTGTATCTAGTATCTGAATATAACTTTGGTTTTTGCAACTGTGTGATGTCTAGCAGACTGGGCTAGGTTAAAATGCCCGAGTATGTATCTAGTACCTGAATATAACTTTCGTTTGGGCAACTGTGTGATGTCTGGCAGACTGGGCTAGGTTAAAAATGCCCGAGTGTGTATCTAGTACCTGAATATAACTTTGGTTTGGGCAACTGTGTGATGTCTGGCAGACTGGGCTAGCTTAGAAATGCCCGAGCGTGTATCTAGTACCTGAATATAACGTTGGTTTGTGCAACTGTGTGATGTCTAGCAGAATGGGCTAGCTTAATTGCCCCAGCGTGTATCTAGTACCTGAATATAACTTTGGTTTGTGCAACTGTGTGATGTCTGGCAGGCTGGGCTAGCTTAAAAATGCCCGAGCGTGTATCTAGTACCTGAATATAACTTTGGTTTGTGCAACTGTGTGATGTCTAGCAGACTGGGCTAGCTTAAAAATGCCCGAGAGTGTATCTAGTACCTGAATATAACTTTGGTTTGTGCAACTGTGTGATGTCTGGCAGACTGGGCTAGGTTAAAAATGCCCGAGCGTGTATCTAGTACCTGAATATAACTTTGGTTTGTTCAACTGTGCGATGTCTGGCAGACTGGGCTAGCTTAAAAATGCCCGAGAGTGTATCAAGTACCTGAATATAACTTTGGTTTGTGCAACTGTGTGATGTCTAGCAGACTGGGCTAGGTTAAAAATGCCCGAGAGTGTATCTAGTGTCTGAATATAACTTTGGTTTGTGCAACTGTGTGATGTCTAGCAGACTGGGCTAGGTTGAAAATGCCCGAGTATGTATCTAGTACCTGAATATAACTTTGGTTTGGGCAACGGTGTGATGTCTGGCAGACTGGGCTTGGTTAAAAATGCCCGAGTGTGTATCTAGTACCTGAATATAACTTTGGTTTGGGCAACTGTGTGATGTCTGGCAGACTGGGCTAGCTTAAAAATGCCCGAGAGTGTATCTAGTACCTGAATATAACTTTGGTTTGTGCAACTGTGTGATGTCTAGCAGACTGGGCTTGGTGTATTCTTTGAATACACGGTACCTGAGATATAATGTCTATTGCTCTTTGCATGTTCATTTTTTCCTTCCTCCTTGCCAAACACCAACAGTGATCATCTGTTTTCTCCTTGTTGGGCATGTCTCTTATGTCTTCATAAGTATGTTTCAGATATATAACTTCTGTGATCCACCTAGCGTCATCTAGTAGCGAGCCTCTGAAGCTACTCAATTCCTCATCGTGCAAGAGGACTTACTTATCTATTTGGCTACCAGATTTCGTTACCATCGTCAGCTATTTTCTCCTTGAGCAAGAGGACTACGTCTACTTCTTTACTCACCATGCTGCGCTAGTATCATCTATCAACTCCTTGAAGACCAGCTCAGCAAGAGAAGATAAATTTTTTGTTGTAATGTTGGCCATGCTTATATGTTCTCCTTTTGTCTCCCACCCCCCTCTCTTTCCCCCTTTTCTTGGACCCTCCGTGCTCCGCTGAGCTGCTCTCACTTCTTCGTCTGCAGTTGACTCGTACAGTCAAAGCTCCGCTCGAGCTTAGCCTCCTCAAACCAAGAGGCACAACCTCTTCTACGCCATGTTGGCTAAGTAATCATCATCGAAATCTTCGACTTCAACATGAAATCAAGATAAGTACCTTTTTAAAAAGTTTTAACCTCATCTTCATGGTTTTAACTTCCAAGTGATTTTAATCATAATTTATAGGCAGTGTGAAACTATTTACTTTGGGGCAATAATCACTCTTCGTGGGATTTGCAATGTTGAGCTTTTTCTTGTAAGCCAACCTTACTAAAAGGAGCTTTTCTTAAGCTATTTAAACGAGAAACCCTCTCGCTACGTGGGATATTATCTAATACCCGCTGTCTATAATTACAAAGTTATTTCCTCCGTTGGATTTTCTCAACCCCATTTTCTGCTAAGGTCGTTCTGGAACCTTCGAGATCTTGTTCTCTATCTGCGAGTCTTGCCGTCAAGTATTGACACGCACTTGTGAAACTACTAGTAAAAATGAGGAATCTTCCTTATAAATTTTTGCAATAGCTAACTTCCTCCACCGTTGGAACTTCTAGAACATTCTCTGGCGCATTTAATTGTAAATCAGGACTTTTTCGAGAAATAGACTTTCACCTACATAGTGCAATCAGTTATCTCCATAATTGCAATAACTTTTTTCTCATGAGCTTCAGTGTTTCTCTGGTGAACTTTGCATCCATCTTTACAGACAATAGTGATAATCAGTGCTTTCTCCACGTTTCTACCGCGTCGCGATCGTCCGGTTATATTAAATACGGCCATGAACATTGATCCTATATCCCCATGATCTTTCCTTAACCTTCTACTAACAACCATTATTTATAAAATTGTAACTGTCTATAAGGTGTTACTCACGAAGTACCCTTCCAACTTTGCTAGTTTAACATTAATTAAATTCTGCATAATTGCTTGTGTGATACAAGTTTTAAATCACGTTGTTCCTTTCCTATACATAGGGAAAACAATTCTCTACACTCTTGAGAGAGTCATGTTCAGGTTTCACGAAATGGAAACTGTCCCATTTTTCTCGTGATTCCCAATTAAACATAGGAAGTCTAGAAACTTCCTTTTCACTTTCTCCAGGTTTCACAGTAAGTGACCTGCCCTCTTTGTATAATTCTCATATATTAACTCTGTATAAATATAAGAAGTTGTAGGAACTTCCTTTTTCTTTATGTTTTACAGTTTGTTTCTTCGAAGTTGTTATTCTCGTTAGAATGTTCTTTCGAAGGTTTCGTATAGTACACTGCTTGTACTCCTGTAAATGTTAAAACTTTAATTATTCCATTTTGCCTATTTATGAAATCTTACCAAGATTTTAATACACGGTTTAAAAAACCTTAAAAATTGTCAATTGCCTGGAGCAACTGTTTAATGTGGAGAGGTCTGCGACCCTATTTGTTAAAAAGTTCAAATGAACCATGTTTATTAAACTTATATTGCATAATTGTTAATTTCCTCAAACTTCCTGCATTGTTAAATAAATTAAATATTTGTTTTTGGATTCATCATTTCTTTGATAATACAGTTAGGCAGGATCCTGGCTTTCCTAGCTCTTCCTAGGTTTATGCCCTCGTTCATATACAATAAATCGTTTACTATTTGTCTGGCCAGACCATCACCCTTCCCTATAGTACTTTCATTCGTGCTTGGGAGGAAATACATTACAGGTTCTCTCTGGCAAACTGCCCAAGCCTTATCTGCGGCTCCCGTTAGCCTCGACCAAGCTCGTAGCCATTTTAGGTATCCGAGCACATATTTGCGGTGGCAACCGCTTCTAAATGGATTAAAAGTCAAATTAATAACTTTTGTGGGACTCTCCTCCTATTCTTCTATCCTTCTTTTCCAATCCCAAATCTACTTCCTTCTCTTAATCATCTTCCCTTGGTGGGTGGGTTATTCCCTAGCCTATAATCTACCCAAAATTTGGTCCCAGAAACCCGGGAGAGCCCATTTTTTCTTTTCTCTTTTTAAAATAGTGTCATTTGACAATACCTTGCATATTTCTAATATCTGTGTTGAATATTTCAGCTATAACCACATCGTGCAAAGCCTGCGAACGGGAAAGAGGCCGCTCCTGTCTCCTATGGTGTGTCCCATTCTTTCTACTCATTCGCTGCTGCCAGCTTGACAGCATTTCCAAGGTTCCACAGTTTCGTGAGTTACATTTTCATTTATCTTCTTTAATATGGCTCCCACTGATAAGGATAAGGATGAAAAACTTACTTCCAAACGAGCATCCTATAAAGGGCAAATTACCCGATTCAGAAGGTACATAAAAGAATTAGATCCCTCAGATGCGCAATTAGATTTGTTAAAACATCGTGTAAAGGATTTTGAACGTTCTTATGAAAACTACTGTAATATTCAAACTGAAATTGAAACTTGCATGCTTAATCAAACAGAAGATCGTGTCGAAGTAGAGAACTTATATTACGAAGGCATAGGTTCTGCTTTCAAAATAATACGCCAACTCGAAGAGGAGCAGAAAAAGGACGCTTCTGTTCTTGGTTCCCTTCATGAACCCCAAACTTCTTTCCGTGAAGGCACTCACAAGCCCAAACCTACTTTACCGAAAATTGATTTACCCCATTTTTCTGGAGATGAATCCACTTGGGATTCTTTCTATGAATTATTTTGCTCCCTTGTTCATGACAATGAAGACATTCAAGTCATTTACAAGTTTCATTACTTGAGATCTATCCTTCGAGGTCAAGCTTTGCAGTTAGTTGAAGCACTTCCTCTGCGTGCCGAAAATTACCCCATTGCCTTTAACTTATTAAAAGAAAGATATGGAAATTCACGTTTACGTATTCAACGCCATATTAAGGCTCTATTTAACCTACCTGCGTCACAGCACAATGACGTCACTAGTTTGCGTACTTTAATTGACACTACCCAACTCCACGTCAAAGCTTTGTCCCAATTAGAGCAGCCTACTGAACATTGGGACACTTTCCTAATACATTTAGTAGTTTCTAAAGTTGATGCTGCTACCCTCAAAGCTTGGGAAATTGAACTTTCTAAGGAAGACGACTACTCTTACGAGCATTTAGTCACTTTCATAAACGCTAGATGCCAACTTTTAACCGCGCTAGCCAATCAGAGCGAACCTTCATCTCCTAGTTCCAAATTCGAATTAATGTCCATCAAACCCAAAAGCGAACGCTCAGCGTCTAATACCCAAAAACCAGGGTCCAGCTCATCCAAATTCAAATCAAACACTACTGGTTACCCAACTAGGTCTAGTGAACGTCGTGTCGCCAGCTCTATTGTTTTAAACACGCAAGGTGAACCTCGCAAAAGTTTAAACGAACCGGTAAAGTGCATACTTTGTAAAGATCCCCATGCCCTATACCTTTGCAAATCCTTTAAAGAAATGTCAGTCGATGACAGACGAAAATTAGTCGCTCAAAACAAACATTGTTTCAACTGCCTAGCGCCTACGCATTCTGCTTCTAACTGTAAGTCTACAAGACTTTGCTACCATTGTGAAAAGGCTCATCATACTCTGCTACATCGTCATGATCAGGCAAGGTCATTGACAGCATCTACTTCGCCGAAAAATGATAGTATTAACAGTTCTAATGCTTCATCATACATTCAAAATGCTAAGTCCATTCGCAGTGCTCAAGTATTGTTGTCTACTGTCCAAATTGACGTTCAGGATAACTTTGGCAACTGGGTCCGTGCACGTGGTCTTCTAGACTCAGCGGCAACCCATGATTTTGTATCTAATTCCCTGATTAGAAAACTAGGCTTACCCGTAAACCCCACTTCTATCAATGTGTCAGGCATTAACAGCTCAAAATCGCAAGCTTTACAATTTTCAAAACTAACCATAAGAGATACTTGTCATAGAAACAACTTTCTTAAACTTAATTGTCTAATTCTCAATAGCATTGGAGAAGACACTCCTAGTCATTCGGTTGATATTTCGGGGTTAAACATTCCCTCGCATTTAAGGTTAGCCGATCCTTCGTTTAACATACAAAATCCCATTGACATACTTTTTAGTGCCAATGTCTTTTGGAACTGCCTTCGGAAACAGGTTCGCAAGCTATCCTCAAACGTGGTCGCTAGAGACACTAATTTTGGATGGATTGTCACAGGGCAACTTCCCCATTATTCTCCTCAACCTGCATCGCAATGTTACTTCTCCAATACTGACCTGGAACAGTTTTGGAGGCTTGAAAATGTTGCTTCTCCTAATGTAACTTCCTCAGAAAATGAATTCTGTGAGCAACTTTTTTTGAACACCACCACTCGTTCTTCTGATGGCCGGTTCTTCGTTCAAATGCCAAGACTACACAATCCCCCCAAACTTATTAACTCTCAGCCTAAAGCTCGAAAAGCTCTCTTTGCTATCGAGAGCAAATTCAAAAAGGAACCCCTCGTCAAAAAGCAGTACACTGAGTTCATGGATGAGTATGAAAGCTCAGATCATATGGAGGTTGTTAACAAATCCGATGATGAATTGCACCCCCCAATCGAAACTGTTTATTTAAATCATCATCCTGTGTGGAAAAACCCTCTTGTAAAAGATAAAATCCGAGTTGTTTTCAATGGTTCATCACCCGACGTTAATGGCAACAGCCTTAACGATACTCTGTATTCTGGTCCTGCTATTCAATCAGATTTATCTGCTATACTCTTAAATTTCCGATTATTTCCCATAGCTGTCATAGCCGATATAAAACAGATGTACCGTCAAGTGTTAATTCAACCAGAACAACGAGATCTTCAAAGAATCTTGTGGCGTGATGAAACCAGTAAGCCCATTAAGGTATTTCGCTTGAAAACGGTTACTTATGGCTTAAAACCCTCTGCTTTCCTTGCTATCCGATCCCTACACTTGCTTGCCTCACAAGATGGTCATTTCTTTAACCCCAAAGCCTCTGAAGCACTAACTACGTCATTCTATGTTGACGATTATTTGCAATCCTTCCCCTCTTTGGAGGAAGCTTCTTTTGTATCTTTAGAACTTCAAGCATTACTAAGGAATGGAGGTTTCCCACTTCATAAGTGGAACTCCAACTCCCCTGAGTTTCTCGCCCAATTTCCCATCGAAGACGTAGATCCCTCTTCTGTTGAAATTTGTGGAAACTCCGAATCTATAAAAACTTTAGGAGTTCACTGGTGCACTAGCACTGACACTCTTATCTATAAAGTTTCGCTCGCAGAAGAGCTTCCTAATACAAAAAGACAAATCCTCTCTGAAATTGCAAAAATTTTTGATCCGCTTCAATTTCTTGCCCCAGTTATCGTTATAGCCAAACTCTTCATGCAAGAGCTGTGGTCGCTTAAATGTGAATGGGATGACGCTGTCCCTCTTTCTTTTCTGAATCGTTGGCTCTCGTTTCGCAGCAATTTGTTGGATCTTTCCCTCATTGAAATTCCCAGGAATTTAATCAGCTCTCATTCTAATGCATCTTTTTTCCTTCATGTGTTCGCGGACAGTTCCGAAAAAGCTTATGGTTGCTGTGCATATTTAGTTTATCACGATTCACTCTATGGATCTCCAGTTTCTAACCTTGTTTGTGCCAAATCGAAGGTCGCTCCTCTTAAAACTATCACTTTACCTAGGCTCGAACTGTGCGCTGCACTAATGGCTGCAGAACTTGTCAAGAAATTACGGGAAGTATTAAAGGTCGAATTTTCGCAAATCTATCTCTGGAGCGATTCTATGATCGCCCTTTCTTGGATCGCAAAAAAACCCTCTCACTGGCAAACTTTTGTCGCAAACAGGGTTTCCAAAATTCAAACTCTTTCTTCTGGATGTCAATGGAGGCATGTTCCTAGTGCGGATAATCCAGCTGATATCATCTCTCGTGGTTGTTTATCCTCTCAATTGGCAGCTTCCCAATTGTACTGGCATGGGCCCTCGTGGCTAATCGACGAATCTTCCTCATGGCCTTCTAAACCCCCTGTTACAAACTCCAACTTGCCTGACGCTAAAGTACCTCTACCCATTGCTTCGTGTCTTATTTCCAACGCATCTCATCCTTTGTTGTCACGCTATTCTTCCTTCCATAAATTACTACGGATTGTTGCCTATCTCCTTAGATGGAAATATCTTGTGGTTGACCAACCTCTTCTCCCTAAACCACACCTTACCAATCATGAATTGAATCTCGCTACCATTAAGATTTTACAACTGACACAGCAAGAAGCCTTTTCTTCTGAATTGTCATTGCTTTCTTCTAAAAGAGATCTTCCCAAATCCAGCCGTCTTCGTGCTTTAGCCCCGTTTCTTGATGACCATGGATTACTTAGGGTAGGTGGAAGGCTCTCGCAATCCTTACTCTCTGAGGACAAAAAGCATCCCGTTATTTTGCCTTCCAAACATCACGTTACTTCCTTAATTATACGTGACTTTCATTACCGTAATCTTCATGTTGGCACACGCACTCTGCTCTGCCTCTTAAGAGAAAAGTACTGGATTATAAATGGAATTCATGAAGTTTCTTCTGTAATTCATAAGTGCATTCCTTGTTTCAAAGCGAAACCTAAAATCAACACTCAATTAATGAGCGATCTGCCTTCTTTTCGTTCTTCTCCTATACGCCCATTTGCTTTAACTGGCGTGGACTATATCGGTCCGTTCCAATATCAACGAAACTCTCCTGAAGCTAAACGCAAATTGTTTGGTAAGCTTTATGTTTCTCTCTTTGTTTGCATGGTTACCGGCGCAATCCACTTGGAACTAGTAACGAATGCTTCTACTTCTTATTTTTTATCAGCTGTCTCTCGTTTCACCACTAGGCGTGGTGTTCCTTCTGAGATGTTCTCTGATAACGCTTCCACCTTTCAGGGCGCAGCTTCCCTGTGGAAGAAAGCTCTCACTTCCTCTCCTGCCATGGAACAAATCTCTAATTTTTCCTATTCAAAAGGTTTCAAATGGCGCTTCATACCTCCTTACGCTCCGCATCATGGTGGTAGGTGGGAATCTTGCGTAAAGCTCACTAAACGTCATTTAAGAAAAGTCTTAGGTAATCGAATTCTGACTTACGAAGAATTCAATTCTCTGTCTGTTTTGATTGAAGGTGTTGTTAACTCTCGCCCTTTAACTCCACTTTCCAATGACCCTGATGACCTACTTCCACTCACCCCTGGTCACTTCCTTATCGGCACTTCTCTTTCTGCCCCTCCTCCTCTTCCTAATTCTTACAGGGATTCTAATCTACCTATCGCTTGGCGGAAACTTGAAGCCCTTCGTAATTCTTTTTGGAAAAGGTGGAACTTGGAATATTTAACTTCCTTGCAACGGAGGCAGAAGTGGTTTCTTTCCAGTCCCGACATTAAAGTAGGGGACTTGGTCTTGGTTAGGGATATTTCACCCCCCCCTAGTATGGATTTCTGGTAGGGTGACCGAATGCTACCCTGGAAGAGATGGGAGAGTCAGGGTGGCCAGAATCTTGACTACAAATGGACCGATCACAAGACCACTGTCTTTGATCGCTCCGCTTCCAATAAATGTGTAACTGCTTATTTGCTCTCTGTTGGTGTTTGTCCCCCCAGTATGGTGTATTCTTTGAATACACGGTACCTGAGATATAATGTCTATTGCTCTTTGCATGTTCATTTTTTCCTTCCTCCTTGCCAAACACCAACAGTGATCATCTGTTTTCTCCTTGTTGGGCATGTCTCTTATGTCTTCATAAGTATGTTTCAGATATATAACTTCTGTGATCCACCTAGCGTCATCTAGTAGCGAGCCTCTGAAGCTACTCAATTCCTCATCGTGCAAGAGGACTTACTTATCTATTTGGCTACCAGATTTCGTTACCATCGTCAGCTATTTTCTCCTTGAGCAAGAGGACTACGTCTACTTCTTTACTCACCATGCTGCGCTAGTATCATCTATCAACTCCTTGAAGACCAGCTCAGCAAGAGAAGATAAATTTTTTGTTGTAATGTTGGCCATGCTTATATGTTCTCCTTTTGTCTCCCACCCCCCTCTCTTTCCCCCTTTTCTTGGACCCTCCGTGCTCCGCTGAGCTGCTCTCACTTCTTCGTCTGCAGTTGACTCGTACAGTCAAAGCTCCGCTCGAGCTTAGCCTCCTCAAACCAAGAGGCACAACCTCTTCTACGCCATGTTGGCTAAGTAATCATCATCGAAATCTTCGACTTCAACATGAAATCAAGATAAGTACCTTTTTAAAAAGTTTTAACCTCATCTTCATGGTTTTAACTTCCAAGTGATTTTAATCATAATTTATAGGCAGTGTGAAACTATTTACTTTGGGGCAATAATCACTCTTCGTGGGATTTGCAATGTTGAGCTTTTTCTTGTAAGCCAACCTTACTAAAAGGAGCTTTTCTTAAGCTATTTAAACGAGAAACCCTCTCGCTACGTGGGATATTATCTAATACCCGCTGTCTATAATTACAAAGTTATTTCCTCCGTTGGATTTTCTCAACCCCATTTTCTGCTAAGGTCGTTCTGGAACCTTCGAGATCTTGTTCTCTATCTGCGAGTCTCGCCGTCAAGTATTGACACGCACTTGTGAAACTACTAGTTAAAATGAGGAATCTTCCTTATAAATTTTTGCAATAGCTAACTTCCTCCACCGTTGGAACTTCTAGAACATTCTCTGGCGCATTTAATTGTAAATCACGACTTTTTCGAGAAATAGACTTTCACCTACATAGTGCAATCAGTTATCTCCATAATTGCAATAACTTTTTTCTCATGAGCTTCAGTGTTTCTCTGGTGAACTTTGCATCCATCTTTACAGACAATAGTGATAATCAGTGCTTTCTCCACGTTTCTACCGCGTCGCGATCGTCCGGTTATATTAAATACGGCCATGAACATTGATCCTATATCCCCATGATCTTTCCTTAACCTTCTACTAACAACCATTATTTATAAAATTGTAACTGTCTATAAGGTGTTACTCACGAAGTACCCTTCCAACTTTGCTAGTTTAACATTAATTAAATTCTGGATAATTGCTTGTGTGATACAAGTTTTAAATCACGTTGTTCCTTTCCTATACATAGGGAAAACAATTCTCTACACTCTTGAGAGAGTCATGTTCAGGTTTCACGAAATGGAAACTGTCCCATTTTTCTCGTGATTCCCAATTAAACATAGGAAGTCTAGAAACTTCCTTTTCACTTTCTCCAGGTTTCACAGTAAGTGACCTGCCCTCTTTGTATAATTCTCATATATTAACTCTGTATAAATATAAGAAGTTGTAGGAACTTCCTTTTTCTTTATGTTTTACAGTTTGTTTCTTCGAAGTTGTTATTCTCGTTAGAATGTTCTTTCGAAGGTTTCGTATAGTACACTGCTTGTACTCCTGTAAATGTTAAAACTTTAATTATTCCATTTTGCCTATTTATGAAATCTTACCAAGATTTTAATACACGGTTTAAAAAACCTTAAAAATTGTCAATTGCCTGGAGCAACTGTTTAATGTGGAGAGGTCTGCGACCCTATTTGTTAAAAAGTTCAAATGAACCATGTTTATTAAACTTATATTGCATAATTGTTAATTTCCTCAAACTTCCTGCATTGTTAAATAAATTAAATATTTGTTTTTGGATTCATCATTTCTTTGATAATACAGTTAGGCAGGATCCTGGCTTTCCTAGCTCTTCCTAGGTTTATGCCCTCGTTCATATACAATAAATCGTTTACTATTTGTCTGGCCAGACCATCACCCTTCCCTATAGTACTTTCATTCGTGCTTGGGAGGAAATACATTACAGGTTCTCTCTGGCAAACTGCCCAAGCCTTATCTGCGGCTCCCGTTAGCCTCGACCAAGCTCGTAGCCATTTTAGGTATCCGAGCACATATTTGCGGTGGCAACCGCTTCTAAATGGATTAAAAGTCAAATTAATAACTTTTGTGGGACTCTCCTCCTATTCTTCTATCCTTCTTTTCCAATCCCAAATCTACTTCCTTCTCTTAATCATCTTCCCTTGGTGGGTGGGTTATTCCCTAGCCTATAATCTACCCAGGGCTAGCTTAAAAATGCCCGAGAGTGTATCTAGTACCTTTGTAACTTTGGTTTGTGCAACTGTGTGATGTCTAGCAGAATGGGCTAGCTTAAAAATGCCCGAGCGTGTATCTAGTACCTGAATATAACATTGGTTTGGGCAACTGTGCGATGTCTGGCAGACTGGGCTAGGTTCAAATGCCCAAGAGTGTATCTAGTACCTGAATATAACTTTGGTTTGTGCAACTGTGTGATGGCTAGAAGACTGGGCTAGCTTAAAAATGCCCGAGAGTGTATCTAGTATATGAATATAACTTTGGTTTGTCCATCTGTGCGATGTCTGGCAGACTGGGCTAGCTTAAAAATGCCCGAGCGTGTATCTAGTACCTGAATATAACTTCGGTTTGTGCAACTGTGTGATGTCTGGCAGACTGGGCTAGCTTAAAAATGCCCGAGCGTGTATCTAGTACCTGAATATAACTTTGGTTTGTGCAACTGTGTGAAGTCTGGCAGGCTGGGCTAGCTTAAAAATGCCCGAGCGTGTATCTAGTATCTGAATATAACTTTGTTTTGTGCAACTGTGTGGTGTCTAGCAGACTGGGCTAGCTTAAAAATGCCCGAGAGTGTATCTAGTACCTGAATATAACTTTGGTTTGTGCAACTGTGCGATGTCTGGAAGACTAGGCTAGCTTAAAAATGCCCGAGCGTGTATCTAGTACCTGAATATAACTTTGGTTTGTGCATCTGTGCGATGTCTGGCAGACTGGGCTAGCTTAAAAATGCCCGAGTGTGTATCTAGTACCTGAATATAACTTTGGTTTGGGCAACTGTGCGATGTCTGGGAGACTGGGCTAGCTTAAAAATGCCCGAGAGTGTATCTAGTACCTGAATATAACTTTGGTTTGTGCAACTGTGTGATGTCTGGCAGACTGGGCTAGCTTAGAAATGCCCGAGCGTGTATCCAGTACCTGATTATAACTTTGGTTTGTGCAACTATGTGATGTCTAGCAGACTGGGCTAGCTTAAAAATGCCCGAGCGTGTATCTAGTACCTGAATATAACTTTGGTTTGTGCAACTGTGTGATGTCTGGCAGACTGGGCTTGGTTAAAAATGCCCGAGAGTGTATCTAGTACCTGATTATAACTTTGGTTTGTCCAACTGTGTGATGTCTAGCAGACTGGGCTAGCTTAAAAATGCCCGAGAGTGTATCTAGTATCTGAATATAACTTTGGTTTGTGCAACTGTGCGATGTCTGGCAGACTGGGCTAGGTTAAAAATGCCCGAGTGTGTATCTAGTACCTGAATATAACTTTGGTTTGGGCAACTGTGCGATGTCTGGCAGACTGGGGTAGCTTAAAAATGCCCGAGAGTGTATCTAGTACCTGAATATAACTTTGGTTTGTGCAACTGTGTGATGTCTGGCAGACTGGGCTAGCTTAGAAATGCCCGAGCGTGTATCCAGTACCTGATTATCACTTTGGTTTGTGCAACTATGTGATGTCTAGCAGACTGGGCTAGCTTAAAAATGCCCGAGCGTGTATCTAGTACCTGAATATAACTTTGGTTTGTGCAACTGTGTGATGTCTGGCAGACTGGGCTTGGTTAAAAATGCCCGAGATTGTATCTAGTACCAGATTATAACTTTGGTTTGTCCAACTGTGTGATGTCTAGCAGACTGGGCTAGCTTAAAAATGCCCGAGAGTGTATCTAGTATCTGAATATAACTTTGGTTTGTGCAACTGTGCGATGTCTGGCAGACTGGGCTAGGTTAAAAATGCCCGAGCGTGTATCTAGTACCTGAATATAACTTTGGTTTGTGCAACTGTGTGATGTCTGGCAGACTGGGCTAGCTTAAAAATGCCCGAGCGTGTATCTAGTACCTGAATATAACTTTGGTTTGTGCAACTGTGTGATGTCTGGCAGACTGGGCTAGGTTAAAAATGCCCGAGAGTGTATCCAGTACCTGAATATAACTTTGGTTTGTGCAACTGTGTGATGTCTAGCAGACTGGGCTAGGTTAAAAATGCCCGAGAGTGTATCCAGTACCTGAATATAACTTCGGTTTGTGCAACTGTGTGATGTCTAGCAGACTGGGCTAGCTTAAAAATGCCCGAGAGTGTATCTAGTACCTGATTATAACTTTGGTTTGTGCAACTGTGCGATGTCTGGCAGACTGGGCTAGCTTAAAAATGCCCAAGAGTGTATCTAGTACCTGATTATAACTTTGGTTTGTGCAACTGTGTGATGTCTAGCGGACTTGGCTAGGTTAAAAATGCCCGAGAGTGTATCTAGTACCTGATTATAACTTTGGTTTGTGCAACTGTGCGATGTCTGGCAGACTGGGCTAGCTTAAAAATGCCCAAGAGTGTATCTAGTACCTGATTATAACTTTGGTTTGTGCAACTGTGTGATGTCTAGCGGACTTGGCTAGGTTAAAAATGCCCGAGAGTGTATCTAGTACCTGAATATAACTTAGGTTTGTGCAACTGTATGATGATGGGCAGACTGGCCTTGCTTAAAATGTCCGAGAGTGTATCTAGTATCTGAATATAACTTTGGTTTGTGCAACTGTGCGATGTCTGGCAGACTGGGCTAGGTTAAAAATGCCCGAGTGTGTATCTAGTACCTGAATATAACTTTGGTTTGGGCAACTGTGCGATGTCTGGCAGACTGGGGTAGCTTAAAAATGCCCGAGAGTGTATCTAGTACCTGAATATAACTTTGGTTTGTGCAACTGTGTGATGTCTGGCAGACTGGGCTAGCTTAGAAATGCCCGAGCGTGTATCCAGTACCTGATTATCACTTTGGTTTGTGCAACTATGTGATGTCTAGCAGACTGGGCTAGCTTAAAAATGCCCGAGCGTGTATCTAGTACCTGAATATAACTTTGGTTTGTGCAACTGTGTGATGTCTGGCAGACTGGGCTTGGTTAAAAATGCCCGAGATTGTATCTGGTACCAGATTATAACTTTGGTTTGTCCAACTGTGTGATGTCTAGCAGACTGGGCTAGCTTAAAAATGCCCGAGAGTGTATCTAGTATCTGAATATAACTTTGGTTTGTGCAACTGTGCGATGTCTGGCAGACTGGGCTAGGTTAAAAATGCCCGAGCGTGTATCTAGTACCTGAATATAACTTTGGTTTGTGCAACTGTGTGATGTCTGGCAGACTGGGCTAGCTTAAAAATGCCCGAGCGTGTATCTAGTACCTGAATATAACTTTGGTTTGTGCAACTGTGTGATGTCTGGCAGACTGGGCTAGGTTAAAAATGCCCGAGAGTGTATCCAGTACCTGAATATAACTTTGGTTTGTGCAACTGTGTGATGTCTAGCAGACTGGGCTAGGTTAAAAATGCCCGAGAGTGTATCCAGTACCTGAATATAACTTCGGTTTGTGCAACTGTGTGATGTCTAGCAGACTGGGCTAGCTTAAAAATGCCCGAGAGTGTATCTAGTACCTGATTATAACTTTGGTTTGTGCAACTGTGCGATGTCTGGCAGACTGGGCTAGCTTAAAAATGCCCAAGAGTGTATCTAGTACCTGATTATAACTTTGGTTTGTGCAACTGTGTGATGTCTAGCGGACTTGGCTAGGTTAAAAATGCCCGAGAGTGTATCTAGTACCTGAATATAACTTAGGTTTGTGCAACTGTATGATGATGGGCAGACTGGCCTTGCTTAAAATGTCCGAGAGTGTATCTAGTACCGGAATATAACTTTGGTATGTACATCTGTGTGATGTTTGGCAGACTGGGGTAGCTTAAAATTGCCCGAGAGTGTATCTAGTACCTGAATATAGCTCTAGTTCTAGGGTATCTTGCACGCAATTTCTACGTTTGTTATCAGTTGTTTTGAATTTTGTATCGTGGGACGTGTGTCAAATTTGTGTTGACCGACTGAAAAGCTTTCATTTCTAGAACTAGGCAACACTGAAACATGGCTTCCATCAATAATTGAAATAAGCTAGAGATCTCTGTGATAGGTTGTATTATTATCATTATCATAACACATTTTTCAGAAATCAATTAATTAACGCAAAAATATAATTTTATAAATACACTTACATGCCATTTACAATTCATGAATTTAAAAAGTAGTTCCTTGAAGAACTAAATAGCCTATTTTCATATATCCTATTCGTCTTACTTAGGAAACGAGAAGTGAAAACGAGGTTTTAAAAAATTGCACGGCCACCATTCTTAAGTTCTCATAAGAGTTCATTAAATTAGACGTCAGTATATTAATGCTTGTATGAAGACATACCGTGCCAAGTTTCACAGCACTCGAATGAAAGTCGCGAGAAAAGTCCATTTAAATATTTACATTTCGTGTCACCTCCATGTAAGTTTTGTGCTCACCAGGTTACTGAATGATCCCTATGTGAACTTCTGTTAATAGCCTGTACCAACATACAAAATTTTATTTTGATTGCTGTAATAGATTCGTTGATATTGAGAACCGTCTAAATATTTAGGATGGTTGCCATGTTGGATTGCTGTATGTGTAGGCCATAGAGTTATGCACCACTAGATGAAGATTATTGCGTAGGTTCATTATTAAAACGTTGATTTCGATCGCATGATTAGGACACAAGAAATAAAAATATAATTTTAAAATTGCGCACAGCCGCCATCTTGGGATTATCAGAACAATTGAGTGCAATTGAATGTCAGTAGATCAAATTGTATATTAACATTAACCGTACCAAGTTTCACAGCGCTAGGATGACTAAATCGCGAGTAAATTCCATTTAAATGTTATAACTTTGCTTGGCTGCCATGTTCGTTTTGTGATCACTGGGTAATTAAAAGTTCCATTGGTGAACTTATGTTAATAGACTCTTTCAACATACAAAATATGTGCTGTAATAGATTCGTAGATATTGAGAGCCGTCTGAATATTTCAGATGGTCACCATGTTGGATATTTATATATGTAGGCTGTCAAGTTATGCACCATTAGATGAAAATTATTGTGTATGTTCATTGTTCAAACTTTCACTTTGATCGCATGATTAGGACATAAGAAATAAAACCTAAATTTTAAACTTTCGCACAACCACCATCTTGAGGTTATGTAAACCATTGAACTAAATTAGATATCAGTTTAGTACATTGTGTATAAACATTTGCTGTACCAAGTTTCACTGCGCTCGGATGGTTAAATCGCGAGAAAAGTTTATTTAAATGTTTCAACTTCGTTTGGCCACCATGTTCGTTTTGTACTTAACAGCTTTGGAAGTTAGATAGATGAACTTCTAAAAGTACCCTTTATCACCGTAAAAATTATAGGGTGATATAATATGTTACTGTTGCTGAGATATAGAATGCTAGTGAAGTACTTCGCGTGGCCGCCATGTCAGATTGGGGAAACGTATTAAAATTTGAAAGATACGGTCGAGGTCAGGCATGGTAGTAGTATGCACTTACCGAGTTTCATTGAAATCGCTTCGTCCGTTTAGATTTTATTAGGGGGTACACACATATACGCACACACGGGCAAAATGTGATCTCATAAGCCTATTTATTTCATAAATGAAAAGCGTTTATTTTTCATAAATGAAAATAGACTAAAGATGTGTACCAGCATATTTCATTCCTCGTAGTAGTTTATTTTATCAACATTATCTACGGTAGTATCAGTAGATACTCTAACAGGCATTATACCACGAGCACAATATAGCCTACTACAGTACATATTGTGGAAAAAATACACTAGAAAGGTATATGCCTGAACGTTTCAGTCATAGCAATGTCCATTATACGAAGATTCACTGAGATCGAATTCTTACATGACGAGTTAGACGATTTCTTCTCTGAGGAATTGACATGCTCCCCATCTATAATATTCAAAAACTAACCTATAGATTTAAATATCTGTAGGTTTAGATTATAGCATTGGTTCATAATACTAGATTTCAAAGAAAGCGGATAATTCCGTGACAAGTTAGAGGAATTCATATCTCAGGAAATTGGCATGCACGCCATCTACAATTTGTGAAAAAGAATCAAGAGCTTTATACACCTATAGGTTTAGAATATGTTAATGGTTTACCACACCAGATTTCACTGTGATTGGACAATTCAGTGACAAGTTAGGTGAATTCGTGCACAGTATGAGGAATTGTCATGTGAGAGATCTGTAATTTATGAAAATTGAGACATTAGTTACCCAATGATGTTTTTCAACTATTAGATCGTGTACTGCACATCGGTATATGAACGAGAGCTATTGTTCCTTGACGAGCTAGGGAATTCATATCTTTAATACCTGTAATTTATTTTATCCAAGCCATGGATTAATGTACCAGTAGATAAATATTATGGTGGTGGTTCATTAGACCAGGTTTCACTTCAATCACTTGATTAGTATACAAGAAATAAAAAAAACGTGTTTACAAATTTGCACAGCTTCCATCTTGAATTTTCAAAACAATTGATTTAATTAGATGGCAATATATTAAGATCTAAATAAAGATTTGCTATTACAAGTTTCACTGTGCTCGGATTATTAATTCGCCAGAAAATCCAATTTAAATATTTGAAATTCATGTAGCCACCATTCTGGTTTTGTGCTTATTATCTATTTCGAAGTCACATATGTGAACCAATTTTATGGTCTTCTATCAGCACATAATATTTCAGGTTGATTGGTGCAATGGCTTCGGAGAGATTAAGTATGGGAGAAACATTTCGCGCGGGCGTCATGTTGGATTGGCGACACTTAATGAAATCTGTAAGTCATGGTCGGGGTCGGACGGGATAGTGGTGAGTCCTTACTAATGTTGATTGAAATCGCTCCAGCCAATCGAAATGTATTAGGGACACTCACATAGACAGACATGGACAAAGCTAATCTCATGAGCTTATATTACATAATTATGATGAAAATACTAATAATATAATAGACCTACATTACGGAAAGGAGTTAGTTAGTTATTGCTATAATAAGGGGCGGAACAGTGAGGTCATCTGTCCCCACGGAAAATAAAATAAAATAAAATAAAATAAAATTATTTTCTACTCCTTTGTTTTCATATTTAATACAGATGAACATAGATTAATTGATTCTGACCTTAGTAAGCACGAAACTCTTTTAACTGCATGTACAGTACCGCCTGAGTACTTCGCTTTCTCCCACAGTTCTTTTTCAAACTTCTAGAAATATCTATTGTGCACCGCCTCTCTCTCTGTCCTTCTTATTATTTTTCCTTTTATTTTAAGATGTGGAGCGAGTTCAAGTTAGCATCTTGAATGGAATCCTGTTCCAGTTCCATTTAGAAGCGATGGTCCGCCCCAGTTTGCAGCATCTGTTGGTATAAATGTATATTGACCAATGTAGTAAACAGAATCAGAAACTCACAGTATTATAATGAGCATTTATTTCATTCTGAATGAAACAGGAGTATGTACCGATGTGGAACATTGGCGTGATTTGTACGGACTCTATTTTGAACGAAAACTACTATAAATGTTCAATTGGATTTAGGTCATGACTCCTACCCGGCTACTCCTTTACCTTCATCTTAATTCTTTCTCAAACTCCTTGAGGTGTGTTTTGGTTCGTTGTCCTGCTGAAAAATTCAGTTCTAGTCCATTTTATCTTTGGCATGGGGCAACATGTGTGTGTTAAGGATATCATAATATCCTCGACTGGTTCCAACGGACCGACACCCCACACCACCACGTGGGTACTTGTTACATGACCTTGCTTCTTTCGTTCATTGCTTTACGAACATGTCTAATTCCACCAGAAAAAAAAATTACGAATTTACGCAAATTTACTCTCATTGCTCTAAAGCAGGGGTCTCCAAACTTTCCAGCCTTAGGGCCATACTGATTACTCCAGTAAGTTCCGAGGGCCAAAACCATATTATCATTGTTGCCGGTGGTAAAAAGTGAAATAGTCCACTGATGAAAAAAAAGTCCGAAAAAGTACGCAACGTTGAAAAAAGGCTGCAAATCGGACTAAAGTCCGCAAAACGGCAACACTGCATATTATTAATTTTCCTGTCATTATCTGTAATTTCTAGATTTGTCGTAGAGTACGAGCCATGAGGAGTAACGTGACACGACATCTGGTGGACACAAGCGGAAATAGGTAGTACCTTCTATCGCTAACAGATGGCGCTAATAGCACGTACAGAGTAATCTCGTTGGTTCGAGAGAGTTCTGGTGTCTTCCACTCACTTCTAGATGGCAGTAATTGGAATATATAAGAAGGCTAGTTGCGCAACCACAAGTCAGTTCCTATGACACTGTTGTGAAATAAAATAGTGCGTACCTCCTTAAAACGTGTTTGTGCGTATTTAAGTTTAAGACATCTTTGTAACAGTATTTTGATTTGAATTGTTGCTTTTGTGTGTGATTTAGTAGTATGGAAAAGAAGCGAAAAATTGATAGTGAATGCAGAAAATTCAAAGATGAGTGGAACATTGAGTATTTCGTAATTGAGTCCAGTAACAAGGCGCTATGTTTGATTTGCAATGAAAGCATAGCCGTTCTCAAGGAATATAACATTAAACGTCATTATGAAACAAAACATTTTCAAAATTACTCAAAATATACAGGAAGTTTGCGGACAGAAAAATTCGAAGCTATGAAGCGCGGATTGAAATCGCAGCAATCTTCATTTACAAAACTCAAAACCGAACAAGAGGCTGCAACTCGTGCCAGCTTTCGTGTGGCTCTTGAAATTGCAAAACGTGGAAAACCATTCACCGATGGAGAAATGATCAAAGAATGCATAATTGCAGCAGCCGAAGAAATGTGCCCTGAAAAGGTAAATTTATTAAAAACTGTCAGTATGTCAGCAAACACTGTGGCTCGAAGGGCAGAAAACATCGCTGAAAATATATCCTCTCAACTGTTCGACAAAAATGGAGATGTTGAGTGGTTTTCTTTGGCCTTGGATGAGTCAACGGATGTGTCAGATACTGCTCAGGTGTTGATTTATATTCGAGGAGTAGATAAAGCTATGAAGTGCATGAAGAACTTCTTGATATGTATAGTATTCATGGCACAACTACTGGTACAGATATTTTTAAAGGAGTTGAAATGGCCATTAATCAAAAGAACCTTCGATGGAAAAACTTGAAATGTATTACAACTGATGGAGGCAAAAACATGAGTGGGAAAGATAAAGGAATGGTCGCTCTTGTGTCAAAGGCTGTAGAAAATGACGGTGGTTCAAAACCATTAGTCTTACATTGTATCATTCATCAACAGTCTTTGTGCGGAAAATGTTTGGATATGTCTGAAGTTCTGAAACCAGTCATATCAACTGTTAATTTTATGAGATCTTTTGGGCTGAATCACCGACAATTCCGACAATTTATTGAAGAGATTGGAGAAAATGACTTACCTTATCATACTGCCGTACGTTGGCTTAGTTGTGGGAAAGTCCTTCAGCGCTTTTTTGAACTTCGAGCAGTGATCGAAATTTTTTTGAATGAAAAGCATCGCCCTCTTACTGAATTACAAAACAACGCATGGCTGTGGAAGTTAGCATTCTATGTTGATTTGACAAAACATGTGAACGAACTGAATTTGAGATTGCAAGGAGAAAACCAGCATCTTCCTGATTTGTACACTAATATCAAATCATTCCGGAAGAAATTGATACTGTTTCAATCACAACTACGAAGTAAATGTTTTTCTCATTTTAAAACATGTGAAATATTCAGCCACACCACTGAGACTGAGTTTCCTATCGATTTTGCAATCGAATCTTTGAGTGCTTTGAAAATAAATTTTGATACTCGTTTCTCGGACTTCGATGCCTTTGCGAATCAAATTAAGATTTTTCAGGATCCTTTTGATACTGACATTGAAACCCTAGCCCCGGAACTTCAAATGGAAATGATTGAACTACAGTGCAGTGATATAATTAAGAACAAATATCAAAACTCATCTTTGTTGGAATTTTATAAGAGTCTTCCACTGACACAATTTGATAATTTGCATAAATTTGCTCGTGGGCTGTTTTCTGTTTTTGGTACTACTTATTTGTGTGAGAAGACCTTCTCCAAAATGAAGTACACAAAAAATGTTTACAGATCTAAATTAACTGATGAGCATCTTAAATCTCTTTTAATAATTGGTACAAGTAAAATTATTCCACAACTACAAACTATTGTCAGTGGAAAATCTCAATTACATAAATCTCATTAGTATTTCATATGTCTGCATGTTATACATGTCTTTACTCATTACAATTCTGTGTTTCTTTATCCAACTTATCACAAAAACAATAACAATAAGCCTACAACAATGTTATGAGTAGTTAGCCCATGACCATATCAATGTAGATGTCATATTAATAATTATTCAACATAAAATTAGAATACTTCAGTAAACTAAATTTAATTTGCTATAAAAAAATATGTTCTCTAAAAGGAGGTTTCAAGTATGCTAGCTCTCCGCGGGCCGGACAAAATCTGTCCGCGGGCTGGATGTGGCCCCCGGGCTGTAGTTTGGAGACCCCTGCTCTAAAGCACTCATGCCCAGCCTTTATTCGCCCTGCGAAGGCAAGACGCGCCTTCCTACTGTTTGCCGATATTAACGGCTTTTTGCTAGGGTGTCGTCCGTGCAAATTCGAATGTCTACAAGGATCAGTGTTTTACTACGGTCCAAGGTGTTGACATTCACACAGCTCCTTGTGTTTGTTGACGACAGTCTTGGTTGCAAATCGGACGGTGTCTACCAGCTCGTTATGTGTTGTTTGTGGGCCCTGTTGACAGTTTCTTGCGATTCCAAACATATACTGAGTGTCTAGACGACCAACATATTTTGCAACCTTCAACTGCGATTTGCCTCACTGTAAGGCAATTATCAGATCTGCTGAGAATTCCTTGACATTAGTCATGGCTTTTAGTGCCGGGAGTGTCCGAGGACATGTTCGGCTCATCAGGTTTGTAGCTGCTTCAAGGTGGACACCCAATGGGTGAGCTACAAGTACCGTCGCGTGTGGAGTGTTGTCTGGGAAGGAAAGTTTGAATGTAAGGACGGGGAGTTGAAAGGTAGCGGCTGTGGCCTATTGTTAGGGACCAACCCCGGCATTTGCCTGGAAGGAAGATGGGAAACCATAGAAGACCATCTTCAAGGTTGCCGGCGGGGCGATTCGAACCTCCTCGCCTCCCGGATGTGAGCGACTGCCAGCAGTCATGCCGTAACGACCACGGCTAACTCACCCGGTATTTGGCATGTTAATAATTATAGAAGAAAACAAAACGTGTGGAGGGTGTGCGAGGCTAATCAGTCGCAGGCTCTGATGGCGAATTTATTGTCGATACCATGAACAATGAAAATCCACTGCCTGTTTGCAGTCAATCGACCGGGTCAGGAATGGAATGAATGAAGCCCCCATCTAGCGGCGAGGATATGAACTGTGCCAGCTGCCGAAGCCTGTCGCACTCCTCTGAGGCAATGATTAAATGAATGGCAGATGAAATGAAATGATAGTGGAGAGTGTAGCTGGAATGGAATGAAATGAATGGCAGATGAAATGAAATGATAGTGGAGAGTGTTGCTGGAATGGAATTTTTGACAGGGAAAACAGGAGTACCCGGAGGAAAACCAGTCTGCCTCCGTTTTGTTCAGCACAGATCTCGCATGGAGTGACCGGGATTTGAACCACGGATCCAGCGGTGAGAGGCCGGCGTGCTGCCCTTAAGCCACGGAGGCTTTGTCGATACCATAATATTATGTATTTTGAATTCTTCTCACTACGGCCTTTCCATTAATGTTGATGAGAAACTTGGTGCTCAACTAAACCTTCTGTTGTTCATGGACTCTATGCCGAAATACATACACACCTGGAAAACTTGATGAGAATAGCTGACGCATTTTCACGGTACATACAGTACGAATAGGATTTTAAATTCACAAATGTCGAACGCTGAAGGCTGTGAGAGGAAAAGGACAGGAGTTCGCACACGAGCTGGAAAACGGACAACACACTGAAGCTAGGTTGGCACGAGACATTTACAAATACCTAGGCGTAAAACAATCTAGCACATTGACCATACGTCTATAGACTAATCACTCCAGGAAAATGCTTAGATGGTGCCTTATTTCAATTCCCTGGACACCTACCTCAATCCTACACGCTAATAATTTCAGTCACATATACTAGTACTAGTACTACAGTAGTACAGTAATCACAGGTGAATTTGTTAAAAGGTTACGACAAATTCTAACAACAAACTTGAACAGCGGATACCTTGTGAAAGTTGTTAGCACGTATAATGTTCCTGTGCTAATATCCTCCTTTGGCATAATCAAATGGTGTAAAATGGGCAACGAGGATCTTGAACAAATGAGAATGATGCTCACAAAAGAAAGGAAACAACACACAAGACCTTCAATGAAGCGAATGACTCTGTCCAGAAGCCCAGAAGTGTACGTGGGTATGTTGACATCGGCAAACAGATAGACAGCTGTAGACTGTTGAGGATACTTTACGCAGAAACGAGCCACTAGTCTTGAGTCAACAATAGATTCAGCACCAATTACATGCTGAACTTCAAAAGATGGAAGCATGGAAAGCCAAACCTCTACACGGAAAACATCCAAATGAGGTGAGTCAAGCAAACTACTGCAAACTACTCCGAGGCATATCTTTCCACCTTATGAAGGTTGTAAGATTCATCCCTATGAGGAACTACTGTAATTGAAGCACGTTGTGAGATATCCAGCTGCACAAGATGATAAGTACCTTTATGGTACAACACAGCATCTAACACCTACATAATGTTATATCCTAGCGACGGAGCACAAACAAGGGCATGGTGCTGCCGCTAAAATCTTGTATCAGAGATTGACTGATAATATGCAGCTTCTAAGAGCAAAGAAAGCTACTTATTTTCGATTTCATCCAGGGGGTGAACTTGGAAACGATGACAACAAGTTGTATAGGGACCGATCAGTCGGTATCGCACAACAGGCCGGATCTAGTGGTTGTCAACGGGAAGGTAATGCAAGCCACTTTGATTGATGCTGTGATTCCGAACCACTGGAATCTCCAAATAAAGTACACTGAAATGATGAATAAATACAGCGAACTGATCGGCCTTATCAAGTAGCAATGGAATGTAAAGCCTGTACAGACCATGCATATCATTGTCTCGAGTACAGACGTGATCCCATGTTCCTTTCACCAAGGCCTTAAAGAACTGAATCTGGATAACCATCTGTACACACCAATGCGGAAGGCAGTAGTTATCTCAACAACCCGAACCATCCGGAAGAAATGGGTAGTGGTTTCGACTTTCTAGCTTAGAACTGGCAGTTTCGGTAACTATACTTTACTTGCACGTTGTGATGTGCCGGCAATGTGTATACAATAAAAGTAATAATAATAATAATAATAATAATGATAACAATAATAATAATTTAGAGGAAACAGGTGTTTCCGCTTATTCAGCCTGACAGGATGTTTGTTGTTAATGACGTGCGAAGTACCGTGCGGTGATGGACAGAGTGGACACACCTCATTGTTCAGCACAAATAGCATCCCCATCCCCTCCACCATTCCATATGGACATAATGAGATGATGGGCTGTCAACCATCGACATACAGTAGTTCTTGACTCGACTGGGACACGAGGCGTCATTTCCCCCAGTTTTATAGACTACTCACTCCAGGCAAAGGCTTAGATTATGCCTTATCTCAATTCCCGGGACACCTACCTCATACACTAGTACAGTAATCACAGGTTTCAGACCACTTAATAGGCACACGTCCTACCCGGGACAGAAGCCAAGATGATCCTAACCCATAAATTAATTTACAACTGCAACAAAAACTAGGCTACTACTACCACTATGCTGTTGTTGTTTGTTGTAAATTCAATTTAGGAGCTTGGGACATTTTGGTCAGTATTCCCGTGGAGTGTTTAATTTGTCTGATACGAACCTCCCGTCTCCGGACTTTAATTAAAAGTATTTGACAGTAACAACAATAAATAGGCCAAGCAGATATCTGTTACCTTATTGTATCTTTTTTTTAAGTATTTTTCTCTTTCGCTTTCATTTAGAGTACTTTTTCTCGTTTTACTTTATCTTTCTTACTTTATTTCTGGTATTTATATCATTAAGACGGCACAAACACCCAGTCCATGAACCAAGGAAACTAAATTATAGGTGATTAAAATCCCCAAGACCCGGTCGGAAATCGAACCCAAAGCCTAGTATCCTAACCAATTAGCCACGGGGCCAGACAGGGTTCATGGTGTAGAGAAAGAGAAGGAGATGTGGTTATAACAATCACAGCATCCTAATCTAACGCCACATTCTCATTCCGCAGCTTCATGATCGCCACGTCAGTACCATGTGGCCTGTTCAACCAACAAAACTAAAATTGCACTTAATTGTCATCAATGTTTTGAGTTTAATGTTCTTATCCTCTGTTTTAGAGCAGCCAGGATCCCAGAACTTTATCCAGGAGGGGATTTTGATCGTGTTCAACACGAGGCTGTCGCATTTGAACACCCTTATCGAACTCACTATCTTGGGAATGGATGAGCCACTCAGCCCGACCGTACTCACGACGGTAGAATCAACCCTCAATCGCACGTGCTCGCGCTTGCAAGTTTGGCAGTGCACTCATAGACTGAACACATCAGTTAATATGAAACCTGAGGAACATTTGCTGAAGTAGACCGGGTACATTAGTTGAAGATATACCTACCTACGTACTCAGTTAGAATTTATACCGTAGACACTCGATCATCCATGAACGGATTATCCGATTTTCGGATTATCCGTGATATACAGAGACAAATTTTTATATTTTCCCAGAATAATTTTGAAGTTCTGCCACTATTTGGGTTTGACTGTACCTCAATGAAATGATTCGCATCAATCGCAGAGTGTGTATCCCAGAAATTGCACCGCAGTTCGGCATCAAAAGGGATAGCACACTGCCCCTCCCCCTACATCACCGTGCAATGACCTTGACCATTTCTGCTGTTCTTGTTTCTTTTGCAGCTTCAGTTTAGATAGTGAGTCCCTACAGTAAACACAGTAGTTTTTTTTTGTTGGTGCTAAAAAACGCAAACGACTAGCACTGAAGTCAATAAGAGTACATTTAATCTTCAGTGTAATGACTAATGACAGTAACCGACTGTGAATACTTCACATACATTCCCCCAGAGTCTCACAACTAGAGGGACGTGGGTTGGCAATCACGGGACCCCAGCTGAGCCCAGTAATGCTTCCACTTACTTGTGCCGGGCTCCTCTCTGTCATTTTCCTGTCGACCTTCCTTGGTCAACTGTAGTTCTCATGCGACCCCGACGGTGTGAGGGTATCCGAGACTTTGGGTGTGTATCAGTTTCCGCCCTAATTGGCCCTTGTCTCATCTACCCTGATACCCTCATTCTTCAAGGGGTCAGACCTCTTGTTTTTCTTTCCACGATAACTGTCTTCTGCTCAAAGCCCTAAAGAAGGCAGGGTGTGTGTAGTCCCACCACTTAAGGTGCACTCTGGATAGTGCTACACCCTCAAAGGCTCACGGCTGTTGAGTTCGAGAGTTAGTGACTCCGATGGATTCCTGAGCTGTTTCCGGTTTTCCCATTTTTTCATGGCCTTGGGGGTGTGCCCTGTATTCTTTCCCGCTGATATCTGCCTTTCATGGCTCTCCTTCCTTCCAAGTCCCTCAATTAGCATTCTTCGAGAGTTGAGGGCATTTAATTTCGTTCTGTCTTTTGTTTACTTTATTTTTTGTTTTGTTTTTCATTTTTCTTCCAGTATTGTAAGTCTGTCCTTCGTTTTATACCGTATGTAGTTTCCATTTCACTTTCATTATCACGCAAACGATTAGGGGCCGATAAACCAGAAGTTACATAGTTTAAAACAATAATTATCATCATCATCATTATCATCATCAACATCAATACTGTACATACTGTATTTTAATAATAATAATAATAATAATAATAATAATAATAATAATATATAATATAATATAATATAATATAATATAATATAATATAATATAATATAATATTGATACGGCTGTGAGTTTGTTTCATCGCTCGTCGCATGAGTCACAACTGCCCCCGGGCAGGGCTGTGCTCTGCCTCAGTGTATTGCGTGCGCCTTACGCAACAGGACTACTAGGACAAAGGGATGGTCCAGAATATTCGTGACCCAGCCAGTGATGGAAACCTCGAGACGCCGTAAACCCTGGATGGGTCTAGAAGCATTTATTGAGTCACTTGCCTGCTATATAAGAGCGACCTGTCAAGCAGTGTTTGTGTGTTTTTCGAGCTAGTGCGAGCGTTTACCTTGAGCGACAGTTGTCGGTGACGTGACTTGCGAAACCCTTGTGAAGCTGATTCGCTTGACAGTGAAGGAGTGTGAATCATACGGAGAGGCTGGGTATTGATGAGTGTGTGCTTACCTAGTGCGACAGAGATCATTGTGGTGAATTGCAAAACAGTGAGTAACAGACTTAGTGCTGCTGTTTCCAGCCAGCGTACGGGACCACCTCATTAGCGAGAGGATTAACTGCAAGGCCGAGTGAAAGGGTGAGTCGGGCTCCATACAGGAGGGAGCTTCTGTACGACAGCTAATTGTTTCTATCTGATTATTTTACGGTGTATATTTCTGACCTGCAAGCAATAAAGCTAACTTCTCTTTAAAGGAACAATTGTGTTTGTGCTTTCACCCACCGTAATCCAGTTAACGGAACTTGCCACTAGAGGGTGGCACGTAACAATTGGTGTCAGAAGTGGGATTACGAACTCAAACACAAGCTCAACACCTGACGGTCCTGGTTTAAAAACCCCAGCAGGTAATTTTTTTAAAAAATTTCCAGTGAGTGCATGCCCTTTACAAGACAAACATCTAAAATGGAAGCGCAATTTGCATCATTGCTAGAAAAGTTAAGTGGCTTGGAAGCCAAGATGGAAGACGGCCAGAAGAAATTAGCCAAGGACCTGAAGGATGACCTGAAGAAGATAGAAGACGGCCAGAATATGGAGGACGGCCAGAAGAAGTTGGAGGACGGCCAGAAGAAGTTAGCCGAGGACCTAACTGCCAAACTAGAAGACGGCCAGAGAAAGATGGAAGACGGTCAAGATAAGCTAGCGGAGGACCTGAAGAGGATAGAGGACGGCCAGAAGAAGATGGAAGACGGTCATAATAAGTTGACACAGGACCTGAAAAAATTAGAACTGGGTCTGCGTGAGGAAGTCACGGCAGTGGAAAAGAAGTTCGACGCCTTACAAGTGGAAGTTGCCGAGCTGTGCCAACGCCCGCTGATGGGGATGGAAGAGAAATTCAACGCTTTACAAAAGGAAATTGCTGAGCTGAGCCAACGTCCGTCGACGGGGATGGAAGCGAGATTCAACGCTCTACAAGAGGAAGTTGCCGAGCTGCGCCAACGCCCGCCCACCGTTACACCGGGAATATCAGGAACGGGACATAGCAGAGTGATGCCCCCAACCTTCGATGGAAAGGTTCCGTGGAGCACCTACTTACGTCAGTTCGAGGCAGCCTGTTCCATAAACAACTGGAACAGCACGGAAAAGGCTACAGCTCTCATTGTAGCGCTGAGAGGGGACGCCCTTAACGTCCTTCAGGCCATCCCGACTGGATCCCAGAACTAACCTTCACTAATCGCCCATATGGAGTCCCGATATGGAGATAGCCATCTTCAGCAGGCCTACCAGATGCAGCTCCGGATCCGGGTACAAAAGAACGCGGAAACCCTGCAGGAGTTCGAGATGGACATCGCACGCCTCGTAAGGCTCGCCTATCCAAGAGCGCCGGCCGACTTTCTGGAACAGATTGCGACTCAGACCTTCTCCGACGGGCTACGGGATTCGGACACTCAACAGGCGCTGCGACTCGCGCGCAATATGACCCTGGCAGATGCTCTGAGCCACGCACTTGAGTTCGAGACGGCAAAACAGGCATCTAGAATGCACGCACGGGTGCGTCAAGTGGACGTCGACGAACAAGTAAAAACCAACGAGACCAAGCCCCTGGCCGACGAATTGATGGAGGCGCTAAGCCGTTTCTTCGATAGTCGCGGCGCCACCAGCAACGACACCGCAGGAAGACAACCGGAGAGGCGGCCCGGAAGAGGACTACCGACCTGCTGGACCTGCGGTAAGAAAGGCCACCTGAGCAAGGACTGCGTTGATCGCCGCCGCCGAGGGTATCCGACAGGAAATCAGTCGTCTGAAAACCACGCGGCCCAGGGAAACGAGTATTAGCCAGCCTTGGGGGGCAAAGGTTGGCTTGTGACAGTCGTCAAGCCCAGGCAGTCCAGGTTCGTGTGATGAAGTTACGGAGGGACAATAGCAGCCTGATGGTCGACGGAGTCGTCAACGGAGCGAGCTGGCCCATGCTGATCGACACGGGAGCGTCGAGGACCATCGTTAATCCCACCGTGATCCCGAGGTGGAGAGTGCAACCCACACAAAGGAACCTCCAACTAATAACCGCGACTGGAGAGAATGCACCGGTACATGGCGAAGCATCACTGGAGTTCGTCATTGGTCGACGGGCGGTGAAGCATCCAGTGCTTGTGGCTGACGTATCAAACGAAGTGATCATCGGACTGGACTTTCTGGACCAGAACGACATCATCTTGGACCTGAGTACCAACACTCTGCACTTCGGAGGTGAGGAACTTGCTTTGCAACCAGCACACGAGTCCATCACCGCAAGACGAGTAAGGCTGAGAGAAGACGTCATCGTTCCCGCCTGGACGGAGGTCAGCGCTGCCGTAATTGTCGACGGAACAGCTGAGGGAGTGGCGGCTGTCAACGAGCCAAAATATGAGGACATCCAGACAAAAGGATTGCTAGTTGCCAAGACTCTCATCAACACGACGTCTCGGCCGTACGTCCGCCTGTCCAACCTGAACGACTACGATATTACGGTTCACCGGGACACCAAACTAGGAGTCTGCGAGCCCGTTACCTGGATTGCCCGCATCACAGATACGACGGACGGACACCTGCAGACGGACAACCGAAGAAGACGCGCACTGCCAGAAGAACTACAGAAGCTGTACCAAGGATCCCAGGACCATTTAGACGAGGAAAAATCACGCCAACTTCGGGACCTGCTACACGAATTCCAGGATGCCTTCTCCGTGGGGAGCAAAGACTTCGGCAGGACAAGCTTGGTCCAGCACAGAATCGACGTTGGGGACAGCGCACAGATTAGGGCCCCATTCCGACGTGTCCCGCTCACCAAGTAAGCCGAAGTCGACCGGATGGTGGAAGAGATGAAGGAGCAAGGAGTGATCGAGCCATCACATAGCCCTTGGAGTTCTCCGGTCGTGCTAGTGAAGAAGAAGGACGGTTCCACCAGGTTCTGCGTGGACTACAGGCGGGTGAACGACGTCACGAAGAAGGACAGCTACCCTCTACCCCGGATCGACGACACGCTGGACACCACATCAGGATCAAGATGGTTCTCCACCTTGGATTTGAAGAGTGGCTACTGGCAGGTGGAGGTCCACCCTAAGGACCGCGAGAAAACGGCGTTCTCTGTGGGCAGCAGGCTCTGGCAGTTCACCGTCATGCCATTCGGTCTGTGTAACGCCCCTGCGACCTTCGAAAGGTTAATGGAGTCCATTCTGAGGGGACTACACTGGAAGACCTGCCTGGTCTACCTAGACGACGTCATCGTTCTGGGAAGAAGCTTCGAGGAGCACTACAGAAACCTGAAGGAGATCTTGATGAAGCTACGGGCTGCCCAGCTGAAGTTGAGCCCCAAGAAGTGCCAGCTCTTCCAGAAGCAGGTCCAGTACCTTGGGCATATTGTATCTGAGGAAGGGGTGCGCACCGACTCAGAAAAGACCGCAGCTGTGAGGGAGTGGCCAGTTCCGAAGGACAAGTCCCAACTACGAAGCTTCCTGGGACTCTGCACTTATTACCGTCGCTTCGTGAGAGGATTCGCCGACATCGCCAAACCACTGCATCGACTGACTGAGAAGGACCAACTCTTCACGTGGACAGCAGAATGCCACAGTGCCTTCGAACAACTCAAACAGGCTCTGTGCACCGCACCTATTCTGGCCTACCCCAGACCTGGAACAAGGTTCATCGTCGATACCGATGCCAGCGACTTTGGTATAGGGGGAATCCTGTCGCAAATAGTGGACGGCGAGGAGAGAGTAGTAGCCTACTTCAGCAAAGCCTTGTCAAAGCCAGAGAGGAACTACAGCGTCACCAGGAAGGAACTGCTCGCCATCGTGAAGACCATTGAACACTTCCACAAGTACCTGTACGGGCAAGAATTTCTCATCAGGACGGACCATGCATCCCTGCGGTGGCTCCTGAACTTCAAGCAGTCCGAGGGTCAACTCGCGCGGTGGTTAGAGAGGCTTCAACAGTACAACATTGAGATCCAGCACAGGAAAGGCAAACTGCATTCTAACGCCGACGCCCGGTCACGAAGACCGTGCCCCGAAGACTGCACCTTCTGTACCAGAAGGGAGGAGAACACCGGGATACAGTGCCGAAGGACTACAGTGGAACTTCAGGGGAGCTGGAGCCGCGAATCTTTCACGCGGGCACAAGCAGAAGATGATGACCTGGGACTGATAGCCGAATGGAAGAGGGCCTGTGTTCCCAGACCCGGGTGGAACATTGTGAGCGACTGCAGTCCAAAGTTCAAGTCCTACTGGGCGCAGTGGGACTCGTGGATTGTAAGGGATGGCCTCATCTGCCGTACCTGGGAGAGCACCGACGGGAAGACATCTCGGGAACAAGTCGTCGTTCCAAAGGTTATGACGGAGGAAGTCCTGAAGGAAGTCCATGGAGGATCATCTGGTGGACACCTAGGGATAAAGAAGACCCTGAAGAAGCTGAGAGAGCGATTCTACTGGATCGGATGCCGAACTGACGTGGAGAACCACTGCGCGAGGTGCCACGATTGCGCAGCCAGCAAGGGCCTAGGACGAAGACGACGGGGTCCACTGAAGACCTACAACGTGGGCGGCCCCATGGAGAGAGTGGCCATCGATGTTGCTGAGCCATTCCCGTTAAGCGAGGCAGGTAACCGCTACATATTGGTGGTCAGCGACTACTTCACCAAAATGGCCGGAGGCGTATGCGCTCCCTAACCAATAAGCCGCGACGATCGCAGAGACCCTGGTGAGGGAATTCGTCAGCCGGTACGGAGTACCCCTGGAGCTGCACTCCGACCAAGGGAGGAACTTCGAGTCGCAGGTGTTCCAGAACCTATGCCAGCTGCTGGGAATCCGGAAGACAAGGACAACGCCGCTACACCCTCAGTCGAACGGGATGGTAGAGCGATTCAATCGCACCATAGAGAACCATCTCCGAATAGTCGTCAGCGAGCACCAGAGGGATTGGGACAAACATCTTCCAATATATCTCCTGGCCTACCGCGCCGCCGTGCATGAAGCCACCGGGTGCACACCAGCCCGGGCCATGTTTGGGAGGGAGCTCCGTCTATCTGTCGATCTTGCCTTCGGCCGACCTGGGAATGATCCGGTCCCGGTAAGCCAGTATTGTCAAGAACTGGTCGACCAACTGGAGGACGTGCACGCGTTCGCGAGGAGGAAACTGCGGATCGAGACCGACCGAATGAAGACCCGATACGACCAACAGACGGATGCCGGCGGATTCCACGAGGACGACCTGGTCTGGTTCTTCAACCCATTACGGAAGAAAGGCCTGTCACCCAAACTGCAGAAGTCCTGGGAGGGCCTGTACCGAGTCGTGAAACGGATCAACGATGTCGTCTACAGGATCCAGCGGAGCCCGAGGGCGAAGATGAAGTTCGTGCTTCGAGATCGCCTGGCAGCCTACAGAGGGACACAGACGGACCATGATTGATCGGGACAATCAGCAATTTAGGAAGGGGGTGGTGTTACGGCTGTGAGTTTGTTTCATCGCTCGCCGCATGAGTCACAACTGCCCCCGGGCTGGGCTGTGCTCTGCCTCAGTGTATTGCGTGCGCCTTACGCAACAGGACTACTAGGACAAAGGGATGGTCCAGAATATTCGTGACCCAGCCAGTGATGGAAACCTCGAGAAGCCGTGAACCCTGGATGGGTCTAGAAGCATTTATTGAGTCACCGGCCTGCTATATAAGAGCGACCTGTAAAGCAGTGTTTGTGTGTTTTTCGAGCTACTGCAGCGTTTACCTTGAGCGACAGTTGTCGGCGACGTGACTTGCGAAACCCTTGTGAAGCTGATTTTCTTGACAGTGAAGGAGTGTGAATCATACGGAGAGGCTGGGTATTGAAGAGTGTGTGCTTACCTAGTGCGACAGAGGTCATTGTGGTGAATTGCAAAACAGTGAGTGACAGACTTAGTGCTGCTGTTTCCAGCCAGCGTACGGGACCACCTCATTAGCGAGAGGATTAACTGCAAGGCCGAGTGAAAGGGTGAGTCGGGCTCCATACAGGAGGGAACTTCTGTAAGACAGCTAATTGTTTCTATCTGCTTATTGTACGGTGTATATTTCTGACCTGCAAGCAATAAAGCTAACTTCTCTGTAAAGGAACAATTGTGTTTGTGCTTTCACCCACCGTAATCCAGTTAACGGAACTTGCCACTAGGGGGTGGCACTTAACAATATAATATAACATAATATAGTAACCCCTGGCACTACAGCCCATTAAGGGCCTAGGCCTACCAAGCGATCGCTGCCCAGCCATTTGGCCTGCAGATATTGGGGTGACACGTGGTCAGCGCATCGGGTCCCCTCGGCCGTTAATCTTGGTTTTCGTGAACGGGGCGCTGCCTCACTGTAAGTCACTCAATTGTCCTCACGAGGCTGAGTGCACCCCGTTTCAGCCCTCAAGTCAGCTTTTAAAATCCCTGACGGAGCCGGGAATCGAACCCGGGGCATCCGGGTGAGAGGCAGGCGCGCTACCCTAACACCACGGGGCCGGCTACATACTGTATATTACATGACCAAAAGTAGTTTAGGCCTACTGTAACTTTATTTAAATTAAAATGGTGAACCTAAATGTATTTAAACCGAATGGAGAGTCTCAAGTACTTGGGAGGTATAGTGGAGGAAAATGGGAGAAATGACAAAGAGATTACGGAACGTGGCAGACAGGCAGAATCATTTCTGAGAAGCATTAGGAGCTTAGTGTGGAATAAGGGTGTCCCACAAAAAAAAGCAAGGAAGTGTTATACAGAAGCTACTATATCCCGATACTGACCTATGCTTCAGAAACGTGGATAATGAAGAAAAGAGACATAAGCAGAATACAGGCAGGTGAAATGAAGTTCCTGCGAAGTAGGATCGGAGTAACAAGAAGAGACAGGATGAGAAATGAGAGGGTCAGGGAAATAGTGAAAGAGGAGCCCTTGCAAGGTAGGATTGAGACATCAAGACTGAGGTGGTATGGACACTTAAAGAGAATGGATGAGTGGAGAATTCCCAAGAGGATACATGAGATGCAGATGCAGAAGAAACGACCAAGGGGAAGACCAAGAGATAGATGGCTGAAAGGAGTGGAGGAATGTGTCAAGAAGAGAGGCGAGGACTGGACCAGAGTGACAGCGGAGAGGTGGTGGGAAGAAAGGACTAAGTGGCGAGGCTTATGTTCCAAACAGACCCAGCCTGGGGCTGGAAACTGTACAAGATGATGATGATGATGATGGTGGTTTAAGTATAATAATAATATTTTGGCTTCTTAATAATCTCTTCTCTACTTAGTATAAAACAAAGTCCCCGATTCTTGATGTTACGGGTAAACTCGAGAACGACTGGATGGATTTTGATGCGGTTTTCACCATTCTGTAAAGGATATCTCAAGGATGATTTCTGTAGATAATAATTTACTTATGATCCAAAGAAGCTGAGCAGTAACGATTTCAGTGGAAAAGTCGAGAAAAAAAACTGACGTCCGAGCGCTTTGTAAGCTTACGTTGGGCAAACCGTTAAAAAATATCTAAATACTATGAGTGTAAGAATTGTTCAGCATGAAAAGTTCTACAAAAAAGGCCCCGAGAGCATATGTCTATCTTCAATACATCGCCCACTATAAGTGTTTTTACGTTTAAATTCCTTCCAACCATGTCCATTCAACTACTGAGGCGACAGTTTACGAGCTAGCTAAGGGTGAGTCTATAATCCATGTTACAGCCTAGCTAGCGGGCGAACCTATTGCCCTAGATACAGCCAGCAGCAAACCGTCGAGTCGTGTTGAGTTAAGACTTCTGAGAAGGGTGGTTGTGTTTGGAGTTTCCCTGGTAGTGCAACTCGAATTTTCTTCATTTCGCCTGTGAAACACAGTCAATTTAAGACTGACGGAAGGGGGATTATATTATATTAAATTATACTGATTGGCGTATAATCTCTACTTAGTAAAAAACGAAGTCCCCACTTCGTGGATTTTGATGCGGTTTTCACCATTCTGTAAAGGATACCTCGAGGAAGGCTTCTGTAGAAAATAATGTATTTATGATCAAAGGAAGCCAAGCAGTAACGATTTCAGAGAAAACGTCGAAAAAAATCCTGTCGTCCGTGTGCTTTTTAAGCTTACGCTGGGCAAACCGTTAAAAATATCAATATACAATAGTGTAAGAATTGTTCAGCATGAAAAGTTCTACAAAAAAGTACGCGAGGGCACATCTCTATAACTATTCAATATATCGTCCACTATAAGTGTTTTTAGATTGGACGGAAGGGGGGAATCGTGTTTCATGCACCTCGTCATTATTAAATTACGTCTGACAAGAATTTGTTGCACATGCATCTCCATGATAATATAGTTAATAGTCCAGTCAGTGATTTTAACCCATCACGGGTATAGATCGTAGTTCATTGACATCGTAAAAAAGCGCTTATCACGTAATGCATTCACAACTGATCCCGGGCGAAGTCGAGCCGGGTTGCTAGTTTTATTATAATTTGTGGATTATTCGTGGTTTTAGATTATACGCGGTTTTCAACCCCGTATTACCGCGGAGAATCGAACCCGGGCCTCCACGGTGACAGCTTAGAATGCTGATCACTACACAACGAGGCGGTCTTTTAAAGATGAGCCAATAGTGGAGTAAAACACGTTTTTATACTGTATTATCTATCAGTAGAAGCTTATCAGCCAATACGAGTGGGCTCAATTAGACTAGGCAGCGAAATACAATTACTTTTCTAGTGCTTGAAATAAAATACGGGGTGCACTCAGCCTCGTGAGGACAATGTATGAGGCAACGCCCCGGTCAGGAATAAGCAAGATTAACGGCCGAGGGGACCAAATGCGCTGACCACGCGTCACCCCAAATGGCAGGGCAGCGGTCGCTTGGTAGGCCTTGGTAGGTAATTTGGTAGTAGTGCCACGGGGTTTTATTTATACACTTAATTAAACACTTCTCACACCAATGGGGGTTTTGTGTAAGAGGTAATTTTATTTCAGGCCAATCTAATTGGGTACACTCGTGTTGACCGACTGAAAAGCTTGGAATAATAGATTTCTTTGGCAACACTGGAAAACGGCTTCAAATATTACGACTGAATATTCCATTGAAAGCGCCTGCTGGGGCAAACAGTCGACAGAGGACAGGCGGAGATGATAATAGCCTACCTGCGCGCTACGAGTAGGGATCCAATGGCTGCAGTAATCATTAAAGTCGGTCTCCAGAAATAGCAGATTAGCGCTTTAAATCTATTATTCCAAGCTTTTCAGTCGGTCAACACGAGTGTACCCAATTAGATTGGCCTGAAATAAAATTACTTCTTACACAAAACCCCCATTGGTGTGAGAAGTGTTTAATTAAGTGTATAAATAAAACCCCGTGGCACTACTACCAAATTACCTACCAAGACCTACCAAGCGACCGCTGCCCTGCCATTTGGGGTGACGCGTGGTCAGCGCATTTGGTCCCCTCGGCCGTTAATCTTGCTTATTCCTGACCGGGGTGTTGCCTCATACATTGTCCTCACGAGGCTGAGTGCACCCCGTATTTTATTTCAAGCACTAGAAAAGTAATTGTATTTCGCTGCCTAGTCTAATTGAGCCCACCCGTATTGGCTGATAAGCTTCTACTGATAGATAATACAGTATAAAAACGTGTTTTACTCCACTATTGGCTCTTCTTTAAAACACCGCCTCGTTGTGTAGTGATCAGCATTCTAAGCTGTCACCGTGGAGGCCCGGGTTCGATTCCCGGCTCTGCCAAAAAATTCAACTCTGCTCTGAGGGCTAGAACGGGGTACACTCTCGTGAGGCAAAACTGAGTAGAGGTGAGTTTGATTCCTGCCTCGGCCATCCTGGAAGTGGTTTTCCGTGGTTTCCCACTTATACACCTGGCAAATATCGGAATGGTACCTAACTGCAGGCCACAGCCGCTTCCTACCCAAATCCTACCTCAATTACAAATATACACACTAGTACAGACATTACAGTGACCCAGGTTATCAGACAAATTCTACACACACTGAAGTACACGGGCCTACATGGCCTCGATGTTGCAAATCCCCTAAAAGAATGAACAACAACAACAGCAACTCTACTTCGAAAAGCTGTTATAGGACGTTTCTTTATTTTTGTTGTTGTTGTTGTTTGATATCGGGATTTGGACGTCGTGGTCATTTTAGCCCCGTGTACTAGGATGTATAGCCTATATAGAGACAGATATTTTCTGGTAACCTGTGTTATTGAGTTGTCTGTATTAGTGCGTGTATGCAATTGATGCGAGAATTGTGAAGGAAGCGGCCGTGGCCTTAAGTTAGGAACCATCCCGGCATTATCCTGGAGTAGAAATGACAAACCACACGGGAAACCACATCTAAAATGCCTGAAGTGGAAATCGATCCCGCCTCTTTTCAGTTTTACCTCACGAGGCTGAGTGTAGACTACCCCGTTCCAGCCTACAGACCAGAATTGAATTTCTTGCCAGAGCCGGTGATCTGGGGCGACAGTCAAGAACGCTGGCCGCTAAACCAGTAGAGAATCAGCTCATAAACAGTAAATACAGGTAGAAATATGGTGTCTGTTCTGTACAAATACATTAAATATCATATTCATTTTCCAGAAAATTGTATGAATATTATGTTTGCAATTAGCGTAGTGGCTAGCTTTGTTGGCTGCCACCACAGAGGTCGCAGGTTCGATTCCCGGCTATGCCAAGAATTTAAAAGTCTTGGTATGGTCTGGTACGGGTTCTCCCAGCCTCGTGATGATAAATGGGAACCTGCAGGATGCTGTGGCAGGAGAAGGTCACCCTACCGCACATAAGCTCTGGCTCAAGGCGCCTGGTTAATTATCCCTTGACACAGCCAGGGACTCTAATTAGGTTGCCTACCTCCCTTGTGGATATGACACTCTTTTTAAAAAATGTTTACAAGTGAGCCTTTAAGATGAGTGTTCGTTATGCGAGTATTGGGCTCATCCTTTTAGCATGTCTTTTCTTTGATACACGCTGCTCAAGGACGTGAATACAAGTATTGGAAGACACCACTGAGGGAGTTAGAGCTCCTGGCATTGGCCACCCTCGCCTTGACATCACAAACAAAATAAGGATATAGAACAGTATATAAATAAAGCAGAGCAAGCAACTGGGACGCGTCCAATCTATGTCGCGATCACGCGAGATATATTTTAAGACAAGCAGGTCGAAACTCTGACTAGTATACTTGAACCTACATCACTGACAGATCCGGTGGCAACGTTTAGAGTTTGAAAGGCAACAGGTCGGCAGCATGGAGGCTGGTGGCCCTCAGGTTATTGAGTACACCCAATAAAGTTTCTTTTCTTCGTGATATGGATTATTTGGAAAATAACAAATAACAAATGTTACATAAACATGAATTTGAAGTATTTACAATCAACTGGTACACTGTTATAAGAAGGAACTTCAGGAATTGAAAGACGATCAAGAACTACCACAAACTACGTATATCCTGATACAGCTCTTGAGATATGGTGAAGTGGACAATGTGCCTCCACTTCAGTACCTATTGGTGTCCAAGGTCCTCATGGAACATCCGTCTACTCACACGACTTAGCCGCCTGTGACACTGACCTATTTTCAAGGATGAAAACTTCCAAAAGACATCATTTTGCTTAAAAGATTAAGTAAGGGCAGGATCGCAGGGGATGTTATGAGAGGTTGCGGATGTGGCTTCCGGAAGTGCTTTAAAAACTTTGGCTACTTTGACAAAGGTGTATAGTCACCCGAGGGGAGTGGGGTTCATTTGAAGGTGCTTGAGTATCGGTAAGTCATCAAGGAAGTGTTCGACTTGTCAACCCTCGTCCTCTTGCCAGTATTAGCGCCAGTACATAACGCACAGTAAGTCGGCTCTGGTGTATCTAGGTTCGCCTCCTGTGGTTGCCGTGTTCTTGGGTCTAATGTGAAGGCAATAATTGGGAAATTTTATTTCAAAGGGGTTGGGGGACAAGGCCCAATTCTTGTGGAGGTACATGACGTTCTGTATTCTGATAGGCCACGGCCGCTTCCTTCCACATCCTTACCCACTTTCATTCATCTTCATCCATTCCATCTCTCATCCCGACGCGCAGGTCGCCCACGGGCGTCGACTAGAAAGACCTGCACTCGGTCTCTTAGGAGACCACACGACAAAAAAAATGGGCTAATTTAAGTCGGGCTCCTTAAAGCAACAAACATGAGTCCGTGTGGTGTGTGCAATAGGGAAAAGTCCTCTGGGACAAGAAGTGAAGTACAGTTACGTTTCAATAAAGCCTTTGTTGTGTTGGAGGGAAACCCCGACTCAATACTAGTCACCATTGGGGTCAGTGGGCATTTTGGTTGTGTTTCTCAAGCACCCGTCCTCTAAAAGCACAATATTTTCAATTGGTTACATCATTCATTTTGGTGTCTTTGATGGATGTTAAGCAGCTTTAGCGTAGACTTGGCCGTTCACTCCATCCAACAAACATCATACTGGAGCTGATCGGCTGTCATATCTTACTTTGGGCAGCCTAGAACAAGCGTGGCCAAAATGTTGACCGCATGACAACGAAAAATCACGCTAAAACAAAGCATTTCTAATTTTCAGTTGAATTTTGCTGTAGTCGGAAGATCGAAACATGATAATATTTACGGGCTTAAGGTTTCGTTTAACTGGTGTGGCTGTATAGAAGCCAATGTATTGGCTTTTTTTTTCTGAAAGGATTCTCTAACATACGAGTAAATTAACCGACACAGGATTGTCGTATTGAAATACCCATCGGACTGAGCTGAGATCGAAACCACTATCTTGGGTTTTGAAGGCCAGTGCTAAACCAACCGCGCCACTTAACCTGACAAAGAAAGATGAAATTAGATTCGGTGACGACACCTGTGCTGCTATGTTCCTAAAATTGTTATATCGTGCACCAATGAAAACAGCGCAATTTTAGAAGCGGTAAGAGTATAAATTTGTAAATTCTAAACGTAAGGCAGCACTGTAATTACAAGGCAGCCATTGTTAGTGATGCATACCTAGAAACAAGTTTTCTTTTCCTACCCTTACATCAGTGTCCAGCGGTCCGCACAGGTCGTAATGCTTGTATAAGGGTTTGGATGGGTTGATTTGGTTTTCATAGTTACCCACTCCAACTCCAGGCAAATGCCAGGATGGTACCTCAAGACCTTCCTTCCCAATCTTAGCCCCAGTTAGGCTACAAATATCAGTGCAATCACCTCAATAACATAAGTTATTAGATTCCACAGACAGCTACTTGCGGCTTATGATCACGATGTGCCAAGCCTTAACCACAACAACTTTTAACTAACTAGCTTCTTAGGTTAATATGACTGGCGATCACTTGTGGCAATTCATGTTAATGGAGTTCCTGTTGCTTCCATCAAGGGTTTGGGACAGCTCTGGTCATCAGCCTCGTATAGCCTACTGGTGTGTATGCTATTTGCCTGGTCTATTGGTTCACGGTCTAGTTAGGTGGTCAAGAGCTTGAAATAAGATGCCATCCAGGCAATTTTCTGAAATGGGTATGAGAAAAATCGGGGAAATACGCACTCTGGATAGCTGCAGAAAGCTAGGGGATTTTAACCTCTGACCTCCGCACTGCAGGTTCCCATTGCAGTCGTGTAGCACGACATACCACACCAGGGTACGCTTCTTTTAAGACCCATGGTATTGTTCATTGAAATGAAGACATAGTGTGTGCACCCCCTCACGCCGTTAACAGTGTCCCATCTTCATACAGCCAGTTTGTAACTGTCCTTCGTCATGGAATTAGCGCAATTGAAAGTCATAATGTAAAAATATGAAGCACTGTACAATTTGAAATCCAAAATTTTCGCTTTCGAGCCGGATTCTGTTCCTTTTGTGCCAGCAAGCAACCTCACTCTGCGTGACTGTTCACGATAAATACAAATAAATAAATAATATTACATTATGCAACGAGCCTATAATGGCAATAATTAAGACACGAGTATGTTTATAAAACGAGCGTAGCGAGTTTTACAATTTCCATACGAGTGTCTTTAATTACCATTATAGGCGAGTTGCATACGACTGTTTATGTTCGACGATATCATCATCATCATCATCATTTCCCCTTATCCAGCTCCTGCCGGGTCGGGGTATTTATGGCACTTCTCCACCTTCCTCTTTCCTTCCACAATTCTTCTTCCACGATCTTGTCCCAGTCCAGATTTCTTTTTCTTACGCTGCTCTTCACTGAATCGATCCACCTTGTTTGACGATAATTATAACTTTATTATATGTATTAACATGAATATTCATAAATATCTGTGGGATTCAGCTACTTCAGTTCGTGAACAGGGCGCGCTGGATTTGCTGACTGAACAAAGCGCATGAGTTGGTCAAAGCACTTCGAAAGCAGAGGCCATTTACTTTGCTTGACAATGCTATTGTTTACAGCCTGCATGATGACTAGTGCCGTACAGCTCTAGCATTCACTAATATTGTCACCGAAATCGTTTGAAAGCAATGCGCTATGTAGAAATTTGAGTTGGGGATATTAAGGTACAGTGCTATTTCTTGTCTCATATTCGCCAGTTTATTTACGCGAACATATGGACGGTTCACTTTCCATGTCGGTAATTTATATTGAAGGATGCTGTGTTGCTAACTTCTGGACGTAGATTCATAAATTTCATGCATATGTCATAGTATTTTCTTGTTACCGTAAAGGCTCGTGCTGATTTTGTCTTTGTGTTTGGGATTGTAACTACAATGGTTGATCCGATATCCAATTTGAACTTTCAAATCATGTAATTAATGTCCGACATGTTGGATTTAGAGCGCATGCGCGAAGCTAGCCTTACCTAATTGGTCAATGAATGACCTCTGATTGACTGGAGAAACTGTCTCATAATGAAAAACAGTACTATAATGACCATCATTATGATACAGTTTTCTGACGTATAATATTTACATTTCGACATCGTCGAACATAAATAAATAAAAGAACTATACACTATAAATGTTCTAAGCATAGTGAAGACTGGTGAACTTCACTTCAATGAACGTGGTTGCACTGAACTGGGAAGACAGGTGTGCGCGTACCATAAGGAAGACTCCCACACACAATGACATATAATTACGTTGTAGTAAATGGAAACCCTCACACTGGCGTGATATTATCGCAATCAGTATATCGCCTCTGTACTTTGGTCTACCGAGTTAATTTGGTACATCCACGCCATATCACCAAGGTCAACACTCATTAATCCAGGTCACGCCAACTGAGGTGCTTCGCGAGCACCGGCCGGCACCGGCAAAAGGACCGGTACTCTGCTGTAGTGACAATGGTAGGAGAGGAACGTGTAGTTACAGCGCTTAGCGAGACAGTCGTGTTGTTGTTGTTGTTTGGTGAATGGGGCTGGGCAAATCAGCGCGTGTCAGGCGGCGTACCGGTATGCAAACGAATAATAATAATAATAATAATCCCGGCTCTGTCACGAAATTTGAAAAGTGATAAGAAGACTGGAACGGGGTCTACTCAGCCTCGGGTGGCCCAAATGAGTAGAGGGTGTTCGATTCCAACCTCAGCCATCCTCGAAGTGGTTTCCGTGGTTTCCCAATTCGTCTTCGGGCAAATGCCGGGATGGTACTGTACCATATATTTCATAGCTCGCGCGCCACTAGTTGTTGAGTTACGAACGGTATTCCGCGCAGGAACAGATGGTGGCTACCATCACGTCAATGGCATGCTTGGAGAGGGAGCCGAAGGTAACCGAGGATGCGCGAAACTGTTCGAAGCAAGCCGCTGCATAGAAAAGGAGTCATGACACAGTGAACATGTGATCCTCATGACATCAAATCTCGACACCTGCTTTAAAGAAATGAATTAAACATTATGGCTAAATAGAGTATTTTACGCAGTATGATTGAGGCTAAATATCATGTCAGTATACTAGGAAGTGTAAACATGTATTTATTGCATTATTAAAAAGCCTGTATTATAGAGTAGTGATTATATTGCACTCTACCGGAGAGGAACGTCGAACTAAGATACCCCGGAGAGGGGGTAAGAGGCGACGTGCACAGTGAGGCAAGAGTGGAGTAGACAGATCATTATGTGAATTCGAGTTGGTACTATCTCTGGATTACGGGAGTGTATTTGAAGTGATATCGTGTACCGGGAAGTGTGTTACACGGAAAGTAAATATTCCGAACAATGAACTCAACGAATAGACTGTGCATTATAAGTACGTGAAAATTATGTACGAGCATTTTCACATCGTGAGCGAAGCTCCTATGCATGAGCAAAGACATTTCACGCATTTTTACCACGCGGTTTGATACTCGGTGCAGTGAAGCAGTGCGGCTGGAAGCCATTGTGCTTTATCAGTCCATGCGGGCATTGACTCGCTATACACCTTTTGAGTGTGACGTTAGAACAGGCTGTAATTCTGGCACAGTTCTGTTGAAAGAGAAACAGTATATTTCCCGTGCATTATGTTGGACGATCAGACATCAGGGGGAATATACAATTACATCTATATGTGTATAGTCACGGTTGTCTAAACCATTGACGCAGGCACTGTGTTCGCAGCGTAGCGGAGATTTCTCATAAGTTATCCATAACGCAACATGTGGTCTGGGGACACGATTATCTGTTCCAGACAACTTGACATTGTGAAGATGTGTTACACATCTCTAAGAGAGATGAGTAGTACTCATGGTTACAAGCAAACGCTTGCTCGCTGCAATGTACTGTTATACTTCAACCAAAAGACGCGTGTTCGTAATCGTTTGTCGAAATGACATCGCTCGACAGGGGCGTACGGTCCATCTGATGTGAAGGGGGCTCGGTGATGATCAAGTTCCTGGTTCGAGGCCCGAGATTGTTGGAGAATGGAGATCGTGTTTTGGAGGAGATAGAAGATCTTTACCATGGCACATTACTATATCCTTTTGACATCGCACCGGAACGTGGCTGAAGGTAGAAGAAATTCAGTTTATTCAGTAGAGGCTTAGCGGGTTATTGTAGAGTAACCATAATTGCCATAGTATGTTTTTGATATGTAGTATGGTTGGACAGGGGTCTAGGCTCGACATCTTGTCGTTTCTGACTTTCTGCCTGCCCGGATTTTGGTTTATGTTAAATAAATGCATCCATTTGTTTAAATTTGTGGCAATTATTTTGACTTAATTTAGTAGTAATAACTTGCATACTTTCATTGTCGAGAAGACAAATTATAGGAGAAGATATCTACATTTCCAAGCGGTTTTGGGGACTATTTTGTGTGTGTTCACACGTGTTGGTGATATATGACCGAACTATAATATTTATATAGCTGATTAGAGTGGTTTATTATACACTCACTGTGCGTTAACATTGACATAATTAAATATCTGAATGAGCACAATATTAATGAACTTTTCTTAGGTCGTTTTGGCACAGGGTGTTTCTGAAGTCAGGTCTTATTAGGATTTTTGTTCAGTTATTCTTGTAGGGACTTCACCTTATTTCTGAGAGGCAAAATATGTTCACAGTTTGTCCTAATGAATCAATTAGAATTTAAATTAATTGTGTTAACTAAGATTCATGGCGTAGGGGGCATTGTTAAACATGTTGAGTCCATCTGAATGAGTGTTGAATTCTGCTTTTGATTTGATCAATTCTCACTTTGAGTAAGCCACGTATTTTGCGTGCATTTTGTAATTTGAGATTTAATAACATGATGACTATTATTATCGATTTCTCATTTGATTGAAGATATTTTGTCGAGCAGCACATATCTTTTATACGCAATTTCCAAGATTAGACTTTAAGAAAGTCTCTATAAATAAATAATAGGACATGATATGTAATTAAATATTGTAAGGCAAAACTTTAATATAGTCAGGATATTTTTATCCCATTTTAAATATATTTCAACGAAGTTACTGAATTATGATTTAACTAGGGAGAGTGAATATTAGTTCTGTGCAGTATAAATATGAGGTTAAACGATTTATTATGTATTTTTGTGATCACTGATGAGTGATACAGACCATTGATTGAAGTATAGAATAGGAGGTCACCATTTTTAGGTGTACATTATGGTTCAGCATACCAGTGGGTAGTGCTAAAATTAGTGTTATGAATAACAGAGATGAAACTGTTAAATAGAAATATATTGTTGGAATTGAGCCAGTGAGAGCCAATTATTATAGATTTTTATGAAAATCTACGTCGTCGAATAATTGTTAAATTAATCCTTGTGATAGGATGTAAGATCAGCTGTTTGGTCACAGATGTTTATACCTCACTGCTACACTCTCAGCATTAAACTGCAATGAAATTGTTTCAGATGGATAGATTATCTTTGACAAAGTTAATATAAATGCCAACATTATCAATTAATTGATTGTTCTAAAATAATTCACATGGAGTGGACGATTAAAACTTTCAAATAGCTTTATTGCTCGTTGGATTTAAATATGCTTACGACAAATTTGAAATATTATAATGGAAGTAAAATGAATTGTTAGGTTGCAACAAGCCAAGTCAAGTGATAAATCAAGTCACTGATAAAACCAAGTTATTCATGAGAACATTAACTTATAAAATATTAATATATGGTTAATAAAATTAAAATGCATACGTGATGCATTAATATGGATTATAATTTATATAAATAGCTAAATTTTTGAACAATTTGACAATTTTGATATGTTGTATATATTATACTTTTGCGAATGAAATATAATTTGTGTTAGGGTGTGTGACAACCTAGAATAGATCTATTTAGGTTGGTTCATGATATTAGATGTTGTATAGATTTTTTTACGTGTCAAGTTGGACACGAGGCGATTTCTTGTTGATATTCCGATGGCATTACCCTACTGGAGGGGTGTTTTTAAGCATTCTATTCAATGCTAGGATTTTCTTGTTTCTTGTTTACTTTGTTGAATAAATTTCTTTTAGTTAAAGAATTGATGGCGTGGTGCTTTAAAGAGGTGGTGGAAGGTTGTATTAGGAACGCCATCGCTGGGTATTTCGGGGTATTCCACGCCTCCGAGGTTCTTCTTTCCCTGGAATTTCATGTTCCCTGAGCTACTTTTGCTTATGTGGCCATGGTCTTTCGTAATACTCCCTTGTTAGGTGTATTTGTGCCCTATTATCCCATTCACTTGTGAGTAGGACCTGGGGTTTTTCTAGCCGGGGATTTTCAGGTTCTACGATCCGACAGTCTTCGTGGGATGCAGCAGGTAATGGTAGGTAATTACGGGTACAGATACCTACTGTATGGCCACGGCAGCCTCCTTCCTGCTTCCTTGCCTATCCATCCCAATCTTCCCCTCCCTTCCCATCCCTCATAAGGCCCCTGTTCACTTTGCAGGTTTAGGCCGCCTGGGCGAGGTGCTGATCACACCTCCTCAGTTGTATCCACTCCGACCAGATGTTCCCAGCTCTAGGACACTGCCCAAAGAGGCGGTAGTGGTGAGTTCCTTCGCTGAGTCCGTGGGTTCCACCAACCTGGAGTGTAAACTCGAATTCTTTTTTTTTAAATTATCAAGAAATAATAATAATAATAATAATAATAATAATGCCAATAATGCCAATTTTGTGTACAGACAGAAATAATAGTTTTACTGCGCTCCTGATTTTGCTCCAATTTCCATCATTGTTTATCTTTGGCGTCGCTTTGAAACCACTTATTTTCCGATATATTGAACTATCATTTGGCAGTTGCAATTCGAAGTGTAGCTTCCAAGGAAGCATCAGATAAACTTGACCTTGTTTTTGTTTTGTTAATAATCATAATTGAAAATATGTGTTAACAATCGAACCTTGTTCCGAACATAGCAACAAATTTCAGGGCTAGGGCATGAATCCTCGGGAATTCTTATTCCTCAACGCCTTTATAGAATGAAATGAAGTCACCATTGTAATGGAAATAGTTGTCTGTCAAAATTGAATCGTATTTTAGTTTATCAGCTCAACATGGAGACTGGGCGCACCGAAAAAGGCGTCATAAAACTTTGAGTGCAGGTTTTCCTTGTTTTATTTCTTCAAACCTATCTTCAAATTCTTGATGCAATGACTGTAGTGCTTTTGTGTACTTACTGATGTGCACATAAAAATCATAAGTACATAAATTCAAGGATTTTCGAGAGAGAAAATTGTCCCAATTTCCTTCTCGAAGCTGGCTTTTAAGAAGCACAAGCTGCAATTTGAAACTTTCAATGCGGTCACACATAGTACTGATTAATTTACTTTTGCCTTGCAACCAGATATTTAAATCATATACTGTAAATACCCCATGTTGTCTCTCATGAAAGCAAGGTCAGCGATTCATTGTTCATCAACCAAGTATGACTGTGGAGAAAGAGGGGGGGGGGGGGAAGCACCGGTGCCGCTCGGTAAGGCACCGGGGCGCGCGTTGGCGTGGCCTGCATTAATCCATCATTTGAAGAAGGTGAATGAAACTTATGTAGTTGTTCATAATAGAGCCTTTGTTAATTATTGTACTTCCACTTTAGACCCATTGAACGGGAATTCTTGTATTTTGGATCACGCTAATCGTAATGTATAGCATTTTCATAAACAAAGTCAATGATTTGCTCTACTTGGCTGAACAGTACTGCATCATGCAAGCGTGCATCAAAAGTCTGCCACGACCAATTTCTCGAGAGTCACGTGGCGCTGGTGTGAGCAGTCTACTCAGTAGGTGTAGGTCATCGTCCCGAGAACATACTGTTCTTCCCGAACCGTCACGAACTGCATATAGCTAGAGCCCTGCGCGGATAAACAAAACGTTATCCGCATCCGCCCCGCATCCGCCCCGCATCTGCATGACTGTTATCCGCATCCGCCCTGCATCCGCATGACATTTATTCGCATCCGCTCCACATCCGCATGACTTTTATCCAAATCCGCTGATATTCCAATATTATGTTTAATTTATTAGATAAAGCATAACGTGTTAAACCAACACATTTACACATTTGAGGAGAAAGTCGTTCCTGACAATTTGCTTCATTGCAAGGAACTTCAAGTTGTCATTCCAAGGGACTTCAAGTATGATGACACTTCTGGTTCCTTGATCTCCGCTTTAGACCCAAAAAAATGGCTATACTTTATTGGCTACTTTCGCACTTGTGCCTCAGTAGGTTTGATGTGCCCCATTTGTGTCCTGAGTATGAATACACTTTTTTTTTACAAGTAAAACATCACTATATCGTTCACCTTTTCGTTTCCATTGAAAACGTAACCAAATGTCTGCCATATCGTTGACCTGAGCTTTGTTTCACGCGCTATTGAATTATCACCTTGTTTTATTTTAATAGATAGTTTATCCATGTTGGTGAAATGATGTTCATACTCACGGTCGCAGTAACATTCACCACGTGAACTTCTCTTTACGCTTGGAGAAAGGGATTGACATTTGGCCGGAAATTCCAAGTCAGTCATCATCTTTCTGCTTCTCGACCCATCCATGTTCGCATAGTTGATGTCATAGTTGATGTTGCAATATCACAGCCAACGTGCTTCAGTGACAAGTTGGAAATAAATCTACAGATAAACCTGGATCCCGATCTTCCATGATAGCTTAGATGGCGAAGTAGCTGACTTGAGGAATGTTAATTATGTCACCACGATGAACTAACAAGGTTATTGACAGCATTATATCTCGTACGTATAGTAATAATGGCAGTGAGAATTGATGATGATGATGAGATGTCAAGACCATCTACTACAAACAAACGGTACTTAATAAAATGTAGTTGAAAGCATATGAGTAAAATGATCTTCTCGTGTATAAGTGTAATACGTGCCTGAATATTTCGTACGCAATAGGCTATAGGAGTATTCCTCTTTTAAGCATGAAGTTGTAGATTGGCATCTCAAATAATATGTAATATTAACGTTAGTTAGTATTCTAAAGACTATCCGCAAATTTACTCGAAACATTATCCGCAGCGTATCCGCTATCCGCACAGCCATGCAAACTATATCCGCGCAGGGCTTTACATATAGCCCAGCGCCTGAGGGTGGGAGCCTAGTGCCGCGCGCCGGTAATATACTACATACCGAGACGATGAAACCCCCATTCAGGGGTATATTCCGGCAATGTGTCATCTCGGAAACACCACCAGGTGATGTTTCTTATTTAGATAACAGATTATCGTGACCATCAGCCCCGTGCACTGGGCTGTGTGTAGAATTTACCACTTAACATGTATTAGTTTGGTATCTGTAGTAGTGTGAGTATTTAAATTACGGGTAGTCTTCAGGAAAGCACATTCCACGGCCAAACGCACGAGGCTAGGTTGTCCAGTACGCCTGGGCAGGGAACTGAACCCACGTCCAAGGGATGACAGACAACAACGTTCACAATTTTCCACAGCAGTTGGCTGGGACGTTAAGCTTGTATGTGCTCACAACAGTTGGCAGGGACGTTAAGCATGTCTGAGCACAGCAGCTAGCAGGGAATAACGTCGTGTGTGAGCACAGCAGTTGGCTGGGACGTTAAGCTTGTGTGAGCTCAACAGTTGGCTGGGATGTTAAGCTTGTGTGCTCACAACAGTTGGCTGGGACGTTAAGCTTCTGTGAGCACAGCAGTTGGCTGGGATGTTAAGCTTGTGTGAGCACAGCAGTTGGCTGGGACGTTAAGCTTGTGTGAGCACAGCAGTTGGCAGGGACGTTAAGCTTGTGTGAGCACAACAGTTGGCAGGGACGTTAAGCTTGTGTGAGCACAACAGTTGGCAGGGACGTTAAGCTTGTGTGCTCACAACAGTTGACTGGGACGTTAAGCTTGTGTGCTCACAACAGTTGGCTGGGATGTTAAGCTTGTGTGAGCACAGCAGTTGGCTGGGACGTTAAGCTTGTGTCAGCACAGCAGTTGGCTGGGACGTTAAGCTTGTGTGAGCACAACAGTTGGCTGGGACGTTAAGCTTGTGTGAGCACAACAGTTGGCAGGGACGTTAAGCTTGTGTGAGCACAACAGTTGGCTGGGACGTTAAGCTTGTGTGAGCACAACAGTTGGCTGGGACGTTAAGCTTGTGTGAGCACAGCAGTTGGCTGGGACGTTAAGCTTGTGTGTGAGCACAACAGTTTGCTGGGACGTTAAGCTTGTGTGAGCACAACAGTTGGCTGGGATATTAAGCTTGTGTGAGCACAGCAGTTGACTGGGACGTTAAACTTGTGTGAGCACAACAGTTAGCTGGGACGTTAAGCTTGTGTGAGCAGAACAGTTTGCTGAGACGTTAAGCTTGTGTGAGCACAGCAGTTGGCTGGGACGTTAAGCTTGTGTGTGAGCTCAACATTTGGCTGGGACGTTAAGCTTGTGTGTGAGCACAGCAGTTGGCTGGGACGTTAAGCTTGTGTGAGCACAACAGTTGGCTGGGATGTTAAGCTTGTGTGAGCACAACAGTTAGCTGGGATGTTAAGCTTGTGTGAGCACAACAGTTGGCTGGGATGTTAAGCTTGTGTGAGCACAACAGTTAGCTGGGACGTTAAGCTTGTGTGAGCACAACAGTTTGCTGGGACGTTAAGCTTGTGTGAGCACAACAGTTGGCTGGGATGTTAAGCTTGTGTGAGCACAGCAGTTGGCTGGGCGTTAAGCTTGTGTGAGCACAGCAGTTGGCTGGGATGTTAAGCTTGTGTGAGCACAGCAGTTGCCTGGGACGTTAAGCTTGTGTGAGCACAGCAGTTGGCTGGGACGTTAAGCTTGTGTGAGCACAACAGTTGGCTGGGATGTTAAGCTTGTGTGAGCACAACAGCTGGCAGGGACGTTAAGCTTGTGTGAGCACAACAGTTTGCTGGGACGTTAAGCTTGTGTGAGCACAGCAGTTTACTGGGACGTTAAGCTTGTGTGAGCTCGCAGCATGGGCTACACGTGCGATGTCCCCACTCTTATGACCTTGACCCAGATGCTGTTATTAAACCACTGATAAATTTAATGTGACTGTCTGAGGGTGCTCGTTATAGTATCTGGGTCAGCATTACGAGCTAATAGACTAATGGCTGACACCCTCTCCTAATGCGATAACAGATACAGAACGGGGAATTCTTTAATTGAATATGTCCGGCAGCGTAGCGTATTTCACAAGTCCGAGGTTCAAATTCTGTGTAGACCAGCCGTTTCTAATGTGCGTTCCGAGGATTAGCTAATCTCCTTACAATCTAGTCAGAAACCTCGACTGGGTACAAAATAAACTTAAATAAACGCGTGCTGGAGTAGGCCTATCCTCTTTAAGCCATGGCACTTAGCGACTGTGGTGGATATGAACACCCGCTAGGTGTTCGTTGTTGTAACAAGCTCTTCAGCTCTTGCAGATACTTACCGATACCTTGAAGCAGTTATTTATGAAAAGGAGGAAGATTGTAGTTTTACGTGACCGTGAATCTTGTGATTATGAGCCTCAGGACCTCCTTTTTACGTGGAATCCGAACCACAGGACATGGCATTTCACTTCGAAAATCTCACATGCATTGACCGGGAATCGAACCCAGTCCACCTTGGTGAGAGGCCAACAGCTTGACCGCTGTGCCACCACGCCCCTCATTATTTAAGAAACAGTGAATCAGTTCTATTCTTCACATTTGTTTGCCATCACATATTTCAGTAGGCTATGTTTCCTTAGCCGTGTTCGTTAAATCGTGCACCACGGCCGCGTGGCCAGCTGCAGCAAATCCTGAGATCGTAGGCTCGAATCCCGACGCTAACTGCGGTTATCCCGGGTGTGGTTTTTCTCCGTTCTTTTTCCACACTCCCTCCAGGAAAATGCCGTGATAGTACCTTACATCAAGTCCTGGGGCACCTAATCCATCCCCGTCCCTACTACAGTTACACACACTATTACAGTCATCACAGCGATGCAGGTTATCAGACAAGTTCAACACACGGGGCTGATGACTAAGATGCCTCAAGTCCCTCAAATGGATTAACAACAACAAAACACCATATTGACGGTGGGAATGCAAGACCTCGTAAGCCACCTTATTGTTAGTCACGACGCGACGCTTAGACATACGCAGATATACATTCCCGTCGGAGATTGTATTTGAAGTTTACAGTATTTATCTATGGCCAAGTGCAGAGGATATTGGACCATTAATATACAGTTCGACGGGAGTTTATATCCACTCTTAGCTAGGGCATGACGAATAGAAATAAACAGTGTCATCACTCCGCTACTTAAGCATTGTAGTTCATGGTCCAGCCATTGTGTGGCGCGGAAGTCGTGACGAACCATAAGCACGTATGACAGTAACCCACGAGGTTAGTACTGTAATATCCTGTGCGCGAGAAGTCATATTATTCGAGGGAATTTGTTTCTTTGTAATAATTTACAAATGTCTGTGCAGTGTTTTGTGTGTGCGAACAACTAAGTTTTCTGTTGTTTCGGGAAAATGTCGTAAAGTTTTGTTCCTGGAAGTAAATCGGGTTACGAAGAAAATCTAATGGTAGACATTTTTCACACCGCCAAAAGAAACAAATCTGTTTTCGAAATGGGCGAGAGTTTTTCCGTGGAAGGATAAGCAAGTGTCGATCAAAAATAGAATCTGTGACGAACGTTTTTCGGAAGATTTAATTATTATAAAGGCGGACTCTTTCGTAGTGAACTATGAGAACGTGAAACTTCCTCGCGTGAAGTGGAAATTAAAACCAGGATCAGTACCTCAAATTTTTCAAAATTTACCGAAATATCTATCCACTGATGTAAAATCACGAAAGCCGCCCAGTAGGATACGGAATGAAGGCAGCCTTCCATGGTTACTTGTTCTATTTCGTGCCATCCTTACCTAAAACGAAAAAAATCCGTCTTAATAATAATAGGCCTAAAATAATAATAGTTGTTGATTCTTTAGGGACTTAACGACATCGTGGTCACGTATCCCCGTGTGTTTGGGTTTGTTTAGAATTCGTCTGATAACCTGTGTCATTATGATGTCTGTAGTAGTGTGTGTATTTGGAATTGAGGTCGGATTTGGGTAGGAAGCGGCCGTGTCCTTCAGTTAGGTACCATCCTGGCATTTGCCTGGAGGAGAAGTGGGAAACCACGGAAATCCACTTCCAGGATAGCTGAGGTAGGAATCGAACGCGCCCCTTAACATTTTTGCCTCACGAGGCTGAGTGAACACCGTTCCAGCCCTCAGACCAGTATTAAATTTATTGGCAGAGCTGGGAATCGAACCCGGACTTCCGTGATGATAGCCAAGTGGCCAAGAATGAGTCGGACATATAATAATGGCCAACCTGCCAATAAAATAAACGGTCATCCAATTCTTCGCTTCCGTTACCGTCCTCCTGATCTTCGGATCTTGTTTCAACTTTGTCTTCAATATCAGAGTCACAAATTCCTTTGAAATTACTGAATCATGAACTAGCTATTCGTTATCTTTCAGCAGAAGGTGACACGCTTCATCTGCATCCTTAGTTTTTCGTAAGGCGCAGTCTCCTTACTGATATTAACTAAGGCAACATACTAAGCCAAATAATCGTTATAACAGCACACCTGCCACTCACTAACATAATGTAACATCATTGGGAGCGCTGGTACTATCAATATCACGCTGACAAAGTGTTACACGTGATAAAGTTATTTTTAGGCACGCTATTTCACAACTCCAGAAAAATGCTTACTATGGTTTGGTGTAAGATGTCACGAGACGATATGATCATAACTTGAACTGTTGGCTTGATATTAAAACTAATATAACGAAACATGGAGCTGTCAGACCAATGCGCGACTAACGGAGGGTTTTAAACGATAGTTCTACATGGGGACAGAGAATATTAATGCTAACTTTTTGACAGTATTATTCATAAGTCTAAACACACAATTTGTTGTAATCAGCGTAACCGCAGCCTTCGTAAAGAGGTTTACGTTGCCCAGCGCGTATCCCACTATTGAACAGCTGTCTGTGTAGCGTTGGGGATCAGCGCCGCTAGCGCTAGCAGAGCGGGGCGCGGTTGAACTCGGTGAGGGATAACACTATTTATTTCTATTCGTCATGGCTAGGGGTTGTGAGGAAGAGCATGGAAAGGAGTAGCGGGCTTACAAGATCTTGTATTCCCATCGTCGATGTGCTGTAATAATTATTTTGAAAAATTGTTCTAATAAATTATTCGTATTTGAAACTCAACTGTGTTTCATTTGAACTCATTATATTGTGTGATCAACAGTGATTCGTTAAAGGCTCCATGACCGAAAATACCACATTATCGTGTTGGACGCCATTTTCCAGTGTTGCCTTGGTAAATGAAATCCTAATGCTTTTCAGTCGGTCAACAGGATTGTACCAAAATGAGATGGGTTATACCCTAATCCTGAAAAACATTACATGAGATTAATAAATACACTTGGATGACCAGTTTCGACCGCCAAGCAATCATCATCAGATCCATTACATTTAAAATCTATGTCTGAAATTATGCGTGAAAATATTTACATTATGTAAACTTATTTAGTTGCAGTATCAGTTGAGATAATGCAACTCGTCACTATTTGTTAGTTGTAGTCTATGTGATGTCTTGTTGAGATACTGGAAGTGGTGATTGACCTCCGGAATATGCCAGTTTGGAGTGAATATGTGGTTGTTGTAAATGGTCGATTCAGATTGTATTGTACAGGCTACTTATCTGGTTGAGTCTTGCGCAGTCCTGTTGAGAGCAGTTCACTTGGTCACTGATTGCACTCGACCGAATAGAAATTCCTGTGTGTGAGGGTCCGTTATCTCCCTGGGCTGTTCACCCTCTCGTATTCCTAAGTGCTGTGTGGTCCTCGTGAAAGTGTACCTGTAGTGAGTTGACAAGTGCAGTCTCTCAAATGTGGTGTATGTTACTGTATTCAGGATAATCTTCGACTATTAAAGATCTGGTTTCAAACTCTCCACGAATAAGCTAACAAGCCCTCTTTAAGCGCAAACGGACTAATGAGAATGTCCTGGCACCTTTAGTACTGCCGTTAATACCGGCCTAGGTTTATTGGAGAAAAAGATACATCGTACATTCTGATCCAATAACATGTTTCCCTTATTATTTCCTTGTCTAGCTTGGCACGAGGAACACACAGCACTTAGGAATGCGGGAGGGGGATCAGCCCAGGGAAGTAATGGACCCTCACACACAGGAATTTCAAGTCAGTCGAGTGCAATCAGTGACCAAGTGAACTGCTCTCAACAGGACTGCGCAAGACTCAACCAGATAAGTAGCCTGTACAATACAATCTGAATTGACCATTCACAACAACCACATATTCACTCCAAACTGGCAAATTCCGGAGGTCTACCACCACTTCCAGTATCTCAACAAAACATCACATAGACTACAAATAACAAATACTGACGAGTTGCATTATCTCAACTAATACTGCAACTAAATATGTGTACATATTGTAAATATTTACACCCATACTTTCAGACATAGATTTTAAATGTAATGGATCTGATGATGATCGCTTGACGATCGAAACTGGTCATCAAAGTGTATTTATTAATCTCATGTAATGTTTTTCAGGATTTGGGGATAAACCATCTCATTTGGGTACAATCGTGATGACCGACTGAAAAGCACCAAACTTTTGTTTAAGTAATCTCATGTAAATTATTCAGGTTTATGGGATTAACACACATTACAATTTGGGTTCAATCGTCACGACCGACTGAACGCATTTATCTCTATATATAAAATCAATGTTACGAGATAGTATGTGGGTGTGTGGGTGTGTATGTCTCCTATGCATTCATATACCACTCATCCGATTGCGATGAAATTTGGGTGAGTTGTTCAGTACACTTCAAGGAAGGTTTCTGGTTTAGTAAATCTATTTTACAATAGGTAGCGCACGAGTAGAATCAACAAATGAGCGACGACGCGCGGGGCGTTTCAACAAAGTCCGTTATGCGTTCATATACCATTGATCCAATTGCGATTAAACTTGAGTGAGTTGTTGAGTACACTCCAGGAAAGGTTTCTGTCTTAGTAAAACCATTTTACAATAGAGGTAGTGCACGAGTAGATTCAACAAATGAGCGACGATGCGCGAATCGCTTTAACTAAGTCCGTTATGCGTTCATATACCATTCATCCGATTGCGATGAAACTTGGGTGAGATGTTGTGTATACTCCATTGAAGGTTTCTGGCTTAATAAATCCATTTTACAATAGGTAGCACCCGAGTAGAATCAACAAATGAGCAACGACGCGCGAAGCGTTTCAACAAAGTCCCGTATGCGTTCATATACCATTCGTGCGATAGCAATGCAACTTGGGTGAGATGTTTTGTACACTCCGGGGAAGGTTTCTGGCTTAGTAAATCATTTTACAATAGGTAGCACACGAGTAGATTCAACAAATGAGTGACGACGCGCGAAGCGTTTCAAAAAAGTCCCGTACGCGTTCACATACGTTACCATTAGTCCGATAGCGATGAAATTTGTATGAGATGTTGAGTACACTCCAGGGAAGGTTTCTGGCTTAGTAAATCCATTTTACAATAGGTAGCGCACGAGTAGATTCAACAAATGAGCGACGACGTGCGAGAAGCGTTTCAACGAAGTCCCGTATGCGTTCATATACCGTTCGTCCAAAAGCGATGAAACTTGGGTGAGATATTGAGTATACTCTAAGGAGGGTTTGTGGCTTAGTAAATCCACTTTACAATAGGGAGCGCACGAGTAGATAAATCAAATGAGCGACGACGCGCGAAGCGTTTCAACAAAGTCCGTTATGCGTTCATATACCATTCATCCGATTGCGATGAAACTTGGATGAGATGTTGAGTACACTCCAGGAACAGTTTCTGTCTTAGTAAAAAAAATTACAATAGGTTGCGCACGAGTAGATTCAACAAATGAGCGACGATGCGCGAATCGCTTCAAAATGGTCTCGTATGCGTTCATACACCATTCATCCGATTGCGATGAAACTTGGTTGAGATGTTGAATACACTCCAGGTAAGCTTTCTGGCTTGGTAAATCAATTTTACTTAGGTAGCGCACGAGTAGATTCAACAAATGAGCGACGGTGCGCGAATCGCTTTAACCAAGTCCGTTATGCGTTCATATACCATTCTTCCGATTGCGATGAAACTTGGGTGAGATGTTGTGTATACTCCATTGAAGGTTTCTGGCTTAGTAAATCCATTTTACAATAGGTAGCACCCGAGTAGAATCAACAAATGAACAACGACGCGCGAAGCGTTTCAACAAAGTCCCGTATGCGTTCATATACCATTCGTCCGATAGCAATGCAACTTGGGTGAGATGTTGTTTACACTCCGGGGAAGGTTTCTGGCTTAGTAAATCATTTTACAATAGGCAGCACACGAGTAGATTCAACAAATGAGCTACGATGCGCGAAGCGTTTCAAAAAAGTCCCGTACGCGTTCACATACTGTACGTTACCATTAGTCCGATAGCGATGAAACTTGGGTGAGATGTTGAGTACACTCCAAAGAAGGTATCTGGCTTAGTAAATCTATTTTACAATAGGCAGCGCACGAGTAGATTCAATAAGTGAGCGACGGCACGCGAATCGTTTCAACAAAGTACGCGTTCATGCACCATTCGTCCGGTAGCAATGAAACTTGGGTGAGTTTTTGTGCACACTGCAGGGAAGGTTTTTGACAGAGTAAATCCATTGTACAATAAGTAGCGCACGGATAGATTCAACAAATGAATGACGGCGCGCGAATCGTATAAATAAAATCCCGTATGCGTTCATATACCACTCATCCGATTTCGATGAAACTTGAGTGAGTTATTGTGTACACTGCAGGGAACGTTTCTAATTTAGTAATTCCATTGCATAATAGGTAGCGCACGAGTAGTTCAACAAATGAGTGACGGGGCGCGAATCGTTTCAACAAAGTTCCATCTGCGTTCGTATACCATTCATCCGATTGTAATGAATCTAGGATGAATTGTTGTGCACACTGCAGGGAAGGTTTCTTACTTAGTAAATCCGTTGTATAATAGGTATCGCATGAGTTGATTCAACAAATGAGTGACGGCGCGCGAAGCGTTTGAACAAAGTTCCATCTGCGTTCATATACCATTCATCCGTTTGCGATGAAACATTGGTGAGTTGTTGTGTACGCTCCCACAAATGCTTATAAATTAGTAAATCCATTTAATGACAGCTTAGAGGCAGTTAACGGAAATTGAAGAAAATATTGTGTAACCAAAAGCACTTCAAGAAACAAAATTACAATGCCAACACTTTTTTTAATTGGCATTGCAACGCATGCCGGGTAGAGCTTGTATTTCATAAAAGAGGAAATATGTTTTGCATGTTAAAATTAAATAATAATAATAATAATAATGTTATTGGTTTTACGTCCCTTTTAACTACCCTGGGTTTTAGAGACGCCGGGGTGCCGGAATTTTGCCCCGAAGGGGATCCTTAACGTGCCGGTAAATGTACTGACACGGCTCCCTCACATTTGCGCACCCTCAAATGCCAGCTGACTGCGCCAGGTTTCGAACCTGCAACCTTGGGCTCAGCAAGCGAGAACGTTACCCCTGAGCCACGCAGCCAGACTGTTAAAATTACTACTGTAGTTAAATCTGTGTATGGTATTGGGATTCCATCAAATAAGAGTGATTCGTTAAGGGTTTCGTGGCTGAACATAGTCTACTTGGGAATCGCTGGTGTAGACAACGACCATTCTAGTTCTGTAGTTTATGATTGTGATTGGGTTCAGAATATTCACCGAATCGGGTCGGTCCGTAGATTTGACCGTCCTTACACTGTACACAGTACCGAGTGTACTCCAGAAATTGTGAACACTAAATTGTAATAAGCTCTACAATCTGAAGAAATTATTTACCGGCTAAACATAAGTTAACGCTCGTTTGCTACAACATTTGTCGCTAGTGAAACTGTAGACACACAGCTTAGCCGTATCCGCTAGATGCAAAGGAGCGCCTTCAACAAGCTAAATCTAAACTAATTACAATATCTAGAAGGACACCTAGTGGTGAATAGCTTTCTTATCTGACACCCTTGAGGTCCGGGTTTGATTCCCGGCTCTGCGATGAGATTAAATTCTGGTCTGAGGGTTGGAATGGTGTACACTCACCCTTGTGTGGCAGAACTGACAAGAGGTGGGTTCGATTCTTACCTCAGCCATCCTAGAAGTAGTTTCCGTGCTTTTTCACTTCTACTTCAGAAAAATGCCGGGATGGTTCCTAACTTAAGACCACGGCTGCCTCCTTCCCGGTCCTAGCATCAACTACAAAAGCACACATACACCAAAATAACACATGTTATCAGATTAATTCTACACACACCAAATGCATGAAGCTAAATGACGTTAAATATGAGGCAACAGCAACGTATGTGGAAACATGCCGACAAAGATATTTTTTGACTTGTGCCTGAAGTAGATTTACTAACATACCGCGAGAAAAAATGGAATGTGGATTAAGAGAAGAGCAACCTCTATTCCTTAACTGACAGGCTCACTGACGCCGTACGCAAGAGACGCCTGGAATTCTATGGCAACATCTATAGAATGAACAGTAACTGACTAACCAAAGGATTATTTAATGTAATCAACTGAAAGAAGGTCAAAATGAACTGGCTAGAAGAAACTAAGGCGGACCTCCAAGAAATAAATATCACAGGCGGCATCATAGAAAATTGTGGAGCCTTTAGTACAATAGTACGCAAGCTCCAATTCGTTGAGAAACCTAAAAAGAAAACTGATAGGATGTGGGCCACAAAACGCAAGATGCAACACATTGCCTTCATTACTAGATTTTGGGAGGATAAAAAAGTGAAATCCATTAAGTCAACTAGCAAGTTCAAATGCGCTCTTTGAAAGGTCGCAACGAATAATAATAATAATAATTATTATTATTATTATTATTATTATTATTATTATTATTACCGTATGGTCTCCGTATAAATGTTTCGAGTTGGCGCTAGGCTATTCAACTCCCCATTTTGGGCGTTTAGCAGAGCATCTATTGAGCGAGCTGTGGCTAATGTTTTATTAAGGCGCATATATACTTCAGCATTCGCCCCGAATGAGCATGCATTTGCCCTCAGGGCGAACCGAATGGATCCGCATGCTTTAGCCCTATCTGACTTGTCAGTACATCAAAGTGAGCATGTGCTCAGTGTGGACGGGTGATGACGAGTCGGGAAGGACGAAATAGTATGAGCCGACTGCCTCTGCTCTCGATGCATATGCGACCTCGCTCGTGCAAGTGAAGAAAATGAAAGATAATTTCAAGTTGAAATGTAATTGTCCCAGGATAAGTTCCTTACCCTCCTCGGGTACTACCACGGGTATCCCGTGCTATGGAATCCCAAGGATGAGTACTATTACAATACTTTAAGAAAGGAAAATACGCGGGGTGAAATTGCTGCCCTCATGCACATTTCAAATGATGAGTGCCGCAGGAAAATTGAAAGCCTCAAGGGTTCATACCGCATTGCATCTCTCTCCATACAGTTGTCTTTGCCACCCCTGCATTTTCCTTTTCGTTTTCAAGGAATGCAATATATACATAAAACAATCAGTGGCGGATCCAGGCCTTGCGGGGCCCTGGGCGATATGATAAGGTGGGGCCCTCAACAATAGGAAATAAAAAATATCAAATCAAATGGAAAATAGTTTGGTAATAATAATAATAAAATAAAGAATAGTTACAATATTTTGAATACACTACAGCACATTCTTTTTAATAATATGAAAGAAACCTCGAAGTCCCCTTGAAGAAGATTATGTAAACTATGAAATATTAAAATATTACTTTGCGATTTTTTTCCCGGCTGAAGTCTTCTATTATTTCACTGAAATCTAAACCTCCTAAACGGTCACGGGAGGTATAGCTGCACTGAAAAAAGGAATATGAATCAAACATTAGTTTGAAAAGTATAATTAATTAATTAATTAATTAATTACGGTAATTAATTAAATTTAAGCCTCCGTGGCTAAGGCGGCAGCACGCCGGCCTCTCACCGCTGGGTCCGTGGTTCAAATCCCGGTCACTCCATGTGAGATCTGTGCTGGACAAAACGGAGGCAGACAGGTTTTTCTCCGGGTACTCCGGTTTTCCCTGTCAAAATTTCATTCCAGCAACACTCTCCACTATCATTTCATTTCATCTGTCATTTATCTAATCATTGCCCCAGAGGAGTGCGTCTGGCCTCGGCAGCCGGCACAGTTCATATCCTCGGGGGGCTTCATTCATTCCATTCCTGACCCGGTCGGAGACTGGAAGCAGGCTGTGGATTTTCATTTTCAATTAATTAAATTTAAAATAAATCCATGGCGCGGGGCCCCCTGGACCGCGGGGCTCTAGGCGGCCGCCCTCCTCGCCCTCCCCTAGATCCGCCCCTGATAACAATAACTGGCGGTACACCATTGTAGCCTCAGGTCAGGAAAGACACAGCACAGACAGGGTCCGCACAGAACACAGTGGTTTCTTGCTGATGTGGGGCGTGCATGCTCATTCGGGGCGAATGCTCAAGTGTATACGCACCTTTGCACACATCACTCGCCACAGGTACAGCACATATTATGTAACCGCCTCATCGACAGTCAATGAAATGGCTATGCTGGCGATAGCAGGTTTGTTGACAAGCTTAGACAGTCCAAAGGATGAGATGTTTCGCATCATGTCAACGTAATGAAACGTACTGTCGAGGAGGAATGTGTTTATGGCATCACTAGTGACGCAATTTTCTTTTGTGTGTAATTTTGTCTTGTAGTCACCAAATGTAATACCACAGATTTTTCACGAGTCGATGTCACACGACTCGTAGTGTTGTGCATTTTTGCACCTTTCAAAAATGCCTCAGGCGAGGAATCGAACTCGGGATTTTGAGATCATCGCCAATACACCGAAAAAACTATTGTCATACATTCCTTGGTGTTAGAAATATCCATGGACTTCAGATTCCCCTCCTCTAGAAACGAACATGGCATATTCATTCAGCATGAATAGATTAAACAGCTGACGTGAGGATGTTCAAAGAGAGCTTACCTGTTGAATGCACGCCTGCACCAAGTTGGGCGGGAACATGTTCCTGGAACCAAAAAGATTAGCCTATTATGTTACTTATCTATCAATATACAGGATGTTTCAGAACTCCTAGGGGTTGTAGCATGTCCAGAAACGTAAAATTCTGATGCAACAATGATTACAGGGTTGTTTATTTTTGCAAAACCTCTACTGTATATACTGTAGTATGTTAATAGCAGTATTTACTGTAGGTGCAAATTTTTTAAACAATAAAAGAAAATTAAAAAGAAAGAATAAGAAAAGAGGAGCACAAAAGACAAAGATCAGGTACTGATGCTAATATATCATGAGGAGGTTACCATGGTGATCGAACTCGCATGTGCTCGATAAGGTGATCCTGTACTTCGTTGTGCACAGTGTATTTGCGATGGATGTTCTGATACACCGCTCATAAACATCTGGTGTGCGCTGAATCCCTTCCGCTGCAGCCAGAACTCGTGGAAGGAGACCTTCCTCCGTCACTACAGAAGTCTAATAAACAAGACTTCGTGTGGCCTCACAGGAAGAAGTTGAGAGGCATTAAAACCGGAGATCTTAGTTGCCAAGTAGTTGGTCCACCTCAACCTATCCACTATCCCCTGAATATATGTTTGACTTGTCAACAGTGTAGCATCGGCATGTTGCGTTCCCGAACACGGGTTCTTCATGCAAATGTTTTCTACTGTTATCTCTCTCCCTAGACATGTGTGGTAGGAATTCTGTAGCACACTGTATACAGGCGATGTAACTTGTAGAATATGACATTCAGTAAATTCCACCAAGGCACCTCAATAGTTGATGTACGAGGGTAATCCCAAAAATAAGGTCTCCTATTTATTTATTTTTATTTCATTTTATAAATACAGAACTCTGTTCATGTGGCTGTTGGTCACAATATTGTGAAGAGTGTTCCCCGCGCTCGCATATAAACATGCACACGCCGTGCTGAGACATTCGGTCTTGACTTGGCAGCCGTTGAGAATGGAGCTCCCGTTGGATGTTACCGCCAAGTGTGAAGTACGCGCAGTTATACGGTTTTGAACCTATTGAAATCCATCGCCAATTGACGGAAATGTATGGCGAGTCGTGCATGGATATCAAAAATGTTCGTAAGTGGTGTAGGGAGTTTGCAGCCGGTCGGATTGAAATTCACGACGAACAAAAGAGTGGGAGACCGTCAATTTCCGACGAGACAGTCGTGAAGGTTGAGAAAATCATGCATTTACATCGGCGGATCACCCTGGGTGGTGTAAGCACTTTGGTTCCTAAGGTTTCCCGAAGCGCTCACAGAATTTTAACGGAAAAGGTTTCAATATTCTCAACGACAACACTCGTCCATACGTCGCCCGGCAAACCGTTGCTCTCCTGCATCAGTTTCAGTGGAACATCAACACCCACTCACCCTATAGTCCCGACTTGGCGCCCAGTGACTATCACTTGTTCCCTAAGTTGAAAGAACATTTGGCCGGAAAGCGATTCAGCTCCGACGACGAGGTGAAAGATGAGGTTCACAACTTTCTGAACAGCATGGCGGCGAGCTGGTATGACATCGGCGTACAAACATTGTCACAGCGTCTACAAAAATGCATCGAACGAAATGGTGATTATGTAGAAAAAGAGCTAAATGTTCAAGCTGTAAAATGATGTAAACCATTGTAGAAATAAACAGGTCTATGTATTTTTTAAGCATATGGCTTTTAGTGCCGGGAGTGTCCGAGGACATGTTCGGCTCGCCAGTTTTGTAGCTGCTTCGAGACGGACACCCAATGGGTGAGCTACAAGTACCGTTGGGGAGGGAAGGAGGGAAGTTGGAATGTAAGGACGAGGAGTTGGAAGGTAGCGGCTGTGGCCTATAGTTAGGGACCAACCCCGGCATTTGCCTGGAAGGAAGATGGGAAACCACAGAAGACCATCTTCAAGGTTGCCGGCGGGGGGATTCGAACCTCCTCGCCTCCCGGATGTGAGCGACTGCCATCAGTCATGCCGTAACCACCACGGCTAACTCACCCGGTTATGTACACACATCAAAAAAAGTTTTGCATCACCTCGGTTCCCAGATCTCCGGCATATAGACGTTGACTGTGTATATTGTATCCAAGATACAGTCCCTTTGACTGTTCATAGATGTCACTAAAACTGCTCAAAGATGTAAACAACCATGCATGAGCAGGGCCTATTAGACGGAGGGGGTACGACAGCCGATCAGTTCCAGTCATTCCACCAGGACGAAGGTACGCTGCTCATGTTGTCTGTAGTTCTACCATGCCTAGAAGGTCAATACCGCAGTTCGATCGCGTCCGCATTGTTACTTTGTGTCAAGAAGGGCTCTCAACAAGGGAAGTTTCCAGGCGTCTCAGAGTGAACCAAAGCGATGTTGTTCGGACATGGAGGAGGTACAGAGATACAGGAACTGTCGATGACAGGCCTCGCTCAGGCCGCCCAAGGGCTACTACTGTAGTGGATGACCGCTACTTACGGATTGCCGCTCGGAGGAACCCTGACAGCAATGCCACCATGTTGAATAATGCGTTTCGTTCAGCCACAGGACGTCGTGTTTCAACTCAAACTGTGCGCAATAGGCTGCATGATGCGCAACTTCACTCCCGACGTCCATGGCGAGGTCCAGCTTTGCAACCCCGACACCATGCAGCGCGGTACAGATGGGCCCAACAACATGCTGAATGGACCCCACGGAATTGGCATCACGTTCTCTTCACCGATGAGTGTCGCATATGCCTTCAACCAGACAATCGTCGGAGACGTGTTTGGAGGCACCCTGGTCAGGCTGAACGTCTTAGACACACTGTCCAGCGAGTGCAGCAAGGTGGTGGTTCCCTGATGTTTTGGGGTGGCATTATGTGGGGCCGACGTACGCCACTGGTGGTCATGGAAGGCTCCGAAACGGCTTTACGATACCTGAATGACATCCTCCGACCCATAGTGCAACCATATCGGCAGAATATTGGAGAGGCATTTGTCTTCATGGACGACAATTCTCGACCTCATCGTGCTCATCTTGTGAATGCGTTCCTTCAAGATAACGACATCGCTCGACTACAGTGGCCAGCATGTTCGCCAGACATGAACCCTATCGAACATGCCTGGGATATGTTGAAAAGGGCTGTTTATGGACGTCTTGACCCACCAACCACTCTGAGAGATTTACGCCGAATTGTCGTTGAGTAGTGGGACAATTTGGACCAACAGTGTCTTGATGAACTTGTGGATAGTATGCCACGGCGAATACAGGCATGCATCAATGCAAGAGGACGTGCTACTGGGTATTAGAGGTAGTGGTGTGTACTGCAATCTGGACCACAAATGCAGAAAGTCTAGCTGTATGATGGTACAACATGCAATGTGTGGGTCTCATGAGCAATAAAACGAGCTGAAATGTTGTTTGTGTTGATCTCTATTCCCTTTGTATTTAACGGTTCCGGAACTCTTGGAACCGAGGTGATGCAAAACTTTTTTTGATGTGTGTATTTATATTTAAAAAAAATAGGAGACTATATTTTTGGGATTACCTTCGTACTATTTAACAACGATAGTGAGTATATAGAAAACTGAGAAGACATTTTCTGAGTGTTGCCTGTTTAGATTCCGTGTACAAATGGTCTTCAGCGAAACCCAATTAGCTGGAGCGGATAATGTTAATGTTACACATTAATTAAGATACGCACTTACTAATTGTGCACTGTCAATATTTTAAGGAGTGAAGTTTTCAAATATTATTTCAGCTATTTGTATAGAATACCGCGGGATTGCCTATAACTCGAAGGCCCGGGGTTTGATTCCCGACTCCATTAGGGATTTTAGATTCTGACGTGAGGGCTGGAACGGAGTGCACTCAGCAACGTGAGGACAATTGAGTAGCCGCCTGTGAGTGAGGCATCGCACCGGTCACGGAAATCAAGATTGACGACCGAGGTGATGCGACGTGCTGATCCCGCGTCATTACGCATTCTGTAGGCCAAATGGCTGGGCAGCGGTCGTTTGGTAGACCTAGTCCCTTCATGGGCTGTGCTGGGATGAGGTACTGTATTTGTATATGAACACTAACCACCCAGATAGTTGTGCTTCAACGACTGGAGAACATTTTTAACTTAAATACTCAATTCCCTTCAAGCTGCTGCTTTTTAATTAGTACAATTAAAACTCAGCAAATTTTTCTAGGTTTGTGCCGTGTCATGTGTGGGGTTTCGCCTAGAACACCAAGCTCGCTCATCAGCGGGCCCTTGGTGTCTGCACCCGGACCCCCACACGAGTAACGAACTGCGCGCTACCTCCCTTTTTATGAAACGCACCCGCACCCCTTCACTGCGAGAGCTAAAAGTTCAACCAGTCCTCACCTCCCTATGAAGGCTTCCAAGAGATGGTATATTGGCTTTCACGGTCAGTGAATTAAAACTCAGCAATTTTTCTAGGTTTGTGCCGTGTCTTGTGTGGGGTTTCACCTAGGACACCTAGCTGACTCATCAGCGGGCTCTTGGTGTCCGAGCCCTGAACCCCACAGGATTAATGAACTGCACGCAACCTCCCTGTCTCACTCACTGTCTACTTCTACTAGTGCCGGCAAAAAATTCTGCTGAATAGTCTACAAAATGCTACGTCATTAATCTACGTCTGTTACTATCGAGGAAATTATTGTGCTACGCCAGTGCCTAAGTGCTTCTATCTTCGCGCCAGTGAACAAACATCTACTATCTGCTATGTCGGACTCAGGTCAACCGCCACCGCCACCAACTGCTAGACGGTCAAGTATATTCGATTCTCCTGAACAAAATCCAATGGAGACACAACAGATCAAATGTTCACGAAGGCCGGCGGACTCTATCAGCCCAGATCCATCGGCATCCATCGAAATCTCACGGTCAAACAACAATTTTATAATTTTCCATACAACTTTTCCGAATATTTCATCCTTGAAATTTTTGCTCCTTCTAAAACGTTTACTATAGTCACCCTATATCTAATACCCCGAACCCCCCTTAATTATATCCTAGCCGCTGACATCAATATAAATTCTTACAATGTAACCGACAATGGCAATTTTCATCAACTTCTCCGCCATATCCGAGGAGTGCTTTTTCCCTTTCCCTCACACACCATTCCTTGTACCAGCACCACCCCGGACCTCATTCATTATCATGCCACTCTTGTGCTACCCCAACAGTTCGCCTCCTACCTCACAACGGAAGTGATCATCTCCCCGCTCTCATTTCCATTCCCAACAATTTTTTTCGCTCCTCAGCTCCCGCATTTTCAAGAAAACCAACTGGAATGCCTACCGAACTACTCTAACCTCACTCCTAGCAACCACTACGCCCCCAACCTCCCTCCCCAACCTCCAAATACTTATATCTGAAACAGAAACCGCTCTCCAACAGCACTACGTCTCCTCGGTCTCGCCCATAAATACTTCCGCACCTATGTCCGCACTCGCGATTCCGCCGACTTACACCAACATCGCCTTCACCATCGTCATGCCAAGTCATATATAAAAGCCATCAAACGTAAATATTGGAATAATGCTTCCACCCGTCTTTCTGATACCCCTGACCCCTCCAAATTTTGGTCCACCTTCTGTCGCTTGACGAAAACCCAATCCCCTTCCCCCACCTACCCCATTTGATCCACCAACTCAGTACCTACTTCCTTTCAGGAAAAAGCAGATATGTTCACTGCACATTTTTACTCCGTGTTTTCCGAGTCCAAAACCCTAGTTTCTGCAATCTCAACGGTCCCTTATCCATCGCCTGAACGATCCTGTCCGCACCCCCGATCTTCTTCCTTCTATCATTTTGCCCATATCCAATATGATCACCCCCTCAATTATCCCATTTCCCCAGCCGAAATTACCCGCATCCTCCATCGTCACAAAACAACCGCACCAGGAACAGATACCCTTACATATCGACACATCCAAGAATCCCCGTTCCCCCTTCATCATCTCCTCTGGCTCATATACAACACCATGCTCTACACCGGCTTCTATCCATCCCACTGGTGCAAAGCCTCTATCCTGCTATTTCTGAAACCCAAAAAAGAACCCTCTTACTTACACTCCTACAGCCCCATTAGCCTCCTACCGGTCCTTTCCAAAATTAGTGAACTAATCCTTGCCCGCCGCATAAGCACCTACCTGGAATCTCTCCTCCTCCTCCCAGAGTCCCAAGCTGGTTTCCGCCGACGACGCTCTACTCATTTTCCACCTATCTCTTCAATCCATGCCTACCTTAAGCCCCGCCACACGGCCGTCCTTTTATGCCTCGACGTTGGGAAGGCTTTCGACACGGTTTATCTACCAGTTCTCATGTTTAAACTCCTCCACCTCCCCTTCCCTCCCTCCATCATCCGCCTCATACATAACTTTCTACACCATCGCACCGCGTCTATTCGCCTGCACGACGCTCATTCCTATACCTTCTCCCTCCGAGAAGGCGTCCGGCTGGGGTCGCCCCTCTCACCTCTCAACTATCTCCTCTTCACACATGATACACCCCATCCTCCTCCCCCTCCCCCTCCCTCCGATTATACCAATTCGCCGATGATTTAGCTATACCTGGCCTAGCCCGAACAGCCCTCTCCTGACTCGCCTCCTTCAAAACTACCTCAATTCACTTCAAGACTGATTTAACTCTTCCCACATCACTGCAAACCCCCGTAAAACCCAATTCATAGCTTTCCGGCCAAAATCCCGTATTTGTCGACCCCGGAACAAAGTGCACCTTACTCTTCACTCCCTTCCCCTCACTGAAACCACCATGGTAACCTATCTAGGCATCACATTTCAAAATAACATTAAATGGAATCATCATCTCCAAATCATTTACCACCGAGCCTATCACCGACTAGCAACTACCCGTACTTTCAGAGGTCACACCTGGGGCCTTAAAGCCCCCCACATTCTCCAGATTTACCAGACCTTCACTCGCCCCGTCCTCTTATACGCCTCATTATCCTGGCTCACCGCAGATCCTCCCCAATATTTTAACCTTTGCAAGCTTGATAGACACAGCATACGCATACCTACCCTTTGATACCCCTTCAGCCAACTTTTCACCCTTGTACACTTTCCCCCCTATCCTTACCTCTAGCCATAAACTTCGTCTCAAATACCTAACCAAAGATGATTTTCTATTCTTCTCCGAAGCCCTCTCGATTTTCCCCCTTGCTCATGCTATCCTTCACGACAATCGTACCCCATCTAACTTTTATCTCTTTCCACCACCAATCACTTAGTTTCCTCCACTCCACTCCATATCAGTTTTCGCCCCACCCCACCATCTACCACTAACGTTTCTTTATCCTATCTTTTCTTTATCGACATACATGGCGTTGGTGGCTTTACTGACCCTTATGAAGCTCAGTGAGCCAATAGGCGTATAGCCTGCACTATTTTTGATGTGTAACATCTTTCTATTCGGTTGCTGGATATTTTTGTGCAAGTGATTTTGAAAAATGGGACGGAAGTGGATCGGACGGAAGTGTATAAGACGCACTGTCAGCTAGATCGTATCCCTCCTGGCTGCTTTAGAAGCCAGGAGGGATGCGATCCGATCCAGCTGACAGTGGTGCCATGTGTAATGTGTATAACATACGGATTACTTCAAGGTTTGGAGGCGCAATTACAGATATTTCTACAATGAATCATCATCAAGTGTCGTTCTTTGGTGTAAAAATAGTCATTAAATCATATTTTCTGAAAACAATTATGATTTATTAAGAGTCTGTTTTTCAATCTCTGGATAAAAGTGATGGGCATCCACTCGCCGAGTAACTTTCCTCAGCACTTTCATACAGAACGGTAAACGCTCATGTGAACTCTGGTGTCAAATCATTGAAACAAAAACCACATGTCTTCGTATCAGTATTTCAATTATGATATGCTTTTATACGACACATTGTAACTAGTCGGCAAAGCCGGTATTATGTTTCTGCACAATGGCTATTCAGATATTAACCCACATTGCGGTAATGCAGTGATCAATGTAATCTATATCGATGATTTTGTACGGGAACTGGGCTAGCCTTTCATAGACCACTATAGGCATTCCCTTTACTGTCAACTAGGCGTATTCACAAATAATTTAAAACTCAATTCCACGCTGGAACATTATCGAAAAAAAAAGCAAAATATTAATGGAGCATAAAAAATACTTCCATATTATTACTGGCACGTGAAAACGAGTATCTGTCTTGTACTCCAATGTCTGTGGTGTTAATAGCTGCGTGGATAACATCTTGGTCTGCGAATCATGAGGTTTCAGGTTCGAACCCCAGTCCCGGCAATTAATTTTGCTACCGGATTAGCGATTTAAACTATATCAGAACATTATGCGTCATTTTGACAGAATCTACATGAAATTACGATTTATCTAATTTTAATAACAATAGTTTGAACCAAGCAGGAGTTGAGAAATTTGATTGTATTGAACATTATTTCGAGTAGTCCATAGATAGACTAGAGGCTATGGTTTCAATCATCCTCTTAATTTACAATATAATATGTGATGTTTGTTCAATCAAGTGTGACAGTAGCTTGTCTCCAATTCAATCTATACATTCATCATAGTACCAGTATGAAAACGGAGCGTAAATTAACATTTTAAGAATGTCCAAGCTGTGTAGTATACGAGTAGGATAACTCATGTCAGATGACTTCACATACATTTCATCTCAATTTCATAGTAGGATAACATGTCAGATGTTACACATCGTATGTGACTACTGTAAGGCTCGTATCATGTTTTCCCTAACAACTGCAATACCACATCTCTGCTTAAAAATCTAGCTTTTTCTTTCTTTACCAACTACAATCAGTGCAACAACCATATTGAATAGTGCTTCGTCCCCAGTGAACAATGAAAATGACCCTCTGCCCCAGTGCGTTAAACAATCAATCGAGATTATCGTGTGTCGTAACAATGCCAAGTGATATCTCGTGTGATTTCTTTTATTCCTTCTTACGGTCATGGAAACTACTACTGCAATGGCAGATGAACTTTTCATTGTTTTATGAATTACTACTATTGTTCATTATATGTTGTATGTTCTGTTTCTTTTGCCCACTCAAATTATTGGAAATATGTATATGTATATGTATATGTCTATAATCAATAAACAGGGGACTAGTAGGACGTTACCCCGGGTGGAGTGTGTGGTGGGGGGCCCTCCCTGGGGGGACCGCTTTGCTGATCGGGGTGACCTCTGCGCCATCTTCTTTCAGGTATAACTCAGATGAACGTCCTGATGTACTCACAGCATCAAAATTATTTCCCACAAATTACTCAATCGATGGCCTGGCTACTAGTTTAGCCGACGGCCCGCCATTGAGATAACCCCGATGTAGTTAGCAGTTCGTTACTCCTGTGGGGGTCCGAGCGCGGACACCAAGAGCCCGCTGATGAGCCAGCTTGGTGTCCTAGGTGCAACCCCACACAAGACACGGCACAAACCTAGAAGAATTACTGAGTTTTAATTCACTGCCCGTGAAAGCCAATATACCATCTTCTTGGAAGCCTTCATAGGGAGGTGAGGACTGCTTGACCTTTTAGCTCTCGCAGTGAAGAGGCGCAGGTGCGCTTCATAAAAAGGGAGGTAGCGCGCAGTTCGTTACTCATGTGGGGGTCCGGGCGGGGACACCAAGAGCCCGCTGATGAGCCAGCTTGGTGTCTTAGGCGAAACCCCACACAAGACACGGCACAAAACTAGAAAAATTGCTGAGGTTAATTCAATGACCGTGAAGGCCAATATACCATCTTTTTAATTAGTACAATGTTAATTTTAAAAGTGATTAATATCAAACTGAACTGACATTGGTTAGCTTTGTAAATTCTGTGACTCCACATGAATTGTTGAGAATATTAGTAGCATCAACTTCTACTCATGTTGTAGAGTACATACGCACACTCCAGTTTCAATGAACCTGAAATCGATTTCCGGCTCTGTCAAGAAATGTGATTGTAATCTGAGGACCTAAACGGGGTACGCTTAGCCTCATAAGCACAATTGAGAATGAGTGTGTTTGATTCCTACCTCAAACATTCTAGAATTAAATTCCCGGTTGTTCCATGCAAATATGTCAATGGTACTGCCCCCGTAAATTGAATTATACTGAGACCACGGTGGCTGTATTGGCATATGTGAATAAAGTTATGGCCGTCATAGTTGTGACGTGTATATTCATGACGTAGGCGTGGATGACGCAACGCTCGAGCAAGTAGGCTGGCTGAGCTTAGATTCTTGCTGACGTCACGATTTTGTTCGAGAAGGATCTTAGATTTACGACGCAGTCGCAGGGAAGCAAGTAAACGTGCTGAGGAAGAAGTTACGCTATTGGAGGAGAGGCTCGAACCAATGAATGATAGCTTGAAGGGAGACGGAGATTACTGAAACTACCATATTTAATAACTTTTGGCATGCAGAATTGTGGAAAACTATTTTCAGTTATGGCATTGATTTGGAATTTTGAAGAAATTAATTATATGTTTTTGAAATCTGAAAATCCGTCAAGAATAGCCAAAGTTGGAACTTCGAGTAATGATGGAAGAAGAAGCTATGGTAGGGATGGATACGCCCCTTCAAAGTTGATAAAAGGCCTTGCACAGCAGAGAGGAGCTTCTCACTTCGTGGTTTTATTCTGACTTGATAGTCTGACTTCGTGTTCTGATAGAACAAGCATATCGTCATAAGCAAGCGTGGCAGAGCCCACCGCATCGAACAGTATTGGGTATCCAGCAGTGCAATTTTACTGTTACTAAAACTAGGCGAAGTTGGAGCGCACACATAAACGATTCTACAAGTTTATCTATCAAGAATTAGCTACTGCATTTATACTAATTCAATAGTGCATTACAATATTGAGGCGTGTGCGAAAGTTGAACTTTTTCATTATAATACTTCAGAAGATATTCGCATTTAAAGACTGCAGAGAAAAGTGTTTTTCTCGAATCCTGAGAAGCACTTTTACTACCACATTCTACGCTACGGCAGACACGTGTATTGCAAACGTGATACTGAAGATTACATTTGGTGATACAACGCTACATTCTACAATGGAACTATACAATCTGGCAGTACTTTCGACTAACATTATAATGGAAGTGGAGATGGAAGACTGAAACTTTAATGCAATTGGGACATACATCAGTAGTGTGAAGTAGCAACATGGAGCTTCGATAATCGTCATTCTACAAAGACGAGCATGTAGTGAACATTCAGCTACACTCATGCATCGTAATCCATCGCTGAATTACATCAAATGGCAGTGGAAATAAATTCATACTCCACAATTATGAACATTTCTGCGGAAATATTTGCAATGAACTTCATGGCTGATTTCTACAAGAACTTCAGGGAACTTTCAAGAGTGGCAAGGGTTTTTCCCAGCACACAAAGAAGAGTTTTGCCAGAAGGATGTCTATCGTCTACACGGAGCAGTGCGATTTCCGGAGGAGGAAGCTGTTCTATTCTCCGAGGGCGCAGGTTCCAGGTTCGAGGTCGGTGCACATCTATCCTGTGGTGAAATGGAACCAGCAGCAGTCTTCTTTGAAATTTTCTTCTAGAACTTCAATCCAACAGATAAGGTAGCCGTGAACGTTTCTTGATTTATTTGAGCCATTTTAGTGAGATCTGAGCAACTATCTTTCCCATATTTTCTGTCATATATTTGATTGCCCCCTATTCTTTTGCTAGATGTTTCTGTACTCTGTACACCTTGCAGCTTTATGCCATTTTCTTCGATTTATTGAGACATTATTATGTCATTTGCATATTTAAACATTTTGGATCAGTTTATACTGAAGTTAAATATTCTTTCGAGAATTTGAATTTTTCTTGTAGTCACGATTTGACTGTAAAGTTAACGATTTTCTATGGCAAGTTTGAATTCAGACAGCGTGTCGTTTTATTAAAGTAATTCTTTCCAGTAAATAACTTTGACCAATTTTCTGTCATCCTCAAGAAAGAAGAATGATTAAAAGATTTTAGAGCGTTAAAATCTACTACTTTATCGACGATCTTGGAAATACTAGTCGTTTTTATTAACATGATTGAAACACAGACATTTTTAGTCAATTCTGAAATACCATTGCATTAGACAATTTTATGAAATATGAACTTTGAATACGATTTATTCAGTACACTATAGTAATGAACATTTGATAGGAGATTTTCTCAATTCTAGATTGAAACAATAATGTTTGCATTTTCTAATCTATTTGCATTCTATTCGACTATTTCTGCAGTTAAATGAATTTTGCTTGAATATAGTATTTTTATACTGCGATAATTATGATGAGATTAATTCATTTTGATAGACCAGGGAGGCGTGTCTAATCGTATTTGCTATTAAATTTATTTGTGACTGGCAAATTTTTACTTCATATCGCTTCATGAATGAAACCCACGAAGGTTAAATATAATAACAGTTTTCGATACAATTGATGAATATAAGAATTTTTAAAGAGGAACTATGGATGTATAATCGTTAGTTCAGTGGACGTGTAAAAGTCGCTGATGAATAATGCCCTTTAATAAGTGAAGGAGGTTCCCACAATAATATTGATGATGATGATGAATTTATAAGTGGAGTTTTTTTGTGTGTATTGTGGAAGATTTTGATGCCATATATAATGAGATATATGATGAATTATGGGCCAATTTTGTGCGTTTGTGCGAGGTATGTTTCCGCTGAGTTGTATTGTTCAGGTCCATTGAAAATTATTCATGTGAAGTTACTGTTAAAATTAACAAGAGTGATACATTGATTGAATTATACATTTTGAATGGAGGTTACCGTCACAAATAATACTTATTAAATCTTATTAAACCTGAATCTAAAATTTAAATATAAGTAACCTTCATCGGTCGATTATATTACCACGATTTAAGAAAATATCAACCGGATAAACGTGTGGTTAATGTATTTCAAATATAAATAAAATATAAATAAAATGTAAATAGCTATGTAAATATCTATAATAGTAATTTGAAACAAACGGGATTAATAGAGGCGTGTAAAAATTTTTCAATTGTCGTTTGACTAAGTTATGAACAATCTAAATGTTATAAATAATTATTGAACACTATGATATAACATTATGAGTTTTGCTATTAACATTTAAACAACGCTAGTTCGATAATTGGAATAAACATTTAAATAAGATTTGAGATTAACAGAGTAATCCATTGCAATGTGAACGGAACTTGTATAAATTTTGCGTGATAATATTTGAGTTGAGATGTGAGCATTTAAATTGTTTTGAATGAGAGCTAGACTCTGCGTTGGCCAGCATATGGTGACACTGGTTAGGCAGCTGCGTCCATTTGACGAAGCAAGCATGCAACACTGCTTAGGGTGTATTGCAGGTGGCCAGATAACTGAATGGTGGAGGTCAAGGTCAACTACTTAGCGGCCTTGCGGTTATTAATAAATGTGTGTCAATGAACTAAATTATGAAGTTCATGAACAAGGAAACAAATGCTATATGTCTCGTCCCAGCTCCCTTATCCATTCCAATGTGCATTGTTGTTATTATTACGTTCTTTTGAGCTAGAGAAAGCTGAATTTTTGTATGTGAAGTCTACAGTCCTACAGGAGGACATGGTTGCATTGACAATGGATTCAGACAGCCATAACTATTTTGTTGTTAAATTTTGTTAAAATATTTTTTTTCTTTATGTGAAATAAATTATTGTGCAGTTTAAATTTTCTGGTCTCCGACTTGGTTCATTTTAAATATCGTGGTGGAGGTTATTGTGAGGGCATACTATTAAGTGATCCAGTTGAAAACCCAGACCCGAGATTAAATTGAATAGGTAAGTAAAAGGTAAGTATGAACCCCCGTATATTTTGGTGTGTTCCACAATAATTTCTTGTTAACTACTGTGCTCTAATCTCGGTAGTATCTGTCAGTGCCATTTTCATTGATGTAGCTGTGCCGCTGCAATCGATTATTGGCAATCCGATTGAGGGGGCGGATTTCTGACAGTCTACTATCCGGATTATCGGGGACAGTACCTAACTTGAGGTCACAGTCCTCACCTTCCCAATCCTAACCCCTAGTACATGCGCTACAATAAAACAGGTTATCGAACACATTTCACATACACTCAAGTTTATTGAGATGATGACCCAAGCTTCTAAATGAAATAATAGTACATTATGCAACGATCCTATAATTGCAATAATTAAGACACGAGTATGTTTATAAAGCGAGCGTATGCGAGTTTTATAATTTCCATACGAGTGTCATAATTACCATTATAGGCGAGTTGCATACGACTATTTATGTTCGACGATAATTATTATAACTATTTTATGTTCGAACATAAATATTCGTAAATATCTATCGAGATTTCGCCTGTTTTATGTACTGAACAGAGCGCATGAGACGCCGAGAATGCCTTGTATTTGACCATGGCCCCATCGATCACCCTACTATTACACTAGGCCACGCAGTGAAATTTAAATTAGAAGGCCGTGGAACTCAGCGCGGGTGCGATGCTATCGTTATCTAATTGATCAAAAAACTGTTTATTGAGCTCTGATTGGTGGGAGAAGGTGTTTCATAATGAAAAATAGTGTTATAATGAGCCTCGTTATAGTACAGTTTTCTGACATATAATAGTCAGGGTCGAACATAAAGACAATTTCAACTTGTACACTGAGGCGAGTCTATCGTGGTCCTTAGTTTAATTAGAGCCACTTCATTCATTCTGAATCCTCCAGTACAGTAAAACCTGCCTTCAACGGAAACGAACGGGACCCGCAATTTTCCAGTTAACGCAGGTAGGCCTATGCTAAAAGAATTATTCAATAGGCATTCACATAATGGATATACTGATAAAAATATATTGGTGTACATACTGTACCTTATTCAGTGTTATAATTGCAGTTTTCTGCTACGAATTAATACAGTACAATACAAGCAAACCTTACAATGGACAGAAAGACAGGCATTTGTCGGTTGACAGTTCATTAAAGCGAGCATTGGTAAAAGCTTGGGCAACAGGAAACATGCAAATAATCGTACACTTTGACTTGTAAGTCGGAAAACAGAAGGAGAAAGACCTATTTGGACATTGCTTTTTAGCTAAAGAATCAACTGTTGCAACAGGAAAGATAGAATTTCACCGAATTCCTGAAAATGTTCTTAACACTGCATTCCGGAACTTAATTTTCGGCTAGTATTGTGCCCGTTTAGACCGGAGTCCGCACGACCACATATGCATTTTACCAATAATCAGTCAGCACGAGAGTCAAAATATCCCGGAGCGCCAGATGGGTTAAAGCAAATCGCAAAAACGACATCAAATTTATAAAAATGCTTTACTGATTTTTGGCTCAATGCAACAATAAGGATAGAAGGAGATTTAATTGGGAGAAACACATCTGGTAAAATTATCTCAGTTTATTTAAAGTTAAAATCTGACTGCAAGAATGCTCAAAGCAGCATCATCCACGTGTGGCGATCCACACTCTTATTTACACACAATATACAGAAATCTTCCAAACACATTTGACAATCTTTTTGGAAACACAAGTCCGATTAATAGTCCTGTGGACTGTGTTCCAAAATTATTAGTACTTAATTCCAGCTCAAAATGAATTGTCCATACTGGAAATAACGTAGATCACTGTTTGACTATTTACATGATATTAACACTCGTAGAATAAATGTTTATAGAATTTTTAGATTTTCACTTGTTTTCCAGTTTTCAACAATATATCGTTGAAAATATTATTATCATCGTAGCAACACAAATTATTAACACATATTAATAACATCTGAAAAGTATTTGACCTTGAGCATAGCATCGAAGAACTGTGCGAAGCACAACAACAATTAATCGTTCTTCTGACATTAAACATTCGAGAAGTGACTCGATTATGAACTTCAAGTTCCAAACAAAATACATGATTTCTGAATCATCAACTTGATCAATAAATGGTTGAACCATTCAACTATTCAATTATCCACTTGGAATCATTATGAAAAAAATATTTATATTTATGGCCATTTCTAGTAACTTTCACAACTTGCAATTCTTCGACAGAATGCGGAAATTAGAATTGTAGTTCTATAATGAATTCATTTAGTTCATGGCACTAGGATTTGAAAATATCCTTCAAATTATTCGTGGTTAAAGAATTATTTTTAATTGGCAGTGGCCCATTCTACTATCTGTGTAAGAACACAATATTACAAAAACAACGGCAAAGGTCTTCCTCTGAAGAAGAATAAACTACTATCATGACAAATCCGGGTTCTAGCAAAATCAAAGTCTAAATGGAATTCGTAAACAAGGTTGAAATAAGAACTGATGGTTTCAAAGAAATAACCTTCGGGTTATTCATACGACGAAATGTGTGGCTCCAATACTCCTACTATAAACCTGAGCCATCGAACCTGCTATTTGATTGATGCTCGAAAAAACCTTCATTCCTGCGACTTAACATGCGCACCTGGGAATGGCATTTCAACTACTCCACACACATAAATTATCTTCCCAAAATTTATACAATAAATCAAGCCTCTGCTTGTTATCAACACTGGAAGATTAATAAACTTACAAGTTTATTTTATTTTACCATTCAGTTCAACCCGTGAATTTACCATACTTCTGAAAAGCTTTACTTCACTTTCGAGTGTATTTACTTCATGATTTTATATAAATACAAAAATATCCTATTTGATACAAATATCAATTGCTTCCCGTTTCATGCCTCTCCGTGTTATCTGAAACATATACTTTGCTCATTGCAAATATCAACTGTTCAACCAGAACTGAAATGTTGGTTGAATGCGGGCTTGCGCTAACCACTCTCCTTCGGAAAATCTCCTGTTCCAGACTAGAAATGTTTAAACTACTTCATAGGCTCTTTCTCAATACATATGATTATTAGAAAATATAATATCCAAGAATTATTTAGAAAAATTATGAAAATTATTATTATTATTATTAGTGGATTATTATTATTATTATTAACTATATCATTTTAAATATGTTTAATTATCATCTCATTATGTGAGAATCCACATGTTCGAACCTTCGAATATGGAAAAAATATCCATTCCTCAACAAAAATAAATTTAACTTTTACAGTTACATCGGCTGATTACCGTGATTTCCCAAAAAATATGAAATATTCAAATAAATGCTCAAAATGCTCGGTCATCGATCCTAAACTGTTCTGAGTGCTGAAAATGCTCAGAATAACTCTAACAAGTCTTGCGTAAATCATTGCAAGCTTTAAATACGACAAAAACAATGTGTTGGTCGTCTGCAGAAAAAAAAATAGTTTGTTCCAATTAGCTAGGCATAATATAATTCAAATGTGGCTTACATTTCTTGATGGTCTTGAAGTGTAGTAAATCTGGTCTATACCAGATTTATCCATAGACATGCCCTATCGGACAAGCACGTATAATCCTTGTATCGGCCGCCATTGTAGACCCACAATTCGTCTAGCCAGACATAGTGGTAGTATCTTTCGACGTTTGAATAAACTGTGGTTCCATTTTAATATGGGCTTCTATCAAAGCCATAACAGTTTGTTGAAATAGGGTCAGATCTAAGTGATCTCTTCTTAAATGTGTCAGTTGTAACGTAACTCACTGTAATCTCATCAGTACAAGAAAAACATTGACAGTCTAAGCAGTTAACGGCTGTTCTGAAGATCGTTCCCTGGGCATGGTTTATTAATATCACCATCTGCCATGCGCTAGACAACTTGCAGTTTCCCTTGCGTAGACTAATGAACGCCACCGTTATAGACTAGTCTTCAATGTACTGACAGATCGAAGTGGTTAAATAGTTACAAAAATGAAAACTGACTTAAAATGGATTTAAACATCCAAGTATTAAGTTACAACTGGACTGTGACAAAATACTATTTTCTAGACAAAGTCTAGCATATGTCCTTTTAGAAATATAAATATTTCCACCAATGTCTGTAGAAAAACAATCACCTCAGTGATTCTCCTCACCAGAAACTTACTAAGTTCCAACTCGTTTGCGCAGCACTTTCTCGTGACTATCACGACTTGAAAAGAACTTCTGCGTAGATACGGCAACCATGTGCCTTGGCTCAGCGTAGACGCAACTTGCTTGCCAAGTGCTTGTGTAGAAGTGAGCTACCTATGCCTGCTCCAGCTGGCTTTTATACAAAAACGGTCAGGGTCACGCGTCATCGCCTGATATCTAGAAATCCTCATATCTCTTGAATCCCTGGTCCGATTTACTTGCATTCTCTTTCATTTGGCCGTGCCAGTAATCTGATCCCAGTCTCAAGTCTCTGCTCCATGGTTAACTATTTAATCAATAAATAGCCTCCACCTCTGCTGTTACTCGCTACGTCACTTGCCATCCAACTATCGGTAAAATCCTTCGAAATGCTTCGAGAAGCAATGTAGCGCGATATTCAAATATCTGAACTTTCAAAAGCGGCTACAGCCTTTCCCTTGATATCTAGGTGTCTGAAACTTGGAATACCCATTCCTAGAGTTGGGCACAGTATGCGTATTTTGATTTTAGTTGTCCGCGTAACGCAGTTTCCGTCCAATATGGGAATTTAACACGTTTTTCAATCGAAAGTTCGCGGGACCGTCAAATATTTCCGTTTAAGGTAAGTTTCCGTATAATGAAGGGTCCGTTGAAGGGGCAAGTTTTATTGTGCAAACCAACAAGTAATTCCGTAAAGAACTAAATAGCATATTTTCAAAATGCTGTATTCTACTGGTCGTTTTAATTTCTCAGTTCTTCCACCAATTATATTTTCCATGTGATGGCCTCATGGTACATGTCTTACACTGTGATAAAGTAAAGGGCAACAATTTCAAACTCAAAACTCAATATCTAAATATTGTAGTAAATTCAAACAATAAACGATATTGTAAGAATTCAATTTTTTTTTTGTCGTATGGCCTCCTGAGAGGCCGAGTGCAGGTCTTTCTAGTCGACGCCCTTGGGCGACCTGCGTGTCGGGTTGAGAGATGGAATGATGAAGATGAATGAAACTGGGCAAGGATGTGGAAGGAAGCGGCCATTGCCTGCCAGAAGGTACCGTCCCAGCATTTTCCTGGTGTTGAAAATGCGAAACCACGAAAAACCATTTCATGGACGGCCGACGGTGGGGTTCGAACCCACGCGTCTACCAAGTCAACAGAGAGATAGGCCCCATGACCTAACGCTGCGCTTTAGTGAGCGTAGCCACTGTTGTCGGTAGAATTCAAAATGTTCTTACTGTCTAAAACCAAAACTTTCATTGTGGCTCACATCAACTCACCTCCAGCACTGGAAATGATGTGTCCAAAGTCACGTGATGAGCAAGACATGTTCCTTTTCAGAAATTAACAAACCTATAATCTATAATTTATGATACCTACACTAGAAAATTGCGGGGGATAACCTCGATGTTCTACCCCTTAAAACAATCATCACCACTTACTCTACAATAAAAAAACACGTGCTCAAATACTGTATATAACTTCCAATATCGTTTAATAATGACTCCTCCCATAGAGATGACACATTTCTGTAACGAGTGTCAGGAGTTAATTTTAAGAAAAGTCAAATGCTTGGCTTCTATAATTAACGATAAGTAAGCTACAGAATGCAGTGCCAATAGATGAAGATTTTTATGTTGATTTAATATACGATGCCTACGATACGAGAAATAACAAGAAGTTCCGTGAAGAACTATACAGCCTACTTTTCATGCCAATGATTATTCTACAGTATATGAACCTATCTAGAATAATGACGAAATTAAGTTGGTAATATCGAAATATCTAATTAGTTCAAAATATACCTGGTATAATGTAGCCTAATAGAGCACTACAGTTGGCAGCCCTGGCGACTGAATATATTCTTAGTTCCATCTCTTAAGGTACAGAATACAAAATTTGATTGAAGTCCAATGGATGTTACATGCAGTTAGACACTGGATCTATCAGCACGCGTAAAAGCATGTTGCCAACAATACCATGCGTGTGCTGGTCAGAAATAATCTACAATATTATGATATCTTGTTGTGCCAATTTTGGATGAAATCCATTTGTTAGTATAGAAGTTACATGTATTTTAAAATTGGACATATCAGCAGGCATAGAATCATGTTGGCAGCACTGGCTTGTATTAATTACTCCAAATTAATCTAGAATGTCAGGTGCTATACGTGTGCAAAGTATAGAGCTGTTGTCTTGCATACTTTCTGGTATATTGATATTAGTGTAAAATAAATATAGACAGCATTTATTAACAGTTGGCAGCCCTGATTGCTCTTAACAATACTTATAGTCATATCTGTTATGGTACACATAGCACATACGAAATTTGGTTGAAATCCAACTGATAGTATAGAAGTTACATGTATTTAAAAATTGGTCGTATCAGCAGGCTTATAATCATGTTGGTAGAACTGACGTATATAAGTTACTCGAAATTAATCTAAAATGTCAGAATATACGTGTGCATAGTTTAAAGCTGTTGGTTTGCATACTTTCTGATATATTGGTATTTGGATAAAAATAAAGAGAGCAATTATTAACTGTTGGCAGCCCTGGTGGCTCTTAAGAATACGCTCAGTCATATCTGTTTATGTACAGATACTACATACAAAATTTGGTTGAAATCCAATTGATAGTGTAGAAGTTATATGCATTTAAACATTGGACCTATCAGAAGGCTTAAAATTATTTTGGCAACACTGTCATGGTTGGCCTCCTGGAAATTAAACTGAAATAGTATTATCTACATGTGTGCCAATTTTGGAATAGCTCCCATGCATACCTTGCAAGATATCCAACATGGAGCTCAAATTTCTAGTGCGTTTTTTCAGCAGTTGGTAGCACTGACATCATTTTCAAATATGGACGTGAGATATTCCGGTGCTCATCTTTAGTCATACTAAATTTGGTTTTGATTGCTGCAGCCGTTTAGGAGTTGATAGGGGGGGGCACACACACAGCCAGACAGACCGACAGACAGAAGGACAGACAGACAGACAGACATTTTCCCGGATCGATCTCATAAGTCTACTTTTTCCTCATTTTTGCAAAATGTGAAAAGTAGGCTAAAATATTCATTTAAAATTTCGCACCGCCACTATAACAATTGAATATTAGATGCCAATACATTTAGCTTAATGTGCCAAGTTCCGTGAAGGACAGTCGATTTTCACATACTGTACTAATAAGACATCAAAATGTTTTTACTGCATTAAACTAAAGCTCTCATTGTGGCTTAAGAAAACTCACATCAACACACTTCCAGCACTGGAAAATATGTGCCCAGTCACACTAATCCCTTAATAGTTACGGAGATATTGAAAACTAGTAAAATATGTCATGCGGTCACCATCTTGAACTTTTGAAAACAATTAAACAACATGAGATAGCAATATATTAAGCTCAAAATAAAGATTCGCCGTGTTAAGTTTCAATGCACTCAGATGATTAGATCGTACGAAATTTTAAATATTTGAAGTTTGCGTGGCCGCCATGTCCTCTCTCACCATACTAAATTTCAGTTTGATTCTCTCAATAATTATGAAAATATTGAAAACTGGTAAAATACGGTATTTCGCGCAGCCACCATATTGGATTTTCAATATGTATTGCGCCCGTTGACGCATGTTTGCTCAGATAACAGAGACTAAAACTTATGCTGGTATGTAACTGAACATACCCTGCGAGCGGCGGGAAGAAGCTGAAGCAATATCGCTTATGATCATATTTTTATATATTTTGGACATTCCAAAAACCAATTATAATTATAACCAAGTAATTCTGCATATTTGAAGTACAACATACTTCGTAAATCAATGAAACTATCAATTTACGCGGCCAGCTCATATCCTAAGAGCACGCCATATTTGGTAACACCAGTTTTCCTATTTATCTTTGGATGAGGCAACATCGATGTGCATGTTGGAGCACAAGTGAAAGTACGTCCGTGAAGGGAAACCATGTGGCACGAAAAATCAGTGGATATTTTTCTCATGGAGATTCATCATGGCATTATTCAACAATTTAAAGATTGGAGATATTCATCATTACATAAACTGTGAAATATTTTCATTCTCCGAGGTGAAATGATGGACTTGTGTAAAGCAAACTTTATGACAGCATGGTCACACACACACTCACACTTCAGTGTTACATAAACTGTGTAATTAATTAACTGTACAAAATCTACGAGAACAAGCTTTATTTGCCGGATGGGCAGTATTTTTGGTTTAATATTTTATGTTAATATTTTCTGTAAATATCAGTGCAAAAGTCACGAGTGAGTGTCGCACAAGCGACAAGACTAGAGCCAGTGGCGGAGTGAAAATGGGCAATTTTTTTACCGCATATTAGCTTCAGTGCGCGCAAGTTTTCGTTAATTGTGTGCTACGTTATTACCAACGCTAGCATTACAATCATGCTAAACCATCAGATCTTCAAATACAACCCCAACCACGCGATGGCATGTGATTTCTAAATCATGCGTGGGGAATTGGCAGCGAAAGATGTCCAAATACAATGAGAAGATAATCTAAGGCCATACACGAGACCGCATATAACATCTCATGGCGGGTCTCGAACCAAGTGACGCTGCATCTGTAAGTCAGATCAAGTATTTGTAGGGTATTGTATGAGTTGGAAACAGTAGATTAGTTTAATTTGGTTTCATTTATTTAAGTGCACAATGCAGGTAGTTAATTATAAGACGCGTGTGGAAAGTAATAGTTTTATTAAACATTTATAGACGCCAGGAAGGCTGGATTTTCAATGCTCATTTCGTATAATTTCAAAACAGTTATTATCAACTTTTATTTTGTCAAGCTGGTGACAAATAAACTAGTTTGGCAGATGTTAAATCGAGGCCAAGGTTACGAGCCAAACCCACTACACAGCACACTCGATTCTAGGCAATGCATCAGTATTTTGTTTAGAAGGCTGTGAGATTCTTAACATTACTACAAGTGGAATGCAGAGTTCCGTTATTCACATTTGTTGGCCAGATCAATACTTGAAAACAGGTTTATTTCTTTAAGAGAAGCCACGCAGGAAATGAATGCAACTGTATTTCGTAACCAAATGAACGCAGGTTCGACCTTATTCAGGGAAGAGACAATTTTATAAATGCTCACTCACACTTTTTGCTTGTATCAGAAGCCTTCATGTTTATTTAAAGCGTTGTCAGGACTGACCTCTCTTTTCTTGTTTAGTTTTGTTATCGATGCATTCCTCTGAGCTGGTTAAAGATCGAACCTCACTAATTCCCGACACCCCCGAGTGCAGACTTTGTGCTACACCAGCCTATGAATGTATCGTCCCCTATACTTGTGTGTTAACTGGAAGAGGGTCTCGGAAGAGTCATTTGAAACCGGTGGCTCCCCGAAACCTTCGGCCAGCGGGCACATATAGTACGTTGGCGCCGAACGTGGTTAGCATCGAAATTTGTGTTCGATCTCCATGATACGTTTGTTTGTGAGGGTTTTATTTTGTTAGCAAATCCAACAGATTAGTAACGAATCGAGATTTCGTTCTAGTGTTTTGGAAGGCTACATGGCATTTTTATTCCAGAATTAAGACCATGAGGCTAGGTAACATTTATTAATGATAATAAGTTAAGGATTTGATTTGCAGTCATCCTAGTCTTGAGCAAATGTAAGTTTGTTTGTTGTCTTGATGTCATTTAATTTATACCAGAGGTTCAGCTGTTATCATCGAATAAATTTATGAAGGAATGGATTTTCTACTGTTTTCCAACTCAAACCATTGTTAACGCATATGAAGTTGTTAGTTCCCCGTATTTCTCCAATTGAAGATATTATGTCTGCGCAAGAGACGGCCGAGTTGTTGGCAAACTTGCCTGCCCTACTGCACAATTTGCAGGTGTCGATGGACAATTTGACACGAAATATAAATGACTTAAGGGCTGAGATGGCTCAGAACAATGAAACTTTGAGGGCAGATATGGTACAAAACAATGAAACTTTGAGGCCAGACATGAATGAGAACAGTAACACTGCTACAGCTACTCTGTTACAAACTAGTAACAACATTACTACCAATATTAGGGCTGACATGGCACAGTTAAACACTAACATTACGGCAGATATGGCACGGAATGTAGTTGAAGTGCGAGAGGACATTGCCAAAGTTAAAGACGAAATTACTGCTACAATCAATAAGGTTAGTGATGATTTGCGTGCAGAGATGGAAACTTATCGCACGGAATATCAAGCACACTTAGAGGGAATAAAACAGGAGATACGCACGAATAGATCTGAAATAAATCAAAAACTCGAAAACGTTCAGGCATCGACAACATCAAATCAGTTAGGAATGAAGTCGCTAATGCAAAAGAAATTGTTAGTACTAGAATTAACACCGTGGAACAGCGTATGGAAGAAGTTAACACGTACGTGGGTGTGTTAAAAGCTGATGTGGCTATAGTTAACGCTGGATTAAGACTAACGCGAGGCATAGCAGTTGCCGTACACATAAACACTAAGCGTGTAGCAAGCAAGGTAGAGAAGGTGGAGGATGAAGTCAGCAAAATAAAACATGACTTAGCTGCAGACATTGAAGCGATCCGAGAGGAAACTCGTGAAAAAAATCATAGATCCAACCAATATGTAGCAAAAACACTAGATGTATACCTTGAGGAACAGGATGGAAAACTGAAAGAATTCGATAATCGCATTCAAGGAAAAATTGAGCGGATAGAATTACAGATGAATGCTGTAATTAACAAGCAACCTGAGAAAGTGTTAGAATACGCCGAACTGGATGAACGCATCAATCGTCTATTAAAACCTAATAGAGAGGGTGTACCATCTACAAGCACTGCGACCAACATAGCAAAACCGAATGTTCCAATGGAAAACCAAGGTTATAATCCATTTAGAGCAACGTCACAATTTGTGACACCGAATGCTAACATAATGCCGAATTATGGGCTGACACCTAACTTTAATGTCACGCCGAACTATAGTCAAACTCAGTACTCGAATATTGTGTATTGGAGAAGCCATGAAGATCGGCCGGCTAAATTCAATAATTCAGGGAAGTAAAGTAATTGGTGAGGACACAGGATGTCTAATAATGATGAAATATTGGTGAAGACACAGGGTGTCTAGTAAACTATTAAACTATTGAGTTATTTTGCTTAAGTTGGATACACACGTTACCTAAATACACTGAACGCTTTTAAAGGTCCATATATTGAACAACAATACTGTCAGGGATAAATAATTGTGTGAAGCTTTAATAATCAAAAATAGGGTTTTGAAAACTAACGAATCTTATAATTCCCCCTGAGTCTAAATAAAATTTCTAAACATTAAAAATAAACTATTTTCTGGACCAAATGTTAACACTTAGATATTGTTAAGCTGTTTTAGATATATTTTGATACATTTTCACATGAATAGTCGACAACTAATTGGTGATGTGATAACAGAAGCACACACATCAGATTAGTAGCAATATGAGTCGATGTAATTGTTTAATTAGTATCGCATTTGCAGCCTTTCCTATATTTTTCTACTTTCCTAACACTTTGACACTATGACCGTTTGTTACAAACAGTAACAAATCGAGTACGCAGGCAGTGCCAATTGCACAACCATAGGAGTGCTGAATTATTGTATGCATTTGTGTTGTATTAGCATAGCTTTTTTATTTATTCAGCAACATTGTGCACATAGCTTGATTTTCTTAGTAATAAACGCATCTCGTTTATTAATTAATGACATTTAGGACTAGCTAAACACTTAACTCTAAAGATAAATGTTAGAGATGGCACCATCATAGCATAGGACAAATTTTCCCCTTGCTACTAAATGTAAATGTTCTAGTATTTGTAAACAAGTAAATGTCTTGCTTTGCTGTAGATTCTTTTGATGTTTGATCCTCCCGTAGTCATTTCGATGTAATTGCTTAGGGCCGATCTTACGTGCCATTCTCTTAGCTTGTTCATTTTAGTCGAATTTTGTATTAGGACCATGAGAGTAATTTAGATCTTGTTTAGGACTTCTTTTATATTTTCTTTCAGGGCAGAATAGTATCGGACTAGCCGTTTTGCAACTCTTATGCTAGGCTAGGGATCTATTCTGAATAAAATGTATTTGTGATTTTAACATAAGACTGACCTCTCTTTTCTTGTTTAGTTGGGGGGCGTGGTGGCTCAGCGGTCTAGCTGTATGCCTCTCACCAAGGCGGTCCGGGTTCGATTCCCGGTCAATGCATGTGAGATTTTCAAAATGAAATGCCATGTCCTGTGGTTCGGATTCCACGTAAAAAGGAGGTCCCGTGGCTCATAATCACAAGATTCACGGTCACGTAAAACTAAAATCTTCCTTCCTTCCTTTTCTTGTTTAGTTTTGTTATCGATGCATTCCTCTGAGCTGGTTAAAGATCGAACCTCACTAATTCCCGACACCCCCGAGTGCAGACTTTGTGCTACACCAGCCTATGAATGCATCGTCCCCTATACTTGTGTGTTAACTGGAAGAGGGTCTCAGAAGGGTCATTTGAAACCGGTGGCTCCCCGAAACCTTCGGCCAGCGGGCACAGTATGACAGTTATATACCGTACCAGTTGATAGATGATACAGCACTGGTTCAATATACAATGTTTCACTCCGATTGCTTAAACAGGACATAGATATAAACGAAATGGAGAAAAGACATGAGAATTACATTTGTTTGATATAAATATGTATTTATATGGTTTGTACGATTTGTACAATGCACGTCCTAATAGATCCAAGCCCCCACTTATTATTATTATTATTATTATTATTATTATTATTATTATTATTATTATTATTATTATGAGGTTGGATAAAGTGTGGTTAGATCTTAGACAAGAATGGCGACAGAGGATATAAGATTGTGGGTGATGTTGAAGACACAGCCAGAATACCATTTGCTGTTTTGCCAAAATTATTGTCATCTGGGCTACCTGGGGCGGCTATCTGGCAGCTCGACAAACACAGGTCTCGCCAAGTTACTAGACACATTAAATGTGCGAAAATGAGCGATTTATGGTATGGTTGCTGCCAACTGGTCCAATGTCGTGTTCATCTGAGGGAGTGAGCACGCAGAACACACTCAAAGCGGGAAATCTTTCCGACGCAATACTTCAATTTAGGTCCCTACAGAGACGCTGCCGGGGGCTGCTAGAGCACCGCACGCGGTCATCTCCGAACCTCCTAGAAAAGCACCCTCATAACGAAAGGGAACGTTGCCCTGTTGAACAATGTTACCTACTCTGTGGGTAAATTCTGTTAAGTAACCATTGTGTTTTAAGAATTTCGGCTAGAAGAAAGAACTCCCTCCTCGTGAGATACAGTACAGGGTCATTCATATAAAATAAGAACGCCAAGCGGCTGCTTTGTTCTCCGCTGTTGCGGTGACCTTCACCGAGCATGTGGCGCGCCACGGCCCCCTGCTTTAAGCGTGTGTACAATCCAGATATGCTACAGATGCAGCGGCCATGCTAGCGTGTGTACAATGCTGAAATCTTACTTCAGTTAATTAGTTAGTTATTGCTGTTTTAAGGGAAGTAACTACGTGGTCATCTGCCCCTCTTAACACAGATTGAAGTATACAAATTTGGAATTAAATTTAAAATTTAGAGGTGGAAAGACCGAAAATTAATGAATCAAAAAAACAACTAATAATTATAAAAATAACTAAAATTTACGGAAAAACAAAAATTCATCATTAAAAAACGAACAAGTCGTTGAGTCTTACCTTATAAAAGATGTTGGAAGTGTCGTCCTTCCTGGATTATAGGCCTACAAGCATTGTATCTGGTAACCACATTCTGGCTGACACGAGCGAGTTCTGCCACTGTAATGTTCCTGATTGCCAGCGTAATGTTTTCTTTCAGTTCCTCCAATGTGTGAGGATTTGTTCGATACACTTGTTCTTTCAGTTTACCCCACAAGTAAAAATCACACACTGTTAGATCTGGAGAACGAGGGGGAAATAGACCAACACTGATCACTCTGTCTTTAAACACTTCCGAGATTGTAAGAAGGGAATCTTCTGCTGTATGAGCAGGGGCTGAATCTTGTGGAAACCACCCTCGCGATTTTTCTTCTTCCGTTAACTGATTGAAGGACGGCTTCAAAATGTTATCTAGGTACCTCTCTGCATTTACTGTCGTCTCGAAAAAAATTGGCCCTATTATTCTTCCGGCACAAACAGCACACCAAACACCGATCTACCTATCATAATGAGGGACTTCATAAACACCATTAGGGTTTTCTGCACACCAATAGCGAGTGTTATGACTGTTCACACGCCCATTAAGGTGAAACCAGGCCTCATCCGAAAAGAACACAAGCTGTGGGTCAAATAAACGATCATTCAATGATGCAAGATACCACTCACAATATCTCACTCTTGTGGCTGGATCAGCAGGTTTTAAACATTGGGCCCGCGTAAACTTGTACGGTTTGATATGTAACAGCTTTGTAGCTCTGTATGCAGATGAAACCGAAACCTCTACTTGTTGTGCTAATTTTGTGAGTGATTTATTCGGAGACCGTTCAAGATTCTCGCCAATGCCATCTAACTTATCCTCTGTTAAAACTGTTCGTGTGCGCGTATGTCTTTATTGAGCACCGAGCCAGTAGTGTCATACTTATTTGCAATTACGTGAATCTGTGCTAGTGAAGGTGGCACTTCATCAGGAAATTGCTGAACAAATGCTTCACGTACCCGCCGAGCCGACTCGTACTTAAAATACGTTTTACAAAAAAAAAAAAAAAAAAAAAAAAAAAAAACCGATGTTGCAGTGATAACTGTCTCACCATGAGGTTTAGACTGGCGACTGAACACCTGCACGCTTATTGCAAGGTCAAGTTTGGTAATGTCAGTCTGTTATTTTCATACAGTCCATCGGAACTTGGAAAAAAAAGAAGAAGAAAAATCCAGCCCTCTTATGTACTATGCGCGCGCTTTCAATACTACAGCAGGGGGCCGTGGCGCGCCACCTGCTCGGCGAAGGTCACCGCAACGGTGGAGAACAAAGCCGCCGCTTGGCGTTCTTATTTTATATGAATGACCCTGTATAACACTTACAGTATGTACTGTAGCTAGGAACCGGAAAATGGCTTGTCTACTGTAGTTTTCATTTTAATCAAAACACACGACTAAAGTCGGTAGTCGAGTAGTCATTTTCATGATTGTGCATTTGCTCTAGGTCTAGACAGATTCTGGGATTGTGCAGTACGTAAAATACTCTTCAGTAGGTCAAGACGCATAGGAATGCCCAATTATGTCGAGTTCTTCATGCTGATGCGTTCTACATGAATACCTCAAATGAAACACACACTTACACTATGTGAATAATTAGGAGGAGGCGTGTTTCGTTCATCACGTGATTATCCTTAGATCCAGATTATACTGGCGTGTTTTGGCGTGTACTAGCGTGTATCGATCTGTACCAGCGTGTACTGGCTTGTACCAGCATCTATCGGCGTGAGTATGCTAGCATGTGTTGGCTCGTACCAGCGTGTACTGGCTTGTACTAACGTCTATCTGCGTGAGTATGCTAGCATGTATTGGCTCGTACCAGCGTGTACTGGCTTGTACTAACGTCTATCTGCGTGAGTATGCTAGCATGTATTGGCTTGTACCAGCGTGTATTGGCTTGTACTAACGTCCATCTGCGTGAGTATGCTAGCATGTATTGGCTCGTACCAGCGTGTATTGGCTTGTACCAGCGTCTATCGGCGTGAGTATGATAGCATGTACTGTATTGGTTTGTACCAGCGTGTACTGGCTTGTACTAGCGTCTATTGGCGTGAGTTTGCTAGCATGTATTGGCTTGTACCAGCGTGTACTGGCGTGTATTTTAGCGTCTACTGGCGTGTATTGGCTTGTACTAACGTGTACTAGTGTGTACTGGCTTGTACTAGAGTTTACTGGCTTGTACCAGCGTGTACTGGCGTGTATTGGCGTCTACTGACATGTATTGGTGTCTACTAGCTAAAGGAATTGTTTAACTAAATCATTTATTGAAGCTTCTTAAAATTTTCCTTTAAATGAATGAAAATAAGAAACAAGAGTACTGAACCATCATCGCGATGTAATAATCTCCCTTCGAATTCTTAGAACACTTTCACATCTCTTTCTGTGAACAAAGAGGGTAATTTGGTCTCACAGAGATGAAACAGATGCGGGGGAAGGTAAAATCCTTAACTTGAATGAAGGGTGGAAAATGGACAGGCATTGCTACGGTAATTAGAGCAACTGCTCCTGATTAACACAAAGTAGATTTCTATCTGTTCACTTGGGAAAGGTAAAGCCAGATGGGCTGGTAATGTTCACAGTAGTTTTACTCCTAGATCAAGTGTTCAAGTGCACGTGAGTTTGCAGATCAACATTTCAGTACAAGCGGCACAAAAATATGTCAGCAAAATCTGTTTTCGGTCATATTATTGCCATTTTGCCATAGTATTTGAGGTCATACGTGTTTACTTATTCCAACAGCTTTGTGGCCCTAATTACAAGAATTTATCTTGTTGAAATCGAATCAGGTGTTTGTGGCAAAGAGGCTGGTCGACTTGCCTGTAAACAGTAGGGCAGGCTAAACAATACCACCCTTAACCTAGGCTTATTGAGCGTTCAAGAATTTTATGTCACAATCAGTCAGCTCTAAATAAAAATTATAGGTTTCTTATAAAAAAAATATGAACGTTTAGAAATTATGCCGCATAGACACTTCAGTAAGTGGTTCTCATAACCCAGTTCACATCGCATGCAAACTTACTGCAGCTAGCTGTGCGAGTTTAACGCTGAAGTACCTCTAGGAGGGATTTATGGTGGTTGTTTGGCCACTTGAATATTTGCCAGTTGCTCAGATGAAAGTTCTATTATAGGCACACAGTAATAGCAAGCGTTTGCTGGAAACTAGGAGAACGAAGTGCCGATATTTTAAGACGGTTTTACTCTGCTAGTGACGTGCAACAGTTAAAACTTCAATAGGCCAAGGATTCATAGCTAGTAAAACATGTAAAATAGACAAGAAAATTAAGTACTACTGTCGACCAAAGTATTATGTGCACTCGAGTTTGAAGGTTGTTTGTGAAGTAACCAATAGACCTACATAAAATCCAATAACATCATCATTTTCGTCGTTCTATTTTACGTTAGTTTATGTAGGTTTGGAATTTTCAATTTATATTTTAATATTTTTTATCGCAGTTGGAACACAAAATGTGCCCGTTTTAAGCGCGTTTCAACCATGCGTCACATTTAAGAATTATTATCTCAAAACCCCGTCATCAGATCGAATGCAAATTTTAGCACAATATACATTGGAATTATTTATAACTGGTTTATTAATTTCAAAATTTTGTGTGTCCAAGAAACAAAGTTGTTATCATTTTTGTAAGGTAACTTTTTCTCGGCTCGGGGTGGTTGGAAAATATAGCTCTTGGTCGCGTTGTAATCCTTATAGATCAAGAAGTTATGCTGTATGACTGTGAAATACGTAAATTAATTCACTTATTTTATATCGGTTTGTATTTGTTCGTGGAAATAAGGCATGATTCACCAGCCAGCCGCTCCGGGGTAAGCTGTACAGCGTTGCTGAGATGGAGCCCATCACTGCCGAGCGAGGCGAGGTCGTATTTCCCCGTTCAAATATAAACCGATATAAAATAAGTGAATTAATTCACGTATTTTCAAGTCATACAGCATAACTTTTTGATGTATAAGGATTGCAACGCAACCAAGAACTACATTTTCCAACCACCCCAAGCCAAGAAAACGTTACCTTACACAAATGATAACAACTTTGTTTCTTGGACACGCAAAATTTTTAAATTAATAAAACAGTTATACAACATTCCAATGTATATTGTGTTAAAATTTGGATTCGATCTGATGACGGGTTTGTGAGATAATAATTCTTAAATGTGACGCATGGTTGAAACAGGCTTAAAAACGGGCACTTTATGTGTTCCAACTGCTATAAAAAATATTAAAATATAAACTAAAAATTCCAAACTTACATGAACTAACGTATAATAGAACGACGAAAATGATGATGTTATTGGATTTTATGTAGGTCTATTGGTTACTTCACAAACGACCTTCAAACTCGAGTACACATAATACTTTGGTCGACAGTAGTGTGTATTGGTTCGTAAACGATTCCGTTTGCCATTGCGGTATAAACTCATGATGTCTCCACCAGCTGGCGAACTCAACACAAATTCTTCGAGAACAGGGCAGTGTCATCGCAGGGGAAGTCCCTGTGTTATCACCAGTCGGTAACCAACGCTCGTATAGAGCTTCTACATTGTTTCGTTTGTTCTCTTGCCGTGCGCAGCGCTACTTTGTCTTTCTTATGCATTACCAGCTTCCGGTTTGGTAGTCAGGTAATGAAAGCAATGGAGACTGTGGACTACAGCTTTCCTTGCCTGTAACTCAGCAATTTGTTGTTGCTAAGAAAAATAAAAGTTGTACAATGTACTCAGAATAATATGATCCTCAGCTTTGCGCAATGAGAAAGCCTTATGCGTGGTTATTCATTATGTATCAATGATGCGAAATATCAACTAATGTTGTACCGCAGTACGATAATCGTTGTCTCTAAATGTTTTCCAGTTATAATACTACAAATTATATTTGAAAATGATCTAAGATTGTGAGAAAGAAAGCGCTATATGCGTGTCATATAATTTAGACAGGTCTTTTTACAGAGTGATCTTACACCGTAATTGACACGCAGCTTTTTGTATTTTGTTTTCTTGCATTTCGTCTTAAATTATTGACCAACCTTTTTCTTAAGAGGTTTCTTAGAAGGTTTATGTCTTCATAATTTACGCAAAATGAGGTTCGGTCGTGTTTTGAGGTCATAAACCCCCTTCCCTCTCCTTTCAGTGGATAGTTTTCGTAGACTAGGGTGAAGATATCAATGAGCATTTTTTGTCGCCAACTGCTTAGCCTAGTAACTTAATTTTCCATGCTGAAAACTAGGCAAGGTTGGATTGTGAGATGGAAGTTTGGCTGTTACCAAATATCGCGTTCTTGCAATAATGAACGTTGATTAGGTATATAATTACAAAATAATTGTTGGTTGAATATGAACATTAGAGAATAAATTTTGAGATATATCTGAATGTTGTGCAACTCATAGCCTATCTCCACGGTCACATTTCAGTCATTAAACTGGTCAACTTAATGGAAAATATATTGGTGTAATGACTAGACATCAAGCAACTGCTTGTAGTATTTGTAGTATTCCTACATATAACATATTTGACACCAACATTTAAGCCCATTATGGTCCAAGAAGATAGAATTTTGAAATGTGCAATTCGCACATTTTGTAGGTATGCTATTTGTTGGGGCATTTTCTGTTGCAAACTATTCTTTTCGGAGGCACTTGTATTTAGGACATCCAAGAAAGGTCAACCATTTTCGTATTTCATAGGTCGAACACCTAAAAACAAAACCACAATCCGAAATAACAGAAAAAGAAGAAAAGAAAAATGCGGACGATTCATTGTAAATGAAAATCTAATGGAGACTCGTGGACTGGAAGTTTGCTATGCATAAGGTTCGGTGTATTTTGAAGCGTGGAAGCTCTATAGTGCGATTAATGCGTGCTGGCGCAAACCTGCGAACCTGAGAGCGCAGAGGGGAAAGTAGAAGAAGGAAGGTAGTGGAGAGGGTCACTAACGTGCAATTCCCTTACAGTTACAGTAGGAGCCGATGTAAACATTCCGTAGCAACGAGCAAAGTGAACGTTCCTCTCCACTCACTCACGCTGCAGCACATGGACTCTCTCCGTAATAATTGTGGTTTACCAATCATTCTACCTTGGAAACGTTAGACTCGATACTATGGTTTTGCACTACTGCGTACAGTGTGCAATTTTCACAATCTAGGTGGACAAAAATGCTATTTCAACTTGTTTAGTCGGCCGAAGACAGGTATCACAAATTATTGTTGACTGTACTAGGGATGTCATCAAGCCATTATTAATGTTGTTTTGACAATTATGTGGTTCTGCAGACGAGGCAAAGATCTACAACTCCTGCCCGGCTGGTGTTTGCTTCTTATGATGACTTGTAAGTGGCAGTGAATGAAAAAAGGAAGTATTCTGTGCCATGGCAAATGTTCATACAGGTATGCTCTTTTATTCTACGTGCTCATTTTCAACAGTCATCGCAGGATAGCTTCGCATTATCGACATAAATTACAGTATATAGTGTCAATTTTGTTTACATTTTATTGATTTTCTACATTTAAGTAGATATTTAGTATTTTGAATCACTCGGAATCACCATACTTTTGATGTCATTGTACTACGGTATTATTTCTCTATTGAATGACGAAATATTTTTTTTCGGTAGTTCGGTGCACGATAATCTGGCGCGAACTCCTCGGTGCCAGGTTGCAATGTAACAAGGGAACGGATTGCGGTGTAAGATTCTAATCCGGTTGAAATTTAGTACATAATATTCCTACAAAGTTGTACAATGACGTAGTGAACACCTCACGGGCCATTCAATTTTGAACGCCAATATTGAACGCCGAAAACCTGCCGGGCGACGGAATGAACGAGCAGGTGGGAAGAGGTAATGCTGACCTTGAATCCTCGCAGCACGCGATGGCTCCCGGCCACCAGCTTTCATAGTCATCACTTTCAGCAAAGCAACTTTGTAGACAAACTACCACATTTTAAGGATTAAAATTTGGAAGGTGTTCCAATTGATCATCATCGTTGTCACTTTCTGACATTTGTAAATATTCTGACTGTAAAGTAAAGTTTTTAATATTAATTTTTGTATGTGCCAGTAAAATTTTAAACAGACAAAACAAAAGTGTCACACTTACATGGCTGGATGACGGAACGATTTGGGACCTGTTCATCCGAAACATCACCTTTGTTTTGCAGAGCCCTACCGAACTAATAAGGGAGTGCTGGGATGAGGGGAAGGTGGAAGGTGGGGAATGCAAAGCATTAGGCTACGTTAGGTCGCTGCCTGGTGGCAGGGAGCCATCACGTGCTGCTAGGATTCAAGGTCAGCTTTACCTCTTCCCACCCCCTCGCTCATGCCGTTCCCCGGCAGGATTTCGGCGTTCAAAATTGAAAGTGGCCCGTGCGGTTTTCACTACGTCATTGTACAACTTTGTAGGAATATTGTGTACTAAATTTCAACCAGATTGGAATTTTACATCGCAATCCGTTCCCTTGTAAGTTAGAAACATGGAACGAAGATGTCTTCAACCACAGTGCTTTAGTTCTAGATAACAATCCAGAAGATTCTAAAATTATATTTGACTTTCTTCAAATAACGGTTGCGTAAGTCATAGCATAGCATACTGTACTGTAAGTGTGCTGCGAGGCGTTGCGAACAGTCAAGGGGGAACATACAGCTTAAGAGCCAAGACAATAACGATGTTAATATTATGACTGTGCCTGTAATATATATATATATTGTTGTTGTTGTTGTTGCTTGAGTCTGGTTTGATGCAGCAATCCATGACACCCGGACCTGAACTAATAAATTCATCATTGCATAGCTACCGCAACTTGCATTTGAGGCAATCTGCTTAAAATATTCTAACCTTGGTCTACCCCTACAGTTCTTCTCCTTGACCCTTTCTTCCTCAACTAAGTTTGCTATATCTGGGTGTCTTAGTATGTGTTCTACCGGGTGAGTTAGCCGTGGTCGTTACGGCGTGCAGCAGGCAGTCGCTCACATCCGGGAGGCGAGGAGGTTCGATTCTCCCCGCCGGCAATCTTGAAGATGGTCTTCTGTGGTTTCCTATCTTCCTTCCAGGCAAATGCCGGGGTTGGTCCCTAACTATAGGCCACAGCCGCTACCTTCCAATTCCTCGTCCTTTTAATCACACTTTCCTCCCCAGACAACACTCCACACGTGACGGTACTTGTAGCTCACCCCATGGGTGTCCGCATAGAAGCAGCTACAAACTCTGGCGAGCCGAACATGTCCTCGGACACTCCCGGCACTAAAAGACATACTCTAAAAAATATAAAAAACCGTACATGTCCTACCAACCAATCACGTCTCTTCATTAGCAGACGCCAGAAACATCGCTCCTCTCCCACGCGCCTTAATACATCTTCATTTCTAACCCTATCTACCCATCTGATCGTCATCATTCTCCTGTAACTCCACATTTCAAGCACTTCTATTCTCATCATTTCTGCTGCCCCAACAGTCCAAGTTTCACTTCCATGGAGCGCCACGCTTCAGTTAAAGGCTTTCAAAAAAACTTTATTATACCTAAATCTATATTTGAAGGTCTTATTACAATAGTGGTACAAGCACCATCCTGTATGTGTTGATATACAGAGCCTTCAATATAAATGAGTGGCAAAACTGTGCATTGTGGTGCACTCTCTTCGCAGATCAACAATGTGTAACATACTGTATTTTAAATAAGAGGAAACTGACTTGTATGAACATGAAAGAGAGGATAAATCTGTTTATTTTCAAATGGCGCTTGTACTACTATTGAAATAAGGGCGTCACTTGATGTCAACGCATTTCTTTCCTGTAGAAATGCTTTCCTTGACTGTGCTAACCTTCTTTTTATATCCTCTTTGCTTCATCCATCACTGGTTATTTTGCTTGTACAACAATTATAGCCTATACATTTCCAAGGGAACACATACATCTTGCTATTGGAAGCAAAGTTTTAAATTTTCAGCATTCAACTCACTGAAACCTTTGTGGCGTTAATTAGTCTTTCTAGGTATAAAACGTTGAAAAATATTATGTCTTTGAGTTTGCTGAAAATAAAAATAAATTAATAATTAGTTAATTAATAATGTGTGATTCAATTTGTAGGGGTAGGTTTAGTACCCACTATAAGAAGTGAAAAGTCCTAAAATTCCTGTAAACACGGGGGATATGAGGGAAGCGATGAATATCAGCACAAAGCAACAACTAAATGTTGAAAAATCGATAAAAAATAGTTACAATTTGAATTTTTAAAATTTAAAACTGTGGTTTTAATAGCAAAATGTGTATGTTCCCTTCGAAATGTATAGGCTATCATTATTGTTGTGCGAATTCTATTACAGACACGGTTATAATATTGTTTTAGCTCCTTATGTTCCCCTTGTAACGGAACCATATTACCCCCTTCCCCAACTAATCGCAAAGTGTTAAAACAATGTGGAAGTATCTGATAAGTGTTCTTAGTCATTATAGACGTATATGGTTTCCAACTACTCGGTGGGCAGAAGATCCGACTTTTACCTTAATTGGAATTTTGTCCACATAGAATGGCAAAATTTCACACTGAGCAATCAGTGCACTGATTACAAGATCCCCGACATATTTGCGTCACTTAAACAATATTGTGACTTTTGAGATGTTAGGTTGGTGGTACATCATTTTGCATCCCATTTAAACAAACTGTGAACTATCAGATACGCTAATTTAATGTAATGATTTTGCGTGATAAAAAAATAATCTTCTCTTATAATTTATTCAAAAATTGCCTCATTTCATTACTTTCATGTTTTAGCTCCCCGCTTCAGTTCCCGATGTCAGATCATTATTACCGCGCAACTTGTTTGAGAATCGCCACCAGACACGAGAATACGCTAGCTCTCCTGAGTTTCTGGCTACTCTAAATAACTAGGTCCTATCCCCGATTAGAGCCTTCTTGCAAAACACTCATGTTCAGGCTGGCATGCAACCACATGAACTAGCCCAACAAGCATATAATGTAGGAAGACAATGTATTTCTAACCTATGCACTTACTGTAACTAATCATTAGGAAGGAGAATAGATATTCTGTGAGAAAGGCATTGCTGCCCACAAATACTACATCCTAGAATAGATTATAAAAGAAATAGTGGTGGAAAATCCACCAACTCTGGCGCCAATGTACTGTATGCGCTCCGTTAAACTGGCTTCACGGCGGTGACGTCATAGGCCCTTTAATCCCAAAACAAAAATGTACTTAAATCAGTTAATGACGGACATATTTAATGAAATATATTTTAAGATACATATTTCTTTTGCTTCTTTATACTTGGCTCTTCAATTTACAGCCTTCGTGATATAAGGTCCAGTCCGAAAAGTGCTGGGATCCATTTCCGGTATTGCCAAGAGAGAGTTGGTCTGAGAGCTGGAACTGGGGGACAAGTGAAAAGAGGTAAGTTTGAATCCTCCTGTCGACAATTCTAGGCGTGCTTTTCTGTGTTTTCTCATTTCTACTCCTGGCAATAGTCACCTCCCTCCCAGTCCTATCCCCGACTGCAAGGTTAGAATCAATGTTCGTTGCACTTCTTACCTGACCAAGTCCATGAGCGTATCGGCTGTTGTGAAGTTCCTCTCCTTGGCGTCTTCTGCCTTGGGGTCGTCGTCTTCAAGGTCGGGGCTCACCTCGGAGCCTGGGTGAATGCTGATGGACAGCACCATGCCGAGAATGACAGCTGACACAGTGGTGGCCATGTAGTAGCTCACGGCTCTGCCACCGATCCTGCCGGACACGCTGAGGTCTAGGGATCCAATAGCCGTGATGATGGACGAGAAGATGAGCGGTAGGATGAGACACTTGAGCATCTGGAGGAAGATGTCTCCCACAAACGTGACATACATGATCTCGCGCTGCTCCCACTTCTCCTCACGGGACTGGCGCAGTATTATGCCGAAGACAACCCCTCCACACACCCCCAACATGGTCAGGAAAGTCAGCATGTTTGATCGCAGACATTTTATGGCACGTTGCTTGAATGGTTTTGGCATCCTGTCTAATAAGCCCTCTCTTGCAGCAATGGACTCCTGAAAATAGAATTAATTGGAGATAATTATACAGACAGTGGTCATTGAGCTTTAAATGAACTAGTTAACATTTAAAAAACAGAAAAACACTCATACAAACACCACAGGAGCAGTTGAGCACCCCCCCCCCCCACCTCCCCTCCCATCAAACATAGTCACTTGTCCCTTCCTATCAAACATAGTAACTTGTCCCTTCCCATCAAACATAGTCACTTGTCCCTTCCCATCAAACATAGTCACTTGTCCCCTCCCATCAAACATAGTCACTTGTCCCTTCCCATCAAACATAGTCACTTGTCCCCTCCAATCATAGTCACTTGTCCCCTCCCATCAAACATAGTCACTTGTCCCTTCCCAACAAACATAGTCACTTGTCCCTTCCCAACAAACATAGTCACTTGTCCCCTTGCATCAAACATAGTCACGTATTCCTTCCCATCAAACATAGTCACTTGTCCCTTCCCATCAAACATAGTCACTTGTCCCTCCCATCAAACATAGTCACTTGTCCCTTCCCAACAAACATAGTCACTTGTCCCCTGGCATCAAACATAGTCACGTATTCCTTCCCATCAAACATAGTCACTTGTTCCTTCCCATCAAACATAGTCACTTGTCCCCTCCCATCAAACATAGTCACTTGTCCCCTCCAATCAAACATAACTTGTCCCCTCCCATCAAACATAGTCACTTGTCCCTTCCCAACAAACATAGTCACTTGTCCCCTCCCATCAAACATAGTCACTTGTCCCCTGCCACGAAACATAGTCACTTGTCCCTTCCCATCAAACATAGTCACTTGTCCCTCCCATCAAACATAGTCACTTGTCCCTTCCCATCAAACATAGTCACTTGTCCCTCCCATCAAACATAGTCACTTGTCCCTTCCCATCAAACATAGTCACTTGTCCCTTCCCATCAAACATAGTCACTTGTCCCTCCCATCAAACATAGTCACTTGCCTCTTCCCATCAAACATAGTCACTTGTCCCCTGCCTCCAAACATAGTCACTTGTCCCTTCCCATCAAACATAGTCACTTGTCCCTTCCCATCAAACATAGTCACTTGTCCCTTCCCATCAAACATAGTCACTTGTCCCTTCCCATCAAACATAGTCACTTGTCCCTTCCCATCAAACATAGTCACTTGTCCCTTCCCATCAAACATAGTCACTTGTCCCCTCCCATCAAACATAGTCACTTGTCCCCTCCAATCAAACATAGTCACTTGTCCCCTCCCATCAAACATAGTCACTTGTCCCTTCCCAACAAACATAGTCACTTGTCCCCTCCCATCAAACATAGTCACTTGTCCCCTGCCACGAAACATAGTCACTTGTCCCTTCCCATCAAACATAGTCACTTGTCCCTCCCATCAATCATAGTCACTTGTCCCTTCCCATCAAACATAGTCACTTGTCCCTTCCCATCAAACATAGTCACTTGTCCCTCCCATCAAACATAGTCACTTGTCCCTTCCCATCAAACATAGCCACTTGTCCCTTCCCATCAAACATAGTCACTTGTCCCTTCCCATCAAACATAGTCACTTGTCCCTCCCATCAAACATAGTCACTTGTCTCTTCCTATCAAACATAGTCACTTGTCCCCTGCCTCCAAACATAGTCACTTGTCCCTTCCCATCAAACATAGTCACTTGTCCCTTCCCATCAAACATAGTCTCTTGTCCCTTCCCATCAAACATAGTCACTTGTCCCATCAAACATAGTCACTTGTCCCTTCCCACCAAACATAGTCACTTGTCCCTTCCCATCAAACATAGTCACTTGTCCCTCCCATCAAACATAGTCACTTGTCCTTTCCCATCAAATATAGTTACATGTTTCCTTCCCTTCCCATGTAACATAGTCACTTGTCCCCTGCCATCAAACATAGTCATTTGTACCCCCCCTTCCCATCAAACATAGTCACTTGTCCCTCCCATCAAACACAGTCACTTGTCCTTTCCCATCAAACATAGTTACATGTTCCCTTCCCATGTAACATAGTCACTTGTCCCCACCTCGACTGATGAAGGATTTTAAAATCATCTTCTCAGCAACAATACTGTACCTTCCACGGACACAATCCGAAGAATATCATTTTCATCCCCTCCTTTCAGTGCAAGAAGTGGATCTGGGAATTCAAACCTCAAGTGTTCTCTATAACGTCACGTACTATATACGCCATTGTTTCCAATGACCGTTTTAAAAACAATATCGCAGCATTATCAAATAATAAAAAGGGACATCGTATTATATTGATAAATAAGGGAGAACAACGTTAAGTCCTCCAAAGGAGTGCGGATGACATGTAACAATGTACTGTCTTTATTCGCCCTCTCAAAATATTCATCATCCCTCCCCATTGGGAAAATTTTCTTGGAAGAGACGATGATTCTAATTCCCTTTGTATCATCCGTGCTTGCAATATGTAAAAAACATATAACGTAACTCATATTTTACAGTAGAGCAGACTGCAAGCCATGTAGAACGATGGAATATCGTTTACTCATTGTCATGCAGTGATGGTCGTGATTGTCGTTTAAAGGAGTGGATAATCGGGGTCATCTACCCCTGCATTGTACTGTAAATACACCCATATGCAGTATATAGTTACATGTGTCTGAAATAGGATAGAAGTAAAACATTTCACTAAAGTTTTTTTGTACGAAGCACGTTATCCGATACTGAACGTAGCTTCTCAGATGATAAATGAGCTACCGTTCAGTTATAGTTAAGGGAAGTAAAAGTTCTAAGGAGCATTAATCTGTATCTCGGCTAAACAATTGTCTTTAAGCCACACACTTCTTTATGTGTGTAAATAGATTCACTACACACTCTTACTTTGAAACCGATCACTATCTCATGGCACGCACGTAAAATGTCGGCGTTGCTTCCTCTATGCACCCCAGTCGTGTTACACGTGTTCCCTATGTCGATGTGCTCGGCCCGGATTGCAGGTAGCCTATCTGAAATATAGGCTGTAGGCTATATGAAGGGTGCAGGGAACGAAAGGGCTAAGTCATTTTTTTAAATATTTTTATTGTATAAATGAGACTTTCTTCTCTGGTCCTAAGGTGGTTTTGGAAAAAAAAGAGTAAGGTCCAAGTATACGGGGAAAACAAGAAAGAGTTCACTAGGTTAGAATGGGTCATGTCCAGTGAATCAGGGAAAAACCGTCTCTTAAGCAGTAGTACAGAATTTGAAGGGAAGAAAGGTAGCGACGATGTTTGTTCTTTATTGCATAACTAGCTTTTCGTCCCTGTCGGCAGAAAGGAACTGGTTGAGATACAATGTTCTCATGTATCACATCTATCTCACATTCGCATTAGGGGCCGATACCCTAAAAGTTAGACCCATCATCATCAATCTTTACATGTCGCGATGTGCTGGCGGACGGCATGATCCATGAACACTTGCCTTCAAAGTCAGTTTGTCTGTGAGGGAAACAAGTGATTACAGTACAGTTATTTTACTTCCCTGAACAGATTTTCGAATTTATCTCATTAAGTCTTCATTTCATCATAAACGTTATAATTTGAAAATGTTCATAATTGAATTCCCAATGACTGTTGCTCCGTACAGTTTTTAGATCAAACCGACCGCTTTGAAGAAAAGAGCAAAATATGATAAAGGGCTCCCTCTTATTCTCCTCATCCCTTAGCACTGTATGGATATTTTGTAGTCTAGTTTTATTGTAGTGGAGCCTTCTACTTAGATACGAATGTTTATGCCATTCGTTCCAGTAATTTTGACATCAACCCGCAACAAACAGTCTGAGAGTCATTATGCGCCTCATCCGGGATAAATACAAAGATTTAGCCAAAAATTCAAAATGTTCAGACAGAAAGCTTACTTTATTTATAGGGATTATTTTTACAATCACCTGCCCATGAAAATTAGAGACAATGAAATATTCTGTGACTCTTCCGCATTGCCAAGTGATTGATATGGAATTGATTGGCACATCCCAAAAATAGCTTCTTTCATCTTGCCAGGGCGTACTTCGCAATACAACGTTATCTTTCCTACCATATAATGTGTTAAGCATATTTTCATGTATTGATAAATAGGCTTATGGGATCACCTACAGTCCGTGTGTGTGTTTCCCCCTAATAAAATCTAAACGGCCGAAGCGATTTCAATGAAACTCGGCAAATATATACTACTACCTCATCCGTCATCGATCGTGCCTGTCAAATTTTAATAAGTTTCACTAATCAAATATGGCGGCCGCGCGAAATATTTCAGTGGCATTCTATATTTCCGTAACAGTTACCGATATCACCCCGAAATTTAGTACGGTGATAAGGGTACTACTGTTAGTTCACATATGTGAATTTCAAAAACCTGTTAAGTACAAAACCAACATGGTGGCTAAGCGAAGTTGAAACACTTAAATGGAGTTCTCTCGCGATTTAACCATCCGAGCGCGGTGAAACTTGGTACGGTAAATGTTTATACAAATTGGCCAGCCCTTGAAAAACCATATCAATGCGCCCGAGCCCCCCTCCCACGCAATCCCACCAGCTGCAAAAAATACTAGGGAAATAGAAAAAATATTAGTTAGCACACCAACTAGCCAGCTAACTAATTGAAAGGAAATAGGTAAATAAAAATTACAGTCAGTATCAAAGACTAGACGTTATATCATTTCAAATGACGCATGCTACAAATGCTACACATGTTAGAAAGGCTCAGGAGGGCTTCTTGCTTCGCTCGAAGCCCCAGGACTCTTTCAACAGACTCCATTACCCATTAACTTAGGCTTCCCGTGCGGGCACCTCTTTAAGGGTCACCCTGTATTTGAGTCTGACATCTTTTACAACTCTTTAAGGGTCACCCATTATTTGAATCTGATATCTTGCAAACCTCTTTAAGGGTCACCCTGTATTTGAATTGAATCTAACATACTGTACACATCGTTAAGTGTCACCCTGTATTTTGCTCTGACATCCTGCACACCTCTTTAGGAGGCACCCTGTATACTTATCTGGCATCTTGTACATATCTTTAGAAGTCATCCTGTATTCTTGGGTGACATCTTGTACACCTCTTTAGGAGTCACCCTGTATTCTTGTCTGGCATCTTGTGCACCTTTTTAGGAGTCACCCTGTATTCTTCTCTGCCATCTTGTACACCTCTTTAAGAGTCACCTTGTATTCTTATCTGGCGTCTTGTATATCTCTTTAGGAGTCACCCTGTATTCTTATCTGGCATCTTGTACACCTCTTTAGGAGTCACCCTGTATTCTTTTCGCTTCGCTCAAAGCCCCAGGTCACTCGACGCCCCAGGACTCTTTCAACAGACTCCATTAACCATTAACTTCGGCTTCCCGCGTGGCTGCATGACGTCACGCACTCGCCATCCTTTACCCATTAACTTAGGCTTCCCGCGCGGCTGCATGACGTTACTTCCGTCTCCCTAACGCAACCGTCTCCGTCCCGCATAACTTTAGACTCAAGCATAACGACGAAGACGACAAGATCATTTACGGGGGTGCAACACTGACCACGGCGTAACCAGGACGTGATAAGGACAAGAGAGTAGAGCACCCCTGTACTTGCAAGCAGGTTGTACCTCTCTGGATTGGACAACTGTTACAGGAAGCACGGGTAAGTGGGAAGTGTGTGGCCCAAGGAACATATAATAGCAAAGGAATCTGTACGAAGATATGAACTTCTTAGATGAGACAATGATGACGTAGAATGGAGAATTCCAACGCCACCTTGATGAAACAACTGACTATACATGAAAGCAAAGAATATAAGTGACCGAATGAGCTAGGGGTGGGTTTGCCGACTACAAGTGCCAACTTACGCAAGGAAAGTGAACTCATAGATGTGAGTTACCACGTGCATAGATCATTAGTGATTTATTTTAAGTTATATAAAGGGTGGGAGTTCAGGAGAATCGTTCCTCGCAATGTCTGAACTTCTTTTAGTCATAAAATGTGAACTATTACTGCTATTCCTACCATAGTGGGTAGTACCATAACCTCCAAATTTTAGACCCCTTCCCCCTCCAACAACGGCCGAAGATCAAAACGGCTTCTTTCTTGTTTTTCATTGCTTGGTGGCAATATCGTTTTACAAGGATGTCAAGGTATGTGTACACCCAGAATTTTCTTTTTTAATTTACAAAGTTCCCTGTTTAGAATTTAGGTTACTAGAAAGAGCAAGAAAAAGTAGAAAGATCAGTATGTATATGAACTAAAAATGTTTCATTATTTGTTAATAACAAATTATTTTGTTTAAAAATATATTATATTGTTTTAAACATCATAGCTCCCAAATTTATTGACATTCCTCAAATCTGATTTTTGCAATTTGTTTTCAACACTTTTAGGTATTGCATAAACCTAAACTACATGAGCCTAGAATGAAATTGTGCCTGCTAGTGTCCTATTACTTCAATGATTACAATTTTTTTGTGAGTATTTATAAACAAATCACATAAATAATTATATTTTACTACATTAGTTACATATCAGAGGTTAGTGCACTGGAGTAGGCTTTTGGCTTTCATTTAAAAAAATAATCAGTGAAATAGGATAATTAGGTCTAATGTTATGATTTTTGGAAATACTGAGGTCATTAAAAATTATTATTCAGAGAAATCCATCTCAAAGTTTTACAACTGTTTCAGAAACCTCCTGCCTCATGATGTCCCTTCTAATGCAGTATTCTGGTCTTCCTTCATCTTCCTTCTTCCTCTCAGGTACCTCCTCCTGGTTTTCTGCTCTGGGGTGATTTTAGGTGATATTTTTTTCTGTTTTAGAGCTTTAGCCAACTCCACACCGGCTCGAGTATGTTTACCAATAGTAACACCCACCCGCTTTAAAATTTCCAATTCAACATCTCGGCCACAATTATAATGGCAAATAGCATCCATAACTCAAAAATTCAATGTTTTCAGTCCTACATAACTATCTTTTGGGCATCTTCTCCATATCATGCCATTAAAACTTCCATTTTGGTTTTGTGTTTTGCCATGGAGACAACGCCTTAGCATGTACATTGTCAGGTAGTCCATTTTTAGGCTTATATTTATCCAGTGTGCCAGTTGCCACTGCATTTTGGAAGGAACACCAACTGCCTTCACCTTTGGGACATTTACCATGGAGTTCCTCATTCCTGCCTGCTGCTAAATGATACAGGGAAGTCCATATGGCTTCACTGGTTTCCATGGAACTTCTTTACAGGCCTCCTTTTAGTTCTTCTGATACCCATGGTTATAACAACAATGCACAACAATATTCAAGATAAACAAATTACAATTGCTCAAAAACTTTCTAAAAGTATATCAATATAAACCATAGGCCTACAAAATGCAAGGGTGCTCAAAACATCAAAACATTCACAGCTGCTGATTCAAATAATTTAAAACAATTCTCATAGATAGCAGCACAGGGTTACTATGGAGTGAACTCTATATTGTACATGAGTAATTAGAAAGAAAACAACAGTCACAGATGATCAGCATGAGCAGAAGGCAAACAAACAAATTGCCTCGTGTCCAGTAAAGGGGTCGTGGCTCAGTGTGCAGCATTTTACATAAATGCTAATATCTCAAAAAGTAGTGAAGGTAGTGTTATACAATTTACACCAAATTAAAGCTAATAAAATAACGAATCCAGGCAATGTAAAATTTAAAATTGAAAAAAATACGACTTTTTGACAATTTCTGGGTTACTTTCTGAGTTTCAATTAACCGTGAAAAGGTCATCAGAGCATTAATTTAATACATAGCATTGACATATGCGATGTTGGTTGCATTCATCAGAATAACATTCTGATTAATATGAACAATACAATTAAATACCATATAGACCCTCAACTACCTACACACACACACACACACACACCGACAGCAGTGGCTACGCTCGCTAAAGCGCAGCGTTTGGTCATGGGGCCAAGCTCTCTGCTGACTCGGTAGACGCGTGGGTTCGAGCCCCACCGTCGGCCGTCCTTGAAATGGTTTTCTGTGGTTTCCCATTTTCAACACCAGGCAAATGCTGGGACGGTACCTTCTGATAGGCCACGGCCGCTTCCTTCCACATCCTTGCCCAGTATCATTCACTCCCATTCCGACTCTCTCATCCCGACGCGCAGGTCGCCCACGGGCGTCGAATAGAAAGAGCTGCACTCGGCCTTCTGTGGAGGCCACACGAAAAAAAAAACTACACACACAAATGAAATTATGTACCTCATTGAAATAATAATAATAATGTTATTGGGAACATAACTATGACTACGTTATGCAAGATGTTTCTCTAGCTATTGTCGAATAAGCCGCCAGTCATTTGTTTCTGTACATGACCAACACAATAAACACTAAAGTCACTAGATAGGGTTGGCAATTGTGAGCATTCTGCATGCATACTAGGCGTTTTTCAATTGTTTCGTTGATGGCCATTGGCAGCCACTTTGAAACCAAACACAAAATTACGGCCGCCATGTACTCATTTGAGAGTACTTCGCCTGGGACGGCCACGCGCTAGCCCCAGCAGTAACAGGAAGCCATGACATTCCTTCTTTACTGAAGCAGCCCACCAATCCTTCCACATCTTTGCTTGTGGCTATCTCCCAATAAGCCAGGTTTTACCTGTAGGCAATCTTTCCTTTCTGCCTATGAAGACCTTCCCTGCCCCTTCGTCTTACAACATACCGTACCTAATTGTGTTTCTTAACCCAAATGATGATGCCTGGTAGAGAACTTATTATTGGGACAAGCTCGTCTGTTTCCCTTACTATCGTAGACTAGAGGCAGCAGTAGTAAAGGTTGACACCCACGCGGGGCGGACACTCTCGGGGCCTCCCCGAAAAGCAAAAGCTACCAACAGCTTTTCTTCTCTTTATAACTCGCAGCAGCACTGCGCTGGCTTGCTCTCGCTTCAAACAAGCCTTTATTTTCTCACAATCTGGATTTTCATTGTGTTCAGTACATTCTTCCTTCTATTACTTTCTTCCATCATTACTTTTGTCTACCTTAAGAGTTTACTCACTTATTTTCCCATGTGACCGCCGATCCTCCTTATTTTGCTTCATTGCAATGCGTAAATAAATACTTGAAATTCAACATACCAATAATAGATTTAGAACCATTATACCTTGTTGTGTTATGGTAGCAGAAGTTCCGGTTATACAACTTGCTCAAAAGTCACATGATCTAGTGAAATCACTTATAAGTAAATTGGCAGCACTGGCTGTCAGAAAAGCTAATGAACCACTTAAATGAACTGCTGCTGTGTTATCCTATTTCGTGTTGATTATATTTCTAATCAGTTCGCATGCTTATGAACCACCAGAAGAGATTTATTAATCTTCTCATTGAAATGCGTGTTGGCATGAATTAAATAGGCCTACACGTAGAATCTTAATTGATACATCAACTGAGCGCCATGGCGAGGAGCAAATAGATCTACAAACCTGATTGTTATGCTCATGTTGGAGGACCTCCAAGGGACTTGGCACTCGGTGTGACTACAGAGACTAATTATGCGTAGCCTGCACAATACTTCTTAGGGAAAGTCATTTGATGATACAGTAGTCAAACAACTGCATTTTTAAATTAGATTCTTTGAAGTTTTCGAGGAGTAAACAACTAAACAGCCTATTTTCATATATCCTACTGGTCTTACTTAAGAGACGAGATATGAAAACGAGATATTAAAGAATTACACAGCCGCCATTTTTAAGGTCTCATAAAATCCCATTGAATTTGACGTCAGCATATTACGGCTTGTATGAAGATATACCGTGCCAAGTTTCACAGCACTCGGATGAAATGTCACGAGACAAATCCATTTGAACATTTAAATTTCGCGTCGCTGCCATGTTGGTTTAGTGCTCACCAGGTTATTGAATGATTCATAGGTGAACTTATGTAGCTGGCTGCGTGGCCCATTGGTAAAGTTCTCGCTTGCTGTTCCCAAGTTTGCAGAATCAAATCCTGGCGCAGCCAGTTGGCATTTGATAGTGCACAAATGTGAGGAAGCTGTGTCGGTAGATTTACTGGCACGTTAAAGATCCCCTTCGGGGCAAAATTCCGGCACCCCGGCGTCTCTAAAAGCCGCAGTAGTTAAAAGGGCCGTAAAACCAATAACAATATGAACTTACATGGGTTGTTTTTTTAGTTTTGGCACCAATGCTTCAATGCCAAGTTGCAACAATGTTGGGCGCTGCCACTTTTACCGACGGTTGCTGCCCTGCATCCCCTCCCTCAGAGCACATGACCTCGCCCGTCCCCACCACCATGCGTGCGCAATTGCGCCTGTTAGATGAGTAGTGTGAGACCTGAGCTCGCGAAAGACAGTCGCAATGTTTTCCAAGCAGGAGCAGAGAACGTGGATAAAAATTCAGTGTGCTAGGGGTCGCAGTGCTAAACAGTGTCACCGAGGATTGCAGGAAGCGTGCGGTGCAGCTGCGTTACCGTTCAGAACGGTAGCAAGATGGGTTGTAGCCTTTCGAGATGGGCGCGAACGTTTGGAGCACATGCCTCGATCTGGTCACCCACCAGTAGGAATAAGTGATGACAATGTACAGATGGTGTCCGCGTTAGTAGAGGTGGATCGGAACGTAACGATTCGTCAATTAGAGCAAGATACCGGACTGGCAGGCGTGGATCTAGAGTTTGGCTTGGGGGGGGGGGGGGGGTGTCAGAGAATCAAAATTGTTAAGAAAAATGGTATCACTAAAAACGCAATCACAAAATAAACAAACGTACAAAACCAGACCAATTTTTTTGCAAGCTACATGGATAGAGATTTGATGCGTTTTGCGCACAAAAAAATATTCGTACAAATTGCAACGGCGTGTTTTGCCACTTTTACATCGAGCTTCGAGGAGTATCAAGGTACGTTACAGTTTCGGCAGGTCGAGTTGGTACCGACAAAGGGAGAAAGTCACAGCTTAAATTGCCAACCAAGCTTGCAGTTTGGACGTTGGTAAATTTTTTTGGGTCAAAAAAAAGCCCCAAATTTATATCCGTGCATTGCTGCACATTCATCGTGACATCACTATAAACATCTATTCGGTAATCACAAGATTTGCTAAACAAAATAGACGAGTTAATTTTGATATATAAATCAACCCCTGGCACTATACAGCCCATGGCGGGCTAAGGCCGACCAAGCGACCGGTGCCCAGCCATTTGGCCTGCAGATATTGGGGTGACGCGTGATCAGCGCGTCGAGTCCCCTGGGCCGTTAATCTTGGTATTCGTGATCGGTTGACATATAAATACTCGTTTTTATATAACAGGTATGAAGTTGAAAATATGTCCAGTTGTAACAGAACATAATAATTGCAATAAAGATATTTTCAGTATTGAATAAAATGAAAAAAAAAACGGTTTTCAGTTAAAAATCGTTAAGTTTTATTTACCTGGTTATTGTGTTTTCGTTTTTTGAGTTTGAGATCGAAGTGAACGTTTGAATAATGAACCTACGCAATAATCTTCATCGTATGGTGCATAACTGTATGGCCTACATACATAACAATCCAACATGGCAACCATTCAAAATATTTATACGGTTCTCAATATTTACGAATTTATTACAATAATCACACTGAAATTGTGAATGTTCATAGAGGCTATTAATATACATGGTTTTTTTTTTTAGTTTTGGCACCTTAGTTATAACTGGATTAATAACTCACTTAGATGGTTCGAAGTTTCACAGGCCCTCGATGCAGTCCCCACCGTTGCGTACAACGTGTTCCCAGCGATGCGGAAGTCGTTGGATCCCGTTGGCACTGCCCAATCTATTGATGGTACGAAGAGAGTGCTCGGCAGCCTGCTTAACGTCTTCAATGGTACGGAAGCACTCCCCGCGCATCGTCATCTTCATCTTCGGGATGAGATCATAGTCGCAGGGCCTGATGTCGGGAGAATATGGGGGTTGATAGAGGACCTCCCAGCCCCAGCGATCCAACAATGCCGACACAATGCCTGCTGTGTGTGCCCTAGCATTGTCATGCAGAAGGATGGGCGGTGTAACCATGTGGTGGCGCCGTTTCCTTCTCAGAGCTCCTCGGAGATGGTCTTGCAGAAACTAACACTAGAACGCCGCATTAAGGGTTTGCCCTCGAGGAACAGTATAGTGAATGTTCACACCATCCCACTCATAGGCAAGAATCAACATTACCTACACATTGGTGGGGGTTGGTCGAACTGTTTGTTTCCGTGGTGATCCGTGGTGCCGCCACTCGTTCGATTGGCGTTTTAACTGTGGCTCATATGATCTGGCCCATGTCTCGTCAATGGTTATGATACGCCGTAAGAAGGCCTCTCGTTCGCGAACAAGAAATAAAAACGAGATTTTAAAATTTCGCACAGCTGCCATCTTGGGGTTATCTTAACAATTGATTTTAACTGGATGTCAGTAGATTGCATTTTATACGAACATTTACCGTACCAAGTTTCACTGCGCTTGGATGTTGAAATCGTGAGTAAATTCCATTTAAATGTTTAAATTCTCTTAGCCGCCATGTTGGCTTTGTGATCACCTAGTTATTAAAAGTCCCATGGATGAACTTAAATTATTAGCCTCTATCAACATACAATTTTTTTTTGGATGGTTGCCATTTTGGATTGATATATATATGTAGGCCATAGAGTTGTGTACCATTAGATGAAGATTATTGCGTAGGTTCATTCTGCAAACTTTCATTTCGCATAATTAGGACTCAAGAAATCCGGTGAAGAAGGACCAGTTTATGCGGCAGGGGAATTTTAGAACATCACAACCATGTGAAACTTTCGTCGCTCATTTCCTGCAAGTTCATATTTTTCATTCCGTTTCCCTAATAACATATGAACTAACAAAGATATTTCAGTGAAGTTTTGTAGTCACATTTCTACGATAGTTATCAACAAAACGTACTAGAATGGTTGCCCTAACCATTATAGTTTATTAATAATAAATTATTTACTATGACAATTTTATAGATTTTTAGACCCGTTATTTAAAAAATCTCAACATAATATTTTTTCTTGAAATATTTCAATCATTCTAATACATTTTGTTGCCATGACATCTAGGACCACATTAAAAAAACAATAATTAAAATGTAACAATATTTCCGAGAGTTACTAAGGAAACCCCATTCTTGTGTATAATATACAGCCGCCATTTTGTGTGCATATATATCCATGATGAAGCAATTTTCTAAATATTTAATAGTAGGTCTGTGTTAAAATTGTATTGTAATGACAATTCCAAACAGTTTATCAGTGCAAAGAAAATAAATGTTAAAAATTCACTATTTTGTTGCTGTCGAATGTGTACGTCCCCTAAGTGGTTAATGAGAAAGTTATTGATATTTTGTGTGAAGGGTGTCGCTATCTGGTAGCGGTAGGACTAAAATAACTTACATATAAAACTTATTTACTATCATTTAATTATTTTTATGAAATGTTCTTTAAACTGGATGCCAACTTGTTCAGCGTCCTCGCGAAGTTTACTCACATATACTGTATATCATTCAGATTTCTCTATTTCTCTTTATATTAGTATTAATTCAGATTAATTATATACATCTTTTACATTTTGCACATAACATACTTCAAGTAGATGGTCAACACCCCGCCTGTATTTTATGCAAGCTAGAAGAAATGCATAATCAACTAGAAGAACGATTTTGAAAACTTGAAAAATTATCAGTTATTTTAAAATATTTCTTTTTTTACAAGTTCGATTAAACAAGACTAGGCTACAATTAAAGAGATATCTTATAAATAAATTATCTACAAGCTTCATACTGTATATGTTTCTTTGATTACATTTTAACTCATCATTTTTAAGTTTGAAAACATATTAATTAACATTGTAACAGATCTGATTTTCTTCGCTTTAACATTTCTATATTTTTAAGAACATTTCAAAAAATAATTTAATGATAGGAAATAAGCTTTATATGTAAGTTATTTTAGTCCTATAAGAATATAAAGGATCCCGCTACCAGATAGCGACACCTTTCATATGGTTAACGAGCGGCGACTCAAACGTAAGGCAGTAGCACGCGCTGACAATAACCATTGTTCGCTACTGACCAATAGCTGACGGTTGTTGACCAATAGAATGCTTCCTCTATCACTCCTCGTGGACTTCAAAGTCCCGCCCTGGCAGCTAGCTCGTGTCTCACGCAGGTATCAGATGTCCAGTGTTGCACATCTGCACGTAGTTCTGTCCAGTCTCACTGCTTGCTGTCAGTGGCTATGGTGGAAAGTTGACAACGCTGTGCCTCGCGCTGCGAAAGCCTTGCCTCCAGGCAGCCATGGAATATTAACATATCCGCCCAGCTAGTGTTCAAAGGCGAGCCGCACGTTAACGAGCCAAGTGCAAGAACTACACAAAGTATCAATAACGTGCTCATTAACCACTTGTCTCTCAATATCGTTTGTTAGTTATGCTGAAATCAGTAGGCTATATTAAGCAACTTCTAAAGTCTGTTCGCCGAGTCAAGATAGTGGGGGTACACACAGTTGTACACGCGATTGTAGGGCTGCCCGCAAGGGGTGTATAGAGCTGTGAACGTACGCCTACTTCAGTGCTTTGTATAGCCTACATATGGAGCGGACTGACTTATCGGTTACATGCCACAGCGTGGGTTATGTATTGTTCGTTTATGTATTTATTTAATTAATTAATAAGTTCTTCGCTGCTTATGACAGGCAACAGAACAGTATACTGTGCAGCACAGCACAGCACCAAGTGCAGCAAGTCTTGTCTTTTCTAGGGCTACGGCATGACTAATGATCTCGGAGTTTCTTGGCTACTCTTGTCCAACACAGCCGATGACGTTAACTGGGCGTGTTTCCCTGTCCACGTAGCCGGGGCACTGTCTCGACTCGGCGAATTTACTGACGTTTGGTGGATCACTCTCAATACCATGGTGTATTCATTAGTATATTTGTCACTAAGGACCAAGATTGAATTAAATATGTTTAATTCCATATCAATCATGATTGTGGTGTGTACTAGAGTTCGAAACCTGCAATGAACTCGTGAAGAGGAGAACGGAAATATAATATAGTACTGTAAGGTAAGGGGGAGCAAACGGTCACCGGCTGATATGTTATTGTTAATTCATTTAGGGTCTTTGCGACAACGCGGTCATTCAGTTTCGTGTACGTGGGTGTGTGAAGAATTTGTCTGATAACCAGTGTTATTGTGGGATCTGTAACCAGCTAAGAGAGCTAGTAAAGTTTCGTTCTCAAAGTTGGTGTCAATGGAAGGTTGAAAAGCCGGAATACCTACCACTTGTGTCGACATGCTGTGAAAGGGATCTGTAATTATCTCAAACGAAAGCGTGCTATCCTGCAACTGTAAGAAATATATGCCGTAAGGAAACATCTGTGGGACAAGAAGGGATTAATGAAAAACCAAGGCTACAAAAAGAGTGTTGCTGTCTTCGTGGTCACTTCGGCAGCTGGACAAGCTAGTTTCAGCCATGTGTTAGACTACATGACTGTGGTCGTGGGCAAAACGACACCATACAGAAACAACGTTACATTATGTACATCTGTATTGCTTGTCAGACATTATTGCTTACTTAGAGCCTGTATGGTTTATGGTTCGCAATGACTGATTGCTATTCGTGAACTGTAACTGCATTTCAAATGACGGAATTCCATTAGCAATAGCTACTAAAACGTTTGGAAATATACTAAGAAGACGTATAATACCTAATATAGATAGGCTATTCTTAACTTCGGACAAAATACGACATTTTCCGCTAAAACCAAACAGGAAGTATTTTAACAAGCACAGAGTTAGAAAGGAAAGGAAGGCGGCTATTGCTGCCGGTAAGGGGTGGAAAGGTACACAAAATAGCCTACGGTAAAACAATAAATGCAGAATTATCATACATATGGTGAAAAGTTGAATAAGTCCCTTGGATGTAAGAACTGGTTTCATGTTAAACGCACGGAGAATACCTTGTTTGTCATACCTTCCAGAGCGTCGAAAGTGACTGATTGTAAGCCATAGGTGGGGGACGCCACTTTTCTATCAAGAATTATTTGAAGAAATATTTGTGTCTTTGTAGAATTCAATTTTACTTCATTTCATTATGTATTGTTTAGAGAAATAAGTAGTGGACTACAGTTTTGTTCCTTGAAAGCTCGGAAGACAATGCAAATATGTCCCCAGAGTGTCCGTTTACCCCGCAATTATCTTAACTTAGGATTTGATATAAAAAGTAAATGAAACTTCCATATCGAAGGAACATCATTATTTTAGAATATAAAGTACTTTGAACTTATCTCCCCGTCATTCTTGCTTTATACGATCAATACAGCGCATTTCTCGCAGCAGGTTCTGCTACAGGAACACATTCTAAAGAACTGGGCAAGGATAGTCTATACTGTATTTATACAGTTTCTAATTTCAGGAAGCCATTGCACCCGGGAGAATATACTACGAGAAGGAATATTTTCTAGAGGCCGAGTTTTAGTTGACTGATGGACATGGATTGTTTTAACTTTAGAATTTGATAATAATTTTGTAATGTTGAGCTATAAATGTGCAATTTCCTTGTAAAGAATACGTAGAAAACCCCAAATCAGAGAGAAACGTAGTCATCTCTCGAACTCTAAACTACGGTACGTTTGGCCCTTGTGAATATTAGTACGCACAATTACTGATAGTGGCTCTTTTGAAAATGTAACTGGGAGGTCCCCCTAAACACCACTGGCGCGCACACTCTTATACAAAGTGATTGCTAGATATAGATGGTTGTTTTTGTTATTGCTGCACGGTCACTAATGGCACGTGTCCTTAGTGTTGTTCCACCCCGAGTTCTCACCTCAATTCCTAGGGTATAGTTCTCTATCGAACCCCAATGAATTACAGTTAAGCCACTCCCTCCATACTGACAATGACATTAGGTCTTAGGAGCGTCAAGTTGTCAGTTGCATTCTCTCCCTCACTTGGTGGCCACATACAATGTGCGGCTGGATACATGGTCTGCGAGAACATCTGTCTAATTTATTTTGTTTAGTATCCATCGTCATGGTCTAGAGACCTAAACACACCCAAGTAGACGGTGCTGATGACCATGGTGTACCTAAGGCTTCAGGTTCGATTCGCCACACTGTCTGAAGACTGGAACGGAAAATAATTAAAGCTTTTAGTTTTACGTGACCGTTAATCATGCGATCATGAGCCACTGGACCTCCTTTTTACATGGATTCCGAATCACAGAAAATGGCATTTCATTTCGAAAATCTCACATGCATTGACCAGGTATCGAACCCCCACCACCTTGGTGAGAGGCCAACAGCTAGACCACTGCGCCACCACGCTCACAGGAAAATAATTAGCCTTACGATGAAAAATTAAAAGAAGTGGGTTCGAATCCCATCACAGCGATAATTTCCTATTCAGTCCGTCTATTTTGCGGGAGCCTGACTTTTCCAGCCGATTTCCTTCAGAAGGATGGCGAATTGGTGGCAAAGAAGGAAGCGGCAGAACAGTCAGATTCATCTGAATGGAAAATAGGATGTTACTTTACGTACTAGATTGTTTCTCAAAGTTCGGGTTTATAACATGACAACACTGATACAAGAGTGAGCAATTCATTAGCTTGTTCTTAGACACAAGTGTTCCCGTGAAACCGTGCAAGGCTGATACGACTAATTTGACGAGGTGAAAAAGAAAACAACATTGAACTGGCTGGCAAAAGTCCCGAGTTCCTACCTACGGTTGAGGTGCGACGCGACGTGTGTCACAGATCACTGTAGAAAATAAACAACTCTATGAATGAAATTGAGAACCTCGGGCGCTTACACTTTTATCCCAAGAGGCTGCTAGATAAGCAGTAGGTTGTTGTTGTTGCTGCTGCTGCAATGCCACTAACGTCACGTGCTCTTACTATTGTTCCACCCCAAGTTCTTAAACGTGCTCTCAATTCTTGGGGTATCATTCTCTATTGAACCCGAAATGGACTACAGTTTAGCCACTCCCTTCAGCAACGTGTGCCACGATGCTCTTAAAAGAAACATTTAAATTAATATTAAAATATCGAAATCTGCATTTGTTCACCCTACAGCTGTGACAATGTTGGGAACCGGAGGAGACAGTGTTCTGAATTGTGTCCTTGCAATTCTACGAAAAAGAGAATATTCTAACTCAATTGAATTTATCTTGGAAAACTGGGAAGACAATCAAATTTCATTTTTAAAAGTTGTTGTTGTTGTTGTTGTTGGATGTTTTCAATACATTTTAGGGGCTTGTTGGTCATCAGCCCCGTGTAGTTAGGTGTGTTGAATTTTTCTGATAACCTGTATTTGTGTGATAACTGTGGTAGTGTTTGCAGCTGTATTAGGGACAGGGATACGGTTGGTGCTCCTGGCATTTGCCTGGAGGGAGTGTGGAAGAACCTGGGGAAAACCAGACTCAGCATAGCCGCTGTGAGAGCTGGGATACGAACCTACGATTTCCGGACTTGCTGCAGCTGCCCATGCGGTCGTAGTGCACGATTTAAAAGGGCATAGTTATCGATGATTTTGTGTACTAGAATAGCAAAATGTGTCTAATGCAATCTTGTTATTGTTGGTACACCATGGTCATCAGCACCGTCTACTTGGGTATGTTTAGAATTCGTAGGATCGCCTGTGTTATTGTGTTGACTTTGGCAGTGTGTGTTACCATAATCAACGCAACTTAGCCAGGACTTGGAATAATGTATTTTCTCGGCATTTACATGAAGTGAGTACGGAAAATCAAACTCAAAATTGGCACTGTTGGTTTGTATCCCCGAACATCCTAAGGGTACACTACAGTATACTGGTATGCCGCTGTCAAACAGTCCAATAAATCATGTCATGTCTACCCGACGTCCCGTCTCTTCCGCATATTTCTTGGCTGTCACCCCGGAGGTCCGGGTTCAATTCCGGGCTCTGCCAAGAAATTTAATTCTGGTCTGAGGGCTGGAACGGAGTCCATTCAGCCATGAGAGATAATTCTGCGAAGGGGTGAGTTCGATTCCCTCTTTAGCCGTCCTGGAAGTGACTTTCCGTAGTTTCCACATTCTACTCCCGGTGAATGACGGGATGGTTCCAAAAAAAGGCTACGGCCACCTTTTTTCTAATCCTCACCTGAATTTCAAACACACACAATAATACAGGTTATCAGACAAAATCTCGCGATACCGCATTGATACCCAATTAAAGTCTACTGTATATTGCTTGTACTTTGAGCTTCGCTCGCCCAATTAAAGCAACAATAAAACTAATTCATTCTTACTGGTATGAAACAATAAAATCATTAGCCCCGTTTATTGCATTTTGAGACGTGAAATGAGGCACCATCACAGGCAGCTGGAGTAGACCCTAATCATTACAGGTGTCATATCCATGCAGAAATAGGGATTCACTGGTCACTTTCAGCACTGGGATTGATTTCTGGAATATTCTTCTCTCCAGTCTGACTCTGTTGCCTTAATGGCAATGGCAGTTGGCATGTTCGTTAAGTATGCCTTATCTTTAATTAGTAGACTATATTAATTCAGAGAAACGTAATATTATTAAATTTAGATGTGCTTATAAATCACCCCCCTCCAATGTTTTACCCCTGATCTCTAAACAACATACATCTACTCAAAACATTGTTACAGTCCTAATGTGTTACATTACAACGTTCAATAGCTTTGGGGAGTTACGAGTAGAATCTCCGAGGAGAAACAGTGACGTCACGTCACCGCAATACTTTACCTAGGGAGGCATGTGGACACGGGGAATAATTAATAACATTAATTACCTTTAATATTTATTTATTTATTTATTTATTTATTTATTTATTTATTTATTTATTTATTTATTTATTTATTTATTTATTTATTTATTTATTTATTTATTTCGAAAACAATATTTGCGAGCCTTTGCAATTATTTACTCAAATTTATGTAAAATCGTAAATTAAGTAGATGGAGTCCTTTATCGGTAGAGTAGTGTTTTCATTTAAGTGGTAGTGTAGTATGTCTCCAATATTCTCATTCCTTGAAATACTCAGGCAAAAGATAAACTGCAGCACATAACAATCTTAGAGGGAAGCTTTTTAAGTTTTTACAACACAGCATGAGGTTCATCCTTGTGTAGGGGTTGCTACCCGCCCTACACGGAAGTTAAAAGGATTGCCAGTTGAAGCTACCAGACAGTGTTAGGTTCTTCCCTATGTAGGGGTTGCTTCCCGCCCAACAGGGAAGTTAAAGGGATTGCCAGTTCATGCTACCTGACAATGTTAGTTTCATCCTTGTGTAGGAGTCACTACCCGCCTAACACAGGGGTCTCCAAACTACGGCCCGAGGGCCACATCCGGCCCGCGGACAGATTTTGTCCGGCCCGCGGAGAGCTAGCATACTTGAAAACTCCTTTTAGAGAACATATTCTTTTTTATAGCAAATTAAATTTAGTTTACTGAAGTATTCTAATTTTATGTTGAATAATTATTAATATGACATCTACATTGATATGGTCATGGGCTAACTACTCATAACATTGTTGTAGGCTTATTGTTATTGTTTTTGTGATAAGTTGGATAAAGAAACACAGAATTGTAATGAGTAAAGACATGTATAGCATGCAGACATATGAAATACTAATGAGATTTATGTAATTGAGATTTTCCACTGACAATAGTTTGTAGTTGTGGACTAATTTTACTTGTACCAATTATTAAAAGAGATTTAAGATGCTCATCAGTTAATTTAGATCTGTAAACATTTTTTGTGTACTTCATTTTGGAGAAGGTCTTCTCACACAAATAAGTAGTACCAAAAACAGAAAACAGCCCACGAACAAATTTATGCAAATTATCAAATTGTGTCAGTGGAAGACTCTTATAAAATTCCAACAAAGATGAGTTTTGATATTTGTTCTTAATTATATCACTGCACTGTAGTTCAATCATTTCCATTTGAAGTTCCGGGGCTAGGGTTTCAATGTCAGTATCAAAAGGATCCTGAAAAATCTTAATTTGATTCGCAAAGGCATCGAAGTCCGAGAAACGAGTATCAAAATTTATTTTCAAAGCACTCAAAGTTTCGATTGCAAAATCGATAGGAAACTCAGTCTCAGTGGTGTGGCTGAATATTTCACATGTTTTAAAATGTGAAAAACATTTACTTCGTAGTTGTGATTGAAACAGTATCAATTTCTTCAGGAATGATTTGATATTAGTGTATAAATCAGGAAGATGCTGGTTTTCTCCTTGCAATCTCAAATTCAGTTCGTTCACATGTTTTGTCAAATCAACATAGAATGCTAACTTCCACAGCCATGCGTTGTTTTGTAATTCAGTAAGAGGGCGATGCTTTTCATTCAAAAAAATTTCGATCACTGCTCGAAGTTCAAAAAAACGCTGAAGGACTTTCCCACAACTAAGCCAACGTACGGCAGTATGATAAGGTAAGTCATTTTCTCCAATCTCTTCAATAAATTGTCGGAATTGTCGGTGATTCAGCCCAAAAGATCTCATAAATTTAACAGTTGATATGACTGGTTTCAGAACTTCAGACATATCCAAACATTTTCCGCACAAAGACTGTTGATGAATGATACAATGTAAGACTAATGGTTTTGAACCACCGTCATTTTCTACAGCGTTTGACACAAGAGCGACCACTCCTTTATCTTTCCCACTCATGTTTTTGCCTCCATCAGTTGTAATACATTTCAAGTTTTTCCATCGAAGGTTCTTTTGATTAATGGCCATTTCAACTCCTTTAAAAATATCTGTACCAGTAGTTGTGCCATGAATACTATACATATCAAGAAGTTCTTCATGCACTTCATAGCTTTTATCTACTCCTCGAATATAAATCAACACCTGAGCAGTATCTGACACATCCGTTGACTCATCCAAGGCCAAAGAAAACCACTCAACATCTCCATTTTTGTCGAACAGTTGAGAGGATATATTTTCAGCGATGTTTTCTACCCTTCGAGCCACAGTGTTTGCTGACATACTGACAGTTTTTAATAAATTTACCTTTTCAGGGCACATTTCTTCGGCTGCTGCAATTATGCATTCTTTGATCATTTCTCCATCGGTGAATGGTTTTCCACGTTTTGCAATTTCAAGAGCCACACGAAAGCTGGCACGAGTTGCAGCCTCTTGTTCGGTTTTGAGTTTTGTAAATGAAGATTGCTGCGATTTCAATCCGCGCTTCATAGCTTCGAATTTTTCTGCCCGCAAACTTCCTGTATATTTTGAGTAATTTTGAAAATGTTTTGTTTCATAATGACGTTTAATGTTATATTCCTTGAGAACGGCTATGCTTTCATTGCAAATCAAACATAGCGCCTTGTTACTGGACTCAATTACGAAATACTGAATGTTCCACTCATCTTTGAATTTTCTGCATTCACTATCAATTTTTCGCTTCTTTTCCATACTACTAAATCACACACAAAAGCAACAATTCAAATCAAAATACTGTTACAAAGATGTCTTAAACTTAAACACGCACAAACACGTTTTAAGGAGGTACGTACTATTTTATTTCACAACAGTGTCATAGGAACTGACTTGTGGTTGCGCAACTAGCCTTCTTATATATTCCAATTACTGCCATCTAGAAGTGAGTGGAAGACACCAGAACTCTCTCGAACCAACGAGATTACTCTGTACGTGCTATTAGCGCCATCTGTTAGCGATAGAAGGTACTACCTATTTCCGCTTGTGTCCACCAGATGTCGTGTCACGTTACTCCTCATGGCTCGTACTCTACGACTAATCTAGAAATTACAGATAATGACAGGAAAATTAATAATATGCAGTGTTGCCGTTTTGCGGACTTTAGTCCGATTTGCAGCCTTTTTTCAACGTTGCGTACTTTTTCGGACTTTTTTTCATCAGTGGACTATTTCACTTTTTACCACCGGCAACAATGAAAATATGGTTTTGGCCCTCGGAACTTACTGGAGTAATCAGTATGGCCCTAAGGCTGGAAAGTTTGGAGACCCCTGGCCTAACAGAACATCTCTGCGTGTTAATCATAAGCTCTCCACACAAGATGCGGACGAGGAGAGCGACATTGATTATCTAAAACCTCCGTGCTATTCTCTCCCATGGGTTCTAAGTAGGTAATTATTTTCTTAATTTGTTTCATAGATTGAAGTTGGCACTGCTTTATTCCCCATTTCCTCTCTCAAGCTGTTCGTCCACTCGGCATTCTCCCCTCCTGACCTTGAGGTCATTACAATGTGTGAAACACAACCAGCCAACCAAGACCAGGGCAGACATAACTTATGTGTTGTACATGAGTGAATACTGTATATCCCACATACCATGTGAGGTTTCTTTCTCTCGTTTTGGCACTCGCACGAGAGTCCCCAAGCAATAATACTCAGCACCAAATCTGTAAATTTACTTACATCAATGACTCCACCTGATCACAAGATTTTGGTATTTATGGCCTAAGAAGTGAGAAACATGCTACCTTGTATCAAACATAGACCACTGCTTTTCCTCAAAGTTGTCCTCACTTTACCCTAGGTACATACTGTGATAGCACTTAACATCAAGTTCCGGGCACCAATCGCAGTTCTAGACTCAAGTATGAGTAACATACGTCACAACAGTCAACATAAAAACACAGTTTATAGGACTATCAGCGTCCAGTCTAGTCAGCAAGCCTATGTGTGCGAAAGAGTTATCCCATTGTCCCCTATTAGCAGTTAGCACTGAGATCTCCCCTGCATCTACTGTCACACCTTGGAATCAGTAAACATTGCTTCCTAGGTTTACTTCTCAGAACCTTAACAGTCGAGTTCATTAATTTCCTTCTATCTCAACACATGGCCCCACCATCTGAGTCGGCTCATAGGAACAGTCTCATATAACATACTCTTTCTTAACATAGCTTTTATCTCTTTATCCCGAGTACCCTCCTGCCATTGCTCCCATGGTATTTGTCCCAGCAATCTTTCGTATTATTCTTGTACCAGTTATTTCCAGATTATGCGTGAGATATCCTGAATTCACCCAGCTCTCACTCCCATACAGCCAGGTCGGTCTAAATACTGAGTGATGTAGGGAGAGCTAAACTGACTCCTTTCTTACAGAATACAACAGAACGCAACTGATAACTCACTGCGTTGGCTTTTCTACACCATAAATCTACACCTATTTCTTTCCCTCTACTACCATCCTGAGCGACTACACAGCTCAAGTACTGTACCGTACTTAAAATGGTCCACCTGTTCCAATTTAGTTCCTCCTACCTGGAATTCGATATTATTGTGTTCCACCCCTACCGACATCACCATCGCATTTAAAATGTTGATTTTCACACCGTTAGTCCCTACATTTCAGTTTACGTTCTAACATGCTACTTTACAAGCTATCGACAGACCCTGTCATTATAACCAGATCATCAACATGAGCCAGATTGCTCACCTGGTTTCCACCTAACAAAATCTCAACTTGTCAGTTTATGTCCTTCAGGAAATGGTTTACATATATAAAACAAACAGTAATGGTGAAATATTGCAGCCTTGCCTGACTCCTGTAAAACGTTTAATCATGAAATCCTACCATCATCACTCACTGCTGCCTAATTCTATAATAGTACTTTATGCAACGAGCCTATAATGGCAATAATTAAGACACGAGTATGTTTATAAAATGAGCGAAGCGAGTTTTATAATTTCCATACGAGGCGAATTGCATACGACTGTTTATGTTCGACGATAATTATAACTATTTTATATTCGAACATAAATATTCATAAATATCTGTCGATATTTCACCAGTTTTATGTACTGAACAGAGGGCGTGGGACGCAGAGAATACCTTGTATTTGACCATGGCCTCCTCGAATATCCCACTGGCTGCGTGGCTCAGCGGTAACGTTCTCGCTTGCTGGGCCCTAGTTTGCAGGTTCGTATCTTGGCATTTGAGGGTGCACAAATGCGACGGAGCCGTGTCAGTAGATTTACTGGCACGTTAAAGATCCCCTTCGGGGCAAAATTCCGGCACCCCGGCGTCTCTAAAAGCCACAGTAGTTAAAAGGGACGTAAAACCAATAACATTATTATTATTATTATTATCGAATATCCAACTATGACACTCGCTACGCAGTGAAATTTGAAATAGGATGCCTTGGAAGTCAGCGCAGGTGCGATGCTATCCTTACCTAATTGGTCACACAACTGTTTCTTGAGCTCTGATTGGTGGGAGAAACTGTTTCATAATGAAAAATAGTGTTATAATGACCCTCATTATGATACAATTTTCTGACATAATTTTTACATTTCGACATCGTCGAACATAAATACTTTTCATTGCCTGTAGCAGCCTTCCCTCAATATTATAATATCTCAGGATCCTCAGCATTCTTTCCTTTGATACTCCATCGTGCACCTTGTCTGATTCTAATAACACACACACAACTGCCTACTCCTCTTGTAGGATGTGTCAATAACACGGCGCATACTGAAGATTTGCTCCTGATATCCCCCTTGTGGTCTAAAGCAATGTTGGTTTTCATCCATCATATTCTTGGTCAGACCACTTCGTGATGTAGCGGCTAGCGTTCCTGGCTGTCACGTCGAAGGTCCGCGTTCGATTCCTGGCTCTACCAAGAAATTCTAATTCTGGTGAGAGGGCTGAAACGGGGTACACTTAGACTCGTGAGGCAAACCTGATAGGTGGAGGGTGCGATTCCCATTTCAGCCATCCTGGAAATGGTTGTCGTGGTGTCCCCCATTTCAATTCCAGGAACATTCTGGGATGGTTCCTCACTTAGACCCCCCCCCCTCCTTCCCAACCCTATTCCCAATTTATAAATAAACAAACTATTACAGCCATCACAATAACACAGGTTATCACACAAATTCCTCTCTCTCTCTCTCTCTCTCTCTCTCTCTCTCACTCACTAGTACAAGGGACTACATTACCACGATAAGCAACAACAATATACTCGGTGGAAATTTAATGTTTTTCAGTCATTCAACACGATTTTACCCAATTGTAATGAGTGATTCCCTAATCCTGAATTGTTTTTGTATAAATTCATGAGTTTAGTCTTTTGGCTTCACGATTTGCCTGACTAGTCGTATTGGAAATCTGTTTTCAGTGTTGGTCAATGATCAAACTCTCCTTTCTACAATGCCTGAATACACATTGTCATATTGTTGCAATCTTTTCTGTCACCCTGCTTATACTGTAGTTGGTTGGGGCGGTAAATGCCTTGGTCTAGTCAGAGGGTATTTATACAAAATCCCATCTCAGTTCAATTATCTTATGCAACCAGTTCACCCCTGCCCTCCCACGGGTCGAGTTTAATCTCCCCTTGCTGATTTCTGACGTTGTAGTTTGTTCACCATCCTCTCTACTTCTTCAACTATTATTCTCATCCCGTGCCCATTCTCTGCAGCATAATCTCTAATGCTCTTACATTGCCAGAACGATTTACATTTAGCAAGTTCTCAAGGTATTCTCCATACCATCGTCCATGGGCTCTACAATTACTGTACACTAGATCACCGCTCATTTCCTTTGTTTTTCCATTACTAAGAATTACGAAAATAAACCAAGTATCTGAATATGCCTCAATATGCAATAAGTTGCACGTATAAAACCGGTTTAAATATTCAGAGAAACGTACAAGTTGAAATTAATATTGAATTATCCCTAAAATGGAAGTCATGAAAGTGAAAGCTGTAGAAGCAGACCCTTTTAAATGATGCCCACGCAAATAAATATCATTCTAGTGTGATGCTGACACGGGATACTCAATGCCTTTTGGGAAAACTGAGATGTGGGTTTGATTCCATTTTAGGAGTAATTCATCACGGCTTCCCCGATTCTATTCCAGGCAGATTCCGGGATGGTTCCTAACATATGGCCACACCCGGTACCTTCCCAAACCTTATTACATGTTACCAGGCAGATTCCGCGCACAGCCAAGTGTACGGGGCTGTCGACCATCCAATATTCATTTTTGCCTAATCATCTGTTTTTAGGCCTTGAAAACTCATCGATCTCGCTGCAATTTTACAAGCACATATTGTATTCCGTCCCTAATGTGTGTGTTTGAATATGTGTACAGTATAAGATCTCGAGTGCCCCACCCCCAATCGCTGGAGCACGCACTATGTTTAGAGTGACCGTGTGTTATGCTCTTCTACACAAATATGCTTTCTGGCTTTGTCTATACGTCTAAATACCTATGACCAGTGGTCGTCTTTTTCTGGTTATAAAAAAACTTCTTAAATTCATGCTTATGATTTGAAAATTTGTGGAACGTCATTGATAACTATTGAAACATGTACGAACATATACACTAGAGGTGGGTTCAAAACAGCAGAACTGGCTGTGTGCTTCAGCGGTAACGTTCTCGCCTGCTGTTCCCAATGTTGCAGGATCGAATACTGGCGCAATTAGTTGGCTTTGGGGGGGGGGGGGGTGCACAAATGCGAGGGAGCGGTGTCAGTAGATTTACTGGCACGTTTAAGATCCCCTTCGGGGAAACCCTTTTGCACCCCGGCGTCTCTAAACACCGCAGCAATTATTAAAATGGACGTAAAGCCAATATAAGCATTATTATTATTATTATTATTATTATTATTATTATTATTATTATTATTATTAATAATCAAAACATCAGGCATTTTGACAAATAAAAACCAAACAATTTCTCCGCTAATGTAATATTCACTTTAAATACTAAAATGGATGTAAGTTCAGTAAAGTACTCAGTAAACAATGTGCTATTCACTTCCTATTTGAGAACTTATTCTGAACACGGAAATATTGCTTGATATCTCCAGAGATAAGCTAAGCATACCACTTGTGACAATACTGTTTCGTTCCACACAATCCTTACGGTCACCGGTAAAAAAAAAAAAAAAAAAAAGAAGATTTAAAAGTAACATTCGCTAGCTGGATTGGGAACAGATAACCATTATCAATGTGTTGATTTAATGTCGTAAGGGTGGTTTGTTTTATTGTGTTGCATAGTGTTGCCCAATGCACCATACAACTACAGTGGAACCCCTCTCGGCTGATCCGCCGGTGGGGCCGATAACCTGGATGTTAGGCCCCTTAAAACAACAATTATCATCATCATCTGATCCGCCGCTCCGGTAGTCCGACCGTGCTCCAGACGATTCGTGGCGGTAACTCACTACCCGTCACGCCATTGTTGTTAACAGGTAATTGTTGTTAATGCTTGTCCATTTTAGTGCTCCGTCATCTCTCGTATCGTTTCTGTCGTTGTCCGTGTTTTGTACAGTACGTACTGCACTGTGAAGGTTTTAGTGCTTACTGTTCGTTGGTTTTTGTAGATCAAGAAATGGAGGGACACTGCAGCTAAGTCTAGAATTTCATCTCCTAAACAAAAATCTACAACTGAATTTCTTCCTAAGTAATTCTTTGCTAGTGTGCCGGCTATCTGCAATTTTTACAGTATTGTAAATACAGTAGCCTACACACTGTACAATATTGCTCTTTTTCAATGTGTAATAATAACAGCTTTTGTGCGGTTTACTGTATTGCAATGTTTTTTGCCGTAGACAACAATATAGCCTACATATTGTACACACGTACAGTAGTCATTTTTGAGTTTATACATTGTTTATTTTATTGTTAAATCGGTATTTTTCTGTACTTTCTGATAATCCGACCTTTTTGCATTCTTCTTTTCCCGGTCAATACATGTGAGATTTTCGAAGTGAAATGCGATGTCCTGTGGTTCGGATTCCACGTAAAAAGTAGGTACCGTGGCTCATGATCGCATGATTAACGGTCACGTAAAACTACAAGCTCCTTCAATCCATCTTTTTTTTTTTTTTTTTTTTCTTTTCTTTTTGTTCCGACTATACCCTCAGTCTCAAAGGTGATGGATTGCAGGGGTTGTATTTCTTCAGAAAATTTAACGATTGTTTTTTATACAAACTTGACTAGTCTTCATTCCTGGTAGCCTACTGTTAGAAAAGTGTCGATCGAACTTTTCTTTACAAAATTAATTCAACGCAAGTAATAGCCTACATGACTTTTTAAATAAGCAGATTTTGTGTAAAGTGAGAAATATTACCAATCACAAGAGTTTTCGCCATGCAGATATAGTTTTCATGGCTGTGCGGATAGTGGATTAGCTGCGGATAATGTTTGGAGAAAATTTGCGGATAGTTTTTAGAATACAATCCGAACTTGTTTAAAATCATTATTAGGACCCGGGTGTTTATGACATATCATATTTTTCCGTTATGTGTTTTTTATGACAAAATATGTAAGATGATGATTTAAGCTAATCTCATTCAAATTATGTCAATAAGCATACCGGTACTTAACACTCCGAACAGGAAAGGGTTGCAATTCTGGCTGTGTAGCACTCATTTTAAGCATAGCCTAGCACATGATACATGACATACAATGTCTGAATAGGCTATGTTGCTTTAGTAATTTATGCTTTAACAAATTAAAATAATTATTGTAATGCCAGTAGATTCAGACACACGCCGGCCTCTCACCGCTGGGTCCGTGGTTCAAATCCCGGTCACTCCATGTGAGATCTGTGCTGGACAAAACGGAGGCAGACAGGTTTTTCTCCGGGTACTCCGGTTTTCCCTGTCAAAATTTCATTCCAGCAACACTCTCCACTATCATTTCATTTCATCTGTCATTCATTTAATCATTGCCCCAGAGGAGTGCATCAGGTCTCGGCAGCCGGCACAGTTCATATCCTCGCCGCTAGATGGGGGCTTCATTCATTCCATTCCTGACCCGGTCGGAGACTGGAAGCAGGCTGTGGATTTTCATTTCAGTAGATTCAGACAACAAACGTGCGAATGCGGAAATATGTCGTGCGGATGCGGGGTGGATACGGATAACAGTCGTGCAGGTGCGGGGCATATGCGGATAACGTTTTGTTTATCCGCGCAGGGCTCTATTAATAGAGCGAGTAGCGTCCGTATCACACCCAGACCCAGGGAAAGGTCTACAGGAGTATTATCAATGCGGCCCGACCAACTTTTGTGCTTGATTTTAGCGAGTTCGGGAGTTCATATTAGCGAGGTTCTTATATGCAGACAACGCGCATTGCTACGCCAATCTTTAGCTAGGTCTTGTCAGTCTTCAGCTAGCTCTTGTGAATCTTCATGTGGTGAAACTGTACATTCAACTACATCTTGGCAATCTTCATTTGGTGATACTGCGCATTCAGTTAGCTCTTGGCAATCTTCATGTGGTGACACTGCACATTCAGCTTGTTCTTGGCAATCTTTGGGTAGATCTTGGCAATCTTCATGTGGTGGCACTGCGCATTCAGCTAGCTCTTATCTTAAGCTAGATCTTGTCAATCTTCATGTGGTGACACTGTACATTCAGCTAGCTCTTGGCAATCTTCATGTGGTGACACTGCACATTCAGCTAGCTCTTGTCTTAAGCTAGATCTTGTCAATCTTCATGTGGTGATACTGCGCATTAAGCTAACTCTTGTCTATCTTCGGGTAGATCTTGTCAATCTTCATGTGATTCTATTATTTAAACTAGTTTCCATGATGGTTCCGTATTGACGTACTAAATAGTTTTTAACAACAAATTATATATCACTGACTGTGACCTACTTATATGGTGCACCATATTAAGTCAAATAGCCATTTGTAGTTTTTTTTAGTGCTACGCTATTTTATATCTTTCTTCAGATATTTGTCTTGTCTGATGAAGGGGATAAAAGCTATTAATCCCGGAAAAATGTACCAGGAGCAAATGTAATTATATTTTCTTTTCGTTTATGTATTGACTAAGACGGATATATAATTTGTTGTTAAGATCTTCATGTCGTGACATTGCACATTCAGCTAGCTCTTGTCTTAAGCTAGATCTTGTCAATCTTCATGTGGTGACACTGCACATTCAACTAGCTCTTGGCAATCTTTGGGTAGATCTTGTCAATCTTCATGTGGTGACACTGGACATTCAGCTAGCTCTTGTCTTAAGCTAGATTTTGTCAATTTTCATGTGGTGATACTGCGCATTAAGCTAGCTGTTATCTTAAGCTAGATATTGTCAATCTTCATGTGGTGACACTGCGCATTCAGCTAGCTCGTATCTTAAGCTAGATCTTGTCAATCTTCATGTGGTGATACTGCGCATTCAGCTAGCTCTTATCTTAAGCTAGATTTTGTCAATTTTCATGTGATGATACTGCGCATTAAGCTAGCTCTTATCTTAAGCTAGATATTGTCAATCTTCATGTGGTGACACTGCGCATTCAGCTAGCCTGATTGACCTCAGATCGCTCTCAGACACGGTGGTTTGAATTTCATCCCTCTTCCAATTACTTCAGGCAAATTCTGGGGAGGTATCTTCACGTACTAGCCGATGCCTTGAAAGATAAACAGCAATGAAACACAATTACGCAAGCGGTTCTGAGTGTTTCTCTTCTTGTACGCTCACTGGCACGGCTATAAACAATTCATGTTGTGACGCCAGTTCTGTTTGCCAGCGATAAACCCCCTATTGTCCGTGACGCTTCACGGTTAGGAACTGCTCAAACATCCTGCTGGCACAACTTATAGCTGAGAGTTATTGGTCGATCAGTTCTCTAGGTTCGGGTAATCGTAATTCGCATCAGTCAATAGCTAATCTGCTAAAAGAATGGATTTAGTAAATATTATATTTTCAGTTCTACATCCAGGGAAATGCCCAAGTTGCAACATTTATACTTTATTGTTCTCACATAATTTAGGGCCTTGGACATCAGCCCCGTAGAAGTTGTGTTACTGTGATTTCCATCGTAGTGGGTATAGGATTCGATAGATGTTGGACTAATGTACTTTGTAATAGCTGGTTTGTTGCTGTGCCGCCACTCACTTGGAATGTTTCAGCCATCCTGAGTGTAGTTTTCCCACGGGATTTTCCACACTCCCTCAAGGCAATTGCTGAGATGGTACCTTATTTCGCGTCCAGAGACACCTATCCCAATCCTTGACCCTACAGTCACCACAATTACATCAGTAAAATACCACACGCGGCTGGTGATCAAGGTTACCCAAACCATAAAATGAATTAACAACTTGAAATGTTTGAAATGAGCCTGGACTCGGGTTAGAAAAATCCTTCGCCCCACAAGGGCCCATTGTACCAAATTATGACAATTACAGACTTTTCAGTGGATAATTAGAATATATTTATTTACAACTTCCATGACTGAAAGGATCGTTAACACATTCAACAGTTCACATAACACCGCTCCATAAACATCACCCCTGAGGTCCCGGTTTGATTTCCGGCTCTGACATAAAAATAAATTATGGTCTATGAACTAAAACGAAGTACACTCAGCCTCTTGAGGCAGAACTGAGAAGAGGTGGGTTCAATTCCCACCTCAGCTATTCCGTAGCTTGCCCACTTCTATTTCAGGCAAATGCAGGGATGGTACCGAATTTAAAGTCACGGCCGTCTCCTACTCAACACACAGCCATCAAAATTACACTTTTCCAACTCACACACTTGCTATTTGGAGTTACTGTTCGGCTTTTGGGATTAACACTTAAGAGGCAACAGCTTTTGCCCCTGTCATAACTTGCACGACGGTGATAAACTTATCAATACATTTAAAATTAGAGAAACGCATATTTGACCTCATTTATACGAACAACATAACGTTTTGAGTAGCCTACTAGTAATGTCTATTAATTACCTGCCTATTCACACATGCCAATTTTAATACAGTCTATGGCGTCAAGTTGCTCCCTGCATACCAAATTTCTTAAATATCTTTCATACCAGAGATGTGAGTTATTTTGGTTCATACATGATTCAAATACAGTAGGTTCCCAAAATACTGTTTTGATATTTTAACCCCTGTTTCTAATCAATGTTTTGATAGCTTCAAATGTGATCATTAAACCACGCGCCACGGCCGCGAGGGCAGCCACAGAAGGTCCAGAGATCACAGGTTCGAAGCCCTCCGCTGACAGCAGATATCCTGAGTGTGGTGTCTCTACACTCCTTCCAGGCAAATCCCGGTTTAGTACCTTACTTCAAGTCCTGGAGCACCTACCTCATCCCTGTTCCTAAAATAACGCATTACTACAGTCATCACACAAATGCGGGTAATCTGACAAGTTCAACACAACCCAGCAACATGGGGCTGATGACCAAGAAGTCCCAAGCCCCTGACATGAATCAACGACAGACTGGCTGCGTGCTGAACTGTCGCCTGCGCTTCCCAAGGTTGTAGGTTCGAATCTTGGCGGAGTCAGTTGGCATTTGAGGGTGCGCAAATGTGATGGAGCCGTGTCAGTAGATTCATTTATTGGCACGTTAAAGATCCCCTTCGGGGAAAATTCATGTAGCCCGGCACCTCTAAAAGCCTCAGTAGTTAAAGGGGGTGTAAACACCAATGTTATTATTATTATTATTATTATTATTATTATTATTATTATTATTATTATTATTATTATTATTATTATTATTATTGAATTAACGACAACTGTTTTAAACGTGTGTTTGTATCACATGTAACGCCAACTAGAAATTTTCTGTTTGCAGCTGATTGTTGTTTAAAAGTAACCTAGATTGTTCCAGAATTAATTGTTTGCGCACTGTTTTATATAATGTTATAATTCTCAATACTTACATTTTGTAGATTTAAGTTCCCGTGTTGATTCATTACTGGAGTCTTGTAAAGCGCAGTCCCAAGTGCGTGCTACCCGAAGGACATCCACTTCACTAGTAACCGAGATTCGACCAGAGAGATGCTGTGTTGACTCAATGACGTAAGCCTTACGAAACGAAACACCTTCACAGCCAACCAGTTTGGACGTGTTTCATTAGGAACATGTGTTCAAACAAATTGAACCATTTGAGGACCTAATTGTGATTAACTTATGTAGTAACATTAGAGACAGGTGCTTTCTTGGTAATACTGAACAAGGGCGTGGTACTAGGTGAGAGTTCTCTCAGAACGTATGATTTTGGACGATACAGTCTTATCTGAAATTGATTCCTTTGAATCTGTATGTTTTACTTGGGTCATGACGAATAGAAATAAACAGTGTCATCACTTCGCTCCTTAAGCATTGTAGTTCATGGTCCAGCCAGTGTGTGGCGCGAAAGTCGCGCCGAACCATAAGCACGTGTGACAAGTAGCCCATGAGGTGCGCGAGTAGTCATATTATGCGAGGGAATTTGTTGCTTTGTAATAGTTTACGAATGTCTGTGCAATGCTTTGTGAGTGAAAACAACTAAATTTTCTGCTGTTTCGGGAAAATGTCGTATTGTTTCCTTCCTGGATGTAAATCGGGTTACGGAAGAAAATCTGATGGTAGACATTTTTTCACACCACCAAAAGAAACAAATCTGTTTTCGAAATGGGCGAGAGTTATTCCGCGGAAAGGTAAGCAATTGTCGATCAAAAGTAGAATCTGTGACGTGCGTTTATCGGAAGATTTAATTATTATAAAGGCGGACTGTTTCGTAGTGAACTGTGAGAACGTGGAACTTCCTCGCGTGAAGGGGAAATTAAAACCAGGAATATTACCTTACATTTTTCAAAATTTACCGAAATATCTATCCACTGTGTTAAAATCACGAATGCGCCCAGTAGGATAAGGAATGAAGGCAGCCTTCCATGGTTACTTGTTCTACTTCGTACCATCCTTACTTAAAACGAAAAAATATATAATCCGTCTTAATAATAATAGGCCTAAAATAATAATGGTTGTTGATTCTTTAGGGAATTTGCAACATTGTGGTCACGTAGCCCCGTGTGCTTGGGTCTGTGTAGAATTTGACTGATAACCTGTGTCATTGTGATGTCAGTAGTAGTGTGTGTATTTGGAATTGAGGTAGGATTTGGGTAGGAAGCGGCCGTGGCCTTCAGTTAGGTACCATCCCGGTATATGCCTGGAGTAGAAGTGGGAAACCACGGAAAACCACTTCCAGGATAGCTGAGGTAGGAATCAAACGCACATCTTATCAGTTTTGCCTCACAAGGCTGAGTGAACACCGTTCCAGCCCTCAGACCAGAATAACATTTCTTTGCAGAGCTGGGAATCGACCCGGGCCTCCGCGGTGATAGCCAAGAATGAGATGGACATATAATAATAATAATAACGGCCAACCTGCCAATAAAATAAACGGCCATCCAATTCTTCGCTTGCGTTACCGTCCTCCTGATCAAAATCATGGTCAGTGTCCGAGTCTTCGGATCTTGTTTCAACTTTGTCTTCAGTATCAGTCATAAATTCCTTTGAAATTACTGATTCATGAACTAGCGATTCGTTATCTTTCAGCAGAAGGCGACACAATTACTCGTGTAGAGTTACTTTTAGGCGCATCATTTTACAACCATACTAAGGTATGGTGTATGTTGTCCCGAGACGATACGATTATAACTTGTACTGTTGGCTTGATATTAAAACTAAAACGAACCATGGAGCTGTCAGACCAATGCGCGACTAACGGAAGGTTTTAAAAGATAGTTCTACATGGGGACTGAGAATATTAATTTTTAAAAAGATACGAGCCTTACAGTAGTTGCATATGATGTGTAACATCTGACATGTTATCCTACTCGTATACTACACAGCTTCGACATTCTTAAAATGTTGATTTACACTCCATTTTCATACTGGTACTTTGATGAATGTATAGATTGAATTGGAGATATGCTACTGTCACATTTGTGGCGCAGCGGTCAAGCTGTTAGTCTCTCACCAAGGTAGACCGGGTTTGATTCCCGGTCAATACATGTGAGATTTTCGAATTGAAATGCCATGTCCTGTGGTTCACATTCCACGTAAAAGGGAGGTACCGTGCATCATGATCGTGAGATTAACGGACACGCAAAACTACGAGCTTCCTTCCTTCCTTTTACATTAATAACTCATAATAACAAAGTGACACACAACGTCGGCAGTACTCTCAAATACTGTGAGCACATTCCTCAGTAACTATAACATTCATTATTCTCAAGGCTCTCACACAGTTCGTCGTAAACAATCAAAACATGGCTTCCTACAAACATGAAATGACCTAGTCTCACATATGATGAAAATACAGCTTTTATTCCACTCACATAACAACATTCTGTTATGCATTTAATATTTGACTACTCACCCACAGCTTGACAATAATGCCGCTTACTTAAATATCATTTGTCGTCTTTGTCCTACCCCATGTGATATTCAACCTTGAACGTGAAGCTTCGTAAACTTCTCAATGACAAATGAAAGTCGGTGAAACATTTGCCACTGTGCTCGTCAAACCAGTGCCTGCTAAAATCACTGCCTACTGTATTGCCATAACATTCTCGCGCTACAGAGCACACACTGCCTTGTTTCCAATATACAATTTTTCAATTGTACATCCAGCTGGCAGTGCGTCTTCACTTCCGTCTGATCCACTTCCGTTCGATCCACTTCCGCCCGATTCACGTCCGTCCCATTTTTCTGGCAGTGCGTCTTCACTTCCGTCCGATCCACTTCCGTTCGATCCACTTCCGCCCGATTCACGTCCGTCCCCAATTTTCAAAATCACTCCCACAAAACTATCCAGCAACCGAGCGGAAAGATGTTACACATCAAACACTTTTTCACGGTAACTTATTATTCATAAGTCTAAACAAACAATATGTTGTAATCGGCGTAACCCAGCGCGTATCCCATATTTGAACGGCTGACTGTGTAGCGTTGGGGGTCTTCGCCGCTAGCGCTAGCCAACAGCGGGGCGCACTTGAACTCGGTCAGTGATAACACTATGTATTCTATTCGTCATGCTTGGGTCATCCCTGTAGCACTGCAAGTATAATCACACCATCTGACGAGCGTTTCATCCCTATCAATGCTTGCGATTTATATTTATAAGTTTAACATAGTCAGTTGGCTAGAAGTAACACAATTTAAATGAACAGAGTATTGTTGATATTAACTTGGACTGGGTATAATAAAGCTCAAGCCCCACAAACCCATGTGCTTATAAGCAAGTCCTTATAGTAAGATGACCGGGTGAGTTAGCCGTGGTTGTTACGGCGTGGCTGCAGGAAGTCGCTCTCATCCGGGAGGCGAGGAAGTTCGAATCCCCCCGCCAGCAACCTTGAAGATGGTTTTCTGTGGTTTCCCATCTTCCTTCCAGGCAAATGCCGGGGTTGGTCCCTAACTATAGGCCACAGCCGCTACCTTCCAATTGCTAGTCCTTACATTCACACTTTCCTCCCCAGACAACACTCCACACGAGACGGTACTTGTAGCTTACCCCATGGGTGTCCGCGTAGAAGCAGCTACTAACTCAGGCAAGCCGAACATGTCCTCGGACACTCCCGGCAATAAAAGACATACGCTAAAAAAAAGTAAGATGGACCACGCCAGTCTGTATTTGCTCTCCTGAACAATTAGCTGTATGTGACCTTGATCCTTCCCCTCTGTACCCAACAAATGCAGTATGGTCGTTCCACGAAAGAAAAGATTTGTACATCTTGGAATCTGTGAGTTTATTTCATCTCCCTCGTGAATAATATTATTGTTGACAATGTTTAACTTGCCACCAAATGTGAGTATGTTTGGAACCACGTGCTGTAGCCTAAGTTGATTACTGCCAAGAATATTATTGCCGGCCCGTGGTGTTGGGGTAGCGCACCTGCCTCACACCCGGAGGCCCAGAGTTTGATTCTAGGCTCCATCAGGGATATAGAAACTGGCGTGAGAGCTCAGTCTCGTGAGGACAAATGAGTAGCTGTCTGACAGTGAGGCAGTGCCCCGGTCACGGAGACCAAGATTAACGGCCGAGGGGACCCGACGCGTCACCCCATAATCTCATGGCCAAATGGCTGGGCAGCGGTCACTTGGTAGGCCTAGGCCCTTTGTGGGCTGTAGTGCCACAGGTTTTCTTTAAAGAATATTATTATTTCAAGGTAGCTAAGCTGCCTTCAGAGTTTCAGTGAACCTTAATGCACCATATTTCATAGCATAGAGATACAGGATGGTTGATGATTGCCTTCATAGAGTGCAGTTAGGAGACTCCCAACATTTCGATTTAATGTGAACAACAACATACAGTAGTTAAAACCAAACTCACACATGAGTGGGGTTTTGCCTGAATAATAATGTTATTGAGAAAAGTACTATGACCACTTTGCAAAGCTCCTCAAGGATGTCATATTAGCGGCCAGTCATTTTTCTCTTTTCAGTATTGGACCAATAAAACAGATAAACTAGTTACTGAAATAAGTTGCATATATCAGCATGGTTGCTAGCCGTTTTACACTAATTACCCAAACAACCCTTTCCGCAATTTAACTCGTGATCTATGCAGGAGGAGCTTGGACGAACTGCACCCTCAAGCGCCTAGAATCTAGATGAACGTTCACGCTCCCTCCTACTCAGAGCCCACTAGCGGGCCGGCTGTGCAGGCAGCTAATTAAGATGCTAAATGACTCAGTGAGGTCACGAAGATTATTGGGTACCTTTACTGCCAGACATAGTGACCCGTTTCTCCACATTTTAATACAAGCCTTACCAAATTTGAATGTTGTTCTTTCTCATATCAGCTGAGCAATATGAACGTCTGACAGTATGACTTGCTGCTGGCACAGATTTAACAAATACAGAGAATACTATTGTTGTTGATTCATTTCGGGGCTTTGTGACATCGTGGTCATGTATCCTCGTGTACTTGAGTGTGTGTTGAATTTGTTTGATAACCTGTGTCACTGTGATGTCTGTACTAGTGTGCGTATTTGTAATTGAGGTAGGATTTGGGTAAAAAGCGGCCGTGGCCATAAGTGGAATAGATGTGGGGAAACCATAGAAAACCACTTCCGGGATGGCTGGGGTAAGAATCGAACCCGCCTCCTCTTAGTTTCGCCCCACGATGTTGAATGTACCCTCAGACTAGAATTAAGTTTCTTGTTAGAGCCGGGAATCGAACCCGGACCTCAAGGGTGACAGCCAAGAATTGGAAAATAGAAAAAGGAAGTTCAGAGGTGAAAGGCAACATTTGCTCAAGTAACTTATATTATCCATGCAGCCACCGGTACCGCACCAATCCAGAATACAGCATTAAGTTCGCTGAATCGAGAGTTCAATCCATGACGGAAAGTATCGGGTAGACTGCGGCTATGGCAGACTGCCCGAGCTTACTCCCACAAATAGATCTGAGAGGTCACCGTCACTACACGAACATGAAGCAGAAAACACTATTATAGAATGATTTTCAGTCGGCCAACACAATTGAATTAGGCGGGAAGTAATTGTTTAATACTTGATTAACACACAAACAAGGGGGGGAGCGGGGGATGATCGTCAGCAGATCTTGCTCACCTAGTTTTGACGGGTTATGTAATACACTTATGTACAGCACATCAATTAAATTACACAAACAGTTTATAGCTTATGTAACGTTATTGTTAGGCTGTCACTTCTATAGATGTTGCGTTCTCATTGGTCAACACTGCGATTCTTTAACTGTAACGAGCTGTCAACGCTCATTTGTTAATTGAGTATCCTGACCAGCTCACTTCACACGTCGGACACTGTACAGCTAACCTTATTGAATGTTTGTGTAACCTAACTATTAAACAATAAACAAGGTTAAAGAAAGCAAAAAGACTGCTGTTGGAACCTACCCTGACCGAAAATTAAATATTTCGCTGTTTTTTCTGTTCTTACAAGTAGTGTAAGTTATGGCATACGAATATCATAAATAGAAGGCATTATTTTACAGCAAATAATCTATTGGAAATCATTAATTTTATTAATTTCCAGCCGCGTTAGGTCAATTGGAGGCCAGGGCTGATCTGGTTCGGATGCCACAAGAACACATTCTCTTCATCAGGGTACAGGTTCTGTGAACCAAGTAACAATGAAACATCTGGTTCTATTCAGCTTTACCATCTCTGTACTTACTGAGATCACGCTAGTTTTCTGATTTTACCAATACAAAGAAATCTGTATGATTGTGTTATAGTCCCTAGGTCCAGTACATAGTGATGGCTAACCGAAAGCCAAATGCGGTCCTCGGGATGTTCTTCCGCAGCAGAGTTCATTGTAGGTGCTTGAGAGATCATTGAACATCAGCCCCATGTAGTTGTGTGTGTGTGATGAATTTTTCTGCTAACCAGTATTTCTGTGGTGACTGTAGTAGTGTGTCAGGGTCAGGCATGGGGGAGATCAGATACCTTGAAATACGGTAGTGCAGAACTTACTCAATATAGCAATGGGATTCAAATGATTCTGTTCCAATTACTTAAGATCTTAAAATGGCAATGGTTTGTACTAATACAGCCTACTGAGAAGTTACAACAACAACCGCCACAGAAGGACAGCAAATTCATGTACAGTAGCTTATAATAACTCGAGACTGCCAAAGATGGTAAGAAGCTGTGCCACTCCTGAACATCTACAAAGAGGGATTGCATTACGCACGAAAATAGACGGGCCTAAGTTAAAATAAGTAGGGTCACTGTGAATAAGAAGAAACAAGTGCAAGCTCCTCCAGTTGCAGTAGTTAAAGGATAATTAGCTGCTGTCAGAATAGACGAGAAAGAGGCGGTTTTGATGCCTGAGAAGCAAACGCTCTTACAAAATGCAACAAAACCGAATGAGAACAGCTTTGCCACAAGAACTTTAGAATGATACATTATTATGATGTCACCCTTAATGGAGCACAGTTTTTGCGCTACGATTCAGGCCGCCAAGATCCTGAAAGAATGTTAATATTCACGGCTGAAGACTTTGCTGTCTCTGAACACAACTATGTGTGTGGCGGTTCCATCAAAACAGTACCTTCCATGCATTACCAAAGGTCTAATGTACTGCAACGTTCAAAGCCTAGAAACGAATCTGTATACTGGTTTTAAAACAGGTACCATGAACGCACTCAAACGTACTTTTTCAGAAAGTGTTATTAAGTTCTCTTGCGTTTTTCCCTCTCTGTATACTGTGGAGACCTTCAAAAGCTTGACGTCAATAGTGAATCTTTTGCATGACATTCAAATAAGTCATTTTAATTTAATTTACCGATAATAACACATTCATGAACATTTTTACAGAAGCAGATGATATTTAATTCGTTTTTGAACTTCAAAGTTTTAATTATCAATATTTTTAAAAGGATTTTTAAATTTTCATTAAATACCCAATGTAACAGATCTGATTTATTCAAACATTTACAATATTTTAACATGATTATAACCATTCGTCAAATTCAGAAGTATCAAGGTAGACGGTTTTTGTTTTGGATTCTAACATTATTTTAAGCAGATTCCATTTTATATTTGGAAGATTATTCAACGGATACTATTTTTTATAGTGAATATTTTTATATCAGTGCTTAGTTTTTATTTATTGATTGCTAATGTTTTACATTATATTATGCTCTTAGAGTGATGGTATTACAATTTGATTTTAGCTGAGGATGGTTACAAAACAACCGAAACTAGTAGTCTACCATATATGTTAATCAGTTTCAATATAGTGTCGACTGGCCTACGTGGAATAAAACTATTTTACTTATTCATAGGTATTTTAATTGATATGTCAATACGGATAACTTTATGAGGTATGATGGACTTCATATCAATGCGTTACGTCAATAGCCTCTATCAACCTACACAATTTGAGTTTATAGTTATAGTTATTTTTGTTTGTAAGGGGTAGAACTACCCAATTTGAGTTTGATTGTTGTAATAGATTCATAGATATTTCGGATGATCGCCATGTTCGATTGTTCTATATGTAGTCTACTCAATAGAGTTACGCACCATTAGATGAAGATTGTTGCGTAGGTTCATTATACAAACATGATTAGGACACAGAAAATAAAAAACTTAATTTTAAAATTTCGCACAGCCACCACCTTGATTTTATGAAAACAATTGAATTAATTTAGATGTCAGTATATTAAATCTTGTTTAAGCATTTAACGTATCAAGTTTCACTGCATTACGATGATTAAGTCGTGTGAAAATGCCATTTAAATTCACTTGGCTGCCATGTTGGTTTTGTAGTTAACACGTTTTAAAGTGTCACATTACGGAACTTACTTTTGTATTCTATATCACCATATAAAACTTCAAGGTGATATCAGTAATAGTTTCGGAGATATAGAATGCTGGTGAAATATTTCGCGCGACCGCCATGCTGGATTGGTGAAATGTATTAAAATGTGAAAGGCACGATCGGAGTCGGACAAAGTAGTACTATGTTCTTACTGAGTTTCATTGGATTCGCTCTAGCTGTTTAGATTTATTTACAGGGATACACACACGGACAAAAACCTATCTCATAGCCCAATTTTTTCATATAATGAAAATAGGCTTAAACCAAATAGCTTATAAAGATAATAGCGGAAACTCCTCGCCAAAACAGGAGACAGCGCTCTCCAGCACCACCTAGCTGTCCGAGTTGGCAGCGAAAGACCAGCTGATTTACAACCGTGAGATCGAACCAAACAATTATAAGAAATTATTGACCTGTGGATGATCTAATTATCCAATTGTAACGGTTGGTACTGGGAGTATTTGTGCCATACATGGCTGTAATAATTATCAACAACTAAGTGACACAAAATCTTTCTTCATGTTCCCAAGAAATTATTGTAAACAAGTAGCCTACCATTACACTGATAGTTCGGTTTTCTTTTAATACAGAATGCTTTTACAATATAATTTAGCATATTTTAGTCAGTTCTTTATATATTTATAGATGTAAGCTGTGGGTTATTCGAAGCCGAAGAGCTGACTTAGATAACGCATTGAAAAGGAATGGCCCAGAACATTTAAACAGAACTCATGTTGTATGCTCAGACCACTTTGAGGAGAAAGATTTCAGGAACAAAAACTTGTTAAGTCAAGGGTAGAACTTGGGAGCGAGCCACTTTGCAAATCGCCCAGTGACCTGTCCATGAAGTGCCATCACTCATCACCATCATCATCATATTATTATTATAGATTTAATTTACATGTAGGTTGTTGATAGTAGGCCTAATGTTAATATTGAAATAACAGCCTTTATAAAACGTGGTGACTACGGTACAGTAGGCCTAACATTTAACAACATGCTTCAACATTTCCGATTGAAAGTGTACGTAGTTATTTATTGTTGTTATAAGGGACGGAACAGCGAGGTCATCTGCCTCTAAAGTGTACGTATTGCACTATTAAAGCTAAGGAGGTTGGTGTAATCTAACAAGTTCAGAAACACAAATTTTAATTTTACTGACTTTATTAGGAAATATACAGTATAAGAAGGTAACTGTTTTTTAATGTAATTAAGCGTGTTCAACTCGTTTTTAAATAACAGTAGGCTATGTCAGGATAGATTAAAACCAATGTGCTAATATTTCCTTGTAATTATCAGTATTTGGCCTGGTGCAGTGCCTTCAGTTCTACTGCCTATGGCAAAGCAAACCATATGCAGAAGCAGTCCAGTATTTTTTAGAATTCTATATAAATATTGTACAGAATCAAGTATCTTTTGTTTCTTTTAACACTAATCTTTAAATTATTTGCTGCCTAAATATCAAGCCGAGACATATGTTAACTTCACAATGCTAGCTGTGGGTGGCAAGGCGAGTAATGCTGTCAACTCGCACCAAGAGATGGCACTGTGATCGCTGTCTCCAAACGAGCGCATGCTTTTACGGCCGAGTTTCCGCTATTATCTTTATAAGCTATTTGCTTAAACTACTGAGGAAATGAACGTGTAGGGGAGGCAGGTGAAATTCCGGTGCGGTGGCGTGTCTAGAACCGTAGCAGTTAAAGGGAATGTTTAACCCAAATTATTATTATTGTTGTAGGCGCTAGCATTCTTGGCTGTCCGGGTTCAATACCCGGCTCTGCCAAGAAATTTAATTCTGGTCTTGGGGTTGAAACTGGGTGCACTCATTCTCGTGAGGCAAAACTGAGAATAGGGTGGGTTTGACTCCCATCTCAGCCATCTTGGATGTATATTTCCGTGGCTTCCCACTTCCCCTCCAGGCAAATGCTGGGATGATTCCTAACATAAGGCCACGGTCGCCTCCTTCCCAATACTCACCTGAATTACAAATACACACACTACTACAGAGCCCACAATAAGAGAGGATATCCGACAAAATCCCACACACACCGAAGTACGTGGGACTATGTGACCAAGTTGTCCAAGCCCCTCAAAGGAAACAATATACTACAACTACTGTTGTTTTTATTGTTGTTGTTGTATCATATAAATCTAAGCATTAAAGGTAGCCTGTATTTTATACAGAGTCATGCCCAGAAATCTTACCGGTATCCCGCTGTGTGCCACGAAAACGACTAATTCCTCCCTTCACTTTTGTGGACGCAAAAACTAGTACAATAAATCATTCTGGGATACCGTACTACACAAAATTGCTTGCTATTTCTGCTGTGTTACACAGTACATACCGTCTGCCTCTCTGACTCCATTATACTTGCATTGAGGTACACACTGAACTAGCTTCTCTGGCTTGAGTTACGTGATCTGAAATCTCAGTTCTGCAAACATCTCGACTTATCAGAAGCAAATATGAAACTTCAACGTTCCCTCCAGGTTGTTTAGCAAACAGACCTGAATTCTTGAACTGTCGTTGTCGATAAGAGCTCAATGAGCCATTCGCTTACCCGGCGGTAGATATAACTTGCTTCACTTAGAAGATGAGAAGGGGGAGGGCTGATAAGATTATTATTATTATTATTATTATTATTATTATTATTATTATTATTATTATTATTATTATTATTATTGCCGATGACGGATCGCTATCCCATGGGGCCAGCCTATCTCGGGACTCGGTAGACGAGTAGGCCCGTACCCTACCGTCGCCGTAGTTGGTTAAACGTCGGCTTTCAAATGACACCACGATTACGACCGAGACTTGGAAATTCGAAGATCAGATGTTCGAATCCCGGCGCTTACAGCGACCATCCTAGGCGTGAATTTTTCTCGTTTCTATCCAATTTCTATCATATGAAACATAGGTTTATGAGGTCACATTTTGCCCGTGTGAGTGCGCGTGCGCGGATCTGCGTTTATCCGTAATAAATTCAGAATAATCGGAGCGATTTCAATGAAACGTGGTAATGACTTACGACTATCCGGTCTAGCACCGACCATGACTTTCAAATTCTATTAGTGTCACCAATCCATCATGGCGACCACGCGAATTAATCCAACGGTTCTCAATATATCCGAGTCTATTAGAGCATTTAGCCTGAACATTTGTATGATGATAGAATACTAGGACATAAACATGGTGAGCACAGAACCAACTTGGTGGCCTCACAAATTTCAAATTCTTAAATGAGCTTTTCTGGCGACTTAATCGTCCAAGCGCCGTTAACCTTGTCACAGGAATCTTTATTTAGACCTTGATATGTTGGCGTTAGATGTAATTCAGATGTTTTGAAACATCTAGATGGTGGCAGTGCCAATTTTTTAAGACGTATTTTTATTTCTTGTGTCCTAATCAAGCAATCAAAGTGAATCTTTGTATAATGATCCACTTCCAAAATACTTCTCTACTGGTGCGTAACACTATGGCCTAAAATTTAACAGACCAACATGGTGGATACACGAAATATCTCATCCATTCTAAATACCTTCGTTATCATGAAACTAAACTTTTGTATTATGGTAGAGGGGTTTGAAGTAAGTACACATATGTGACTTTCAAAAACCTAATAAGCAGCAAAACAACATGGCGGCCGCGCAATATATTAAATATTAAAAACGACTTTTCTGGTGATCTAGAGATTCGAGTATAGTGTAACTTGGCACAGCGAATTTCTATTTAGAGCTTAATATATTGGCAACTAATATTGTTCAATTGTTGGGAAAAAATCAAGCTGGCGCTGATGCGAAATTTTAGAAACATTGTTTTTATCTGTCGTATCCAGTTCAAGCAATCGAAGTAAAGCTTCGCATAATGTACCACCATAATAATCTTTATCTACTGGTACCGAATGCTCCTATTTACATTTCATAAACTCACAGGAGCCTTGCATCTGAGGTTCCTTAAATCGAACTCCTGTGGCTCCTTAGAGGAAGATGCCAGTAGAGGAGTCGTGACTAGCCGATACTGAAAATTATGTATTCTACTACGTAATGTTTTACTGAAGTGGTGGTGGGGGATTCTTTTAAGGGGTGGAACATCAAGGTCATCCGCCCCAATTTTCCAGTCTAGGTGTCGAAAATTATGGGTTATATGCACATTAATGATGTTCTATTGAACTGGTCCTAGGAAACACTGATGAACCAGTTCTATGAATTACGTATTATTTTGTGTTGAATTCATGTATTGTAGATAGCCCATCATCAGGTTGTCTAGTGCTGGTGTGAGTTATCTTGAGCAAAGATGAGAGCTTTGGTCATAGTATAAAAATGTTTATTGTCTAAAATAAATATAAGGTTTGAGTTTGACAGTATTGCCCTGTACTTTATCTCAAAATAAATCACGTGGCAATCACATGGAAAACCTATTTAATGGCGGGAGATTTTTAAGATGAGAAGGACCAGCAGAATATATTAGTTCTTCATAGAACTGTTTGTTATACCTCACCTCCTACAGGCCAAAGAGTCCCGGGCACATACCACAATCCCCGACACACACTCTAATACTGTCACCCAAGTACATGGGACTGATGGCTATGGTGTCCCAAGCCCTTAAATGAATTGAGGACCAACGATGGAAAAGGACGAACGCGACGAAATATGAAAAAGTGCTTTTAATAAAGGAATGCATTAGCCATGTCCATGCTTCACATGATGGTGAGGACACTACCTTAGTTGGTAGGAAGTTCAACTGGTCCAATGTGACCATTTGAGTTTCTGTGCTGCCCGTTGTGTCAGTGTTCAGTTGTTTGCTCACGCATTACGATCTGGTTACTCTATACTGTATTTTGTCGTAATCAGGAAGTGTTTAGCAACAAACTGCCGGTGTATTGTGCCAGCTACAAAAAGGAACTTGTCCGAAATGAACATTTCAAATACGAATTAATGTTATATTGACGTATTATGAACCATTTTTCTGTGTTGCCTGGTTCTAAATTAATAAACTAGCAACCCGACTGGCTTCGCCCGGGAACAGTTATGAATGCATTACGTGATAAGCGCTTTTTTTTTCGATGTCAATGAACAAGGACCAATATCCGTTTTACGTCTCAGCACGATGGGTTAAAATCACTGACTGGACTATTAATTATATTATCATGGAGATGCATGTGCAACAAATTCTTGTCAGACGTAATTTAAGAATGACGAGGTGCATGAAACACAAATCCCTTTTCCGTCCAATCTTAACTTGATTGCGAATTTTGCGGAAAAGAACGTTCATAGGCGAAATGAAGAAAGGCCGAGTTGCACTTCCAGGGAAACTCCAAACACAACCACTCTTCTCTAAAGATTTTAACTTAACACGACTCGACAGTTTTCTGCTAGCTGTATCTGGGGCAATAAGCTCGTCCGCTAGCTAAGCTGTAACTGGGGTGATAGACTCGCCCCTAGCTAGCTCGTAAACTGTCACCTCAGAAACTGAATGGAGATTGTTGGAAGAAATGAAAACGTAAAAACACTTATAGTAGGCGATGTATTGAAGATAGATAGATGATGAAGATGATAATTGTTGTTTTAAGGGGCCTAACATCTAGGTTATCGGCCCATATAGATATATGCTCTCCCGGGCTTTTTTGTAGAACTGTTCATGCTGAACAATTCTTACACTCATAGTATATAGATATTTTTAACGGTTTGCTCAGCGTAAACTTAAAAAAGCGCACGGACGCCAGTTTTTTTTTCAACCTTTTCACTGAAATCGTTAGTGCTTGACTTCCTTTGGTCATAAAATAAATTATTCTCTACAGAAACCTTCCTCGAGATATCCTTTACAGAATGGTGAAAACCGCATCAAAATCCATTCAGTAGTTCTCGAGATTACCCGTGACATCCAAGAATCGGGGACTTTGTTTTATATTGAGTAGAGATTATACGCCAATCAGTATAATTTAATATAATATAATATAATCCCCCTTCCGTCCAATCTTAAATTGACTGTGAATTTTGCGGAACGAAAAGTTCACAGGCGAAATGAGAGTTGCACTTTCAGGGAATGGCGATGTGAATGAAACTCACATCCCCCTTCCGTCCAATCTTAACTTGACTGTGTTTCACAGGCGAAATGAAGAAAACCCGAGTTGCACTTCCAGGGAAACTCCAAACACAACCACCCTTCTCAGAAGTCTTAACTCAACACGACTCAACGGTTTGCTGCTGGCTGTATCTGGGGGCAATAGGTTCGCCCGCTAGCTAGGCTGTAACAGGGGTGATGGACTCGTCGTTAGCTAGCTCGTAAACTGTCGCCTCATTAGTTGAATGTACACGGTTGGAAGAAATTAAAACGTAAAAACACTTATAGTGGGCGATGTATTGAAGATAGACATATGCTCTCGCGGACGATTTTGTAGAACTTTTCATGCTGAACAATTCTTTCACTCATAGTATTTAGATATTTTTAACGGTTTGCCCAGCGTAAGCTTACAAAGCGCTCGGACGCCAGATTTTTTTTCGACTTTTCCACTGAAATCGTTACTGCTCGGCTTCCTTTGATCATAAATAAATTATTTTCTACAGAAATCATCCTCGAGATATCCTTTACAGAATGGTGGCAACCGCATCAAAATCCATTCAGGGGTTCTCGAGTTTACCCGTAACATCCAAGAATCGGGGACTTGGTTTTATACTAAGTAGAGATAATATAAATATACGGAATTCCTTTGATGAACCGTTGTGAACTTGCACTAAGGCCGTTAATTATTTTTCCTGGTCACATTGATAGAAAAGGAACGGCTTCGGTGACGTAGTCGGTAGCATGCTGAACTGCTATGCCTAAGATCGCGGGTTCAAACCCGGACAAAGTCGTCGGCTTTTTAAGAGCGTTAAAATTCTTCAGTATGCCTTTCTTCGGAGGGGAAGTAAAGTCGTCATGTCATAGATTTCCGCCCTATTTCTCAACTGTATGAGGTTTCAAACAGTGCGTCGTTACAAGCGGATGCAGTCAAATGTGTTTATGTGCAAGGTTACCGTACTTTTAGTTGTTCAATTTAATTGAAAAGTAGCACTGTACTCTTCTAAAGCCATGGAAAGACAAAGCCATTGGTCGCTACTAGGTTAGACAACTGTCAGGACGAACATTTCTGCTTGTACCACAAGTGAAGGGGTCTGTGGCGTAAGCCCCAGGTTAGGTTTTTGATTGTATGTAAAGCCTTATTAACGCAGAATTAAACATGTATACATCACTTAAACCTTCAGTGTCGTCCAAGGCATCATGGATGCGCCATTCTGTGTCTTGGGCAATTTTGTAGTGTAAGGATTCACGATCTACACTACTTTCGAAAGTTGTCCTGGGAAATGGCCAATCATTAAGTGTTTCGAGAAAATCACAACCAGAACGCGTTCTACCCGATATCACGTACAGTACATCCCTTGTCCCTGCTACCTCTCAAATAAACAATCCAGAACGAATCAAGCTCAGTTCTTCGAATCATTAATTGAAAAAAATATCAGCCTTGTGAGGAAGATGTTATACTCGCCAGTCCGACAACATATTGTAGTGAGGGAAATTGTGGAATTCAAACCCAGCTTACTTCGTTAGTCCAGTGTTAGCACCTTATCCTAGTCACTACATTTGAGGCTATAAAGCACAATAGATTTCCTAGATTCTATCAATCCAACGTTTTAAAGACAATGGTTCAGAAAATCACACGCACGTGGAGCCTCATCCTGTGCTCATGCGCGGACGAGTGTACCCCCTATTTATGTAGTCTACGTGACCATCAAATCATGAAGATACATAACAACAAACATAGTGGCTAACAGAAACTTCCTTTCCGTACGATCGAATTTAGGATTGCCAAAGTCACCATGTTTGCGAACCACTAACATTTTCTGAAATTAACACTAGTAACTTGAAAATTGACAGCAAAGAGAATATCTACGGGAACAGCATCATGGTTGAGGATGTAGAGAGGGTGGTAAAATACAGAGTCACAAAGCGATAACATTAGAAAAAATTCGTCCGGAATTGGAAAAATATAGTGGGAAAACAGTGAAGATATGGTTGCATTGGATAATGGAATTGACAGGAGATACTAGTCGGGAGTTAAAACCGGTGAATTGAGCTCCATCGTGCTCAAAAAATACGAGACCCGCATGCAAGAGAAGTGCCAGAAAGAAAGCTTCCAACATTTTGGCGCCTTCTCCATAAGTACAGAAGTCACCAGTAGACCACGCCTTCATTGGCAGCACAGTGCACATAGAAAAACTGGAACACTAAAGACAGCAGTGGACCACACGAACCTGTTAGCACAGTGCACACAAGTACACTGAAGGCAGCAGTGGATCACACGTACCTGTTAGCACAGTGCACACAAGTACACTCAAGGCAGCAGTGGACCACACGTACCCGTTAGCACAGTGCACACAAGTACACTGAAGGCACCAGTGGAACACACGCTCATGTTAGCACAGTGCACACAATTAAACTGAAGGCACCAGTGGGCCACACGAACCTGTTAGCACAGTGCACAAAAGTACACTGAAGGCAGCAGTGGACATCACGTACCTCTTAGCACAGTGTACACAAGTACACTGATGGCAGCAGTGGACCACACGTACCCGTTAGCACAGTGCACACAAGTACACTGAAGGCACCAGTGGAACACACGCTCATATAAGCACAGTGCACACAATTAAACTGAAGGCACCAGTGGGCCACACGAACCTGTTAGCACAGTGCACAAAAGTACACAGAAGACACCAGTGGACATCACGTACCTGTTAGCACAGTGCACACAAGCACACTGATGGCAGCAGTGGACATCACGTACCTGTTAGCACAGTGCACACAAGTACACTGAAGGCACCAGTGGGCCATACGAACCTGTTAGCACAGTGCACATACGTACACTCAAGGCAGCAGTGGACCACACGAACCTAATACCACAGTGCACATAAGTACATTGAAGGCACCAGTGGGCCACACGCACCTGTTAGCACAGTGCACACCAGTACACTGATGGCAGCAGTGGACATCACGTACCTGTTAGCACAGTGCACACAAGTACACTGAAGGCAGCAGTGTAACACATGTACCTGTTAGCACGGTGCACACAAGTACAATGAAGGCACCAGTGGCCCACACGTATCTGATAGCACAGTGCACATAAGTACACTGAAGGCAGCAGTGGTCCACACGCACCTGTTAGCACAGTGCACACAAGTACACTGATGGCAGCAGTGGATATCACGTACCTGTTTGCACAGTGCACACAAGTACATTCAAGGCAGCAGTGATCCACACGTATCTGTTAGCACAGTGCACACAAGTTAACTGAAAGCACCAGTGGACCACACGTTTCTGTTAGCACAGTGCACACAAGTACACTGAAGGCACCAGTGGTCCACAAGTAACTGTTAGAACAGTGCACACAAGTACACTGAAGGTACCAGTGGGCCACACAAACCTGTTAGCACAGTGCACATACGTACACTGAAGGCAGCAGTGGACCACACGTACCTGTTAGCGCAGTGCACACAAGTACACTGGAGGCAGCAGTGGACCACACGAACCTGTTAGCACAGTGCACACAAGTACACTCAGGGCACCAGTGGACCACACGTACCTGTTAGCGCAGTGCACACAAGTACACTGAAGGCAGCAGTGGACCACACGTATCTGTTAGCACTGTGCACATAAGAACACAGAAGGCAGCAGTGGACCACTCGTACCTGTTAGCACAGTGCACACAAGTACACAGAAGGCAGCAGTGGACCACACGTACCTGTTAGCACAGTGCACACAGGTACAATGAAGGCACCAGTGGACCACAAGTATCTGTTAGCACAGTGCACACAAGTACACTGAAGGCAGCAGAACCACACGTATCTGTTAGCACAGTGCACATAAGTACACTGAAGGGAGCAGTGGACCACACGTACCTGTTAGCACAGTGCACACAAGTACACAGAAGGCAGCAGTGGACCACACGTACCTGTTAGCACAGTGCACACAAGTACACTGAAGGCAGCAGTGGACCACACGTATCTGTTAGCACAGTGCACATAAGAACACTGAAGGTAGCAGTGGACCACACGTACCTGTTAGCAGAGGGCACATAAGTACACTGAAGGCTCCATTGGAACACACGTACCTATTAGAGCAGTGCATACAAGTACACTGAAGGCAGCAGTGGACCACACGAACCTGTTAGCACAGTGCACACAAGTACACTGAAGGCACCAGTGGACCACACGCTCATGTTAGCACTGTGCACACAATTAAACTGAAGTCACCAGTGGATCACACGCTCATGTTAGCACTGTGCACACAATTAAACTGAAGGCACCAGTGGGCCACACGAACATGTTAGCACAGTGCACAAAAGTACACTGAAGGCAGCAGTGGACATCACGTACCTGTTAGCACAGTGTACACAAGTACACTCAATGCACCAGTGGACCACACGCACCTGTTAGCACAGTGCACACAAGTACACTAATGGCAGCAGTGGACATCACGTACCTGTTAGCACAGTGCACACAAGTTAACTGAAAGCACCAGTGGACCACACGTTTCTGTTTGCACAGTGCACACAAGTACACTGAAGGCAACAGTGGTCCACACGTACCTGTTAGCACAGTGCACACAAGTACACTGAAGGCGCACGTGGACCACACGTACCTGTTAGCACAGTGCACACAAGTACCCTGAAGGCACCAGAGGGCCACACGAACCTGTTAGCACAGTGCACATACGTACACTGAAGGCAGCAGTGGACCACACGAACCTAATACCACAGTGCACATAAGTACACTGAAGGCACCAGTGGGCCCCACGCACCTGTTAGCACAGTGCACACAAGTAGTCTGATGGAAGCAGTGGACATCACGTACCTGTTTGCACAGTGCACTCAAGTACACTGAATGCACCAGTGAAGCACTCGTATCTGTTAGCACAGTGCACATTAGTACACTGAAGGCAGCAGTTGGCCACACGCACCTGTTAGCACAGTGCACACAAGTACACTGATGGCAGCAGTGGACATCACGTACCTGTTTGCACAGTGCACATACGTACACTGAAGGCAGCAGTGGACCACACGTACCTCTTAGCGCAGTGCACACAAGTACACTGGAGGCAGCAGTGGACCACACGAACCTGTTAGCACAGTGCCCACAAGTACACTCAAGGCACCAGTGGACCACACGTACCTGTTAGCGCAGTGCACAACAGTACACTGAAGGCAGCGGGGACCACACGGACCTGTTAGCACAGTGCACACAAGTACACTGAGGGCAGCAGTGGACCACACGAACCTGTTAGCACAGTGCCCACAAGTACACTCAAGGCACCAGTGGACCACACGTACCTGTTAGCGCAGTGCACACAAGTACACTGAAGGCAGCAGTGGACCACACGGAACTGTTAGCACAGTGCACACAAGTACACTGAAGGCACCAGTGGTCCACACGTATCTGTTAGCACAGTGCACACAAGTACACTGAAGGCAGCAGTGAACCACACGTATCTGTTAGCACAGTGCACATAAGTACAGTGAAGGCAGCGGTGGACCACACGTACCTGTTAGCACAGTGCACACAAGTACACTGAAGGCAGCAGTGGACCTCACGGACCTGTTAGCACAGTGCACACAAGTACACAGAAGGCACCAGTGGACCACACGTACCTGTTAGCTTAGTGCACACAAGTACACTGAAGGTAGCAGTGGACCACTCGTACCTGTTAGCACAGTGCACACAAGTACAATGAAGGCACCAGTGGACCACAAGTATCTGTTAGCACAGTGCACACAGGTACACTGAAGGCACCAGTGGACCACACGTACCTGTTAGCACAGTGCACACAAGTACACTGAAGGCAGCAGTGAACCACACGTATCTGTTAGCACAGTGCACATAAGTACACTGAAGGCAGCAGTGGACCACACGCACCTGTTAGCACAGTGCACACAAGTACACAGAAGGCAGCAGTGGACCACACGTACCTGTTAGCACAGTTCACACAGGTACAATGAAGGCACCAGTGGACCACAAGTATCTGTTAGCACAGTGCACACAAGTACAATGAAGGCACCAGTGGACCACAAGTATCTGTTAGCACAGTGAACACAGGTACACTGAAGGCACCAGTGGACCACACGTACCTGTTAGCACAGTGCACACAAGTACATTGAAGGCAGCAGTGGACCACACGTATCTGTTAGCACTGTGCACATAAGAACACAGAAGGCAGCAGTGGACCACACGTACCCGTTAGCACAGTGCACACTAGTACACAGAAGGCAGCAGTGGACCACACGTACCTGTTAGCACAGTGCACACAGGTACAATGAAGGCACCAGTGGACCACAAGTATCTGTTAGCACAGTGCACACAAGTACACTGAAGGCAGCAGTGGACCACACGTATCTGTTAGCACAGTGCACATAAGTACACTGAAGGGAGCAGTGGACCACACGTACCTGTTAGCAAAGTGCACACAAGTACACAGAAGGCAGCAGTGGACCACACGTACCTGTTAGCACAGTGCACACAAGTACACTGAAGGCAGCAGTGGACCACACGTATCTGTTAGCACAGTGCACATAAGAACACTGAAGGTAGCAGTGGACCACACGTACCTGTTAGCAGAGTGCACATAAGTACACTGAAGGCTCCATTGGAACACACGTACCTATTAGAGCAGTGCATACAAGCACACTGAAGGCAGCAGTGGACCACACGAACCTGTTAGCACAGTGCACACAAGTACACTGTAGGCACCAGTGGACCACACGCTCATGTTAGCACTGTGCACACAATTAAACTGAAGTCACCAGTGGATCACACGCTCATGTTAGCACTGTGCACACAATTAAACTGAAGGCACCAGTGGGCCACACGAACATGTTAGCACAGTGCACAAAAGTACACTGAAGGCAGCAGTGGACATCACGTACCTGTTAGCACAGTGTACACAAGTACACTCAATGCACCAGTGGACCACACGCACCTGTTAGCACAGTGCACACAAGTACACTAATGGCAGCAGTGGACATCACGTACCTGTTAGCACAGTGCACACAAGTTAACTGAAAGCACCAGTGGACCACACGTTTCTGTTAGCACAGTGCACACAAGTACACTGAAGGCTACAGTGGTCCACACGTACCTGTTAGCACAGTGCACACAAGTACACTGAAGGCGCACGTGGACCACACGTACCTGTTAGCACAGTGCACACAAGTACCCTGAAGGCACCAGAGGGCCACACGGACCTGTTAGCACAGTGCACATACGTACACTGAAGGCACCAGTGGACCACACGAACCTAATACCACAGTTCACATAAGTACACTGAAGGCACCAGTGGGCCACACGCACCTGTTAGCACAGTGCACACAAGTAGTCTGATGGCAGCAGTGGACATCACGTACCTGTTTGCACAGTGCACACAAGTACACTGAATGCACCAGTGAAGCACACGTATCTGTTAGCACTTTGCACATTAGTACACTGAAGGCAACAGTGGACCACACGCACCTGTTAGCACAGTGCACACAAGTACACTGATGGCAGCAGTGGACATCACGTACCTGTTTGCACAGTGCACATACGTACACTGAAGGCAGCAGTGGACCACACGTACCTGTTAGCGCAGTGCACACAAGTACACTGGAGGCAGCAGTGGACCACACGAACCTGTTAGCACAGTGCCCACAAGTACACTCAAGGCACCAGTGGACCACACGTACCTGTTAGCGCAGTGCACACAAGTACACTGAAGGCAGCAGTGGACCACACGGACCTGTTAGCACAGTGCACACAAGTACACTGAAGGCACCAGTGGTCCACACGTACCTGTTAGCACAGTGCACACAAGTACACTGAAGGCAGCAGTGAACCACACGTATCTGTTAGCACAGTGCACATAAGTACACTGAAGGCAGCGGTGGACCACACGTACCTGTTAGCACAGTGCACACAAGTACACTGAAGGCAGCAGTGGACCACACGGACCTGTTAGCACAGTGCACACAAGTACACTGAACGCACCAGTGGACCACACGTACCTGTTAGCACAGTGCACACAAGTACACTGAAGGTAGCAGTGGACCACTCGTACCTGTTAGCACAGTTCACACAAGTACAATGAAGGCACCAGTGGACCACAAGTATCTGTTAGCACAGTGCACACAGGTACACTGAAGGCACCAGTGGACCACACGTACCTGTTAGCACAGTGCACACAAGTACACTGAAGGCAGCAGTGAATCACACGTATCTGTTAGCACAGTGCACATAAGTACACTGAAGGCAGCAGTGGACCACACGTACCTGTTAGCACAGTGCACACAAGTACACAGAAGGCAGCAGTGGACCACACGTACCTGTTAGCACAGTGCACACAAGTACACTGAAGGCAGCAGTGGACCACACGTATCTGTTAGCACAGTGCACATAAGAACACTGAAGGTAGCAGTGGACCACACGTACCTGTTAGCAGAGTGCACATAAGTACACTGAAGGCACCATTGGAACACACGTACCTATTAGAGCAGTGCATACAAGTACACTGAAGGCAGCAGTGGACCACACGAACCTGTTAGCACAGTGCACACAAGTACACTCAAGGCACCAGTGGACCACACGTACCTGTTAGCACAGTGCACACAAGTACACTGGAGGCAGCAGTGGACATCTCGTACCTGTTAGCACAGTGCTCATAAGTACACTGAAGGTAGCAGTGGACCACACGTACCTGTTAGCGTAGTGCACACAAGTACACTGAAGGTATCAGTGGACCACACGTACCTGTTAGCACAGTGCACACAATTACACTGAAGGCTTCAGTGGACCACACCTACCTGTTAGCACAGTGCACACAAGTACACTGAAGGCAGCAGTGGACCACACGTACCTGTTAGCACAGTGCACACAAGTACACTGAAGGCAGCAGTGGACCACACGTATCTGTTAGCACAGTGCACACAAGTACACTGAAGGCACCAGTGGACCACACGTATCTGTTAGCACAGTGCACACAAGTACGCTGAAGGCAGCAGGTGACCACACGTACCTGTTAGCACAGTGCACACAAGTACACTGAAGGCAGCAGTGGACCACACGTATCTGTTTGCACAGTGCACACAAGTACACTGAAGGCACCAGTGGACCACACGTACCTGTTAGCACAGTGCACACAAATACACTGAAGGCACCAGTGGACCACACGTACCTGTTAGCGCAGTGCACACAAGTACACTGAAGGCAGCAGTGGACCACACGAACCTGTTAGCACAGTGCACACAAGTACACTGAAGGCACCAGTGGACCACACGTACCTGTTAGCACAGTGCACACAAGTACTCTGAAGGCTTCAGTGGACCACACGTACCTTTTAGCACAGTGCACACAAGTACACTGAAGGCAGCAGTGGACATCTCGTACCTGTTAGCACAGTGCACATAAGTACACTGAAGGCACCAGTGGACCACAAGTATCTGTTAGCACAGTGCACACAAGTACACTGAAGGCAGCAGTGGACCACACGTACCTGTAAGCACAGTGCACACAAGTGCACTGAAGGCTTCAGTGGACCTCACGTACCTGTTAGCACAGTGCACACAAGTACACTGAAGGCAGCAATGGACCAGACGTACCTGTTAGCACAGTGCACACAAGTACACTGATGGTAGCAGTGGACCACACGTACCTGTTAGCACAGTGCACACAAGTCCACTGAAGGCTTCAGTGGACCACACGTACCTGTTAGCACAGTGCACAGAAGTACACTGAAGGCACCAGTGGACCATAAGTATCTGTTAGCACAGTGCACACAAGTACACTGAAGGTAGCAGTGGACCACACGTACCTGTTAGCACAGTGCACACAAGCACACTGAAGGCTTCAGTGGACCACACGTACCTGCTAGCACAGTGCACACAAGTACACTGAAGGCAGCAGTGGAACACACGTACCTGTTAGCACAGTGCACACAAGTACACTGAAGGCAGCAGTGGACCACACGTATCTGTTAGCACAGTGCACACAAGTACACTGAAGGCAGCAGTGGACCACACGTACCTGTTAGCACAGTGCACACAAGTACACTGAAGGCAGCAGTGTACCACATGTACCTGTTAGCACAGTGCACACAAGTACACTGAAGTCACCAGTGGACCACACGTATCTGTTAGCACAGTGCACATAAGTACACTGAAGGCAGCAGTGGATCACACGTACCGGTTAGCACAGTGCACATAAGTACACTGAAGGCACCAATGGACCACACGCACCTGTTAGCACAGTGCACACAAGTACACTGAAGGCAGCAGTGGACCACACGTACCTGTTAGCACAGGGCACATAAGTACACTGAAGGCAGCAGTGCATCACCCGTACCTGTTAGCACAGTGCACACAAGTACACTGAAGGCAGCAGTGGACATCTCGTACCTGTTAGCACAGTGTACCTAAGTACACTGAAGGTAGCAGTGGACCACACGTACCTGTTAGCGTAGTGCACACAAGTACACTGAAGGTAGCAGTGGACCACACGTACCTGTTAGCACAGTGCACACAATTACACTGAAGACTTCAGTGGACCACACGTACCTGTTAGCACAGTGCAGACAAGTACACTGAAGGCACCAGTAGAACACACGCTCATGTTAGCACTGTGCACACAATTAAACTGAAGGCACCAGTGGGCCACACGAACATGTTAGCACAGTGCAAAAAAGGACACTGAAGGCAGCAGTGGACATCACGTACCTGTTAGCACAGTGTACACAAGTACACTTAATGCACCATTGGACCTCACGCACCTGTTAGCACAGTGCACACAAGTACAGTAATGGCAGCAGTGGACATCACGTACCTGTTAGCACAGTGCACCCAAGTTAACTGAAAGCACCAGTGGACCACACGTTTCTGTTAGCACAGTGCACACAAGTACACTGAAGGCAACAGTGGTCCACACGTACCTGTTAGCACAGTGCACACAAGTACACTGAAGGCGCACGTGGACCACACGTACCTGTTAGCACAGTTCACACAAGTAGCCTGAAGGCACCAGAGGGCCACACGAACCTGTTAGCACAGTGCACATACGTACACTGAAGGCAGCAGTGGACCACACGAACCTAATACCACAGTGCACATAAGTACACTGAAGGCACCAGTGGGCCACACGCACCTGTTAGCACAGTGCACACAAGTAGTCTGATGGCAGCAGTGGACATCACGTACCTGTTTGCACAGTGCACACAATTACACTGAATGCACCAGTGAAGCACACGTATCTGTTAGCACAGTGCACATTAGTACACTGAAGGCAGCAGTGGACCACACGAACCTGTTAGCACAGTGCACACAAGTACACTGATGGCAGCAGTGGACATCACGTACCTGTTTGCACAGTGCACATACGTACACTGAAGGCAGCAGTGGACCACACGTACCTGTTAGCGCAGTGCACACAAGTACACTGGAGGCAGCAGTGGACCACACGAACCTGTTAGCACAGTGCCCACAAGTACACTCAAGGCACCAGTGGACCACACGTACCTGTTAGCGCAGTGCACACAAGTACACTGAAGGCAGCAGTGGACCACACGGACCTGTTAGCACAGTGCACACAAGTACACTGGAGGCAGCAGTGGACCACACGAACCTGTTAGCAGAGTGCCCACAAGTACACTCAAGGCACCAGTGGACCACACGTAGCTGTTAGCGCAGTGCACACAAGTACACTGAAGGCAGCAGTGGACCACACGGACCTGTTAGCACAGTGCACACAAGTACACTGAAGGCACCAGTGGTCCACACGTACCTGTTAGCACAGTGCACACAAGTACACTGAAGGCAGCAGTGAACCACACGTATCTGTTAACACAGTGCACATAAGTACACTGAAGGCAGCAGTGGACCTCACGTACCTGTTAGCACAGTGCACACAAGTACACTGAAGGCAGCAGTGGACCACACGGACCTGTTAGCACAGTGCACACAAGTACACTGAAGGCACCAGTGGACCACACGTACCTGTTAGCACAGTGCACACAAGTACACTGAAGGTAGCAGTGGACCACTCGTACCTGTTAGCACAGTGCACACAAGTACAATGAAGACACCAGTGGACCACAAGTATCTGTTAGCACAGTGCACACAGGTACACTGAAGGCACCAGTGGACCACACGTACCTGTTAGCACAATGCACACAAGTACACTGAAGGCAGCAGTGAACCACACGTATCTGTTAGCACAGTGCACATAAGTACACTGAAGGCAGCAGTGGACCACACGTACCTGTTAGCACAGTGCACACAAGTACACAGAAGGCAGCAGTGGACCACACGTACCTGTTAGCACAGTGCACACAAGTACACTGAAGGCAGCAGTGATCCACACGTATCTGTTAGCACAGTGCACATAAGAACACCGAAGGTAGCAGTGGACCACACGTACCTGTTAGCAGAGTGCACATAAGTACTCTGAAGGCACCATTGGAACACACGTACCTATTAGAGCAGTGCATACAAGTACACTGAAGGCAGCAGTGGACCACACGAACCTGTTAGCACAGTGCACACAAGTACACTCAAGGCACCAGTGGACCACACGTACCTGTTAGCACAGTGCACACAAGTACACTGGAGGCAGCAGTGGACATCTCGTACCTGTTAGCACAGTGCTCATACGTACACTGAAGGTAGCAGTGGACCACACGTACCTGTTAGCGTAGTGCACACAAGTACACTGACGGTCTCAGTGGACCAAACGTACCTGTTAGCACAGTGCACACAATTACAATGAAGGCTTCAGTGGACCACACGTACCTGTTAGCACATTGCACACGAGTACACTGAAGGCAGCAGTGGACCACACGTACCTGTTAGCACAGTGCACACAAGTACACTGAAGGCAGCAGTGGACCACACGTATCTGTTAGCACAGTGCACACAAGTACACTGAAGGCACCAGTGGACCACACGTATCTGTTAGCACAGTGCACACAAGTACGCTGAAGGCAGCAGGTGACCACACGTACCTGTTAGCACAGTGCACACAAGTACACTGAAGGCAGCAGTGGACCACACGTATCTGTTAGCACAGTGCACACAAGTACACTGAAGGCACCAGTGGACCACACGTACCTGTTAGCACAGTGCACACAAATACACTGAAGGCACCAGTGGACCACACGTACCTGTTAGCGCAGTGCACACAAGTACACTGTAGGCAGCAGTGGACCACACGAACCTGTTAGCACAGTGCACACAAGTACACTGAAGGCACCAGTGGACCAAACGTACCTGTTAGCACAGTGCACACAAGTACTCTGAAGGCTTCAGTGGACCACACGTACCTTTTAGCACAGTGCACACAAGTACACTGAAGGCAGCAGTGGACATCTCGTACCTGTTAGCACAGTGCACATAAGTACACTGAAGGCACCAGTGGACCACAAGTATCTGTTAGCACAGTGCACACAAGTACACTGAAGGCAGCAGTGGACCACACGTACCTGTTAGCACAGTGCACACAAGTACACTGAAGGTTTCAGTGGACCTCACGTACCTGTTAGCAGAGTGCACACAAGTACACTGAAGACAGCAGTGGACCACACGTACCTGTTAGCACAGTGCACACAAGTACACTGATGGTAGCAGTGGACCACACGTACCTGTTAGCACAGTGCACACAAGTACATTGAAGGCTTCAGTGGACCACACGTACCTGTTAGCACAGTGCACAGAAGTACACTGAAGGCACCAGTGGACCATAAGTATCTGTTAGCACAGTGCACACAAGTACACTGAAGGTAGCAGTGGACCACACGTACCTGTTAGCACAGTGCACACAAGCACACTGAAGACTTCAGTGGACCACACGTACCTGTTAGCACAGTGTACACAAGTACACTGAAGGCAGCAGTGGACCACACGTACCTGTTAGCACAGTGCACACAAGTACACTGAAGGCAGCAGTGGACCACACGTATCTGTTAGCACAGTGCACACAAGTACACTGAAGGCAGCAGTGGACCACACGTACCTGTTAGCACAGTGCACACAAGTACACTGAAGGCAGCAGTGTACCACATGTACCTGTTAGCTCAGTGCACACAAGTACACTGAAGTCACCAGTGGACCACACGTATCTGTTAGCACAGTGCACATAAGTACACTGAAGGCAGCAGTGGATCACACGTACCCGTCAGCACAGTGCACATAAGTACACTGAAGGCACCATTGGACCACACGTACCTGTTAGCACAGTGCACACAAGTACACTGAAGGCAGCAGTGGACCACACGTACCTGTTAGCACAGGGCACATAAGTACACTGAAGGCAGCAGTGTACCACCCGTACCTGTTAGCACAGTGCACATAAGTACACTGAAGGCAGCAGTGGACCACACGTACCTGTTAGCACAGTGCACATAAGTACACTGAAGGCACGATTGTACCACACGTACCTGTTAGCACAGTGCACACAAGTACACTGAAGGCAGCAGTGGACCACACGTACCAGTTAGCACCGTGCACATAAGTACATTGAAGGCACCAGTGGACCACACGTACCTGTTAGCACAGTGGACACAAGTACACTGAAGGCAGCAGTGGACATCTCGTACCTGTTAGCACAGTGCACCTAAGTACACTGAAGGTAGCAGTGGACCACACGTACCTGTTAGCACAGGGCACATAAGTACACTGAAGGCAGCAGTGGACCACACGTATCTGTTAGCACAGTACACATAAGAACACTGAAGGTAGCAGTGGACCACACGTACCTGTTAGCAGAGTGCACATAAGTACACTGAAGGCACCATTGGAACACACGTACCTATTAGAGCAGTGCATACAAGTACACTGAAGGCAGCAGTGGACCACACGAACCTGTTAGCACAGTGCACACAAGTACACTGAAGGCACCAGTGGACCACACGTACCTGTTAGCACAGTGCACACAAGTACACTGAAGGCAGCAGTGGACATCTCGTACCTGTTAGCACAGTGCACCTAAGTACACTGAAGGTAGCAGTGGACCACACGTACCTGTTAGCGTAGTGCACACAAGTACACTGAAGGTAGCAGTGGACCACACGTACCTGTTATCACAGTGCACACAATTACACTGAAGGCTTCAGTGGACCACACGTACCTGTTAGCACAGTGCACAAAAGTACACTGAAGGCAGCAGTGGACATCACGTACCTGTTAGCACAGTGAACACAAGTACACTCAATGCACCAGTGGACCACACGCACCTGTTAGCACAGTGCACACAAGTACACTAATGGTAGCAGTGGACATCACGTACCTGTTAGCACAGTGCACACAAGTTAACTGAAAGCACCAGTGGACCACACGTTTCTGTTAGCCCAGTGCACACAAGTACACTGAAGGCAACAGTGGTCCACACGTACCTGTTAGCACAGTGCCCACAAGTACACTCAAGGCACCAGTGGACCACACGTACCTGTTAGCGCAGTGCACACAAGTACACTGAAGGCAGCAGTGGACCACACGGACCTGTTAGCACAGTGCACACAAGTACACTGGAGGCAGCAGTGGACCACACGAACCTGTTAGCAGAGTGCCCACAAGTTCACTCAAGGCACCAGTGGACCACACGTACCTGTTAGCGCAGTGCACACAAGTACACTGAAGGCAGCAGTGGACCACACGGACCTGTTAGCACAGTGCACACAAGTACACTGAAGGCACCAGTGGTCCACACGTACCTGTTAGCACAGTGCACACAAGTACACTGAAGGCAGCAGTGAACCACACGTATCTGTTAACACAGTGCACATAAGTACACTGAAGGCAGCAGTGGACCTCACGTACCTGTTAGCACAGTGCACACAAGTACACTGAAGGCAGCAGTGGACCACACGGACCTGTTAGCACAGTGCACACAAGTACACTGGAGGCACCAGTGGACCACACGTACCTGTTAGCACAGTGCACACAAGTACACTGAAGGTAGCAGTGGACCACTCGTACCTGTTAGCACAGTGCACACAAGTACAATGAAGGCACCAGTGGACCACAAGTATCTGTTAGCACAGTGCACACAGGTACACTGAAGGCACCAGTGGACCACACGTACCTGTTAGCACAGTGCACACAAGTACACTGAAGGCAGCAGTGAACCACACGTATCTGTTAGCACAGTGCACATAAGTACACTGAAGGCAGCAGTGGACCACACGTACCTGTTAGCACAGTGCACACAAGTACACAGAAGGCAGCAGTGGACCACACGTACCTGTTAGCACAGTGCACACAAGTACACTGAAGGCAGCAGTGGACCACACGTATCTCTTAGCACAGTGCACATAAGAACATTGAAGGTAGCAGTGGACCACACGTACCTGTTAGCAGAGTGCACATAAGTACTCTGAAGGCACCATTGGAACACACGTACCTATTATAGCAGTGCATACAAGTACACTGAAGGCAGCAGTGGACCACACGAACCTGTTAGCACAGTGCACACAAGTACACTCAAGGCACCAGTGGACCACACGTACCTGTTAGCACAGTGCACACAAGTACACTGGAGGCAGCAGTGGACATCTCGTAGCTGTTAGCACAGTGCTCATAAGTACACTGAAGGTAGCAGTGGACCACACGTACCTGTTAGCGTAGTGCACACAAGTACACTGAAGGTCTCAGTGGACCAAACGTACCTGTTAGCACAGTGCACACAATTACACTGAAGGCTTCAGTGGACCACACGTACCTGTTAGCACAGTGCACACGAGTACACTGAAGGCAGCAGTGGACCACACGCACCTGTTAGCACAGTGCACACAAGTACACTGAAGGCAGCAGTGGACCACACGTATCTGTTAGCACAGTGCACACAAGTACACTGAAGGCACCAGTGGACCACACGTATCTGTTAGCACAGTGCACACAAGTACGCTGAAGGCAGCAGGTGACCACACGTACCTGTTAGCACAGTGACCACAAGAAGTACACTGAAGGCAGCAGTGGACCACACGTATCTGTTAGCACAGTGCACACAAGTACACTGAAGGCACCAGTGGACCACACGTACCTGTTAGCACAGTGCACACAAATACACTGAAGGCACCAGTGGACCACACGTACCTGTTAGCGCAGTGCACACAAGTACACTGTAGGCAGCAGTGGACCACACGTACCTGTTAGCACAGTGACCACAAGAAGTACACTGAAGGCAGCAGTGGACCACACGTATCTGTTAGCACAGTGCACACAAGTACACTGAAGGCACCAGTGGACCACACGTACCTGTTAGCACAGTGCACACAAGTACACTGAAGGCACCAGTGGACCAAACGTACCTGTTAGCACAGTGCACACAAGTACACTGAAGGCAGCAGTGGACATCTCGTACCTGTTAGCACAGTGCACATAAGTACACTGAAGGCACCAGTGGACCACAAGTATCTGTTAGCACAGTGCACACAAGTACACTGAAGGCAGCAGTGGACCACACGTACCTGTTAGCACAGTGCACACAAGTACACTGAAGGTTTCAGTGGACCTCACGTACCTGTTAGCAGAGTGCACACAAGTACACTGAAGGCAGCAGTGGACCACACGTACCTGTTAGCACAGTGCACACAAGTACACTGATGGTAGCAGTGGACCACACGTACCTGTTAGCACAGTGCACACAAGTACATTGAAGGCTTCAGTGGACCACACGTACCTGTTAGCACAGTGCACAGAAGTACACTGAAGGCACCAGTGGACCATAAGTATCTGTTAGCACAGTGCACACAAGTACACTGAAGGTAGCAGTGGACCACACGTACCTGTTAGCACAGTGCACACAAGCACACTGAAGACTTCAGTGGACCACACGTACCTGTTAGCACAGTGTACACAAGTACACTGAAGGCAGCAGTGGACCACACGTACCTGTTAGCACAGTGCACACAAGTACACTGAAGGCAGCAGTGGACCACACGTATCTGTTAGCACAGTGCACACAAGTACACTGAAGGCAGCAGTGGACCACACGTACCTGTTAGCACAGTGCACACAAGTACACTGAAGGCAGCAGTGTACCACATGTACCTGTTAGCTCAGTGCACACAAGTACACTGAAGTCACCAGTGGACCACACGTATCTGTTAGCACAGTGCACATAAGTACACTGAAGGCAGCAGTGGATCACACTTACCCGTCAGCACAGTGCACATAAGTACACTGAAGGCACCATTGGACCACACGTACCTGTTAGCACAGTGCACACAAGTACACTGAAGGCAGCAGTGGACCACACGTACCTGTTAGCACAGGGCACATAAGTACACTGACGGCAGCAGTGCACCACCCGTACCTGTTAGCACAGTGCACATAAGTACACTGAAGGCAGCAGTGGACCACACGTACCTGTTAGCACAGTGCACATAAGTACACTGAAGGCACGATTGGACCACACGTACCTGTTAGCACAGTGCACACAAGTACACTGAAGGCAGCAGTGGACCACACGTACCAGTTAGCACCGTGCACATAAGTACATTGAAGGCACCAGTGGACCACACGTACCTGTTAGCACAGTGGACACAAGTACACTGAAGGCAGCAGTGGACATCTCGTACCTGTTAGCACAGTGCACCTAAGTACACTGAAGGTAGCAGTGGACCACACGTACCTGTTAGCACAGGGCACATAAGTACACTGAAGGCAGCAGTGGACCACACGTATCTGTTAGCACAGTACACATAAGAACACTGAAGGTAGCAGTGGACCACACGTACCTGTTAGCAGAGTGCACATAAGTACACTGAAGGCACCATTGGTACACACGTACCTATTAGAGCAGTGCATACAAGTACACTGAAGGCAGCAGTGGACCACACGAACCTGTTAGCACAGTGCACACAAGTACACTGAAGGCACCAGTGGACCACACGTACCTGTTAGCACAGTGCACACAAGTACACTGAAGGCAGCAGTGGACATCTCGTACCTGTTAGCACAGTGCACCTAAGTACACTGAAGGTAGCAGTGGACCACACGTACCTGTTAGCGTAGTGCACACAAGTACACTGAAGGTAGCAGTGGACCACACGTACCTGTTAGCACAGTGCACACAATTACACTGAAGGCTTCAGTGGACCACACGTACCTGTTAGCACAGTGCACACAAGTACACTGAAGGCACCAGTGGAACACACGCTCATGTTAGCACTGTGCACACAATTAAACTGAAGGCACCAGTGGGCCACACGAACATGTTAGCACAGTGCACAAAAGTACACTGAAGGCAGCAGTGGACATCACGTACCTGTTAGCACAGTGAACACAAGTACACTCAATGCACCAGTGGACCACACGCACCTGTTAGCACAGTGCACACAAGTAGTCTGATGGCAGCAGTGGACATCACGTACCTGTTTGCTCAGTGCACACAAGTACACTGAATGCACCAATGAAGCACACGTATCTGTTAGCACTTTGCACATTAGTACACTGAAGGCAACAGTGGACCACACGAACCTAATACCACAGTTCACATAAGTACACTGAAGGCACCAGTGGGCCACACGCACCTGTTAGCACAGTGCACACAAGTAGTCTGATGGCAGCAGTGGACATCACGTACCTGTTTGCACAGTGCACACAAGTACACTGAATGCACCAGAGGGCCACACGGACCTGTTAGCACAGTGCACATACGTACACTGAAGGCACCAGTGGACCACACGAACCTAATACCACAGTTCACATAAGTACACTGAAGGCACCAGTGGGCCACACGCACCTGTTAGCACAGTGCACACAAGTAGTCTGATGGCAGCAGTGGACATCACGTACCTGTTTGCACAGTGCACACAAGTACACTGAATGCACCAGTGAAGCACACGTATCTGTTAGCACTTTGCACATTAGTACACTGAAGGCAACAGTGGACCACACGCACCTGTTAGCACAGTGCACACAAGTACACTGATGGCAGCAGTGGACATCACGTACCTGTTTGCACAGTGCACATACGTACACTGAAGGCAGCAGTGGACCACACGTACCTGTTAGCGCAGTGCACACAAGTACACTGGAGGCAGCAGTGGACCACACGAACCTGTTAGCACAGTGCCCACAAGTACACTCAAGGCACCAGTGGACCACACGTACCTGTTAGCGCAGTGCACACAAGTACACTGAAGGCAGCAGTGGACCACACGGACCTGTTAGCACAGTGCACACAAGTACACTGAAGGCACCAGTTGTCCACACGTACCTGTTAGCACAGTGCACACAAGTACACTGAAGGCAGCAGTGAACCACACGTATCTGTTAGCACAGTGCACATAAGTACACTGAAGGCAGCGGTGGACCACACGTACCTGTTAGCACAGTGCACACAAGTACACTGAAGGCAGCAGTGGACCACACGGACCTGTTAGCACAGTGCACACAAGTACACTGAACGCACCAGTGGACCACACGTACCTGTTAGCACAGTGCACACAAGTACACTGAAGGTAGCAGTGGACCACTCGTACCTGTTAGCACAGTTCACACAAGTACAATGAAGGCACCAGTGGACCACAAGTATCTGTTAGCACAGTGCACACAGGTACACTGAAGGCACCAGTGGACCACACGTACCTGTTAGCACAGTGCACACAAGTACACTGAAGGCAGCAGTGAACCACACGTATCTGTTAGCACAGTGCACATAAGTACACTGAAGGCAGCAGTGGACCACACGTACCTGTTAGCACAGTGCACACAAGTACACAGAAGGCAGCAGTGGACCACACGTACCTGTTAGCACAGTGCACACAAGTACACTGAAGGCAGCAGTGGACCACACGTATCTGTTAGCACAGTGCACATAAGAACACTGAAGGTAGCAGTGGACCACACGTACCTGTTAGCAGAGTGCACATAAGTACACTGAAGGCACCATTGGAACACACGTACCTATTAGAGCAGTGCATACAAGTACACTGAAGGCAGCAGTGGACCACACGAACCTGTTAGCACAGTGCACACAAGTACACTCAAGGCACCAGTGGACCACACGTACCTGTTAGCACAGTGCACACAAGTACACTGGAGGCAGCAGTGGACATCTCGTACCTGTTAGCACAGTGCTCATAAGTACACTGAAGGTAGCAGTGGACCACACGTACCTGTTAGCGTAGTGCACACAAGTACGCTGAAGGCAGCAGGTGACCACACGTACCTGTTAGCACAGTGCACACAAGTACACTGAAGGCAGCAGTGGACCACACGTATCTGTTTGCACAGTGCACACAAGTACACTGAAGGCACCAGTCGACCACACGTATCTGTTAGCACAGTGCACACAAGTACGCTGAAGGCAGCAGGTGACCACACGTACCTGTTAGCACAGTGCACACAAGTACACTGAAGGCAGCAGTGGACCACACGTACCTGTTAGCGCAGTGCACACAAGTACACTGAAGGCAGCAGTGGACCACACGAACCTGTTAGCACAGTGCACACAAGTACACTGAAGGCACCAGTGGACCACACGTACCTGTTAGCACAGTGCACACAAGTACTCTGAAGGCTTCAGTGGACCACACGTACCTTTTAGCACAGTGCACACAAGTACACTGAAGGCAGCAGTGGACATCTCGTACCTGTTAGCACAGTGCACATAAGTACACTGAAGGCACCAGTGGACCACAAGTATCTGTTAGCACAGTGCACACAAGTACACTGAAGGCAGCAGTGGACCACACGTACCTGTAAGCACAGTGCACACAAGTGCACTGAAGGCTTCAGTGGACCTCACGTACCTGTTAGCACAGTGCACACAAGTACACTGAAGGCAGCAATGGACCAGACGTACCTGTTAGCACAGTGCACACAAGTACACTGATGGTAGCAGTGGACCACACGTACCTGTTAGCACAGTGCACACAAGTCCACTGAAGGCTTCAGTGGACCACACGTACCTGTTAGCACAGTGCACAGAAGTACACTGAAGGCACCAGTGGACCATAAGTATCTGTTAGCACAGTGCACACAAGTACACTGAAGGTAGCAGTGGACCACACGTACCTGTTAGCACAGTGCACACAAACACACTGAAGGCTTCAGTGGACCACACGTACCTGCTAGCACAGTGCACACAAGTACACTGAAGGCAGCAGTGGAACACACGTACCTGTTAGCACAGTGCACACAAGTACACTGAAGGCAGCAGTGGACCACACGTACCTGTTAGCACAGTGCACACAAGTACACTGAAGGCAGCAGTGGACCACACGTACCTGTTAGCACAGTGCACACAAGTACACTGAAGGCAGCAGTGTACCACATGTACCTGTTAGCACAGTGCACACAAGTACACTGAAGTCACCAGTGGACCACACGTATCTGTTAGCACAGTGCACATAAGTACACTGAAGGCAGCAGTGGATCACACGTACCGGTTAGCACAGTGCACATAAGTACACTGAAGGCACCATTGGACCACACGCACCTGTTAGCACAGTGCACACAAGTACACTGAAGGCAGCAGTGGACCACACGTACCTGTTAGCACAGGGCACATAAGTACACTGAAGGCAGCAGTGCATCACCCGTACCTGTTAGCACAGTGCACACAAGTACACTGAAGGCAGCAGTGGACATCTCGTACCTGTTAGCACAGTGTACCTAGGTACACTGAAGGTAGCAGTGGACCACACGTTTCTGTTAGCGTAGTGCACACAAGTACACTGAAGGTAGCAGTGGACCACACGTACCTGTTAGCACAGTGCACACAATTACACTGAAGACTTCAGTGGACCACACGTACCTGTTAGCACAGTGCAGACAAGTACACTGAAGGCACCAGTAGAACACACGCTCATGTTAGCACTGTGCACACAATTAAACTGAAGGCACCAGTGGGCCACACGAACATGTTAGCACAGTGCAAAAAAGGACACTGAAGGCAGCAGTGGACATCACGTACCTGTTAGCACAGTGTACACAAGTACACTTAATGCACCATTGGACCACACGCACCTGTTAGCACAGTGCACACAAGTACAGTAATGGCAGCAGTGGACATCACGTACCTGTTAGCACAGTGCACCCAAGTTAACTGAAAGCACCAGTGGACCACACGTTTCTGTTAGCACAGTGCACACAAGTACACTGAAGGCAACAGTGGTCCACACGTACCTGTTAGCACAGTGCACACAAGTACACTGAAGGCGCACGTGGACCACACGTACCTGTTAGCACAGTTCACACAAGTAGCCTGTAGGCACCAGAGGGCCACACGAACCTGTTAGCACAGTGCACATACGTACACTGAAGGCAGCAGTGGACCACACGAAACTAATACCACAGTGCACATAAGTACACTGAAGGCACCAGTGGGCCACACGCACCTGTTAGCACAGTGCACACAAGTAGTCTGATGGCAGCAGTGGACATCACGTACCTGTTTGCACAGTGCACACAATTACACTGAATGCACCAGTGAAGCACACGTATCTGTTAGCACAGTGCACATTAGTACACTGAAGGCAGCAGTGGACCACACGAACCTGTTAGCACAGTGCACACAAGTACACTGATGGCAGCAGTGGACATCACGTACCTGTTTGCACAGTGCACATACGTACACTGAAGGCAGCAGTGGACCACACGTACCTGTTAGCGCAGTGCACACAAGTACACTGGAGGCAGCAGTGGACCACACGAACCTGTTAGCACAGTGCCCACAAGTACACTCAAGGCACCAGTGGACCACACGTACCTGTTAGCGCAGTGCACACAAGTACACTGAAGGCAGCAGTGGACCACACGGACCTGTTAGCACAGTGCACACAAGTACACTGGAGGCAGCAGTGGACCACACGAACCTGTTAGCAGAGTGCCCACAAGTACACTCAAGGCACCAGTGGACCACACGTACCTGTTAGCGCAGTGCACACAAGTACACTGAAGGCAGCAGTGGACCACACGGACCTGTTAGCACAGTGCACACAAGTACACTGAAGGCACCAGTGGTCCACACGTACCTGTTAGCACAGTGCACACAAGTACACTGAAGGCAGCAGTGAACCACACGTATCTGTTAACACAGTGCACATAAGTACACTGAAGGCAGCAGTGGACCTCACGTACCTGTTAGCACAGTGCACACAAGTACACTGAAGGCAGCAGTGGACCACACGGACCTGTTAGCACAGTGCACACAAGTACACTGAAGGCACCAGTGGACCACACGTACCTGTTAGCACAGTGCACTCAAGTACACTGAAGGTAGCAGTGGACCACTCGTACCTGTTAGCACAGTGCACACAAGTACAATGAAGACACCAGTGGACCACAAGTATCTGTTAGCACAGTGCACACAGGTACACCGAAGGCACCAGTGGACCACACGTACCTGTTAGCACAATGCACACAAGTACACTGAAGGCAGCAGTGAACCACACGTATCTGTTAGCACAGTGCACATAAGTACACTGAAGGCAGCAGTGGACCACACGTACTTGTTAGCACAGTGCACACAAGTACACAGAAGGCAGCAGTGGACCACACGTACCTGTTAGCACAGTGCACACAAGTACACTGAAGGCAGCAGTGAACCACACGTATCTGTTAGCACAGTGCACATAAGAACACCGAAGGTAGCAGTGGACCACACGTACCTGTTAGCAGAGTGCACATAAGTACTCTGAAGGCACCATTGGAACACACGTACCTATTAGAGCAGTGCATACAAGTACACTGAAGGCAGCAGTGGACCACACGAACCTGTTAGCACAGTGCACACAAGTACACTCAAGGCACCAGTGGACCACACGTACCTGTTAGCACAGTGCACACAGGTACACTGGAGGCAGCAGTGGACATCTCGTACCTGTTAGCACAGTGCTCATACGTACACTGAAGGTAGCAGTGGACCACACGTACCTGTTAGCGTAGTGCACACAAGTACACTGAAGGTCTCAGTGGACCAAACGTACCTGTTAGCACAGTGCACACAATTACACTGAAGGCTTCAGTGGACCACACGTACCTGTTAGCACAGTGCACACGAGTACATTGAAGGCAGCAGTGGACCACACGTACCTGTTAGCACAGTGCACACAAGTACACTGAAGGCAGCAGTGGACCACACGTATCTGTTAGCACAGTGCACACAAGTACACTGAAGGCACCAGTGGACCACACGTATCTGTTAGCACAGTGCACACAAGTACGCTGAAGGCAGCAGGTGACCACACGTACCTGTTAGCACAGTGCACACAAGTACACTGAAGGCAGCAGTGGACCACACGTATCTGTTAGCACAGTGCACACAAGTACACTGAAGGCACCAGTGGACCACACGTACCTGTTAGCACAGTGCACACAAATACACTGAAGGCACCAGTGGACCACACGTACCTGTTAGCGCAGTGCACACAAGTACACTGTAGGCAGCAGTGGACCACACGAACCTGTTAGCACAGTGCACACAAGTACACTGAAGGCACCAGTGGACCAAACGTACCTGTTAGCACAGTGCACACAAGTACTCTGAAGGCTTCAGTGGACCACACGTACCTTTTAGCACAGTGCACACAAGTACACTGAAGGCAGCAGTGGACATCTCGTACCTGTTAGCACAGTGCACATAAGTACACTGAAGGCACCAGTGGACCACAAGTATCTGTTAGCACAGTGCACACAAGTACACTGAAGGCAGCAGTGGACCACACGTACCTGTTAGCACAGTGCACACAAGTACACTGAAGGTTTCAGTGGACCTCACGTACCTGTTAGCAGAGTGCACACAAGTACACTGAAGGCAGCAGTGGACCACACGTACCTGTTAGCACAGTGCACACAAGTACACTGATGGTAGCAGTGGACCACACGTACCTGTTAGCACAGTGCACACAAGTACATTGAAGGCTTCAGTGGACCACACGTACCTGTTAGCACAGTGCACAGAAGTACACTGAAGGCACCAGTGGACCATAAGTATCTGTTAGCACAGTGCACACAAGTACACTGAAGGTAGCAATGGACCACACGTACCTGTTAGCACAGTGCACACAAGCACACTGAAGGCTTCAGTGGACCACACGTACCTGTTAGCACAGTGTACACAAGTACACTGAAGGCAGCAGTGGACCACACGTACCTGTTAGCACAGTGCACACAAGTACACTGAAGGCAGCAGTGGACCACACGTATCTGTTAGCACAGTGCACACAAGTACACTGAAGGCAGCAGTGGACCACACGTACCTGTTAGCACAGTGCACACAAGTACACTGAAGGCAGCAGTGTACCACATGTACCTGTTAGCTCAGTGCACACAAGTACACTGAAGTCACCAGTGGACCACACGTATCTGTTAGCACAGTGCACATAAGTACACTGAAGGCAGCAGTGGATCACACGTACCCGTCAGCACAGTGCACATAAGTACACTGAAGGCACCATTGGACCACACGTACCTGTTAGCACAGTGCACACAAGTACACTGAAGGCAGCAGTGGACCACACGTACCTGTTAGCACAGGGCACATAAGTACACTGAAGGCAGCAGTGCACCACCCGTACCTGTTAGCACAGTGCACATAAGTACACTGAAGGCAGCAGTGGACCACACGTACCTGTTAGCACAGTGCACATAAGTACACTGAAGGCACGATTGGACCACACGTACCTGTTAGCACAGTGCACACAAGTACACTGAAGGCAGCAGTGGACCACACGTACCAGTTAGCACCGTGCACATAAGTACATTGAAGGCACCAGTGGACCACACGTACCTGTTAGCACAGTGGACACAAGTACACTGAAGGCAGCAGTGGACATCTCGTACCTGTTAGCACAGTGCACCTATGTACACTGAAGGTAGCAGTGGACCACACGTACCTGTTAGCACAGGGCACATAAGTACACTGAAGGCAGCAGTGGACCACACGTATCTGTTAGCACAGTACACATAAGAACACTGAAGGTAGCAGTGGACCACACGTACCTGTTAGCTGAGTGCACATAAGTACACTGAAGGCACCATTGGAACACACGTACCTATTAGAGCAGTGCATACAAGTACACTGAAGGCAGCAGTGGACCACACGAACCTGTTAGCACAGTGCACACAAGTACACTGAAGGCACCAGTGGACCACACGTACCTGTTAGCACAGTGCACACAAGTACACTGAAGGCAGCAGTGGACATCTCGTACCTGTTAGCACAGTGCACCTAAGTACACTGAAGGTAGCAGTGGACCACACGTACCTGTTAGCGTAGTGCACACAAGTACACTGAAGGTAGCAGTGGACCACACGTACCTGTTATCACAGTGCACACAATTACACTGAAGGCTTCAGTGGACCACACGTACCTGTTAGCACAGTGCACAAAAGTACACTGAAGGCAGCAGTGGACATCACGTACCTGTTAGCACAGTGAACACAAGTACACTCAATGCACCAGTGGACCACACGCACCTGTTAGCACAGTGCACACAAGTACACTAATGGCAGCAGTGGACATCACGTACCTGTTAGCACAGTGCACACAAGTTAACTGAAAGCACCAGTGGACCACACGTTTCTGTTAGCCCAGTGCACACAAGTACACTGAAGGCAACAGTGGTCCACACGTACCTGTTAGCACAGTGCCCACAAGTACACTCAAGGCACCAGTGGACCACACATACCTGTTAGCGCAGTGCACACAAGTACACTGAAGGCAGCAGTGGACCACACGGACCTGTTAGCACAGTGCACACAAGTACACTGGAGGCAGCAGTGGACCACACGAACCTGTTAGCAGAGTGCCCACAAGTTCACTCAAGGCACCAGTGGACCACACGTACCTGTTAGCGCAGTGCACACAAGTACACTGAAGGCAGCAGTGGACCACACGGACCTGTTAGCACAGTGCACACAGGTACACTGAAGGCACCAGTGGTCCACACGTACCTGTTAGCACAGTGCACACAAGTACACTGAAGGCAGCAGTGAACCACACGTATCTGTTAACACAGTGCACATAAGTACACTGAAGGCAGCAGTGGACCTCACGTACCTGTTAGCACAGTGCACACAAGTACACTGAAGGCAGCAGTGGACCACACGGACCTGTTAGCACAGTGCACACAAGTACACTGGAGGCACCAGTGGACCACACGTACCTGTTAGCACAGTGCACACAAGTACACTGAAGGTAGCAGTGGACCACTCGTACCTGTTAGCACAGTGCACACAAGTACAATGAAGGCACCAGTGGACCACAAGTATCTGTTAGCACAGTGCACACAGGTACACTGAAGGCACCAGTGGACCACACGTACCTGTTAGCACAGTGCACACAAGTACACTGAAGGCAGCAGTGAACCACACGTATCTGTTAGCACAGTGCACATAAGTACACTGAAGGCAGCAGTGGACCACACGTACCTGTTAGCACAGTGCACACAAGTACACAGAAGGCAGCAGTGGACCACACGTACCTGTTAGCACAGTGCACACAAGTACACTGAAGGCAGCAGTGGACCACACGTATCTGTTAGCACAGTGCACATAAGAACATTGAAGGTAGCAGTGGACCACACGTACCTGTTAGCAGAGTGCACATAAGTACTCTGAAGGCACCATTGGAACACACGTACCTATTATAGCAGTGCATACAAGTACACTGAAGGCAGCAGTGGACCACACGAACCTGTTAGCCCAGTGCACACAAGTACACTCAAGGCACCAGTGGACCACACGTACCTGTTAGCACAGTGCACACAAGTACACTGGAGGCAGCAGTGGACATCTCGTAGCTGTTAGCACAGTGCTCATAAGTACACTGAAGGTAGCAGTGGACCACACGTACCTGTTAGCACAGTGCACACAAGTACACTGAAGGCACCAGTGGACCACACGTATCTGTTAGCACAGTGCACACAAGTACACTGAAGGCACCAGTGGACCACACGTATCTGTTAGCACAGTGCACACAAGTACACTGAAGGCACCAGTGGACCACACTATCTGTTAGCACAGTGCACACAAGTACGCTGAAGGCAGCAGGTGACCACACGTACCTGTTAGCACAGTGACCACAAGAAGTACACTGAAGGCAGCAGTGGACCACACGTATCTGTTAGCACAGTGCACACAAGTACACTGAAGGCACCAGTGGGCCACACGTACCTGTTAGCACAGTGCACACAAATACACTGAAGGCACCAGTGGACCACACGTACCTGTTAGCGCAGTGCACACAAGTACACTGTAGGCAGCAGTGGACCACACGAACCTGTTAGCACAGTGCACACAAGTACACTGAAGGCACCAGTGGACCAAACGTACCTGTTAGCACAGTGCACACAAGTACACTGAAGGCAGCAGTGGACATCTCGTACCTGTTAGCACAGTGCACATAAGTACACTGAAGGCACCAGTGGACCACATGTATCTGTTAGCACAGTGCACACAAGTACACTGAAGACAGCAGTGGACCACACGTACCTGTTAGCACAGTGCACACAAGTACACTGAAGGTTTCAGTGGACCTCACGTACCTGTTAGCAGAGTGCACACAAGTACACTGAAGGCAGCAGTGGACCACACGTACCTGTTAGCACAGTGCACACAAGTACACTGATGGTAGCAGTGGACCACACGTACCTGTTAGCACAGTGCACACAAGTACATTGAAGGCTTCAGTGGACCACACGTACCTGTTAGCACAGTGCACAGACGTACACTGAAGGCACCAGTGGACCATAAGTATCTGTTAGCACAGTGCACACAAGTACACTGAAGGTAGCAGTGGACCACACGTACCTGTTAGCACAGTGCACACAAGCACACTGAAGACTTCAGTGGACCACACGTACCTGTTAGCACAGTGTACACAAGTACACTGAAGGCAGCAGTGGACCACACGTACCTGTTAGCACAGTGCACACAAGTACACTGAAGGCAGCAGTGGACCACACGTATCTGTTAGCACAGTGCACACAAGTACACTGAAGGCAGCAGTGGACCACACGTACCTGTTAGCACAGTGCACACAAGTACACTGAAGGCAGCAGTGTACCACATGTACCTGTTAGCTCAGTGCACACAAGTACACTGAAGTCACCAGTGGACCACACGTATCTGTTAGCACAGTGCACATAAGTACACTGAAGGCAGCAGTGGATCACACTTACCCGTCAGCACAGTGCACATAAGTACACTGAAGGCACCATTGGACCACACGTACCTGTTAGCACAGTGCACACAAGTACACTGAAGGCAGCAGTGGACCACACGTACCTGTTAGCACAGGGCACGTAAGTACACTGAAGGCAGCAGTGCACCACCCGTACCTGTTAGCACAGTGCACATAAGTACACTGAAGGCAGCAGTGGACCACACGTACCTGTTAGCACAGTGCACATAAGTACACTGAAGGCACGATTGGACCACACGTACCTGTTAGCACAGTGCACACAAGTACACTGAAGGCAGCAGTGGACCGCACGTACCAGTTAGCACCGTGCACATAAGTACATTGAAGGCACCAGTGGACCACACGTACCTGTTAGCACAGTGGACACAAGTACACTGAAGGCAGCAGTGGACATCTCGTACCTGTTAGCACAGTGCACCTAAGTACACTGAAGGTAGCAGTGGACCACACGTACCTGTTAGCACAGGGCACATAAGTACACTGAAGGCAGCAGTGGACCACACGTATCTGTTAGCACAGTACACATAAGAACACTGAAGGTAGCAGTGGACCACACGTACCTGTTAGCAGAGTGCACATAAGTACACTGAAGGCACCATTGGTACACACGTACCTATTAGAGCAGTGCATACAAGTACACTGAAGGCAGCAGTGGACCACACGAACCTGTTAGCACAGTGCACACAAGTACACTGAAGGCACCAGTGGACCACACGTACCTGTTAGCACAGTGCACACAAGTACACTGAAGGCAGCAGTGGACATCTCGTACCTGTTAGCACAGTGCACCTAAGTACACTGAAGGTAGCAGTGGACCACACGTACCTGTTAGCGTAGTGCACACAAGTACACTGAAGGTAGCAGTGGACCACACGTACCTGTTAGCACAGTGCACACAATTACACTGAAGGCTTCAGTGGACCACACGTACCTGTTAGCACAGTGCACACAAGTACACTGAAGGCACCAGTGGAACACACGCTCATGTTAGCACTGTGCACACAATTAAACTGAAGGCACCAGTGGGCCACACGAACATGTTAGCACAGTGCACAAAAGTACACTGAAGGCAGCAGTGGACATCACGTACCTGTTAGCACAGTGAACACAAGTACACTCAATGCACCAGTGGACCACACGCACCTGTTAGCACAGTGCGCACAAGTACACTAATGGCAGCAGTGGACATCACGTACCTGTTAGCACAGTGCACACAAGTTAACTGAAAGCACCAGTGGACCACACGTTTCTGTTAGCCCAGTGCACACAAGTACACTGAAGGCAACAGTGGTCCACACGTACCTGTTAGCACAGTGCACACAAGTACACTGAAGGCGCACGTGGACCACACGTACCTGTTAGCACAGTGCACACAAGTACCCTGAAGGCACCAGAGGGCCACACGAACCTGTTAGCACAGTGCACATACGTATACTGAAGGCAGCAGTGGACCACACGAACCTAATACCACAGTGCACATAAGTACACTGAAAGCACCAGTGGGCCACACGCACCTGTTAGCACAGTGCACACAAGTAGTCTGATGGCAGCAGTGGACATCACGTACCTGTTTGCACAGTGCACACAAGTACACTGAATGCACCAGTGAAGCACACGTATCTGTTAGCACAGTGCACATTAGTACACTGAAGGCAGCAGTGGACCACACGCACCTGTTAGCACAGTGCCCACAAGTACACTCAAGGCACCAGTGGACCACACGTACCTGTTAGCGCAGTGCACACAAGTACACTGAAGGCAGCAGTGGACCACACGGACCTGTTAGCACAGTGCACACAAGTACACTGGAGGCAGCAGTGGACCACACGAACCTGTTAGCACAGTGCCCACAAGTACACTCAAGGCACCAGTGGACCACACGTAGCTGTTAGCGCAGTGCACACAAGTACACTGAAGGCAGCAGTGGACCACACGGACCTGTTAGCACAGGGCACACAAGTACACTGAAGGCACCAGTGGTCCACACGTACCTGTTAGCACAGTGCACACAAGTACACTGAAGGCAGCAGTGAACCACACGTATCTGTTAGCACAGTGCACATAAGTACACTGAAGGCAGCAGTGGACCACACATACCTGTTAGCACAGTGCACACAAGTACACAGAAGGTAGCAGTGGACCACTCGTACCTGTTAGCACAGTGCACACAAGTACAATGAAGGCACCAGTGGACCACAAGTATCTGTTAGCACAGTGCACACAGGTACACTGAAGGCACCAGTGGACCACACGTACCTGTTAGCACAGTGCACACAAGTACACTGAAGGCAGCAGTGAACCACACGTATCTGTTAGCATAGTGCACATAAGTACACTGAAGGCAGCAGTGGACCACACGTACCTGTTAGCACAGTGCACACAAGTACACAGAAGGCAGCAGTGGACCACACGTACCTGTTAGCACAGTGCACACAAGTACACTGAAGGCAGCAGTGGACCACACGTATCTGTTAGCACAGTGCACATAAGAACACTGAAGGTAGCAGTGGACCACACGTACCTGTTAGCAGAGTGCACATAAGTACACTGAAGGCACCATTGGAACACACGTACCTATTAGAGCAGTGCATACAAGTACACTGAAGGCAGCAGTGGACCACACGAACCTGTTAGCACAGTGCACACAAGTACACTCAAGGCACCAGTGGACCACACGTACCTGTTAGCACAGTGCACACAAGTACACTGGAGGCAGCAGTGGACATCTCGTACCTGTTAGCACAGTGCTCATAAGTACACTGAAGGTAGCAGTGGACCACACGTACCTGTTAGCGTAGTGCACACAAGTACACTGAAGGTATCAGTGGACCACACGTACCTGTTAGCACAGTGCACACAATTACACTGAAGGCTTCAGTGGACCACACGTACCTGTTAGCACAGTGCACACAAGTACACTGAAGGCAGCAGTAAACCACACGTACCTGTTAGCACAGGTCACACAAGTACACTGAAGGCAGCAGTGGACCACACGTATCTGTTAGCACAGTGCACACAAGTACACTGAAGGCACCAGTGGACCACACATATCTGTTAGCACAGTGCACACAAGTACGCTGAAGGCAGCAGGTGACCACACGTACCTGTTAGCACAGTGCACACAAGTACACTGAAGGCAGCAGTGGACCACACGTATCTGTTAGCACAGTGCACACAAGTACACTGAAGGCACCAGTGGACCACACGTACCTGTTAGCACAGTGCACGCAAATACACTGAAGGCACCAGTGGACCACACGTACCTGTTAGCGCAGTGCACACAAGTACACTGAAGGCAGCAGTGGACCACAAGAACCTGTTAGCACAGTGCACACAAGTACACTGAAGGCACCAGTGGACCACACGTACCTGTTAGCACAGTGCACACAAGTACTCTGAAGGCTTCAGTGGACCACACGTACCTTTTAGCACAGTGCACACAAGTACACTGAAGGCAGCAGTGGACATCTCGTACCTGTTAGCACAGTGCACATAAGTACACTGAAGGCACCAGTGGACCACAAGTATCTGTTAGCACAGTGCACACAAGTACACTGAAGGCAGCAGTGGACCACACGTACCTGTTAGCACAGTGCACACAAGTACACTGAAGGCTTCAGTGGACCTCACGTAACTGTTAGCACAGTGCACACAAGTACACTGAAGGCAACAGTGGACCACACGTACCTGTTAGCACAGTGCACACAAGTACACTGATGGTAGCAGTGGACCACAAGTATCTGTTAGCACAGTGCACACAAGTACACTGAAGGCAGCAGTGGACCACACGTACCTGTTAGCACAGTGCACACAAGTACACTGAAGGCTTCAGTGGACCTCACGTACCTGTTAGCACAGTGCACACAAGTACACTGAAGGCAACAGTGGACCACACGTACCTGTTAGCACAGTGCACACAAGTACACTGAAGGCTTCAGTGGACCTCACGTACCTGTTAGCACAGTGCACACAAGTACACTGAAGGCAACAGTGGACCACACGTACCTGTTAGCACAGTGCACACAAGTACACTGAAGGCACCAGTGGACCACAAGTATCTGTTAGCACAGTGCACACAAGTACACTGATGGTAGCAGTGGACCACACGTACCTGTTAGCACAGTGCACACAAGTACTCTGAAGGCAGCAGTGGACCACACGTACCTGTTAGCACAGTGCACACAAGTACACCGAAGGCAGCATTGGAGCACACGTACCTGTTAGCTTAGTGCACACGAGTACACTGAGGGCAGCAGTGGAC